>JARWKJ010000011.1:35127823-35727823 GCA_029959095.1 Rhinichthys osculus | reverse complement strand
AGATACTCAACCTGGACAGAACACCAACTCATATTACTGAGAGTGAATGAATTTCAGCGGTGGCAAAGAATGATTTTGTGTCCACATAAGCGGACCTTTCTGAGATGAGGAAGCCTGCTCCTGAAAGAAGCCCACAGGGCTGTATCTAAAGTAGAGTCAAACATTGTTTTTCAGACATACATTTCTGAAAGTCATAGAAGCTTTGTTCTGTGAAACATTGAGGTGAACAGTGAAAGAGTTTATGTAAAAAGAAGTACAGGAAATTATAAAAATATTGCAACTTTTTTTATTTTATTTCAATTTGTACAATTTTTCAGTTTCGTGTATTTCTCATTAAAAAAAATCATGTCACTTTTTAAGCCTTGTCTTACATTGTCGAAACATTATAGTGTGTGACCTTAAAGGGATATTTCACTCAAATGAAAATTCTTTCATTTACTCACCCTCATGTCGTTCCAAAACTGTAGGACTTTCGTTTTGATGAAATCGGAGATCTCTCTGTCCCTCCATTAACAGCTACACAACTACCACTTTGACGCTGCAAAACTAATCCATATGAAGTGAGTGGTTTAGTCCAAATTTTCTGAAGAGACTTGATCGCTTTACATGATTAACAGATTTAATTTAGCCTAAATTTAATCAAACTACCGTGTCTCTTCAGAAAATTTGAACTAATCCGCTCAATTAATTTGTATTAGTTTTACAATCTCTTTATGAAGCGTCAAACTGGTAGTTGCGTAGCTATGGAAACTTGTTTCCGCCACAGAATAAAACATTTTAAAAGATAATTGCAAGTTTATATCTTGCAATTCTGACTTTATTTCTCAGATTTGCGTGAAATAAGTCTCAATTGCGTGTTATATAGTCAGAATCGCAATTGTAACTTTCTCACAAAATAGAAACTCGCAATTGCGAGTTATAAAGTCCAATTCTAAGAGAAAAAAAGTTGCAATTACCTTTTTTTATTCTGTGGCGGAAACAAGCTTCCATACGTAGCTGTCAATGGGGGGACAGAAATCTCTCAAATTTCATCAAAAAGATCTTCATTTGTGTTCAGAAGATGAACGAAGGTCTTGCGGGTTTCAAACAACGTGAGGGTGAGTAATTAATGACAGAATTTTCATTTTGGGGGGAACTATCCCTTTAAATTATTGTTTGTTCAAAAAGAAATTCTGAGATTTTCATCTCAATCCATAGTACCCCAACACCATCATTCACCACAGTTATTACTATATTTGGTAGAATTGCTCTAGTATGCATTACGATTTTGACTTGTGTTGTGTTGCCATTTTGGGAGTCCTCCCTTTCACTTGGCTCCTCTCAAGGCGATTAAACAACACTCCCAAGTCGGGACCCAGTGCTCTTCCTTCTAAACCACAGTCTCTTCCTTCACATTTCATCAGGAAGTTGAGAGAATCCCAGCTTCTCTCCTCAGGCATGACTCCTAACCTAGATAAAATTCTGTCTGCAAGATCTGGCACCACAGGTTGCAGGAGTATCCCATACATCCTGAGGCACTCTAAAGACACGTGAAGGATGGTGTCAAGCCACTGCTGGTCTCCAGGATTGTTCCGGTCCAGCTTCCATGGAGCATGTCTTTGAACAAACGCATTAGTCATCCTCACACATGCGCTAATGGCCTCCAGTGCTTTATATATGTGTATAGTCTCAAAGTGCTGCTCAACTAAGACCGGAAGCGCAGATACGGCCTCCACCATTCTGTAGTCTTCTGAGACAGCTTTTCCACGGAGTGCTTCAGATGGTTCCTTTGGGAAGCAGGAGTTGCAGAACTGAGGATACACCTGTGTGGGGTTGAGTGAGGGCGCAGTGCAGCGGTTTAAAAGCCCACCGAGAGCATCCGCTAACTCGCTGTTGCACATCTTTATGACTTTATCGTCATAATAGTCACAGTCCGAGTCAGGAACCCCTTGTCTCAGAAGGAAGTAGCGCAGGCCGTCCACGGTGAACTTCTCCATGGCGTCCAATGGGTTGATCACGTTTCCAAGACTCTTGGACATTTTCTTTCCCTCCACCGTCCAGTGAGAGTGCACAAATATGGTCTGAGGAAGAGGTAATCCTGCAGCCAAGAGAAACGCCGGCCAGTATATCGCGTGAAACTTAAGAATGTCCTTACCGACAACATGATGGACAGCTGTCCACCACTGGGAGTGATTCTGTGGGTAACCAACAACGGTCAAGTAGTTCACCAGAGCATCCAACCACACGTAGATGATTTGTTCCGGATCTCCAGGGACTGAAATACCCCACTGGAGGCGGCTTTTTTGGCGAGATACTGACAGGTCTGGGATATCGTCCTCCAGCCACTGAAGAACCAAGTGATGAAACTTCACAGGCTGGATGATATTTGGGTTTAATCGAAGCCAATGAAGCAATTTGGTGCGGAAATCCGATAGGCGGAACATGTAATTGTCCTCCTTCATCCACTCCACCTGTCAATGAGGATAGAGAAATTATCTTATTCCACTTTGAAGAACTTCAGAAGATTCGTTAGGTCTTGTATGTCAACACTAGTAATAGACTGATTTATTAGAGATCTAACTGAATAATACTATTCAACTATTTTGAAGATTACTGGCCGATAACTGTGCATACATGCCTAACTAACCAACAGATGGGAATCTTCCAAAATCTACTGAAATGTTGTGTTTCCAAATATTCAGCCAGTAGAAAAAGAAAAAAACATCTGGCAACCAGTGGATGTATTTTAGATCAGGGTCATGAGATGGACCTCCATCCTAAAATTTAAAAGACAGCTATGTTTTAATAAACTCAAAAGACCCGATTTACACATTTAAATCAGTGTACTATATACTATAGTATACCAATGGGTCAATGACATGACATGCATATTTTTGTCCAAGTACATTATTTCCTTTTTAAAATAATTTGATAAATTCATGACAGGTATCACTTTATTCTATAAAACCTATTTAAGTCTTAAATCATTTTCAGTACATGCAAATTATATTATTTTATTAATTCATTCTTAAAAAACCCAAAATGTCAGGTGGCACAACCGTCCACACAAATGAACAGACTAAGAAAACCATTTAAAATGGTGTTTTAATAAGACATTCTAAATAAAATATTATGGCATAAATTTCTGTTTGAAACCTTTCATATAAACATTTTATAAATATCAGTAGTTTTAAAGCTGTTTGAAAAACCTTTGTCCTGGAATCTGTATTTTCTCAAATGTCAGGGTGGCACAACTGCAAACATGAGTTTTTTTTATGAATTGACAAGGTAATAACAGTAAACATGGCAATGTATCATCCAGAGGAGCCCAACTGATCATTGTGGAGGAGAGAAAAGGTTTGTAGATCTCTCTTAAATACTGATAAAAATAGCTACTTTCAAGTATGGGTAGGTTTTTACACTTTTCACTTGTCCGGTGGTACAACTATTTTATCATAAAATTCTTTATTGTATTTAAAAATTTGATGTATGAGCTTGCTAGCGTAGGCAAAAGCTAATACAGGCATCCAAATAGAAGCCTATTCAATGTAAAACTAGTTGCAAAAGTCAGGTGCAACTGCAATGAATGACCCGATATGAAGTAAAAATAACAAAAAAACATTTAAGCTAAATATTAAGATTGTTTATTATTATTATTCTATATTTGAATTATTGTTCTAAAATGTTTGTTTTAAGTTAGAGATGTTTTACACTTTCAATTATGTACAAGATTTTTAAATAGTTTTAGATGCCATTATCATATCAAGTAAAGAATAATTGGTCACACTTTATATTAGGTGTCGAACTACTGTATTCTCATTAAAAAATTGTTAAGCATAATGCACTTGTTCATGTTTTGCAAAACAGGGTAAGGGAAGGGTCAATAGTGTAATTATATGTCATTACAGAAATGAATTACATATGTAATAAACAGGCTTTTTAAAATACAATAATGTAAAACATATGTCCACAATAAGCATTGTACCAAATTATTTATTTAAATGTAAGTAGTTAAAGACACTAAATATAAAGTTGGACTGGGAACTTAGCACGACATGGAGCGCATTAAAATGATCCGGCAGCAAGAGAAGCATATCTGGCAAAAAGAATAGAGAGGCGATGAATCTTGTTTAGTAGTTATTAGCTATAGTGTTCAATTAAAGTTGCTAATGCTATACATTTAATGTTTTAAATATGATGAATGCATTTTTGATATTTTAATTACTGTAGTATGAAGCCGGATGGGGCTAAAAGCCGTTGGAGTGATTATTACACGGCTCGAGGGCAGTGCAGCTTTTATTACGCCACCTCTGCTTCTTCCAGTCATGAGTATGTGGGGTAACGCAGTGCTGTTTTATCATATTAGATACATATTATGAGTGTGTTCAAAGTTCTGTTATAATGGTACTCTATGCATTCGCTATTATTTGAGACACTTGTTGTACACTGCAGTGAGCTAGATCGATATTAGGCATGGTAAAACATGGTACTCGCAGTAAATCAAGAAAACAAGATTTAAACAAAAGACTGTTGAGCTATATAACAATGATTAGTTTTCTGTTGATGAATGTATCCAAACAGTAGCTCACCTGTTTAATAAAACATAATATAATTTTAAATAAACAAATGCGTTTACAAAATATAACCGGAAATTGAGGGTAACGCATGTATAATGTTATTGACAGGCGGTGCACGAACACGGTTTGTGTCTTGTCTAAAATTGCTAATTTCTCTGGATTTAAACATTCTTGGAAACATTTTGGGATATT
This sequence comes from Rhinichthys osculus, assembly GCA_029959095.1. NCBI lineage: Eukaryota > Metazoa > Chordata > Actinopteri > Cypriniformes > Leuciscidae > Rhinichthys > Rhinichthys osculus. The sequence continues at coordinate 35,723,075 of JARWKJ010000011.1, read as the reverse complement.
ATAATCCTCTATCTTTCTGTATCAATATAAAACATGACTTTGGTTAGATACAATATGGCAAGCCGTTTTAACATTTAATAATTTAAACCTACTAGTCTCTATTTTCATGCTACTAGTACTTATTTTTTTAGATACTAGTATCTATTCCATTAAAGGGATACTTCAGGATTTAGCATTAAGCTTTGTATCAGTAGAAAACCAGTAGTATTTTTTCAAATTACCGTGCTTTTTGAACAGTTGCGGGAGATGGAGGAACAAGAGGCGGCCGGAGCGAGACCTGAGCCCGGCCAGACTCGAGCTGGGGCGGACTGGCGGTGTCAGTGCTCTCGCTGTGCGCCTATGGAAACAGATATAGAGTCCTATTGCTGTCACAAATCTCAGCGATGCCATTTTCTTCTGGACGAGATCGCTGAATCCGCAGAGCTTTGAGTGTAAAAGTGTTAATTTTATTTTTTTTTTATTAAAAGTTATAACTCACATTGTTTGTGGTTCTTTTTATAAACCTTACTAGTGTTACTAGAGTATGGATTAGCCTAGATAATGTATTAGCTTAGAGAAATAGTGATTTCAATAAAAGGAAAACAGTTAATATGCAGAGCTACTAAGAGCTTAGTAGCTCTGCATATGAACTGTTTTCCTTTTTTACTCTGTTGACATGGTCCTGCCTTGCATCATATTTTTAATGTGAAAGTCTAAGTTGTGTTATATACATTATGCTAGCACATCCCGTTACAATGCAATTTAGCACCATTTCGATGGAAATTTATCAAATAACTCACGATGTATCAAAGCAAGCCTAGTTGTATCCATTTTTCGGATTCTGCCGCCTGTAACCGGTAGGCGTGGTTTGGGAGTGGCCTCGTAAGGGCAGCCAAGCAAGTGCATTCTGGGAATAAAAAATACATTTTCTGCCTTTTCTCAGAAGTGCATTCTGGGAATAAAAAATACATTTTCTGCCTTTTGCTTCAATTTCAAAAATAATTTCACATTTCTACTATATAAATGACCAATATTAAATACACATTCATCTTCCCAGAGGTGAAGTATCCCTTTAAGTACTAGTACTTATTAATTAGCTACTAGTGCTTATTCTTTAGGAACTAGTACCTTTTTAAAGATACTAGTACGCATTCATTAGATACTAGTCCTTATTCATTAGATTCTAGTGCCTATTAAATTGATACTAATACTTATTCGTTAGATACTAGTACCTATTAATTAGATACTAGTACCTATTTATTAGACACTAGTATCTTTTGTAATTGTTACTAGTAACTATTCTGTTATCTTACTAGTCACAACTGCTTTTTTTACTAGTCTTATGTTATGACTAGTCAGTTTAAAAATTAAAAATCTTACTAGTAAAATAAAAAATCTTACTAGTAACATTTGGAATAAATACTATATATCTAATAAATAGGTACTAGTATCTAATGAATAAGTACCAGTAGATAATGAATAAGTACTAGTATCTATTTAATAGGTACTAGTATCTAATGATTTAGTACTAGTATTTATTGAATAAATACTAGTATCTAGCAGGAATGGAAATTAACTTTTTTGTCCACCTGCCACTGTGGCTGGTGGTGGATTCCAAAATCTACCAGCCACTCAACGTTTTTACCAGCCACTTTCTTGTTTTTAACCAACAATGTGCATGTGAAAATTAATACTACAAGATCTACAATACTTCAGCCGTTTATTCCAAAGGGTAAAGTCTCAAGGTGTGCTTCCTCTAAAAGTATCCGGGTGAAACAGCATGCTACTTTAAGTTACCCGCCATGGTGGCTGGTAGGTGAAGCGAGTTTACCACAACACAAAATCACCAGCATTTGGCTGGTGGCTGGTGCTAATTTCCATCCCTGGTATCTAGTAATAGGTACTAGTATCTAAATAATAAGTACTAGTAATGAATAACTACTAGTATCTAATATATGTACTAGTAATAATTGGAATACATACTAGTCAGAACTGAATAGTTGATATCTGAATGACAGATCCCCATAGAAGTCAATGGCAAAAAAATGAATTTGTTACTAGTAACACAAGAATAGTTACTAGTCACTATCGAAACAAGTACTAGTATCTATTTAATAAGTACTAGTAACTAATAATGAATAAGTACTAGTAACTAATAATGAATAAGTACTATCTAATGAATAAGTAGGCTACTAGTACCAATTTAATATGCACTAGAATCTAATGAATAAGTACTAGTAACTAATAAATACACACTAGTATCTAATAAAATATAGCTGCAAGCAGCCATTACCGGGGCCAAGCGCAAGAAGCGGCAACAGATGCCCTCATGGGTGGGAGTGGCAGACCAATTGCAGCAAGGAGCAATTAAAGACATTAAGATAATTTTGGGCAAATGGCTAAAAAATCATATATACAGTAACTTTTAAGATGATTTAATGGATTATCACTTTCGACCAATAGGTGGCGCAGTTACAAAATCGATGTGATGTGGTCAGAGTAAGGTGACAATGACACATACAAAGTTTGGTGTCAAAATGTGAAGGCATTGCAGAGATAAAGACTTAATAGTCATTTTGGCAGCATGCCTCAACTTTGCTGCTGCGGTATACGAAAACGGTTTCCTCTATCGTCACGAAATCCATAACTTTTAGTCGGCACGGTATGGAGATGACACGATTCGATTTTGGTGAAAATCGGACGAATGGTCTAGGAGAAGTTCGAAAAAGAAGGTTTTGAAAGTAAATAAAGATGGCGGACAGGAAGTTCGTCCAAATACGTCAAACTTGGTATCTATGTTCTCGGCATGACCCAAGGAATCTATTAAGACCAGTGTCATTACAATAAGCACATTTTAAAAAAAAGTTATTAGCATTTTTGGAAATGTAATTTTAACTTTTGACCAACAGGTGGCGCTGTCTTGAAATCTTTTGAGTACCTTCAAGGCAAGGTGCTAGTAACAAATTCTGAGTTTCATAATGTTACAGCAATGTGTTCATTAAGTATAGCATTTCACATCACAAAACTGCATTGAAATCAATGGGATTTTCATGTTTTGTTCTATTATAGCGCCACCAAGAGGCAAAATCCCACAATTTTTTTCATGTGTCCTCAGAGTGAGCCCCTACATCTGTGTGTCAATTTTGGTGAAGATATCTCGATTAACTTCAGAGTTATAGACATTTATGTGAAAAAACACGTAAAAAATGACCGCTACGTGACTTTGATTGAATTTTACGACCCCTTACTATCAATATTTTGGCATTTGGGCATTGGCGTATAGCTATCGACCTATGTTTCCAATTTTCTGACGTTGGTTTCGTCTCGATCGGACTAACGGTTTCGAAGATATCGGCAAATGTTTTTTAAGCGCTAAATCACAACGCTACACAAACCGTAAGTCGAAACCTAGCATATTTTGTATCTCTGGACTCGGCAACGATTCAGGACCTCAACGAGATGACTCCCGTGAAAATAAGTCAACCACAGCCAGAGTTATAAGCATTTGAAAAATAAATTTTACCACTAGGTGGCGCTGTTTCGAAACTTCTCAGGCTCCTTCAGGGCATCGTACTGATGACCCATACCGAGTTTCGTAACAATTCGTTCATGCGTTCAAAAAATACAGCATTTTAGCACATAATTCAAAATGGCCGACAGCCAAAATGGCCGATCTGGGAAAATTGGATATCAGTCGACTTGGCATGACGCCCTGAATCTAAAGAGACCACGTTTATGATTTTTGGACAAACCGTTCAGAAGTTATGAGCGAAAATAGCCGTTTTTCATATCTCCGGACCAGTAGGTGGCGCTGCGCCGAAACGCAGCATGTAGCCTCAGGTCATGCTTGTGATGACATGTACCAAGTTTGGTCTGAATACGATTAAGCGTTGCGGAGATACAGCCTTACGTCTGTTTTGGCAAGAGCTACGTAAAATTTGTTTGCGCGTTTATCGAAAGCGGTTTGACGAATCGACTTGAATTCCATAACTTTTTGTTGCCAATGCCTGGAGATGATCTGGTGCAATTTTGGTGAGAATCGGAAAAACCGTCTAGGACGAGTTCGCAAAAGTAGGTTTTTTTGAAAATTCAAAATGGCGGCCATATGTATATGACGGAAAATGACGTCATAGGGTGCGATCGGATCGTCATGAGCTCAGGAATCAGAGGAAAAAAGAATTTTGTTGATAGGCCAAACGGTTCAAAAGTTATTAGCATAATAACAGTGAAACTTTGGACAGGTGGTGGCGCTAGAGGCAATGAGTTAGAGACACCAAAATTGGTGCAATTGATGTTGGGACTGTCCTCTATCAGAATGTCAAACCAAAACAACTTTCCCGCAAACGGTTCTATGGGCTGCCATAGACGCCCAGTCGGAAGAATAATAATAATAATAATAATAATAATAATAACCGGAACAGATACAATAGGTGCCTCCGCACCTTCGGTGCTTGGCCCCTAATAATAAGAACCGGAACAGATACAATAGGTGCCTCCGCACCTTCGGTGCTTGGCCCCTAATAAGAACCGGAACAGATACAATAGGTCCCTCCGCACCTTCGGTGCTTGGCCCCTAATAATAAGAACCGGAACAGATACAATAGTGCCTCCGCACCTTCGGTGCTTGGCCCCTAATAAGAACCGGAACAGATACAATAGGTGCCTCCGCACCTTCGGTGCTTGGCCCCTAATAAGGACTAGGATCTAATGAATAAGTACTAGTATCTTTAAAACCATGGGCGTCGGAAGCAAAAAAAATGTGGGTGGGTCATCCTCCAGATTTTTTTTTTTACTGGAGTAGATTAGGGGTGTTCCCGAAGCCAAATACCTTATCTAAAATATCTATGCAATAATGAGTGAAGTGAATGAGTGAGTAAAAATGAAACGAGCGCAAATCCGTCTATGCGTGCATCTCTCAGAAACCACAGCTTGGCAAGAGTAATATCAACTCAAATAGGATATTGTATATTATTCTATGTATATTTAAATGATTTAAAGGTATAGCGGAGGATCTTTCCGAATTTTAGAGAAGACCCGCCCTCTCCAATTTTTTTAAAAATGCACATGCGCAACACTCTATTTGCATGACTTGTGCCAGGGCTAGCATCGCTAATCATAGCTTACATTAACTTTTACTAGCAGTGATTATAAATGGATTTCTCCAAATAGCATGACAAACTTTACCTGTCTAGTAGAATCTTCGCGACTGCGGCATCAGTGGGAAGCCCAACCTGTGCTTTTAGCGCACGCCAGCGTGTGAAATATTCACCCAAAATCACTCTGGTCTTGTTTCTATATTCTGCGACCTTTCTCTTCTTATCATACACTTCGTATACATTTTTTCTCTTTCGACCTTCAGCCATTTTCAAAGGAATGGCTGAAACCGTAACTCATCACACATAATACACCTGAAAGTGCGCATGCGCAGAAAGCGAAAACTACATAGGGACGAGCACGTACGACCGCCTTACGTAAACATATCACCAGAATGATTGACACTTAGGTGGACCAATAGTATAGACTACCCACCCGGAAAAAGAAAATCCTCCGCTATACCTTTAAGCTTTGTTCAATATACAGGCTACTCGAATTAATTGAATAAGCACAGCAAGATAACAAATCAAAAAGCGCGTTAATTGCCGTCTCTGTGCATCTCCGTCTCAGCAAACAGTTCTAAAAGCCTATAATCGACTAAGATTCATATACATTAATTACTACATGATGTGTCTATTTAAATGTTTTACACTTCGTATGATGTCCCATAGGAACCTGAGACTCTCGCTTAGGACATGACAGTTCTCCGTTACGGACGTGACCGCTCTGGGAAAGCGGCACTAAAGACTGCTTTAAAACTTTCAGAGACCTCAAACAGCCAGGATTTAATAAATAAGAAGTAAATATAGCGGACAGTAATCATGACACGGAGGCGCTGGCGCATGAACTGGAGCTAGTCTCATAAATTAACCGAAACTCAGCGTAGCCTATAAGTGTATAAGGTAGCCTACTTGCCTCACAGACCTGAAAAAAATATATACAGGTCCTTCTCAAAAAATTTGCATATTGTGATAAAGTTAATTATTTTCCATAATGTAATGATAAAAATTAAACTTTCATATATTTTAGATTCATTGCACACCAACTGAAACATTTCAGGTCTTTTATTGTTTTAATACTGATGATTTTGGCATACAGCTCATGAAAACCCAAAATTCCTGTCTCAAAAAATTAGCATATTTCATCCGACCAATAAAATAAGTGTTTTTAATACAAAAAAAAAGTCAACCTTCAAATAATTATGTTCAGTTATGCACTCAATAGTCAATACTTGGTCGGGAATCCTTTTGCAGAAATGACTGCTTCAATGCGGCGTGGCATGGAGGCAATCAGCCTGTGGCACTGCTGAGGTGTTATGGAGGCCCAGGATGCTTCGATAGCGGCCTTAAGCTCATCCAGAGTGTTGGGTCTTGCGTTTCTCAACTTTCTCTTCACAATATCCCACAGATTCTCTATGGGGTTCAGGTCAGGAGAGTTGGCAGGCCAATTGAGCACAGTAATACCATGGTCAGTAAACCATTTACCAGTGGTTTTGGCACTGTGAGCAGGTGCCAGGTCATGCTGAAAAATGAAATCTTCATCTCCATAAAGCTTTTCAGCAGATGGAAGCATGAAGTGCTCCAAAATCTCCTGATAGCTAGCTGCATTGACCCTGCCCTTGATAAAACACAGTGCACCAACACCAGCAGCTGACATGGCACCCCAGACCATCACTGACTGTGGGTACTTGACACTGGACTTCAGGCATTTTGGCATTTCCTTCTCCCAGTCTTCCTCCAGACTCTGGCACCTTGATTTCCGAATGACATGCAAAACTGAGCAACAGTCCAGTGCTGCTTCTCTGTAGCCCAGGTCAGGCGCTCCTGCTGCTGTTTCTGGTTCAAAAGTGGCTTGACCTGGGGAATGCGGCACCTGTAGCCCATTTCCTGCACACGCCTGTGCACGGTGGCTCTGGATGTTTCTACTCCAGACTCAGTCCACTGCTTCCGCAGGTCCCCCAAGGTCTGGAATCGGTCCTTCTCCACAATCTTCCTCAGGGTCCGGTCACCTCTTCTCGTTGTGCAGCGTTTTTTGCCACACTTTTTCCTTCCCACAGACTTCCCACTGAGGTGCCTTGATACAGCACTCTGGGAACAGCCTATTTGTTCAGAAATTTCTTTCTGTCTTACCCTCTTGCTTGAGGGTGTCAATGATGGCCTTCTGGACAGCAGTCAGGTCGGCAGTCTTACCCATGATTGCGGTTTTGAGTAATGAAACAGGCTGGGAGATTTTAAAAGCCTCAGGAATCTTTTGCAGGTGTTTAGAGTTAATTAGTTGATTCAGATGATTAGGTTAATAGCTTGTTTAGAGACCCTTTTCATGATATGCTAATTTTTTGAGACAGGAATTTTGGGTTTTCATGAGCTGTATGCCAAAATCATCAGTATTAAAAAAATAAAAGACCTGAAATATTTCAGTTGGTGTGCAATGAATCTAAAATATATGAAAGTTTAATTTTTATCATTACATTATGGAAAATAATGAACTTTATCACAATATGCTAATTTTTTGAGAAGGACCTGTATATAGAAAACTTTTAAACAGAATAATTCAAAACGAAAGAAAACAGACTGCTCTCTGCTTATGTAATGCGAATGAAATGTGCATTTCTATCTGGCGCGTTCACTACTGCAAAGATCGCAGTCAGCATCGTCAACTTCATCTTTGCAGCCGACACACACAAAAACACTTGTTATAAACAATTAAAATGTCTCCTTACTATATTTGACATGTTCATAATCATTACTTTTGCCGGTTCTTTGTGACAGCTTTTAGGTGCTTTATTGGCAGCGCCACCCTTACATGTTACATGAACGTGTCACACCGCGACACCGCGTCACCACACCCCCAAAAGAATCGAGGTTTGTATCGAATTGTGCGTCAAAAATCGTGATACGAATCGAATCGTGGGTTTGGTGTATCGTTACACAGCCCTATGAAATATAGTAACGCATTTTTTGGCGGTAACGGCATTTTTAAGATGGGAATAGTAATCAATTAGATCACTGCAAGTGACTGAAAAGTGAGCAGACATATGCGCTGAATTAGAGACAGTAAAGGTGAGTGGGTCCAATATCATTGGTCTTAAAAAGTGGGTGGGTCTTGTCCCACCCATATACAATGGTTCCGACACCCATGTTTAAAAAGGTACTAGTTCCTAAAGAATAAGCACTAGTATCAAAGAGTATAGAAGTACCAAGAGGCGAAACTCCGTTGCAGTTTTGACAACAATCGCTAGATGGCGCTGCTGACGCCATTTTGGACTGAACCAACGGCTTTACCGTTAGCACAACGTTACAGCATTACCATTATGTCTGGAAATAATTGGAAACAAAGAAAACAGTGTTCTGCCATCAACTGCAACAACTACCAGTGTACAACCAATCAACTAGCATTTCATAGATTCCCCAAAGATCCAGAGAAGTAAAGTAGAAAAGGTTTTTATTAACTTTAAAGTGAGCTAACGTCAACGATAACAGGTGCTGTAATGTTAATCTAAGCTATCCCATAATCGCAGTAACAGTTTGCTAACGTTATGTATTTGGTCGAAATTGGGTAAAGATTTGGAACGCATATTTTAAGAGAAATATAAACACCTAACCTGGCAAATGACCGCTTTATTAATTCATTGTTATCACTAAATTAACCCTTTAACTGTCAATATAGAATATAGACCTATGGTTGGTCTTGTTTTAAAGAAGACATTTGCCAGATTGCGCAGACCGAAGCGCCCGCGCCCTCAGATCACTTGGACGTGGCTGTGGTTACAAGAGGTAAAAACGATATAAATGCTGTTTGTTTTCTCACACAAACCGCTCGTTTCGTGTCTTAGGCCATCAATGTGTACTTACATTTACAAGTCATTAAATCATGTTTAATTTTTGACTTCTCTGTGCATGCTCTTTGAGGTGGTGACCATAGACCTGCATTATATGACTGACAGACCAGAACGGTTTGACCTAAAAATATCAAAATTGAAACAACTGCGGAAACAAAGACACCTACATCTTGGATGCCCTTGAGGTAAGCTAAAATATATCAAAAATTTATTTCAAAGTGAACTATCCCTTTAACAGTGTCTAAGGCAGGCAAATACGTCATTTTTCGTTTTCAAGACGAGTTCTCACGCCACTGCGCAATACACACAAATTACCGCGGGATGGCGGGTGTTCATTTCATAAACTGAACAATGGTAGCTTATTTAATGTATAGATTAAGGGTATATGTCCAAAAAACTGGTCATGTCATACTTTGTAGTAGTGCTATCGTGGTGTAATAATCTGTTTGGTTGTAAAATGTATTACCTGAATGAAATCGAATGTATCGTCCTGTGAAATCATTCATTCACAGACAGCATACGAAGATGTTCAACTAATAAAGATCTTAATTGCTGGCAAACAAAATAATGCATTTGCAGATTTGCTTTCACTTGACTAGGTCCACGGCCACTTCATCCAACGCTCTTGATGTTGTAGCAACAATGAGTTTGTTTGGGGAAATTATTAACTCAGATGGGGAATATTATTCATAAGCTAATGAATATATATTATCACATATACAAATTAGATTATCCCAAAATAGGGAATGGGCTAAACCTCATGTATATGAATAATCAACACGATTGCTCGTAGTGATTATTAATATGGGTCAGTAAACCGGATCAATCATAAAGGTAAATTTTCATGTGATTCCAACTTAGTTTGTCATGCACTCTGTCTGTCCGGCGGACTGGAAACAAGACTTAACTATCACATTTTACCGGCCTGTAACCGACAAATAACTTCCCTGTGGCCACAAAGGAAAGATATTTTCGTGTAAGGCACTTTAGATATCTCCAAAATTTAACTAGGTAGAGCTTGGCAACTTTAGATCTTAGACATTTACAGGGACTTCAAATTATGGACAATAAGACAGATTCAGTTCAAAAGATTATGGAATTTAAAGCTGCAGTCCGTATCTTTTCCTCTTTGTCGCCATCTCTCTGTTCGAAATCTGTAACTGCAGTGATTCGCGGAATTATCTTTACGTGGGTTGTAAATCGGCATGAAACAGCGCGGATGAACACAGTGTTTTGAGGCGAGTGGTGCTGTCAGTCACCGCGCTGTGTGGATACTGTCATACAGAATCACAGATTCACTTTTTGAAAGTTTGACCAACATAAGAATTTTCATAAGAAAATGTTTTCTGAACAAGTAAGTAACATCAATTTTTGTTCTGACCAACTAAGGGGGAAAAAGCATTCGACATGATAAGCTTCGTTAGATTTAATCAACGCGATTTACAGCAACCGTGCAAATTATAGCCTACTTTGTTCTCAAATTGTTCATGTTAACAACATCAGCATTGCGTGACTAATGTTAAATGTAATGTGTTTTATGGTTAGCAGCTACCTGTGTAGTTCAGAATTCATATTCTCCATAATAGCAAAACGAGAAAGGCACAACAAAGGAAACTCCATAACTGTGTGAATTAAGAAAACGTACTGTTACACGATTGAACTTTTGAAATGTCTTACTTGTTCAGCAGAAAAAAAAGCCGTCTCTTCTTTTGTTTCGAACCCCTTCAAAACACGGAGTTCACGCACTTTTCAAAAGCACCGCCGATGTTTAAATCCTTGTGTTCGCATGAGACGGTTTCTTTCTCTTTCTCTAGCCACCTTAAATCCGAAGTACGAAGTCTTTTGGGTTTTATAACTGCTGAATCTCCAGTTGACACTGATGATTGTTGTTTGGATCTTTCTGGATGCCATAAGTTTAATTATGTAAAGTGCTGCGAGAAAAGCCTATACATCTAAACATCTCGTCACGCGCAGTATAGCCGGCTAGCCGAAACTCCTTTATGTGTACGGGTGTGACGTCATGACGCAAAGACATGCTCGAATTTCCCGCGGAAACCCACCAGTACCACTGGAATTAAAATCATTATTACAAGCTAACCGTTTTGAATCTAGCTATGGCAAGCAGATAGTTTTGACCACTGGCAGAATACGTTTTTTTTAATATAATTATTTTGGATTATTTTTAACTTAAAAAAAGTTACGGGCAGGAGCTTTAATAACACAACTAACGATTACATAAACTACTTAAATCACGCAAGAGTAAATATGCATATCAAAACAAACAGTTGACAAAAGATTGCAATACGACGTATTTGGCGAGAGGAAGTTAGAGTGTGAGAGAGAGAGAGAGAGAGAGAGAAAGAGAAAGAGTGTGTGTGTGAGAGAGAGAAAGAGTGTGTGTGTGAGAGAGAGAGAGAGAGAGTGAGAGAGAAAGAGAGTAATCAGTTCAAACAGTTCATCACAAGACCCAAAGGCTTTCTTAGTAACATCTAAACAACCTTAAAACAGCACTTAATTGAGATTTGTACGTTACTTGCTTTAACGGCTCTGTTTTGTGTAGCTGTGTTAAAAAGGCAGCGTGGTTGGAGTGTCTGGAGCGTCTTCCGATAGGAGGCAGATGTTTGCGATCGCTTCAGCTGCGGCCCGTCCGAGAAACGATAAATCTTAAACTCGTTTCGTTCGTGAATACACTGAACGAAGGAAAACTATCAAACTGAGGTAGATCAAATAAAAAGAAACTTAGATTAAAACAAAGTAGGAAAACGACGACGAAGAATAAGCAGAACTCCGGCGGGAGTTCGCAGGAAATTTGGGATCTCTCTCTGGCGTAGGAAACTGCAAAGAGGAGAATGTGGCGGTCCCTGTTTTAAACGGAGCGGTCCCTTGTGGTTCGCGAAGTACACGCCTTCCGGGTCATGTGCATAGCAGATAAAAATTTAGTAACAATACACTTCTAAACTAGGATTAATAAAAGTATGCCTCATGTTGCACTTTGGGTCAGGAATTTGATATCAATGCAATTTTCTGATCACAACGATATCGCGCACGATAGAGTTGTACGTTAGTAAGATTAAGATACATGATTTTTCGTGATTAGACGCATATCAAATTGATTACATATCATAAAAACTTACAGTTATACCAGTTTTGTCACAAGGGAATCATGAAACACAACCAGAAAACATTTTATACATTTAAAACGTTACTTTTAACCACACGTGGTCATGAATGATTGTCTCTTTGTGTGTGTGTGTGTGTGTGTGTGTGTGTGTGCGTATGTGTATTCAGAGTTCAACCCGCGTTCGGTCACGCGGTGAACTTTTGATCGTCTTCAGTTCCGTGTATGTGTGTGCGTTCTTTGAATTGATGAGTTTTAGTCTGGATTACAATGGCCAGTGGTCTAATTACACAAGGTTGTCTGCGTTTGTGAGGTGTCGTGCAGAGGGGGCACCACGGGATCTCCGGCCAGAGAGGCGCCCCTGTTGAGTCACATGTGGTAACACAGAGGGTCCTGTGATTACTTATCAGAGAAAAACGCCGCGGAGGCACTTCTGGCATCGGTAATTTAAAGGCACACTATGCAAGAATTGTACCTTAATATAACAGCTTCAAAGTCAAAAACCAGCAATGCAAGTTTGAGAGGAGCGCCCCCGACAAATCTCGCGAGAATCACGACATGCTTTACGGCAACGACGTCACACACATCAACAACCACATATGAAGCACGAAGACACTTGCGCGCATTTCAGACGTGATACTCAACAATGAAAAAAGGAAAGAAAACGCGGTCGGAAGAGACTAGGAAAAGGAAAAGAGAATCTGACCGCGTGAGGAACCGGAAAAGAGTCCCTGATTCGCCCTAGCTATGTGTGTGCGTGTTGTGTGAGTGGGCGCGGCTGATCAGGGACTCTTTTCCGGTTCCTCACGCGGTCAGATTCTCTTTTCCTTTTCCTAGTCTCTTCCGACCGCGTTTTCTTTCCTTTTTTCATTGTTGAGTATCACGTCTGAAATGCGCGCAAGTGACTCAAAAGGAAAAGAGAATCTGACCGCGTGAGGAACCGGAAAAGAGTCCCTGATTCGCCCTAGCTATGTGTGTGCGTGTTGTGTGAGTGGGCGCGGCTGATCAGCGCGGCTGATGAGCTGATCAGCGCCAGCTGTTTTGAATGAGGATGTCCTATATATTGTTTGTTACCTCGTCCTATCTTTGTCAGATGGTTGTTGAGGCTACCAGGGTTCTACTCGCCATGTTCTCCTGCATTCCAGTCCTGTACCCATGCAGTGGTTTCCTGAGATTTTCCCGGAGGAATTTCTACCTGTTCCTGCATCTGTGTCTACCCACTGCGTCCCTGCGTTGCCGACCCTGAGTCTTCTTCTGCCTGCTTCCATTTTGACCCACACAAAAATCTACTATTGTGCTCCATAAATTACTGTTTACTCGCAACTGAATCCTTTGACTATTTCCTTCGAGTTGTGACAGTCGCACTCGGTCGGGCTTTCACTAGACGGCGCGAGCTAAAAAGCAGCACTGGATGCAACCGCAATGCTGATCTGGCGATCTTGTTGATGGACTAGTAAATAAATCTCTTATTTCTAAACTTGTTTGCGTTCTATGTTGTTGCGCTTGCTTGTAGTATGTCATTTTTTTTACGATGCTGTTCATTCGTCCATTGTTGATAATTAGACCAGTCCAATAATTTCCACATATGTCTAGCTAGCTATTTACGACAGTGCAAGTATTCCACGGTGACTATAGGGGTCGCTGTTTGACAAAAACACAATTTCTGCATAGTATGCCTTTAATTAAGTCCAAGCACCATTTGCTTCGTGTGCAGTTCATGAAGAGAGAAGCTTTGTGTGTGAATCGGTAACTTAAAAAGTCCCATGACATCTGTTTTTGTCACAATCTGAAGAATGGAGGGGTGTTTACTAATTAGAATCTAGTTGATTAAAATCACATGATTGCGCTGATCATCTGATTATTGCTACAATGTTCTTCAACCTTCCTGTTACTTACGACTTCGAGTGTGAAACCGCTAGACAATTCAGTGCGTGAAGGAAACTGAACAAATCATTCAAACTGATTTGCGAACCAATTTAGACAGATCTGCCAAGTTGTTTGATGAACTCTTTGAACAGAATCGACTCAAAAGAGTGATTAATTTGTGAATTGAGCATCGCTCATGCCCCAGAAAAAAAAAAGACACAGCGCGCTTGGAACAAACTACGCATTTAACAACATTCAATTAAAATAAAGTAATGAGGGGAACGTCGGCCGACGTAACGAAGTAAAAGTAAAATTTTTTCATTAGAAAATGTACTCGAGTTAAAGTAAAAGCACCCACATTTAAATCTACACTTAAAGGGATAGTTCACCCAAAAATGCTGTCAGTAATTACTCACCCTCATGTTGTTCCAGCCCTGTAAGACTTGTTCATCTTCGGAACACAAATTAAGATATTTTTGATGAAATCTGAGAGCTGGATCACTTCTCCATAGGCTTATGTTATTGAAACTTGCTGGCCCAGAAAAGTTATTAAAACATCGTTAAAATAGTCCGAGTGACTACAGTGGCTCAATCTTTATTTTATCAAGCGACGAGAATACTTTTTGTGCGCAAAAACAAAAATAACAACTTTATTCAACTATTCATTTCCTTCTCTGTGGGCCTCGAGTGAGTTCACGTAGTGTAACAGCGCAGCGCTTCTGTGTTGTACGTCACACGATAAGCATTACATACATTTTGAAAATATATTTGAAAAAACATTTGTCATTGACCCCAATGTAAAATATTATTTGGAAAATAGTGTTAATTTTATTTGTTTCTAATCAATTTGTTCAGTAGAGTTATATGCATTTTAATTTATATCTAGTTTAATATAATTGTATTATTCATTTATTTATATAATTTCTATTTTTTGATACATTTTTTTAAATTATTAATTTTAATATAATTTTTACATTTTAATCACTTTTAGAAAAAAGTAAACTATTCCTAATTTTTTCTATGGCCCTGCTAGCAGCCTCCCTACCCCAGATTGAAAACCCCAGTTTTAGTTGATGCAAACCAATGACAGAGAAGCATAGGCTTTAATTCAAGAACAGGATGGATGGTACCTTGTGGCCGCTCTCAGTGGATACTTTGATCTGTCTTCCCTCGGAGTCTGTTCTGTCAGTGACTTGAGTTGGTGTAAGAAAACTTTCGTCTGGAGTGGAGTACCAGCCTTCATAAGTGCCTTTGTAGATGAACCCTTTGCTATGGAGAACAGTCCAGAAGTGTTCAACAGCCTGTCGATGTCTTTTCTCTGTTGTCCGAATGTAGTCAGTGTATAAAATACCACATCTTTGGAAAACATGCTTAAAACTCTCTGATACCTCAGTGCAGAAGTTCAGAGGGTCTTTACCAGCATTGCTCGCGGCCTGTTGGATTTTAAGACCATGTTCATCTGTACCTGCAGGGCACAAACAAACAACCTTACTTCAACAAACTGATCTCTGGGGCCAGTTGCATTAACACTCATAATGGTAAAGGGATAGATCAACCAAAAATTAGAATTCTGTCATTTACTCACCCTCGTGTTGATCTAAACCTGTAAGATTTTATTTATCTTCAAAATACAAATGAAGATCTTTTGGTTGAAACTTGAGAGCTTTCTGTCCCTCCATTCCATTGGCAGCTATGCAACTGACACTTTGACGCTTAAAAAAGTTAATTAAGATATCGTAAAACTAATCCATATGAATCGAGCGGTTTAGTCCAAATTTGCTGAAGAGACACGATCACTTTATATGATGAACAGATTGAATTTAGGCTTTTATTCACATAAACATTCATCAACTCACACATCACATGTACAGTAGTAAACAAAAGCTCTAGTATATTCGCTTGACATGCGAGAACCATTGATGTTCATTCTCGTGTTAGAAGCACATTTGAGCTTCAGGAAGATAGATAGATACCGGTAGATTGTTTTATAATGCCATGTCAGCATCTAAGGCTATTTTCATGGCAAAAATTAAATTACATAAATAGAAATATCATATAAATACGGTAAAACCAAGCAAACAACAAGTCATATTATACTAATTCTTTTAAATTAACATATTTAGTAAGAATATGCCTGAAAAGGTTTTGGATTTTTTATCATAAGTCCTTAAGTGAAATAACTTCATAAAAGAGCATTCTACTTGTATTATAACAGAGAGGGGAATCTTACAAAAAATGCATAAAGTTGGGTCTTCACCTTTAAGCAAAAGAGCATGAGTCAAACTTGAATGACCTATACGACATCTGGGGCCGTATTCACAAAGAATTTTAAGTAGTTTAAATTTTAATTATAAAGTAGCTCCTAACTGGCGAATTTAGGAGCAACTCCTAAAAATAATGGGCGTGTCACTCCTAACTTTAGGACTCCTAATTTTTTTCACTAAGAGTAATTCACAAAGCATTTTAGCCCTAAAAGTAGCACCTAAGTCTGGGACAGCTTAAAAGAAGTCGAGAGGACTCCTCCTAACTCACTAAGACCTATTCACAAAGGATTGTAGCGCACACCAGCGCCTCTCGCAGTCGTCCGGGGTCCGCGACACAAGCAGGAATGCTGCATCGATCTGCAAACAAATCCTCTCCCATCTCACGCTTAGTTTTGCTTGATATCCCAGTGCCGAATTTCCCTTTTATTATGTTTTTTTTTTTCTAGCACCAACTGGGCCAGCAGCAGTAACTGATCCTGCGTCCAGTTGGGCTTTCTTTTCCGTTTTGGCGAGTTAATAATCCACCGTCATTCAACTATTACATTACTTCAATAAGAGCAACATTTCCTTGCTTTAAGTAGTATATTTAGGCTAATAGGATGTCAATTAACCAAGCAAGTGTTAATGCAAGTGTCGTTTTTTCATTATTAGGCAAGTGGCAGTATTCATTAGGGTATTAGGCTACCTTGATTTAATTTAATTCACGACTTTTCTCTCTCTCTCTGCCTTTTAAGAATTACACTTCACTGGGGCCTGCACAAACATGTCATTATATATGCATTTCGATGACATTACTATTATTATTTTGTGTAGGACACAGACATATTTAGATGTCGTAATTCCATGATTTGTTGCGTCTGTGTTATGCTCCGCATGATGGCCCTGTCATCTAACAACCAATCACCGTGATCACTGCGAGGAAGCTCGTGCATGAGAAGTGACGTCATCCATAGCAACGAAGACTCACTCTTAGGCCCCGTCCACACTACTGCGTTTTCGTTTAAAAACGGAGACCTTTTGCTACGTTTGCACCTCCCGTCCACACTAAAACGGCAAAAACGGAGACCCAAAACGGAGAAGTTTAGAAACGCTGCCGACCCGTTTTTCGTTTTGAATCTCCGGAGGGCGTTTTAGTGTAGACGGGTCCAAACGGAGGACTTTAGAAACGATGACGTAGTAGAGGCTCACGCTCGGCTCTATGATTGGGTGCTGTCATCAGTCATGGCGTATATCTTTGCTAGCAGCTGTTGTACAAGTAAATTCTGCATTTTACAACGCTATAACTGACTACATGCGCCGGAGTCAAGCTACTATTCGAGCGATCTGTGACAATTCCCGTCTGCAGCGGCGGCGTTGACCGTACATGGAGCGTCGGTTTGCATGGTGGGATAATTTTATCAATGAAGTTGTGTTTACAGCGGCACGCGCATGCCCAGTGTTGGTGAATGGTCACGTGATCCGTGTTTTCAGTCGTTTTAATGTGGACGGAGATCAATTCTAATACGCAGCTAAAACGCTGGTGTGGACGGAGATCGTATTCGTTTTAATTATCCGTTTCTAAACTAAAACGCAGTAGTGTGGATAGGGCCTTAGTTTAGGAGTTGTCATTTTTCCTTACTAAGAGTAGGTCTGAAAGGCGTTGTGAATAACTTTTAAGAGAAAACTCCTAGCTAAAATATTTTAGTGCGATTTAGGAGTACTCCTAGTGGTAAGATAAAATTCTTTGTGAATACGGCCCCTGGTGAATAGTTTTAGCAAGAACCAATGAGGTTCATTTTCATGTTAGGCAGCACGTTTGAGCTTCAGCAAGAACCAATGAGGTTCATTCTCGTGTTACGCAGCTCATTTGAGCTTCAGCAAGAACCAATGAGGTCCATTCTCGTGTGTTATGGAGCACGTTTGAGCTTCAGCAAGAACCAATGAGGTTCATTCTCGTGTTACGCAGCACGTTTGAGCTTCAGCAAGAACCAATGAGGTCCATTCTCGTGTTACGCAGCACGTTTGAGCTTCAGCAAGAACCAATGAGGTCCATTCTCGTGTTAGGACCGACTTCAAGCCGAATCTGCCCGAGCATGTACGTCTCACCACACCGGCACCCAGTTTGCACGTCTAAATTGCAAAGTTCATTGCAAAGTTTTTTTGTTAAGGTTTTGTTTACTGTATGTGATTTATTTAATGGAAAGCACATTCACTTCTAGTTGTCTTGCTGTTCATTTTAAATAAACGTAGAGCAAGTAGCTAATCAGTGTCTGCTCGTTTATTCAAACTAAGTTGTTCTATAACCGACGAACGTCGCTCTGCTTATGTCATCTCCTTCATCGCTCTGATTGGTTTTAGATCTATCCAATTGCGCCCAGAGGCATTTGAGCTATGTCCGGTGGTGACGCCCATTTAGAAATGATTTGTCTATGAAGCTTTGCCAGACCATAACTCAGTTACAACTGAGAATGGTCTGGTTTTAACCAGGCTACGTTTGAGGTTCAGCAAGAACCAATGAGGTTTATTCTCGTGTTACGCAGCAGTTTGAGCTTCAGCAAGAACCAATTGGGTTCATTTCCGTGTGTTACAGCACGTTTGAGCTTCTGCAAAAACAAATGGTTCATACTTTTGTGTTAGGCAGCTCATTTGAGCTTCCTCAAGAACCAATGAGGTTCATTCTCGTACGTCAAGCAGTTTTGGTTTGCTGATCATTGTTTAAATGTGAATAAAAGCCTAAATTAAAAATGTTCATCATATAAAGCGATCAAGTCTCTTCAGAAAATTTGGACTAGACCGCTCAATTCATATGGATTAGTTTTACGATCGCTTTATAATCTTTTTAAAGCATCAAAGTGGTAGTTGGAAAGCTGCCAATGGAGGGACAGAAATCTCTCAGATTTCATCAAAAAGATCTTCATTTGTGTTCCGAAGATGGAACGACATGAGGGTAAGAAAATGATGAATTTTTGAGTGAACTATCCCTTTAAAAACTTCTGACCAATTCGTAGGTAGTCAGTCTTACTTCTCGGTATTAAACCAATCTATGTTTTTATGTAACTGACGTAAAACAAAATGTATGAACACGAACAGTCTTCAAGAGAAAAATAGTCTCATCAGTTTATGCAACCAGCCCCTGATGTAGTTAACTTTTTAAGTCATGCAATACAATTAGACAATGTATAAAACGTACCTGTGGCAAATCTGGAGTTGTATCCCTGTAAGAGTTTGAATCTGTGCAGACAATCTGCAGTGACAGCTGAATACACATGACCAATGTGAGGAGATGCATTGACATAGAAGATGGGAGTTGTGATGTAATATGGTTTCAAGCTCTGTGAATGATCTGTGCAACAGCATCGCAAAGCCTGACAGTCTATACTGTAGACGTGTGGAAGCCTTCTGTGGAGAGCATGTCTGGATAATCTCAGTACTATTGTTTTAGTACGAGTGAGAATACAGCACAGAGACCTCATCACGAGACAGCTGTGAGGCGCGTGAGAGAACATCCGGGTCAGCGCCGTCACAAATAAGTTTACCTTCAAAGAAAAGGCCCAACAACCCTTCCCTACTTGAGATATATTTGTCATGCTTAAATCACGAGCTTTTTTCGTTTATAGTATTGTGTAAGATTAGGAGCCAATAGCGTAAACACACACATTAGAAGTACAACAAAAAAAACACCAGTAAAATTCAAAGGGATTCAGAGGAGAACCTTTGAGTTGGACCTTTTAGCTCCGCCTTGAACCGGAAGTGGTCCTGTTTTTTCATGAGCGGCGTTTATCATCCGCAGCCTCATTCCTCCAAGAAGTTACAGTAGAATAATGAATTAAAACCGTCTTATTTACTACTCACATTTTACAGATCGATCATCTAGTCCACATTTGTGTTCGGGCTTATTGTATTTGAGTAATCACATTGTTTTAAAGATGTCAGTAGTGGGTTTTGACTTGGGTTTTCTGAACTGCTATGTAGCGGTAGCTCGAGCCGGAGGAATCGAGACTGTGGCCAATGAATACAGCGACCGATGCACACCGTGAGTCTGCTTTATTTACTCATCCATAGCTCAAATACATACAGAGTGACGTTAGTGATCACGCCAACCTTTCCCTGAGCTGTGTGCCAGTGGAAATCTGCAGTGAACTGGCTCTCTATCTGTGACGGACATTGATCTGACAGTGAGGAGCCTCCCTAGTGCTGCTGCGTGATTGCAATATTCAAATAACGCACTATGGTACTTTAAAAAACACTATGGTATTACCATACTATTATGTTTATAAATGGTACTTTCTAATTGGTGTAGATTGAGAAACAGCAGGCTGTTACACTAAACCTGTATCACATCATTATTAAAATGTTTCCCCTTTCTCTTCAGGTTATTGTACTTTTATTGTATTGTATTTAGATCGAGAATTTTTTAATGTATTTGTATGCTTATTTCCATATATATATATATATATATATATATATATATATCAGTTCTGTCAAATCGATTAATTCCATTTAACATAAAAGTTCTAATAATAAATTAATATATAATATACAGTACTGCTCAAAAGTTTGGAAACATTACTTTTTTATGTTTTTGAAAGAAGTCCCTTCTGCTCATCAAGCATTTATTTGATAAAATCAGCAAATATACAGCAATATTGTGAAATATAATTACAATTTAGAATAATGGTTTTCTTTTTTAATATACTTGAAAAACATAATTTATTCCAGTGATGTCAAAGCTGAATTTTTAGCACCATTACTCCAGTCTTCAGTGTCACCTCATTCTAATATGCTGATTATCAATGTTGGAAACAGTTTTTCTGCTTAGTATTTTTTTTATAACCTGTAATCAGGATACTTTGATGAACAAAAAATTTAAAAAGAACAGCATTTATTTACAATAGGAATCTTTTTTCACAATATACACTACCGTTCAAAGGTTTGGGGTCAGTAATTTTGAAAGTAATTAAATTTCTTTTTTTGAAAGAAATTAATACTTTTATTCAGCAAGGATGTGTTAAATTGATTTTAAAAAAGTGATAGTAAAGATTTATATTGTTAGAAAAGATTCCTTTTTTTATAAATTCTTTTTAACTTTTTATTCAGCAATGAATCCTTAAAAAGTGTCATAGGTTTCAAAATCAGCATATTAGAATGATTTCTGAAAGATCATGTGACTGGAGTAATGATGCTGAAAATTCAGCTTTGCATCACAAACTGATAGATACATCACCAGGACAGTCATTTGTTTGGCTATTTGTGTTTCACTACAGAGCATGTGTGTCTTTTGGACCACGAAATCGATCTATTGGAGCTGCAGCAAAAAGCCAGGTATGTGATGTGTTTCCTAAAACACAGGACTTTTTTTAATGTAGGGATACTCCACCGTTTTTTTTCATATTAAACTATGTTATTCCCTTAACTAAGACGAGTTGATACATACCTCTCTCGTCTCAGTGCGTGCACTAAATCGCTCTGTCTTGCGGTGAAACTTTGATAGCACTTAGCTTAGCCCAGTTCATTCATTAGGATATACCACAGCAAGTGCTTGGGAGCACTTCGACTCGGCGCAGTAATATCATCACTCCGGGGTGGGAGAGGGGGAGATGACTTTTCACGAGTGATGATATTACTGCGCCGAGTCGAAGTGCTCCCAAGCACTTGGTGTGGTATTCCGCCATACCTATAGTTATCCATTTTACAAGCTTAGAAAAGCGCAACGTTTTATTTTGTGTCACCATTCTTGTTCGAGTTACACTACTCGTGTAACTGTATTTAAATAGGGAAAACGTGGAGGTGTTTGGTCGCTTCTCTGCTTGGATCCTAATGAATGAACTGGGCTAAGCTAAGTGCTATCAAAGTTTCACCGCAAGACAGAGCGATTGAGTGCACGCACTGAGACGAGAGAGGTATGTATCAACTCGTCTTAGTTAAGGGAATAACATAGTTTAATATGAAAAAACGGTGGAGTATCCCTTTAAAGCTGCCTTCACACAGTCTTCATGTTTGTAATCATTACTCCTTCAAACTCTTTTGAAACACAGATGGTCACCAACTGCAAAAACACTGTCCAAGGATTCAAGCGTTTCCATGGTCGGGCATTCTCAGATCCATTTGTCCAGAACATGAAGTCCAGTCTCGTTTATGACCTGGCACAGATGCCATCGGGCACAACGGGCATAAAGGTAGCTGAATGTCGTGATCGAGCAAACCGAGATTCAATTTCCATGTGCAAACACAACATGTTGTGAGATGACTGATCTGAGCTAGCATTGTTTAAAGGTCTAGTTTTGGCAGCAAAGCCTTCTTGTAAAGCCAAGCACAGAGTTCTGTTGTGCAATGAATGTGTGAATGTTTGTGAGCTGTTTCTGTCCTTTAGCAGTCGTGTGGTCTGATGTTGTTGTAGGTGATGTACATGGAGGAGGAGAAGGTGTTCAGCATTGAACAGGTCACTGCGATGCTCCTCACCAAACTCAAGGAGACTGCTGAGAGTGCCCTCAAGAAGCCTGTTGCAGACTGTGTCATCTCTGTGAGTTTAAAAATCACTAAAGCCCATTCGGACGGGACTAGTTTTCTGAACGACGCTTGGGTTACAGTTTTTTCTAGATGTGGGCGTTACGTTACAGGAGGTCATGTGATGTGGTTGCGTGCATCACGTATGATGTATACATGTCGTTTAATTAATTAGTTTTGATGTAGATTTAGTTTATTACATGAGTTTATAGAAGTGGCTGCTTATAATAACTCACATGACTGAGCAGAGAGATGTGTCTTACTTGACACTCATAATAAAATGGCCACTCTTAGAAATTTCCGTGATTTGACTTTCCTCAATTTTATATTAATATTATATAACTTTTTCACCGAATGCCGTTCATATTGAAAGGCGCAACGTGTGCAAACAGTTGGTCAGGTTAGTCAAAAACGTATGAGGAGAACCGTCTCAATTACAGACATTCACCTCTGGATGGGATTCTATTTCTCAGAAGACAATCGAGTTTGCTGAAAAACAGTGAGGATATTTCTACATAAATCCGGATACATTTGAAAATGGCATTTTGGTTTTTCGAAATGCCCTCCGTCCACACTAGCATTTCCCAGACGTTTCACATCCACACTGAAACGTCGGTAAACGCTAAAATCATAACAAAAAGCCAAAACATAAAAAAGATGTGTTTTCTAATGTATCCAGATTAGTGTAGACATGTAGAATTTTAACAGGTTTTGTGCAGTTTTTTGGATGGGATTAAAATCTTTGAAACACAAATTTCTCTAACCTCCTCCTAGTCCCATCCGAAATGGGCTTAACATCTCATAGGATCAGCTGAAAGATGCAGTTATGCTACATATTATAATGGTGGATTTGGTGAATGATCTATGGTCATTTTTTCCCTCAGTCCATTTTCTGTAAATGACTTATTGGAGACAGACATCCACCTTAGAGATCATGAATACTCTCTCTGATATCCCTTTCCTAAGTGAATGCTGTTTAAAATCCCTACTTCTAAGGTCCCCTGCTTCTATACCGATTCTGAGAGGAGATCCGTCATCGATGCAGCTCAGATTGCAGGACTCAACTGTCTGAGACTCATGAATGAAACCACTGCTGGTGAGTTTAATGTGCCGTTTCACTTGCAGCACACCAATTTTCCACTCTTAAATGACACCTGTTGTTTTTCCACGCAGTTGCTCTGGCATATGGGATCTACAAGCAGGATCTTCCAACTCCTGAGGAAAAGCCAAAGACGGTGGTGTTTGTGGATATTGGCCATTCAGGCTACCAGGTTTCTGTGTGTGCCTTTAATAAAGGCAAGCTCAAGGTGCGTACCAATGACATTTATACCCTTGAAATGTGGTCATGAATAGTATGTGAAATTATAGACGGATGTTTTTTTCTGCCCGTACAGATTCTTGCTACAGCTTTTGATGCTGAAATGGGAGGAAAATACTTTGATGAGAAGCTGGTCAAACATTTTTGTGATGAGTTTGCAGTGAAGTACAAGCTGGATGTGAAGACCAAGCCCAGAGCTCTGGTGAGACTCTACCAGGAATGTGAAAAGCTCAAGAAGCTGATGAGTGCCAACTCCTCAGACCTGCCACTGAACATCGAGTGTTTCATGAACGACATTGATGTTTCAGGCAAACTCAACAGGTACAGAGTTATTTAATGAAGAAATCACTTGCAAAGTCGTTAAAATCCTGTCGTCATTTACACACCATCCAAGCTGCTCTTTTTCTTAAGTCAAGGAAAGGGATCAAGGGGCTGTCAGGGTCCAAAAAGCATCATAAAATGAAAAGTAATCCACATGATTTGTGTGCTACATTAAAGAGTTAGTTCACCCCAAAATGAAAATTCTGTCAGTAATTACTCACCCTCATGTTGTTCCAACCCTGTAAGACTTTCGTTCATCTTCGGAACACAAATTAAGATATTTTTGATTAAATCTGAGAGCTGGATCACTCCTCCATAGGCTTCTAAGGGATCGAAACTTGCCGGCCCAGAAGGTTATTAAAGGCATCGTTAAAATAGTCCGAGTGACTACAGTGGCTCAACCTTAAGTTTATCAAGCGACGAGAATACTTTTTGTGTGCAAAAAACAAACAAAAATAACGACTTTATTCAACTAATCATTTCCTTCTCTGTGGGCCTCGAGATTTCACGTAGTGTAACCGCACAGCGCTTCACACGCATCACACACATGACCAGTGTTGGCCAATAGTGAGCCTACGTGTGACGTACAACACAGAAGCGTTGCACAGTTACACTACACTTCATCTTCGAAACACAGGATGAAGATATTTTTAATGAAATCTGAGAGATTCCTGCCACTTCATTGAAAGTCCAGAAAACTAAAACTTTGATGCTTCAATAAGTTCATAAAGACATTGTAAACGTAATCCATATCAATCGAGCGGTTTAATTAGGGGTTTGACGGTTATTATATAACCGTGAGACCGACGGTTATAGTTGAACACCGTCATTAGAACTCTATAACCGCCAAAACCGTGCTATTAAAATATTTTTTACAAACATTTTTTTATCATAGAGAATGAAATACTAATATTAGCTTAAGAGGGAAACGGAGGCTGCTACTGCTGGAGAAGATTCGGGAGAGGTCTGTCTTTTCCTTTACCGATCAGAGCGCGCGCTGACACGGAGTAAAGCCTTGTTTATACTCGACGCGTCCGCACGAGCGCGAAGGTGAGCGCGGCAAAAATGACGCGTTCGGTGCGCAAGACCGGCAAGACCCCATTTGGCTTGGCTGTGTGCACGGCTTTTTTTGTAACAGCGCGCGCGGCGGCGCGTCCGAGGATGACCGACTTCAAGCCGAATCTGCCCGAGCATGCACGTCTCACTGCACCGGCACGCAGTTTGCGCGTCTAAAAGTGCAAGTGAATAAGGGAAAATATTTATTTTCTGATCCCGTTTGAATTGTGCCATGAATGTGAACATATGTTGTCTGTGAATTTTTTATATAATTTCTCATGTAACGAGTTTGACAGTATATCGTATGATTCTTTGGCTAGCAGTTGTAGAATAGACATAACGAGAAAGACTTCACGTCGCATATGTGACATCACCGCAAAACACATTTTCCCTCCACAAATCACGGTGCGATAATCTAAGGAATTAGATCGAGATGCCTGTGTGTTTTGTACCCAAATGTCACCATTCAAACAAAGGCATGTTTAGCGGGATCCGTGTGCTAGTGGTGGTGACGTATATCAAACCCGTCGAAAGCAGCGAAGAGTTGTAGTCCACAAAGTGCTCTCACACAAAGTCTAACCGTATGAAAATTCTACCCGCTAAATTGTAGCATTCTTTACACGAAAATGTATATAAAAAATTCACAGACAACATATGTTCACATTCATTCCAAAATTCAAACGGGATTAGGTAATAATTATTTTCTCTCATTCACTTGCATTGACGATTTTTCAACCTAGAGGTCCAGCGGGGTAAGCGGAAGGGGCGGGACTTACCAGCTCTATGTTACGAATGGTTACGAACCGTCACATTTGACTCACGTCATAACCGTCATCACCAATTCTGAAACCGGCACACCCCTAGGTTTAATCCAAGAGAGAGTATGTTAATCATACATGTGAATAAAAGCCTACATGAAATCAATTCATTATGTAATGCTGGAATAATGAATATGGATAATCAGAACAAAAAGCAGTTAAAGGATGCCTGCATAATTCAGATAAAGTTATCTGACTTCAATATAATTAATCTGACTCCATTAAAGTTGTATTCTTTAGGTAAAAAAAGGTATTAAAAAACATTCATTAGTGTTTGGAAGATGAATAAAAGACTTGGTTTGGAATGGGGATAGAATATGGATTTTTGGGTGAACTATGCTTTTAAAATTCTTGAATCTTGTCCAATGCTCATATCTCATTTGCATATTCAGTCTTGAGTCAAAACCCAATAGCATGCAAATGACATTGAGTCGTACAGTCGAACGAGTCAAGAGGTTTTTTTTTTGCATGAACTCTCTTCCTTTACATTCACAACCTGTTATACTGTGTTGCACATTCATTCATGTCCTTTATCAGAGACGTTATCCTGTCAGTAGTTAATTCTGAGCTTTATATATTGTTTTATTCCTGTCACATTGGCAGGGCTCAGTTTGAAGAGATGTGTGCTGATGTCTTAGCCAGAGTGGAACCTCCCTTGCGCAGTTTATTGGAACAAGCTCGTAAGTAATGACCCTTTCTTGGATAATTAACAGTGTACGTCGTAGAAATCATTCATTAACCCAGTCTGTCTGTCACCTCCTTCTGTGCAGATCTGAAAAAAGATGACATCCATGCTGTAGAAATCGTGGGCGGTGCCTCTAGAATGCCGGCCATTAAAGAAAGAATCGGCAAGTTCTTTGGGAAGGAGCCCAGCACGACGCTGAATGCAGATGAGGCCGTGGCCAGAGGATGTGCCCTCCAGGTCAGGTTCTTCTGCTGACTAAAGCCATGCTAATAGATTAACAAGACTGTATTTGATAGCATTTGTGACCTGTCAGTGTGCTTCGACCCCTTCATTGGCTCTGTTTCCTGATTTCACAGTGCGCTATCCTCTCCCCTGCATTTAAAGTCCGTGAGATCGCCATAACAGATGCGGTTCCGTTTCCCATCTCTCTGAAATGGAATTCTGCAGCTGAAGATGGAGTCAGGTACAAGCAGCTGTGACATTCAGAGATTGTGATCAAGTTATTAGTTTGCATTGCAGTCATTGTGCTTGATACTAAT
Source organism: Rhinichthys osculus (assembly GCA_029959095.1). Lineage (NCBI taxonomy): Eukaryota > Metazoa > Chordata > Actinopteri > Cypriniformes > Leuciscidae > Rhinichthys > Rhinichthys osculus. The sequence continues at coordinate 35,695,696 of JARWKJ010000011.1, read as the reverse complement.
ACATTAATTTATTAAGAATGCTTTTAAATTTTCCATTTCAGCGACTGTGAGGTGTTCCCAAAGAACCATGCAGCGCCTTTCTCCAAAGTGTTGACATTTTACCGGAGAGAGCCGTTCTCCTTGGATGCGTATTACAACTGCCCTAAGGAGCTCCCTTATCCAGATCCCACAATAGGTAAGCACACAAAAACACATCCCAAAGGAACACTCGCCAAGTGCTGTACATGAGTAAAAACGACTTCTTAGTGCGTAAATAAGGGATAAACCAAGGGTAGCTGTGCATTAAACAATTTGTTTGAATGAAGGAATTTTAGCATTTATTTGATTTAATTATCGAGAAAGAGAGAAATGAGAGCTGTGACAAAGCTGTGAGTTTAATTACTTCATTACCTCCTCGTTTCTGAGAAATATAATGGAGCGATTGAGTAGTTAAGCTATTCTATTAATAAAAGTAGCGGGGCAGGGTTGATGAGTTTCTGCGCTCCTGAGTGTATCTGTGTGTGTGTGTGCGCGCAGCACAATCTCCTTTCTCTGTGTGCGAGTGGTGTGTGTGTGCATTAATGTTGAACAGTTATTAAACTGACTGGAACTACCTGTGCCTTAAACTGTTTTAATGCACACCTTTCAGCCAATCAGAATCGAGTATTCAGACAGACTAGGGCTGCACGATTTATCGAAATGAACTAAATATTGCAAATGTACATATTGCGATATGCATATAGCAATGGCTTAAGATAAATGAATGATTTTAATACGTCAAAAGATTACGAAAAGTGGTCAACGCAGACAGCAGAGAATAGACTGGAGTCTGGACACATGACTGTTACATACATGTGACATGCTTCATGTTATTGAATGCAATAAGTGAAGTACTCTCGCACAGGAAGCCGCCTCTCGGACAGCGCATAATCCCGATCATTTTCAGTTTTAAAATATATTTCAGTAGAATTTACATTTATTTTACACACTTAAAGCATTATTGCATCGCATATCGAATATATTATTGCATATCGCACTTTTCTTTAAAGTCGTCATGTAATCAAAATTGGCCCTATCTACTTTGCTAGTGCACATTACTAGTTTTGTGGTTAATATTCATAAAATTGTTTGATGAGGTAATCTTTAATCAAATCCTTAACCTCTCCCCTCCAACCGTCAGTCTGCTATGAGCGAGGGATGGAGAGGAGGTGCGCTAAAGTAAAACCCAGCCCTCTATTCAATATTCCGTTTCACTTGGAAATACAAAGTGGAAATGCGTCACAAAGCTGAAGTAAAGTCAGTTGCAACTTCTGTTTCACGGGGACTTGAACGACTTATCGCATTCAATATCATGCAGCCCTAAGACACCATGGTATAAATGCAGTTACTGGCCAATTGTCTTTTTATGCTAAAATAATGCATGGTTTCAATTGCAGCACAACAATATTCTGACTGGTCAGTTGTTTTATTGATTGTTTTTTTTTTTATTGATTGTTTTTTTTTATTTTTTTTTTATGTACCTACCTATCCATGTATGTATTTAATTACAAAAAAAAAGTCCTTGTAATGTTTAATCAAAATGCCATAACTGAATAACCGGTGAAAACTGGAAGAAACAGGAGAAAAAATAAAAATAAAATTCTGTTGCTTTTGAAACTAAATATATTTAAGGAAATGCAAAAATACTTGTATTTGGTTGGCCAGTAATTGAGGTGGCAAATATTCTTGCCCTGCAAATGCTGTTTGCTTTTCATAGTTTGTGAAGCTATGTTATTTTCATGTTAACATATACACTAACACTGTCATGCAGGCCAGTACGTTGTCCAGAAGGTGGTTCCCCAGGCCTCAGGCGAGAGTTCAAAGGTTAAGGTGAAGGTGCGAGTGAACATCCATGGCATCTTCAGTGTGTCCAGTGCCTCGCTAGTGGAGGTGCAGAAATCTGAGGAGGAAGAGGAAAGCATGGACACAGAGCAGAGCACAGAAAAAGAAAATGAGGTATTGCTTTTACTGTCCACATACCCTCTCTCAAAACTGCTTTCACACCCTCATCATGACCTGTATTTTTGTATTACTCCATGTTGTTAGTGCATTCATACTGCTCAGCTCTATATCATGGGTAAAGTTGCCACCATGTGTTTGCAATCATTCACAGAACAAAATGCAGGTTGATCAAGATGAACAAAAGACTTCGGGAAATGGAGATCAGGAAGATGGAGAGAAAAAAGCTGGAACGGAAGAAATGGAGGTAAATGGGATCTACCAATAGCATCAATTAAATGACTCAATCATTTATCAAATTGCCGTTCAGACGCCCATCACATAACTAAAGGCCTGGTCACACCAAGGATGATCACTATAGCTATAACAATAAAGATATAGTAAAAAAAAAAAAAAATTATCGAAGAATAGTAGTGTCCACACCACAACTATAATGATAACAGCACAAAGGAACGATGTAAGTGGAATCAGACTAATTCAGAACTTTTTTCCAGCTGATGAACAATTGGAATGATATCTGTTTTTATGTTAGCGTGACAAAAATGCCAACACTCTTTATCTTCGGGGTCCCTGGAGACCCTGCATAGTAAATATACAAAATTCATCATCAAAATCAGAAACAACGCAGATCACATAGAAATAAAGTGGCACACTTCCAACAATGCAAAAAACAAATCCACAATGCACACACACACACACACACACACACACACACACACAGTAATACATTTGTAAGGCTATACTATGCATACTGTCTGCAGTGCACTGACGCATAAACACCTGCAGTGCACTGTAAACGAGACTGTATGAGATGACCACCAATTATTGTTCCTAGTTGTTCAATTTTTTTCCACATTCACTGTTTTTTTTAACTAAATTTTTTTACTGCTTTATTTGCTCATTTGTTATTGCTGTTCAGTTCATTGCATTTTGATGTTCATGTCATGTATTTTTACTCAATATGTAATATAACTGTTAATTTCTGTAATGTTTTGTTCTGTTACAGTTAGTAAAATTGTAGAATTAAAATTGTAGAATTATATTAAAAACAGATGATTGAAATAAATGATAAAATCTAAAGACTCCAACATTTAGAGTCTTTTTCAGGTTTGATTCCTAGCATAATGTAACATTATTGAAAAACTTTTGTCAGTACAAAAAAAAATGCTAAACTTTGACAAAGTTTTTTTTTGTTATAATTGTGATTTTATAATATTTAGATATGAATCCAACTGGAAAAACTTGTGAAAAGATATATAGTTTGGTTAATCACATAGCAAATAGGATATAGTGGAGCTCTACAGCCATCTAGTGGTTAAAGTGATTTTTTTTTTTTTTACTGCATTTTCCAAAAAAATTTGCAAAAATCTTATATTAAATCATTTAAAATGATCCATGTTATCCCCATAAATGAAAGTTAGAAATCTGGGTCTTTTATAAAGTAAATTTGACATAAAATGCTGTTTTTTGTAAAAAAAAAAAAAAAAAAAAAAGCCTATTTAAATATTTATTTATTTGAGTAAAAATGTTAATAAACAGAGTAAAATTACATTTGTAAAAAAAAAAAAAAATGATTATACTGTTACAAAATTAAATGTTATTGTCTGGAGACCCCAAAGGTAATGAGTGTAGACACAAATGAAGATAATAGAAGGGTTTTAGAACTTGTGATTATCGTTATAGTTGTTGTGAACGTGTCTTTATAATGGTTCTCTCCGTGGACTTGTTCAGACATCAGCAGAGGAAGGCAAACAGGAGAAGAAATCGGATCAGCCTCCACAAGCCAAGAAGCCCAAAGTGAAAACAAAGGTCCTGGAGCTGCCCATTGAAAACAACCCACAGTGGCAGCTAGCCAATGACATGCTCAATCTCTTCGTGGAGAATGAGGTACGCTTTCTGTGTGGCTGAAGCTGGATTAAGGCGGACATGTTTTTTTAACATTGAGTTAAATCTACTGTGAAATTGCTTTTCCTCAGGGTAAGATGATCATGCAGGACAAGCTTGAGAAGGAGCGCAACGATGCCAAGAACTATGTGGAGGAGTACGTGTACGAGATGAGGGACAAACTGCACGGGATATTCGAGAAGTTCGTCAATGAGAGTGTGAGAACAGTCGCATGGCTTGAAATCCATCGGAAGAGTTTCTCATGAAACACTATACAAAATATTTATTAGCTGGAATTTGCTCTTTATAAGTGAAATATCTGCATGAAACCATTTTGAAATCCTTGTCCAGTGATTACAGAAGATTGGAAAATGTCTAGACATTGATTGGTCAGGTGTGGGAATCCTGTGAATGACCTGGTATTATGTTTGCCATATATTGATGTTTTATATCACTATAACTTAGAAATTCCAGACTTTTATTGTGGAAGTTTTAAAAATGCATTGATATCCCTGTCAGAATGACACACAAATATCAGTGCCTGACAGTGTTATTTTATTATTTATATACTGTTATAGTATTTAATAATATTTTGAATTGGCTTTCTTTTTTTTTTTCAGAATTTAATTTAGGTTTTACTTTTTTGTAGTTTGTTTATCATATGACAACAATAGTTATAATTTTTCATCATGTATTTATTTTATTTTAGCTTTATTTAAATTTACGAAATTTTTATTTTGTATTTTTAGTTACAAATAACAACAGTGGTGCATGAGTGCAGTCTGTTTTCTCTTACAGGACAGAGATGCTCTCTCATTAAAACTAGAGGACACTGAGGTCTGGCTGTATGAGGATGGTGAAGACCAGTCTAAACAAGTATACATCGACAAACTTGTTGAACTGAAGGTACCAAATGTCTTTTGATGTCTATAATTTATGATGTAAGATGTAAAATTATATATAAGCTTACACTTTATATTAGGTGTCTTTAGCTACTATGTACTTGCATCAAAAAATAGGTACAATGTACTTACTGTGTTCATGTTCGTATTGTAAAACACTTGTGCTGCTACGGGTAAGGTTAGGGTCAGGTTTGGTGGGATGCGTGGGTTTAAGAGTGGGTTAAGGGGTAAGGGAAGGGTCAACAGTGCAGTTATAGGCTAGGATGCAAACTTGTCACCTTTCTGCGGAATTTGCCGTTTTGGATCCAAAATAGGCCATTGTTGTAATTGCTGCCCCCGAAATGCAGCAAATTTGAATGTAAAATGGGCACGGGCGTTCATAACGGTGCGTGTCCACTGTTTTCAGTTAATTCCTATGGAAGGTCAATACTATTCAAGCTCAATACTATTGATATTGCTAATTATACCCGTGCTATGTTTACAATCGATTAATGCCTATTAATGTATCAAAAAACATTCTTGCAGAATCTCGGCCAACCCATTCAAGAGAGATACACGGAATTTGAGGAAAGACCCAGAGCTTTTGAAGAGCTGGGCAGACAGTTGCAGCAATACATGAAGATTGTAGAGGCCTACAAAACCAAGGTGAGGTTGTGTTGGATTAATGTTGCATAAGCTACAAATTTACACTTGGTTCGTGCACAATGGATTTGACGTGTCTTTTTGAATTACAGGAAGAGCAGTATGATCATCTGGATGAGGCAGAAGTTCAGAAGGTGGACAGGATGGTGAATGATGTCATGATCTGGATGAACAGTAAAATGAACCAGCAGAGTAAACAGAGTCTCGCCTTGGAGCCTGTGGTGAAAATATCAGAGATACAGGCCAAAACACGGGTCAGTCACAGTTATATTGACTTTTTTTAGTCTAGAGCACACGAGTATGTTAGCATTCAGATATCATTTAGTACTATGGTGCATATAAAAGTACTATGGTATTGGCATTTGATACCATAACTGTTCCAGATTTCTGCCACAATACCATTTTGATACATTTGTATTAAATCCCTTTTAAATCTCTGTTTTCCATAGGAGCTGTTCTCCACTTGCAATCCCATTGTGACCAAACCCAAGCCCAAAGTGGATTTGCCAAAAGAAGAGAACCCCGCAGAACCCAACGGGCCGGTCAATACGCAGGAAAACCCTGAAGCCCAGCCCAGCGGCACAGAGCAAGCTGCTGCTGACAGTGCAGACACCACAGAAGCCAAGCCTAGCATGGACCTCGATTAACCGCGCTGTGTAATGTTATGTTAACGTTACACGTTATGTTATGTGACATAATGTTTTGTTAATGTTAACTTATATTTCCAGTGACCGCTAACGCTAAATCATCATCCTCGCAGCGGGGTGACTCTGGCAATGAGAGAATACATTTGCATGTCCTTTTATATTAAGAAAAACATAAATCATAATGCTGTAAGACTTCTGATTGAGAACCATTCTGTTTGCCCATGATTGAGTTTCTGTTAAATGCTGGTTCTGTCAACTGTTGTTTCAATAAATACGGATCGAAACATTCAGTTTGTGCACGTTTATATTGTAGAATTACTTTAACATAGTGCAAAAGCATGTGTATTTGTTTTGTGTAGTGTAATTTGCTTCAATTATTGGTTTATGAATAAGATTACAAATGTTACTTGTTAACATATGGGCCAAAACAGGTGAAGTGTTACAAAAATTGTCAAATTTTGGTAATATGCTTTATTTTACATTCAGCACCCTGTTTGCATTTGCGAATCACAGAATGTTTTTTTTTTGTTTGTTTTTAGAGTGGGCAAATAATGGCGATGTTGGCCTGTCCAACATCAGAGAATATTTTTGATGATCCAAAAATTTAAATCATACTAATATTCATATTAAATCATATTAATATTCGGTTAATTAGTAATAATTAAAAAATAATAATAATATTCGGACTCCCTCGCCCTCTATCGTTTTCGTTCATTGCTGGCTAAATTACACAAATTAAGGTTATTTTGTGCATGTGTGTGAGTGACGTCTTCCAAAAATCGCAAGGAAACACCCATATAAAATGAATGCAGATTAAAGGCTGTATGGTAATATAATTTAATCTCCTGGTGTTATTGATCTGAAGGTTAATGAGATATAAACTCGCAATTCTGAGGGAGGGGATATTACAATATATGTAATATACAATACATATATTGTATATTAATAAACAATAATATTGTTTTTATTATTCGGTGGAGGAAACGAGCTTCCATATTTCACAGACCATTGAACATTAAAATAGTTTTTTTTTTTTTTTTTTTTTTTTTAAAGAGTTGCTGGGAAGAGTACTTATAAAGTGTCATACATCTGTGGATTAACAAGTGTACAAATCTTGCTGAATTGCCCGATTTACATTCCTAAACATAAGTTTTTGTGAAGCATTGTATTTTCCATTGAAAAAATCAAGTCCTGAGTGTGAGATCTGCAAACTCCGCAACATTTCCTCTCGATCACATGATCGTGTTCCTCTGTGCTGCTGGAAGAGTTACTGCAACTTACAAACATATGATCTGGTAAGTGTTTTACTAACTAAATACGAAAACCTCTTTGTGTGTCCTCACTATTAATGTCGTTTCATATTTTTTTATTATTCCCAGTGTCCTTGCAATATCCTAGTTACGGGTTCTATTTAACGGGTTATTCAGAGCATTGTAAGCAAGTGTACAGTTTACGGAAAGCGACGCGAAAAACGGCCCTCAATAATCCGTCGTGTTTGCAGTGTACAGTTGTGTTATAACAAACACCAGCTGCTGACAGAAGGCACTGCTGGATATGAGGTGTAGTTTGCTTCAACTGCACTTCCGTCCTATTCTAACCATAATAGGGGCTAAAGTCTGAAGAAGGCAGCGCCTCATCGATTTTCCTGGTAGTTTCTCTCAGGCACAGGTGAAGCCATGAAGCTCATCATACTCAATGACTATGACCAGGTCAGCGAATGGACTGCCAAATACATCAGGAACAGGATAAGCAAGTTTAATCCAGGTCCTGACAGATTCTTCACTCTAGGTCTTCCAACAGGTAGGCTAGTCGTAAAAAAAAAAAATCACTTTGTATAATGCACATTCAATTGAAATGCAGGTCTATACTGATTGTGTGTGCATTGCAGGAAGCACTCCGCTTGGATGCTACAAGAAACTGATCGAGTATCACAAAAAGGGACAAATATCATTTCAGTATGTGAAAACGTTTAATATGGATGAGTACGTAGGTATGTGACCGGTCATTTATGCTTGAGGGATCAAGGGTTGAACTGCCTGTCATATACTGTATTTAGTTAACACTGAACTAAGTACAAATGGTTGTTGTCTTTACAGGACTTCCTAGAGACCATCCTGAAAGTTACCATTCATTCATGTGGAATAACTTCTTCAAGCATATCGACATCCGAGCAGAGAACGCTCACATCCTGGATGGAAACGCATCCAATCTAGAGAAGGAATGTCAGGACTTTGAAGCCAAAATTAAAGCTGCTGGAGGAATCGAACTGTTTGTTGGCGGTAAGACAGTAGATCGAACTTTGACCTGTGAATGGCACCATTAAACAGCTCTGCCTTGTATTCGCGTTGCAGGTATTGGACCTGACGGTCACATCGCGTTCAATGAGCCTGGTTCCAGTCTTGTGTCCCGAACGCGTGTTAAGACCTTGGCTATGGACACGATTCTGGCTAACGCGCGTTTCTTTGATGGTGATCTCTCTAAAGTGCCCACCATGGCCCTCACGGTTGGTGTTGGCACAGTGATGGATGCTCGAGAGGTACAAATATTCATATTTCAGAATCTTTATGTGCTTTTCCTTATGCACGTTAAATATATCTATAAATGTCAGCCACTCCTGCTGCTGCTGCTATAAGATGGCTCATCTTTATTGCCAAGATTACATATTTCTGGCTTTGAACATTTATTGTAAGCTAGTTATATACAGTGTATAGCTTGCAAAAACAATTGCATACTATCTTCTGCCATTTTTTAAATAAGCTAATAGTTAAAATATGCATTATTAATAAAATATCACAATATTATGCAAAATTAGTAAAAACGAGCAACTTGTGTTTGTTTTGGAAAGCACACACTATTATAAGCCTTTATGCCAGAAATACCAACAGATTCAACAGCATCACCAAGGTCAAGATAGAATTTCAGTTGTGGGCTGATCTGAAACAATAATAACTTGATTATATGACATTTTTAGGTCATGGTCCTTATTACTGGCTCGCATAAAGCTTTTGCCCTCTATAAAGCCATAGAAGAGGGAGTGAATCACATGTGGACTGTGTCAGCATTCCAGCAGCACCCGCAGACTGTGTTTGTGTGTGATGAAGATGCCACACATGAGCTCAAGGTCAAAACAGTCAAGTATTTCAAAGGTAATAAAGAAAAGATCTCTTTCTCTCTCTGCTGAGGGAATAAAGTGAATGCATGGATATTGTGTATGCAAGAAAATTACATAATCCATTTGCTAATGTTTTAGGCATGATGCATGTGCACAACAAGATGGTGGAAGAGCCATAGTCGGATACTGACGTGAGGATTGGAGACGCAGCAGATATGTGCTTGTGTATTTGCCTCAAATTGTGCTCCTTTGTCTGTTTTTCTTTTATTAAACATCTCATACATATGATATATTGAATTAAAATGTGTTCATATCATTCGACTCCTTTTTCCTTAAATATGAACAAATAAACCACTTATGAATAAATAAAAATTACATTTATTTGATTGGCCTCAAATATAGAGTGTGGACTGATGATATGGTACACTAAGCAAGTTTATTTCAATTGAAGTTTTACAACCCCAAATCCAGAAAAGTTGGGACATTTAGTAAAATCTGTGATTTGTTTATTCTCTTAAATCTTTATTTAACTGGCAAAAGTACAAAGAAAATATTTTCAAAGTTTTCACTGTCCAAAAGTGTATTTTGTAAATGTAAACAAATTTTGATTTTGATGGCTGCAGTTAAATGCTTTTTTCATTGTATAAGTTACTTGAACGGTCAAATTCACACAAAAATTATGTCAACATGACATTCTCAAATTGTTGTTGTTCAACGTCAGCATTGCGTGACTACATTTAAAGTCCTTCAGTTATTTATCCTTGTTTTCACATGGGCCCGGGTTGCAGTCTCTTTTTCCAAACTCTCAGTCCAAAGTCTTTTGCATTTTACAACGGGTGAATCTCTAGTTGTCACTGGTGATTGTCGTTTGAATCTTTCTGGATCCACCGTCAAATTAATAAGTTTAATTATATCAAGTGCTGTGAGAAAAGGCTATAAATCTCCACCTCCAGCATCCTCACATGCAATAGCTTATACTAGCCGAGACTCCTTCTTTATGTGTACAGATGTGACGTAATGACGCAAAGACATGCTTGAATCTCTCGCGGAAATCCACCAGTACCACTGGAATTAAAAACATTATTACAGGCTTTTGAATCGAGCTAAGGCAAGCAGATAGTTTTGAACACTGGCTGGTTATGTACTTGCTCAAAAAATTATTTTGGACTGCAGCTTTAAAACTATAGACCTACCTGAAAAAGTAATATTAGTTTTAGTCATTTTTGTTTATTAAATTTCATATTGCTATTTCAAATTTTCATACGTGTTTTATCAGCTAGTATTTATATTGTATTGCAAAAAAATGAACTGAGCAAAAATAACAGTGATTCACAATGGTTGGGAAATCAGATGCACCCTCCAGAGACAAATATTAGAGGACACAAAAGATTACACTTGCAGAAACAGAGTGTTTATTACTGTTTGGCGCTGACTATGGCAGACAACGACAGTGTAGTATCTGTGTTGTATTAAGGAATAATGTTATTGTCTCCCTTTAACCATTCTAAAGACAAGAGCGTATACAAGTTCAAATGTGTACCTTTAGTTCAGCAGTTTGGCAAACTCACTTTTGGAAACTCTTTTAATTGGTTATATAACAATAATCTTTGCACTGACATAAATACATCCATGGCAAAGACTGTGTTCAAAACATAGTGAGCTGCCTACTTAGGCAGCTGAGCTGAATCTGCTGGAAGCGCGTCTGTGACTGAATGCTATCTAGGTAGGCAGCAGACCAGGTTTTGAGACAGAGACATGAGAGGCTGACACGAAACCCGACTGAGCATGAGCAGTCGCCATTGTTTGGGCTATAGATTAGCCTAGTGCTGTCTATCTGGATTCATACGAACATTTAAATTAAGGAACAGTAAAATTGTGATATTAAGTAAAAGGTACGTTAAACTAGTAATCTACTACTGTATGACTGATTAAGTGAACAGATCGACGCAGAAGAATGACAGCTCAGAGGAGTGGATATCAGCAGGTAAAACATAATCAAGATAATTTGTTTGGTTTTTAGAGCGATTTTTTCTTCTTCTGTAACTTAGGTTGATGGTTTTATGAACGTATATCGAGTCGAATCGGTTGTGATAATAATTTCTCAGACTCTGAATTGTGTAATCTTTTCCGAAGAGAGATGGTAACGTTAATCCCAGTTTGACTAATTAGCTGGTTAGCCGCTCCTTCAGCGGCCTTCGTTAACACAAACAACAAACCGGAAAACGAGGAGTTTTAGATGATTAATCATAGAATATTCATACGATATCGTCTGTACTTTATTGCGAATTATCAATTTTTAAGGTTGTCATTCAGATCAAGTGTTACAGCGAGCAACTATATTTAATTTCTTCTTACAATATAACGTTAGTGTTAAAGTTCATGACTTACAAAAGACCGAGTTGACCCTTTTTATTATATCTAAATCATTTGGATTAGGCCTAATTATTTTCATATTTTGCCTATTTTTATATTATATTATATGACTCGTATAATATAAAGTATTACGTATAATATTAAATGTTAAAATATAATATGAGAGACTCAACAACACCGGGACTACAAAAACATACAAAACTAGAGGAAAATATTTGTATAACTTATGAGATAAATGTCCATAAATACTTGTAAATATATAAAATATGTATTTTTTTCCAGATAGACAATGTATCATACATCATAATATTTTTATATAATTTTATAAAAACTAAAAAATATAATTATATATATATATACATATATATATATATATATATATGAGTGCTGTCAATCGATTAAAAAAAAATCGATTTTTCTGTATTTAATCGCACCTAGCATTAAAGTTTTTAAATATATTTTTATATTGTAATAATTACAAATTTATGTAGAAACAACATAAAGGCAATAGCCTACAAGGCTCTAGGCTAGTAACATTTGACAGGAGTAGCACCAGTTCTACAGAACCTGATTTGGTAGTGCTGGGGGGGATTTTTAATCATAAATTCATAAAGTTAATTTAAAGCTGCAGTCCATAACTTTTTTGTGTTTGAAATTTACAAGATACAGATATAATAAGCGAGTACATCATGAATCCATTTTCCAAACCGTGTTTTTATCTTATCCTGAATCACTTACATAATACTGAACTGACCGATTATACTGATTATAAAAGGAGCACTCTTTACTTGCTTTCTGTGTAATTCAAGTCACAATTTAAAGAAAAGTTTTTGTTTTTAATGAGACTTTGCGACTTCCTACTTTTCCATATATTAGGGAGTGAAAATGGCTAATAAGTGTTCCTCTGCCGCCATATACTGGTTATATGGTAGTTGTAAATTCACGTCTTTGTTTAAAATAAAAGTGTTTGTTTGCCACGAAGTGTTAGTTTTCCTACATCATTAAGCTTTTAGTTTTACAAGTAATCAATTAAAAAATAACACTAAAATTGGATAATATTTAGAGCTTTGAAGTGTTGGAAAAAGTGTGAAGCACTTGAAAGCCCTTGTAAAGTGCATGAATTTCAGTCTCAAAAGGTTGTACGAACCCTGAGATGAATAAAACGCTCTCATTTGATATTTCTGTGATTGGCTACATTGATCAACACACGGGAGCGTTTGAGAGCACACGGAAGTGTTTAAAACTGTTTTGCAAAACGGGAGATGGAGCGCTTGAGAGCACAAGCAGGCGTCTATCTGTTTTCAAACGCTCCCATCTGTATCTGTGTAAGCGCTCGGTGAAGAGCGTCATATTTACAACATGTTTTTGAAGCGCTGATCATTGTAGCCAATCACAGACATGTCCGATGAGCACAATGGGCAATCAGAGGTGTTTACGATTCTGCTCAACAGCACTCAAAGCGTCACATTTTTAAAAGTTGAGTACTGACTTGGTAACAAAGAATATTAGTGATTTGTGGATTGAAAAGTCTTCTATAACTTGTGCACAATGTTTCTACTGGTTTCCACATCAGCGCTGTTTGATTATCCTTAATGGCAGACAACAGCGGGTTTTTAGACTGCTGTCACTTTAAGACCTGAATCGCATGTCAATTTGGCTGAAAAATTACCCCCAAAAGACACTTAAAGTCATTATTGTGTTAAATGAGAAAATAATCGAATAGACCGTATGAAAAATTAGCTTTAGAAAGAAATATTTTTTTTGGCTCAACAGAATTCCTACAGGTTTAAAATGACATGAGGGTGAGTAAATGTAAATAAACAAAATTTTCATTTTTGGGCGAACTATCCCCAAAATATGAAATAATTTTTTCAATGAAGTGATATTCTAAATGAGAAACTCGTAATTACAGCTTGTAAGATGTAACTTTTCTGAGAGCTCCTACTTGTACCACCCGACTGCTGCAGGTTCATTTAGGCGTTGAGTGTGTTGCCATAGAAACACATAATTCGTATGATATTACGCCGTTACTCGTGTAATATTGCTTAACTATATCAAATGATTTAAATATGAGATGAAAAAAGCATACAGAGGCATTTTTGCCCTGATATCTTGAATTATAGGGCCATTCTAACAGCATTCTATAATAGGCTACATCACGCAGTGAGTTTTTGCCCTGCATCACGGCTGTCACCAATCAACTTTATGAATTACGTAGGTCTGGGGTGGGTGCGTTAAATCATTTTATTTGCATTCTTTTTCCATAATTAATTGATTAAATTAACGCATTAAAATGCTACATTCATGTTAAATTACTGTCACCGTCCCACAGGTGGGACGTTTACCATTATATTTTTAAAATAACAATATCTTAGTGAAAACCATGAGTAATATTGACAAACTATATATCATTTGAAAGCTTACAATCTCTAGTTTCCATATTTAGTGATTGATTTTCAAAATAAATTACAGAGGAGCCGTAATGTATCAATTTGCAACAAGAATATTTTCATACTCCTAGGCGTGTTCAGACCTTTATTTTGAAATAGCAATGAACATGAAAAATCATGAAAAAAATTGTAGAAACCTCAGTTTGTTTTCATACCAAGAGTTCAAAAGATAGCATCCATTCAATTATTTTAGAAAAAAAAAAGTCTGAAAATGTTTTAAATAAAGAAAAAAATAATAAATTCACCATTTGTGATGTTGCAGCGAGCTATGACGCACATGCGTGTTCTTTGTATGTGTTTCTTAGAGGTTGAATTCATATCAAAATCTGCCAAACTTCCCATACTACTTCTGAATAGGATCTCTACTTCATAAATTGTATGAAAATTGTGGAAATAATGGTTCATATCACTCAAAACACATATGGAAATGGAGGCGCCCTTATATGGGCAGTAATGGAGTCTGGTTGTGACCTAGTGAAAAAGTTTGGTACTGCGCCCAAACAAAATCTTACTGAAAGCTCATTTTTTGAGATATCAACCTACAATTTGAAACACAACTTGTTCAGATTTTTGGCTTTGATTTTTCTGCAGTTTTAGAGTAGCCCAGGTTTTGAAAATATAGATTTTATATAAAATATGAATAATTTTTTTTTTTACATTGTACATTTCCATAAACTCAAACTTCTATAACTTTTTTTCTGTTTCACTTTCTTAATTTATTTCACTTCTACATAAATCTGCCAAATGTCTTCTTTAAAACAAGACCAATCTTACGTCTATATTCCAAAGCATTCTTGAATTACAACCATTTATGTTCGAAATGTGCATTTTCATGTCTATTCAAAAAAAGGGGGGTGACAGTTAACAGGTTAAAATGAAAGTTGATATAATATCATATCCTTTCCAAATATCACGAGCTTGTGTGTCATTTGTTCTGTAGTTGAATAATGAGGAGGAGTCAGGGGAGGTGTTTCAACAGGCAGCTGATGCACCTCCACCATACAGCAGCATTGCAGCAAGTAACGCAGGTAACAGAAGTGTGTAAATGTAGCCACTGCCTGTCCTGACGGGCCAGAAATAACTCGTGTGTCGTTATTCATAACCTTCTACTCTGTGTCTGATTCATTTGTTTCTTGTAGCTTTTTTTGAGTACAAAGAGGATGACGTGTTCCCTAAACCCCCCTCATACAATGTTGCCACATCACTCCCATCATACGATGAGGCCGAGAGGAGCAAAGCAGAGTCCACTGTTCCACTAGTCAGTGACCGGGTGAGGGTTTGTGATTATTTTAGGGGTAATTACAGGTAAAAAAAAAAAAAAAAAAAAAACACTCTTTTGACACATCTTTACTTTTACATCCACTACAGGATGAGGACTTCATTGCCAGGGAGAGCTTTGACGATACGGATCAACTGCGAGTTGGCAATGATGGGATATTCATGCTTACGTTTTTCAGTAAGAGTGCACAATACTCACTGTAGATATGTATACGTAGATGGCACATTAGACTGCTCTAGACACGTTGATACATCCGCCATCTTGGAACTGTCAACATTTCATATGCTGGCGTCACTCACAGTAAAAATCAATCCGTTTTTTTTACGATGCCACAACATTGCACAGCCTCTGGTTGTATAACATGTTTTTTAAACTATGGTAACTTGTGTGTTAACTCATTTCCTTGTCTTTCATCTGCTGAAGTCTATTGCCGATATAGATATTCATAATGCGTATAACTACACAAAGGGCTGCCAACGCATTCGACACTTTTCACACGCTCTCTCTCCCTACACATCCAGTTTCTCACGCAGAGAACAATTGCCAAGCAAAGAGGACACTGACACCGGCAAACAAGACAGAGCAGGTTACTTTTCATATGAAATAAATTCTCGGCTCTCAGATTCTGTCAATTTTACCAATCATCTCTTACTCTTTACTACTAGTTACTAGTAAATAAACAGGAATAGGTGTGTTGAAAGATACAACTTACCGAAATGCCTCATGCATAATATCGATCAATCAGTGTTTTTCAACCGCGGAAAGAGGTCAATAAAACAGCTGGAGCACAATATGTCACATAACGTTACATTTACCTCAGGAAAGCCATTTAATGACCATAATATAGCACATAAGTTGGCTAGAGAAAAACAATAGCTATAGAGAGGAGTATTTAGCTAAATATGTGCACTATATATTTATTATATTTTTACTTGTATCATTAAAATATTATAACGTTGTTATTGTTATAAAAAATGCATTATATTTTCTTGAGAAAAATTTACATGTATCTACTGTACCTAATATTTATTCAAATGAATTGATATTGAGTCAAGATTGGAATAAAATCCCAAGAATTGAATTGAAATGGTGAAATAAAAACAGTAGTCTACCAGTGATTGTACCATGTCAACATTGTAACATGTTGTCACTAAACTTAAAGGAGTCATAATGTGCAATTTTCACTTTTCCATGAGAATCAATGTATGTTATGATTGACTTATGATTATACATTGGCCGGGATGCCGATATTCAAAAGTGAAGCGTTTGTTTACCTCAGGGTTCTTAAATTAGCCAACGTGCACGCGCACTCAAATACGAGATTTCAATTCCTCCCCCGACTTGACGTCAAGACGGGGCCGGATATACCATATATGGACACCGCAGAGGAGGCCCGCCCTGCCCCTCTCCCCATCATATTCAGTCAAGAAAGATGCAGAAACGTAGTGCACACGTGAGTTGCTCTGTGGTTGACTGTCATAATCCACATTCTAATGTTTTTTCTTTACCCAAAACTGACCAAACTACAAGGGACAAGTGGATGAAATTTATTTTTAATGACGCTGTTCCAACAACCATATCAACTGGCTCAACGTTAGGTGTCTGCGCTAAACATTTCACAAAAGAATCTTTTACAAATTTCGGGCAATATCAGGCGAAGTCGGCACGTTTGGAAAAAGGTGCCATTCCAACAATCAGGGACTTGCCTGAATTTGAAACGGTAAGACTGTGTTTTTATTACTATATTTTGTGTAACAAACAGCAGCTACTAATGCGGTTAATGTATGTGATAAGGATAGATACATTTAAAAAACAGTCAAGAATTAATAAACATAAAGAAAAACATAACGTTACATGTCTGCAGATGAAAAGTATTAAATATCTAAAAAAACACAACGTCAAAAAAGGCAAAAAAAAAACACATTATAGCAAACGTTAATCTCTATAACCACTGTAAGCTGAAAATAAAGTAGACTACATCTCCGTTAATGTAATCTACATTAAATTAAAGCTAAACTTATGTGGGAGAAAATAGCAAAAAAAAAAACGTTTTAGCTCGTTACTGATGTTAATGTATGTCTCAGTCAAAAAAATTGTCTTTACCATTCAGAGACATGTTGATGTAGACGTCCTTCAATTGACTGTTGTTCCTCTTCCGTTTCCAGCTCTGGTTCAGAGTCTGGCTCAAACATACGGTTGAATCCCGTAGGTCGCGGCCAGGTCGGGTTCATTGACAACTTGCGCCATGATCTCTTTTTGGAATGATATGCTGAAGTTACCTGCGGTGTCAAGCCCCCTCCTTCCTGCCACCAATCAACGCGCCCCTCATTTGCATTATTAAAATGACCGTCCACGACAGCCAAAACCTCGCATCAGATCTCGCGAGACAATAATGCATTCAGAAATAAGGGTCAAACGAGCTCTGTGTTTATTTTTTTCCAATTTTTCTTTTTTAGAAGGGCATGAAATGACTATAATAGAGCGTGGGTATCAAAGTTAATACTACATTATGACTCCTTTAATAAAATTCTGGTTAGTTACCAAATGTTTTGACAATCATTCACAAAACACTTATTGTGATGCAAGATTTTCTTTACATCCATTTTTTACATAATTCTCAATCCAAAAGTTGGCAGCCCTTCTACACAGCACAGAACTCGCTCTTCTACGATGAATTAAATTGCTATCTGAGTTTAAATCTGCATGGCTCCTCATTGATTATTTACAGACGTCCTCATGAGAAACAATTACCGTCCGAATAGGACTGAGATACACTTTGATAGTGTGAAATGGATGAATAATTGGACTAATTGGACATTTGGACACAGAAGTGCAGCAGATACGTTAATAGCTGTTCATTTCTTTGCCCCATCAGTGGCATTCCTCTTCAACTGGATTGGCTTTTTCCTGTCCTTCTGTCTGACCACGTCTGCGGCCGGCCGCTATGGGGCCATCTCTGGGTTTGGACTGTCCCTGGTCAAATGGGTCCTGATTGTCAGGGTATGACAGGATACTATTGGCCGGTTTCACAGACAAGGCTTAAGCTAGTCCCAGACTAAAATGCATGTTTGAGCTGTTTTAACTGAAAGCAACCTGCGCTGACACATCTTAAAATAAGTCAGTGCCATTGTTTTGCCACAAGATGCACACCATTTAATATTTTTTTCTAATACATGTTTATAAAAGCTACTTAAATGTCCTAATTGAACTAAGGTCTAATCCTGGCTTAATCTAAGCCCTGTCTGTGAAACCAGGCCTATATCATACTTATATATCAACATAATGGTAACAGTTTTCAATAAGGTCTCATTAGTTACTAAGTTTTTTTTTTATTACGTTTATTATGCATTTTATATCGTGTTAATGTTAGTGAATAAAAATGTCCATGTTCATGTTAGTGCACAGTGCATTAACTGTTAAAGAGGAGCTATTATGCTTTTTTTTGAGAGGTGCTGCAACAATGTGAAAAATAATGTTTGTTTTTGTTTGTTTTTTTACATTCAAGCATGAAGATCTATTCTTGTAGACCCCAAAAACTAAATCAAGACACATTTTTTGTTAACAGTGAATGTTGAGATAAACAGAAGTATTGTTCATTGTTAGTTCATGTTAACTATAATGTTAACAAATGGATCCTTATTGAAAAGTGTTACCATCATCATAAATCGTGGCAGTGGGTTAATATTTAAAGCTGTTTGTTTGTTGCATTAGTGTTTTTATTGCAATGTAACAGAGGATGAGCACTCAACCTTTTCTCTCTGTGATTAAACAGTTTTCTACCTACTTCCCTGGATATTTCGATGGCCAGTACTGGCTGTGGTGGGTTTTCCTTGTTGTAGGTGAGTGTATATTTGCACATTAGTGTATATAAATGAATATAAAATTGAATACATCCGTACAACTAATACGTTATTTTGAATACACCCAGGATTCCTGCTGTTCTTCCGGGGATTTGTTAACTACTCCAGAGTTCGCAACATGGCCGATCATTCCATGTCCACCCTTCCTCGAACCCGCGTTCTTTTTATCTATTAGGTAAATCATAAGAAACTATTTACTGGCTTTTAGATGGGTTTATGTGTAAGCATTGCATTAGCGGGAAACGAATTAAAAGACAACCTTTCTGTGATCTAAATGATTGTGGATATGATATTAACATGAAGGTGAAGTATCTTCTCTTTCTGATTTTTGGGAATAGATAAAAAAATCTCAGGATAATTGCGAAATGAACAAAACGGCAAAGTCAGAGAGCCACCCACAGCTTTTTTGATTCTTCAGGACAACAAAGAAGAGTACATCTGCTTCAGACGCCCTTGCATTTCTCAGTTGTTTGCACAATGCAACATTGGCATTTTTTACTAAAGGATTCAACCGTTTATCAGTGCTTAAAGTGTAGACGTACAGTATGCATTCATTATGGAGTTTGAACTTGCTTACATTTGCATGTATTTGGCATTTCAAGTTCCAATTAGCAGTCATGCCATCAGAGAATCTGTTTTTGTCAAATTCCCAGTCGCTGTTTGTTTCTGTGGGTTTTTCTTTTAATCGGGGGGAGGGAGCTTGTAATTTTACTTTGTGAGTAAATCTAGTAACTGAACTTTCTTTTGTGAACTAGAAAAAGAGTATGTATATACAGTATACGAGAAGAGTGATATTAAACGTTATAAAGATGCACTTTTAAGATATAAACAGAACAACACAGAGGAACTGCCAAGTCCTTGTAAAGCCAAGAGCATATTAGGGCAAAGTTTATTCGAGATTATGTAAGCCCGTTTCAAATTACTGTCACAATAAGGACCAATCTACTCATTAAATAAAAGCTAAGCCTAGATTCATAGCAGTTCAATATAAACGGCAGACTAATTCCGCATCCAAGCACACCTGATTATGTAATGCGCTTGATCAATCAGTGATCTGGTGTGAATAGAATGTTTTATGATGCCAAATGTAGCAGTAGATGATTCATTGATCTTTGTTTTCATTGAAGACTTCAGTATGAGATAGTGCTTCACAATATGTTGTTTGTGATTTGTATGTTTTACACCTGTCAAGTAACTTTTAATAAATGTATCATCTATGGCAACGCTGATCACTTGGTGCATTTGTCAGTTATGTACACTATACCATCACCAGTTTTAGAATGAAGTCTCTTATGCTCAAGGCTGCATTTATTTGATCAAAAATACAGTAAAAACAGTAATATTGTGGAATAGTATTACAATTTAAAGAACCACCATGGAATAAATAAAACAATTATTTCACAATTATGACTTTTTTTCTCGCAATTGTGAGTTTATGCCTCAATTCTAAGGGGAAAAAAGATGTTCTCCTAATTGGGGGGTTTATAACGTACAATTATTGGATATAAACTTGCAATTGTGAGGAAAAAAATAATTTAAAAAAGGAATAGTCGCAGTTGATTTTTTTATTCCTTGGTGGAAACAAGCTTCCATAGTTTTCTATTTGAATATATTTACAAATGTAATTTATTCGTGTGATGCAAAGCTGAATTTTCAGCATCATTATTCCAGTCTTCAGTCATGATCCTTAAGAAATCATTCAATATACATTTTCAGGATTATTTTGAAGAATAAAGAGTTTTGTAAATGTTATTACTGTCTCCGTCTCCTTTGATCAATTGAATGTGTCCTAGCTGAATAGAAGTATAAATAGAAGTTTTAATTCTAATTGGCTTTTGAACATTATTATTTCTCACATACTGTTTAAACACTATCATTGCCACAGTGCCATCATTTTTACATCCTCAGTTGAAGATGAATTGCAGACTTTTACATATAAATGTATTATATTTTATATATAAATCCAATAAATCAATTAAATATAAATCTATTTTGTGTGTTAAGATCGACTATAATCAGTTCTGTCACTGTAAAAAAAAAATCAATGAGTTATGACAACATGTTTTTACATTGCTTTAACTCAGCAAAATAAGTTAAGCAACTTTTTATTATTCATACAAGATTCAACTTTTTTTTAAGTCAGTTTATTGCAATTTAAGTTGAAATGACTTAAATTTTGAAGCACAATCAACTTGGATGTTTAAGGCAGCAACTTTTTACAGTATTGTATCTAATTGTAGTAATGTTCACCATTCATAGTTAACAGTTATAACTACATAAATAAATATATATTTCCATGACTCGGCACAGCTCACAGATTTATTGTGTTTAACATGATCCAGAAGTTCAATGACACAGCACTATAATCGTGCTATTACTGTGTTGTTCGAAAAAAGAAAAAAATATAACAAATACGATCAGACACGAGTATATACGAATAAGAAAAAACATGAAATGGCAAAATTGAGATTGTTCTAACTAAAGAATCACTTCACAAATACAAAATAAAAAGAAGTTACTATTACAGTAGTTTTATGTTGTTGTTTTTTGTCAGTGCATATTTGTGAATCTTAACATGTTTACATCCAAGAGTTAGTAAACTTTGTATATTATGCTGCTTTCACGCCATGTCATAATTACCGTAATTTTTGGCGGACAACACATGACGTTCTACTCAGAGCTGTTCACATCATCGGACTGGGAATTATGCGTTTCAACCTTTTGCAGTCTATGGTTTCAACACTATCAACAGCTGAATAAATCCGCAGCGGTCACGGTACAAGTAGCTTTCAGGAAACTCTCATTTTACAAGCTGTAATTACGAGGAAGCGAACACTTTTTACAAACGGAAATCTCATAATTACGGTAATTTCAAAATGGCGTGAACGCACCTTTTCTGCCGTAGCGATTTAGAAGCGGTTTATGTGTAGTTTGTAGAGTAGGGTAAGCCTGTGACTTGACAGTGGATTATGGTTATGCTATGTGATTACATTATCAGGTTTCAGGCCTCAGACCTTTGCCTGGGCCACCTGTCGTGGGAGAAAGAAAATAGCTTTCTGCCCAATGTGTGTCCTTGGGCCACGTTTCATTTTTCCATTCTTTTTTATTCCGACATACCAGTTTTCACCATGCTTTTGAGACTGATATGTGTTGTAGTGGTTTTCCTCCATCCTCTCCAAGAAAAAACTTTCATCCGTTACTAATGACTGCAGAGACAGAAAAGCACACATAATAGTCGTGCAAATGCTGATGCATCTTTTTGTATCCGAAAGGTTTCTTTATACTTACTGAAGCATACAGCTTGCCATCTTCATTCATAGAGAGGTAAAGTCCTGCCTCTGTTCCTTCAATGACCACCACTCCTGGACTTGTTGCTTTTATGCGCAGTATGCCTTCAAAACCACACACAGAGAGACATGTGGGTGGGAGGACTATTGAAAGTGATACAGAACAATAACAGATTCCACATACTGTACCAGCATCCCATGACACAAGGAACAGAAAATCAAGGACAAATGTTTTCGAGGATGAAGTCAGATGATAAACAAGACTAGAACCATGTTTTATAGCAATCTCCATTTTTTATTTCAGATTAAAGGTTTATGTACATGGATTATGTAAAATAGAGATGTCATACATTAACCACTGAAATGTGGCATTATTTATAGTATACAGTATGCATATCCCTCTGGTACCTCTCATTTAGAGGACACACTCATACTCCCATATTTGTATTCAATAATATTTTTTATTTAATATTTTGTATAAGTTATGTTAACGTAATAAAATTTAATTTTTGTGTCAAAAACATGGAAATAATTTGTTTTTATCATATTGTTTACAATATTTATTTGCTTGGTCAGTGTCATTGTGAGTTTAGGTTCTTTTGCTGTAATGTTGTAAGGACCTTTGAAATAACTGAAAGGGTTAGGTCACCCAAAAATGACATTTCTGTTATTAATTACTCACCCTCATGTCGATCTAAACCCGTAACCCAAACATCTTCAGAACACAGAATAAGATATGTTTTGATGAAATCCAAGTTTTCTGTCCCAGACAGCAATTTAATTACCACTTTCAAGGCCCAGAAAGGTAGTAAAGACATCGATACAAAATTCCATTTGACTACAGTGATTCAACCTTAATTTTATGAAGCGACAAGAATACTTTTTGCGCGACAATAACTACTTTATTCAACAATTTCTTACACACAGTGCGGTGCTTCCAGGTTCAACGCAGAACGCTGGTTCATTATTGGCCGACACATGTAATGCGGTCAAGACCTCCCTGGAACTACTTCAGCCGTGCCATATGATACTATTTTAAAAGTTTATTATTTTGTTTATTGGTTGTAATAGAATGGATTAACATGCTTTAATGTTCAAAAACATATTATTTTTCACATAGCCTACTGTACATTATTGCAGCTCCTCTATTCCCAGTCAGTCTGAAACGCTGATTTGATTTCTAAAAAGCCCCTCCTTCTGAAAAGCTCAGAGTGCTCTGATTGGCCAGCTGACTCAGTGTGTATATTGTGATTGGCCAAAAAAAAACACCTCAAGCGTGTGTTGGAAATGTAACTTCAGCTTTCAAGACTTCTAATGAAGCATTTGTAAACACAGTTAATAATAACGTTGTCGTTTTGTTGCATCAGTTGAGCAGAATGTTTTACTGTGGGAAATACTGTTAGTATTTAGCCTGCGTTGTACGAAAGACTCTAGAATTACACTTAAAGGGACTTTGGTTGTACTAAGCTGTCCTCTGTAAAATGCGCTGTGCACAAGCAAACGTTTGGGTTACTGCTCAGGGTGCTTGATAAATAAATATTAACCACTGATTCCTAATGTCATACGTTTTTGCAAGGCCAAAGCAATCGGCATTCGGCATACACACAGCGTCTCCACGACAACACTACAATTCCCTGAAGCCTTGACTTCTTTCTTTGTGTGTCACACTGTGACGTGGACGTCTGAGGAAATAATACCTGGCTGTACTTCAATCGATGTGTTTAGGCAGGTCTGGATCTGTGTTAATTTTAGATAGAATAAATCCATGTTTGGGAGACTATGAGCTTTGTAACTTTGCAGATCTTGTACATGCACAAACAGATATTACACACTAAAGAAAAAAGAAAACATTTAAAAGCATCAAATGACCCATTTAAGGACCATTTACAGTTAGTTCTGTTATTTTTAAAAGGATTTTTTTTTTCTGGACAAAGCACAATAACAATATTATCTAAAAGTAGCATGTTTGAATCTATGTTGCCTACTTTATTATTCTTTTCTGTACTTTATTATCATCATCATTCATTCCGTTGGAAATCTGAACCATCAGCACACTGCGGCTCTTATTTAGCACCCATAAAACTGCAGTTGACTGAACTCATGCAGAGAAACACGTTATCGCTCTGTGTGAAAGCGTCATGGCACAGACATGCAGCATTACTCACTGTAGATGTTTTCCTCTCGAGCTCCAGCCACTGTCCCGTCCGCCAGGATCTGAAGGTGATATCCTCCATTCATACAGTACAGCCGCGCGAGCTTCTTATAGTCGGGCGGGTTGAATTTCACGGCAATATCGGCCTCGGTGGTCATGCCTACTATTCAATGATCTATTCTGAGCTCAGCCCTGTTTGAAAACAGAAAATAACCGTGACTCAAACCTAGCGAGTTGCTTGCTTGCAGCTTTTCAGGGCAGCTGGCTCGGAACGTGCATGGATGGTCGAAAATGCTGTCTAGATAGGCAGCTCAGCAGGTTTGAGACACGGTTAATAATGCTGAAGCTGCAGGGGACGACAAACGGTTTGTATTCATTAACCGGGACTCAAGACTTGCCTTGGCTGTTTGACATTATGAAATCCCAGGGGGAAAACAAAACAAAACACACACACAGTAATGAATATCAAGAAGTTAGGGTTACTCTCTATTTAACCTCCATTTTCTTTTTAAAATGGCTTACTGCATACTGGTGACACTATAATTTTCTACCACTATGGGTGACATTTTATTTATCCTTTTCCTTGTTACACGTTACATGCATTTACTGTAGTAATAGGAGTAAATAATGCATAATTACCTGTGACTAACCCTAAACCAAACTCTAGCTATTAACCCTATAGTAAGGTCTCAAGGGGAATATTACTAATTCAAGACTAGTAGCCTACATTGTGATGGAGATGGATTGGTTTGTTGTTAGGAGATGGTCTTTAATGTGTGCAACCTGTTTAAATTCAAAACAGTACTGTTATCAGCCCTTTTATTTTAGGCATTTGGGCCTTGCCATTGCAAATTATATCTTTTTAACTGTCCAGATTTAAATATGAAAAGCTGAAAGATTTTTGAATGGATTTAGAATTCTAAAAAAAATAGGGATGTTACTATATCGCATCACCATATATCGCAATACACAAATGCAACAATATGCATTGTGGATAGCGGTGTTGGGGGAAGAGACTTTTAAAAATAATGTTACAATATTACCTTACTCCCTAAAAAAGTAACTAAATGTGTTATTTAGTTACTTTTTATGGAAATTAATGCAGTGTTTTACTTTTGCATTACTTTTTCTTACCGGGGCTGGGCTTACTTGTTTGTTTTCTAATTTATAAAAAAAACTCTAAAAGTTATATTTTTGGCAAAGGCCCTTTCACACACACAAAAAAGAAACGAATAAGCCTCAGACTGAAGGAAATGCAAATTCACGCCTGTACAGTAGAGGGCGCACTCAAACAAACCTTACAGCTGTGCTGCCGTTCTGTATTGCAGAAGAATAGGATTCAGGAGAAGAAAGTTCAAAAACAAACAAACAAAAATGTGATGTTTAACTAAGGTAATTTTTGCTTATTCGTATGGCTGGGTTATCAAAAGTCAGCAGGCAGCAAAGACATTGATTAATAAAGTGAGATTAAATACATAACGTATATTTGTGTTTAATTATTGCAGGTTTGCAATAATATTCCGTTTGCATTTCACTGTTTTTGGGTCAATGACAAATAAGATTTTCAAGATGAAAAAATATATATTTTAAGCAAAACAGTATTAAAATGCATTTTTATGTCCAAAAAATGTATGGTGTTGATTTATATTGGTTTTAAAGCATTTTAGGGAGCATCAATTCATTATTAAACAAGATTTCTGATTTTACCACCCAGAAAATGTCAGGTGGTGCGACCATATATTCATTTAAAATAATATACATTTAATGTACTTAGCACTACTGAGACTTGTAAATATGAATCGTTGTAGTGTCTAAAATGCATGTCACATGGTAAATTTCCTTTCCATTTCTTTATTTATTGCCCTTTTATTCCAAATCATATAAACGGCTGCTTTTCTGTGTTCAAACACCCATTTTTCCATAAGAAATTATTTAACTGTAACAATTTTTTGTATACATTATATAAAGGTTTAGAGTTATATTGCTTACTTCATTTTGCAATTGCAGAGGGAATTGAAACATTTAAATGTAAATTTGCTGGTTGCACCACCTGACCACGACTGGTCGCACCACCTGACGTTGTGATCAATAATGATTGATATTCACAAAAAAAAAAAAAAAGATATGTCAATTTATTTAATTCGGGTTTCATTTGGCTTTTTTATTTTAATCCTCTGACCAATTTGTAGTGTATCTCCATCATATAATTAAATTTCATTAACAAGAAAGTGCAAAACAATACAGCATGTTATGAAAACATTTGATCATCTCATCAAGTGAGATATTTCAAGCCTTTATTTGTTATAATTTTGATGATTATGGCGTACAGCTTATGAAAACCCCAACAAAGGCTTGAAATATCTCACTTTGCATGTAATGAGTCTATATTAGTTTCACCTTTTAAGTTGAATTAGTGAAATAAATGAACTTTTGCACGATATAATTTTTTTTGGGAGTTTCACCTGTACTATATCATTTGTAAAATAAATTATTTTAGTTTAAATATTGAATAGAATGGGTAGTGGTTTGTTAATTATGTAATGGTCTCTTCTGTAATTCTGTATGACACTGCTATAAAGTATGTATTATTAACAAGTAATAACTGTAATTACCACACAAAAAATAACAGAACACCATATTAACTTAAGTTGTAATTTATCTAGATATTTTTACAATGTACTCTGTGTAATGATAGAAACTCGGAAGCAAGATGCAAGTGAAAACTCAGTATTTAATATAAAGCAGTGATGAAGCAAGAAAGAGTCCAGTGGTAACAGGCTAGCGGCGCAGGGACTCCAATGGTCAGTGAGGTGAGTGAGGTGACGGAGAGTGCTGAACAAACAAGACGAATCCAGATAACGACCACAGGAACACGAACAGGAACAACGAAGGCACGGGACTGGAATGCAAAACAACGATCTGACAATGGAGATGAGAAGTTGATGAGATATATACACAGGAATGGATAGACTGCAGCTGGTGATGAGGTAATGAGTGATTGCTGAACGAGCGCTGATGAGCGGCCACGCCCCTCTGATCAGCGCACACACATACAACAACAGAGACACGAGACAAGAAGACATAGGATTTACCAACCGTGACAGTACCCCCTTCCCTAGGAACGCCTCCTGGCGTTCCCAGACTCCCTTACCTGCCGATTGTAATCATCGATAAGGGAGTGATCCAGGATGTCTCTAGCCGGTACCCAACTTCTCTCCTCCGGACCGTAACCTTCCCAGTCCACCAAGTACTGGAATCCGCGCCCCCTCCGCCTCGAGTCCAGAACACGATTGACCGAATAAGTGGGTTCCCCGTCTACGAGACGCGGCGGGGGGGGGGACCGGGACTGGCGGATTAATGCGAGCAAAAAAAACGGGCTTAATTTTAGATACATGAAAGACGGGATGAATCCTCCTGTACACTGGAGAAAGATTCAGGCGGACTGTCACCGGACTAATGATTTTGGTGACAGAAAACGGGCCAATGAATTTAGGTGTGAGCTTATTTGAAACAGAGCGGAGAGGAATGTCCTTGGTAGAAAGCCACACTTTAGAACCGACGACGTACACGGGAGGCCTCCGCCGGTGGCGATCGGCTTTGGCCTTGGTGCGCTCCCACTTGGAGTAGAGTCTCACGGGCTCTAGTCCAAGTGGGGTGACACCTCTGGACGAAGGCGTGGGCGGAGGGGACCGCGACTTCGGATTCCAGACTAGGAAAAATAGGTGGCTGGTAACCTACGCTACACTCAAATGGTGATAGGCCCGTGGATGACACTGGCAATGTGTTGTGGGCGTACTCCACCATAGACAGTTGCTGACTCCAAGAGGAAGGATTCTTGGACACTAAACATCGCAACGTTCGCTCCAAATCCTGGTTGGCTCGCTCAGTTTGACCATTGCTCTGGGGATGGAACCCAGAGGACAGACTGACAGTCGCCCCCAGAAGTTTACAAAACTCGCCAAAATTTGGACACAAATTGGGGTCCCCTGTCAGAAACCACGTCTGTCGGGAGGCCATGTAACCGAAAGACGTGGTTAACGACAATCAACGCTGTCTCCTTGGCTGAAGGTAATTTGGGCAAGGGAATAAAGTGGGCAGCCTTCGAGAACCGGTCCACCACGGTCAAAACTACCGTGTGACCCTGGGAGGGCGGTGATAAAATCTAGTGCGATATGGGACCAGGGTCTCGAAGGTACCGGCAGCGGTTGGAGTAACCCATCTGGAGGTCGATTGGAAGTTTTACCCGTGGCACAAACTGAGCAGGCCAATACAAAATTGTGAACATCACGAGCCATGAGAGGCCACCAGAATCGTTGCTTGACTAAAAACATAGTACGATTAACTCCCGGATGACAAGCCACATTGGAACAGTGTCCCCACTGAATAACGCTGGACCGTAAACTCTCCGGCACAAACAACCGGTTCGGTGGGCAACGAGTCGGAGGCGTTACCCCTTCTAAGGCCTTCTTGACCTTCGATTCGACCTCCCATGTGAGTGTAGAGATAAATAGGGTCTCTGGTAAAATGCACTCGGGAGTAGACGGGCGATCGGAACGGTCAAAAATGCGCGATAAAGAATCGGGTTTGATGTTTTTAGAACCCGGGCGGTACGAGAGAGTAAAGTCAAAACGTCCGAAAAAAAGAGCCCACCGAGCCTGCCTGGAATTAAGTCTTTTAGCCGTACGAATGTATTCCAAATTTTTGTGATCGGTCCAGACGATAAAAGGTACCCCCGACCCTTCTAACCAGTGGCGCCACTCCTCCAATGCTAGCTTGACCGCCAACAACTCTCTGTTGCCAATGTCATAATTGCTTTCGGCAGGGGATAAACGATGAGACAAAAATGCGCAAGGGTGCATCTTGTCGTCTGAAGGAGAGCGCTGGGATAACACTGCACCTACCCCCACCTCTGACGCATCGACCTCCACCACGAACTGACGTGATGGATCAGGGGTTATCAGGATGGGGGCTGAAACAAAGCAACCCTTCAGTTTGGCAAACGCAGCTTCTGCTGCGTTTGACCACCTGAACGTCGTTCTGGGGGAGGTCAAGGCGGTCAGAGGCGCGGCTAGTCGGCTGAAATTGCGAATAAAACGCCGGTAAAAATTGGCAAACCCCAGAAACCTCAGTAGGGCCTTACGGGAATCTGGACTTGGCCAATTTACCACAGCCTTAACTTTGTCAGGATCCATGCGCATTCCCTCAACCGAGATGACCTAGAAAAGGAACAGACTGTGCATGAAACATGCATTTCTCCGCCTTGACAAAAAACCCATTCTCTAGCAACCTCTGAAGCACTTGTCGGACGTGTTGCACGTGTTCCTGGAGAGACGATGAAAAAATCAATATATCATCCAGGTAGACATATATGAATTGATCGACCATGTCTCGCAAAACGTCATTGAGGTGGCCGGAGAGTGCTGAACAAACAAGACGAATCCAGATAACGACCACAGGAACACGAACAGGAACAACGAAGGCACGGGACTGGAACGCAGAGGGATCAACACAACCGGACATCACAAAACAACGATCTGATAATGGAGAAGTTGATGAGATATATACACTGGAATGGATAGACTGCAGCTGGTGATGAGGTAATGAGTGATTGCTGAACGAGCGCTGATGAGTGGCCACGCCCCTCTGATCAGCGCACACACATACAACAACAGAGACACGAGACAAGAAGAAGACATAGGATTTACCAACCGTGACACTCTGCCCTTGCAACTGGATCACTTTTTAAACAAGCTGTGTCGTGCTGTTTTATCCTTGCTTGATAATGACATACACAGTATACAAAAACAAATTAAAATAGATTAATTTAAAGATGCAATTGTGTTAGTATCAATGTTGGTTATACAGTCCTATATTCTTGAAGAATAGGACTTTAAGATGGACAATGTGCTCTTTTAATTGTCACCCATACCATAATAAAAAAAAATATATATATGCATATGTAGATCCCACCTTTAAACAAATTAAAAGCTTTATATATTTATTAAAATGTATTTAATATATTCAAAAACGTGAATTAACATGACTTTTTTTAGTTGGTTTAACTGTAACTCTGGTCGCGACACCTGACATATTGGTCACACCACCTGACATTTCAAACTCAATTCAAATCTAACAGGCATTAACTTGGACACCTATACAAATGTTTGACCATGTGCTCAAGGTTATACATACATTTTCTAAATCCAATACACATTTTTATAATAACAACACATTTTCAAAGTTTTCCAGGGGTCATACCACCTGACATGATCATTTGAATCAACCTCATTATTACTCCAAAATGTCAAATTATCTAATATTTATGGGAGGGTGATTAACCTTGTTACTGCATCAAAGGGGTCATTTGGGGTCTTCTGTGTGATGTCATATGCTGTCACATGGTTTTATTAAAGGAACATTGTATAAAATTGCATTTTTATGTCGGTCGCCCTCCCTGACATTGGTAGAAGTAAATTTTTCGGACAAAAGTTGTTTAAGTAATAGAATAGTTTTGAAATAGGACCAATACACTATTTCCCCTCATTTATAAGGAATTTAACATAAAATCATGCCAAACTATTTGTTTAAGAATTTTATTGAGAAAATTAACCTTTTTATTGCAGTTTTTTTCTCTGCTTGTACGTTCGGACGGTCACACCACCTGACATTTTTGGTCTTTCAAACACCAAAACTCAAAAAATCTATTGAATTTCAATAAAATGAAGAGGGTTTCTTATAAAGGAGATATTGTAGATCCATTTGATATATGACATGTATTTATTCAAATTCTTTTTAGGAAAATAATGCATTTGGACACAAAGAATACATGTCATTGACCCTTTTATTCATTTTGAGGAATTACTGAATCTGTTTTTGTGCAAGTAAGATTTTTAGTCTAGATTAAACTACAAAAACCGCCTCTGCACTTATTCCCTATTTCTCTCAACATGGGGACAGGAGAGCTGTCAGTCAATGAATGGGGAAACAAAGTAACTCAGATATTTTGTTGTAAATCTAAAAGTAATGTGTTACTTTACTAGTTACTTGAAAAAGTAATCTGATTACATAACTTGCGTTACTTGTGGATAGTTCGCCCAAAATGAAAGTTTAGAGAGATTTAATTTAGCATCAGATGTTATGGCACATTAAATAAGAAGGTCACATAGTTTCTATTTTTACTAATTATAAATAAATAAAAAAATACATCATTTAACTGTTGTGTTTACCTACACGTGTTAGAAGTAATAATAAAAAAAACAGACCATTTTAACTCCATTTGATTTTGTTCAAAATATTGTCAGATTATCAAATCATGAGATCAGTATCGAACCGAATCGTGACGAGTGTGTTGTTACACAAAAAAATTATAATACCCCATAAGAGGTAAGACAACCAAGCACATGTTGAAATGGCTGACAAGGCAGCCTGAATCACTGCATGAAGTTAAAGCCCACCCCAACATAACAGGCCACTCCTGATTCTATAGGGTCTAAGAGAACATTTTATTAGACATGTTGCAAAAGTTCATGTAAATACATCTGTTTATTTGTATCATATATATCTGTAGGAACAGAAGAGCAAAGTGAAAAGTGCTGCTCAGATATTGATTAGA
The DNA here is from genome assembly GCA_029959095.1 of Rhinichthys osculus. Classification (NCBI taxonomy): domain Eukaryota; kingdom Metazoa; phylum Chordata; class Actinopteri; order Cypriniformes; family Leuciscidae; genus Rhinichthys; species Rhinichthys osculus. The sequence goes on along the minus strand of JARWKJ010000011.1, from coordinate 35,663,519 downwards.
ATTTGAAAATAAGTGTTGATTGCTAAATCTGTACCACACAATGCAATGCTAAGCAGCTTGAAGCTGGAGATATCATCTGATTTTTAATCATGTATTAAGCTTCCACAGAAGAAATTCAAAATAGTCTTATCTTCTCTTTTCCCTCTCTTGAATACATATACCTTTGACAGCTGTTAAGACAAGCACAGTTTTAGATTGTACAAATTGAAAGCAGTATATGTTTGGCACAGAAATAACAGATTGCAACAATACAGGTGAGTAGAAATTCCCAGAGTTAACCATGCTCCTGCGCCACAGTTTGACTGAATGAACCATCAGACAGACAAGGTTAGTTTTACGGATTAGTCTAGACCTGATTAAAAAAAAAAAGCGGTTAAAAAACATACGCCGCTGTACAGAATCGAAAGAATCTGAGAAGTGCTGCAAATATAAATGAAATGGGCCTGAGTTGATGTTTGGTGTAGCTGAGCACGATTGTACTGTATCTGACAATTAAAAACATCTGCTTGTATGAATTCAGAAGGTTATAGGTACTGTAATCTGCATCCTTTGTTTTGGTTGTATACAGTGGCATTACTATGTAAGCCAGCGACAATAAAGGAACAATTACGACACACACACAAAAACGTTTCACATTGCATAATTCCTAAATGAATTAACAGGTGAAATTAATAATAAATGGCTTTCTTTGACATGATGAATACATCTTTCTGCAGAACAAACCTAAACCAGCCCCTTTAAAGCATTTACAAGGAGTGAAAGTGCTAGATTTGCATTTCTCGACTGACCAATCAGTGTTAAAAATAACTGTTAGATGCATCTCCATGTCTTATCAATAAGGACCACTTTACTGATTACAAAGCTGCCAAAAAACAAAAACAGCCGTTATTAAAATTACAAGTGCAAGTGGGTATAAAAGTACAATCAACTATGAAGAAGTCCTAACACAATGGGTGCCAGATGTCTGGTGCGGACGAGTCAAGAGAACGGCTAAAAAGGAAACAAGCTAAAAAAAAAAGGCACATATTTTCCCTTTTTCTGTATATATGTAATTCTGTTAACGACATGACTTGTTTTAAAACAGTGACTGAAGATATGTTGTTGTTATACAAAACGCATTTCATTCTTTCAAACCAAGCTGAAGCCATTATCTCTGTACATATTATTTGAAATGATTATTTGAAACTGTTATCATTCGAAGTTATAAAGTATGATATCTGAAGATAATCTGACGTAAAAGAAACTATATAATCTGCGCATACTGGACTGTAAGTGCTGGGGTGCTGCATCTGCTCCAAAAATAAAAGATGTGAGGAACTCTACATAGTAAGTGATCTTAGACAATTCGATTTCTTCTACTGATAGTTGATGCTGGGAGTCAAACACCTGAGACGACATGTATGTGATAGCCTATCTGTGAGATTCACAGTTACGTAATTTCAACAGTTCAGCCATTTGTTAGCTTTTTAGAACCTCTCTAATTACCCGTCTCTTCCTCCGACTCCACTGTATTCTGGTCAATCGTGGAGTTCTGTGCTGGGTTGCATACTGTCCTGCCCCTCACCCTCCCTGCGCCTCCGTCTCGCTCTGCTCTGCCTCCCTCTGCTGTCTCGGGTGGAGTGGGAGTGGGGATGGGGTGGATGTTTAAGGCATTGTGTCCTGCTGCTGGGAGGAGATTCACTTCTGGTGAAAGAGCAGCGCCTTGACACTCCCGGCTTTGAATTTTGGTAACTGATTGCTGATGATCTCCGCAAGCATTTCGGGAAACTCCACGCTGAGGGATTTATTCACAAACGTGAAGAAACAGAAGTTCAGGAGTCCACCCACCATCTGAAGAGACACAGAGGGGTTAGAGATTCAAACTTTGTAAACAGCATTTGTACTGCACTCTACTTGTATTTCCGAGTGATAGTATTGGTTAATAATATCGTTTTTCATGTCTCGGTTTCATCAAATGAAGAGTTATTTTAGAAGTGGAGGAAGCTGATACATTTTGAAAGAAATTACTACTTTTATTCAGCAAGGATGCATTAAAAGTGTCTTGGAAAAATGTAGCGGTTTTTCACAAAAATATTAAGCAGCACAGCTGTTTTCAACATTGAAAATTAAAAAAAATTGTCTCTTGAGCAGCGAATCATCATGTTAAAATGATTTCTGAAGGATCCTGTGACACTGAAGACTGGAGTAATGACGCTGAAAATTCAGCTTTGCATCACAGGAAATAAATGACATTTTAAAATATGTTCAAATAGAAAACAATTATTTTAAGCTGTAATAATATTTCAGTTTTTTGGTTTTCTTATCAGACTAATGTGCGCTGACGATTGTCACAATGTAAGGCACATTAAAAAAATAGGGCCAATTATGAATTCATGTTGTTGCAATGCAAAAAAAGAGATAAACAATAGACATTTGCTCTGTTTCAAAACCTTGTGAGTTGCCTCAGTAGCTGCATCATAGGCTAACTCCAGATGTGAAGGCTGTTTCAAAAAGCAAGCATAAATATTACATGCTGCCTTATATGACACCTCTTCTAAGGTAGCATAGCATATGTACTTTGCAGTGAAGCGAATCCTAAAAAGCATTACCAAAAATTCAGTGACAAAAATCCAATCCATGGCGTACAGCATTAAAGGATTACTGTATTTCATTCAATGCTGAAAGTATCAAGTAAAAATGATTTGACTATAATATATAGTATAAAGCTGTGAATTTAGTAATACTTAAACAATTTAATATAGTGTAGTCTATTATCTAAAATATAATAAAAATGACCCCATATTTGTGTGTGCCATGTATTTCCATGCTTATTAGAGTATTGTATCATTATCTTAGCAACACGCAATGCTTTACTGGGATAAATTGCTGAATTGAGTCTCTGAGCGGTGTTCGCACAGTGTTCTATATCAGTCCATCTCGGTTCGGATGCTGCCTTAGAAGGCAGCCACCTATGTAGACAGTAGACATCTCACTAGGGTTTGAAGCAGAGCCATACTTTTCTATGTGCATTATTTAGGATAAACTGCATTACATCGTGCATTGAGTCCAGTAGCTTAGTGAGCTGATAGAATCGCTGCCAGTTCTGGCTGGAGTTCTCCTCTCTCTTCACAATGGCCTTGCCCAGTTCTTTAATGTAAGACATTCGTAGCTCATCAAACACTGTCTGGCTCTTCAAACCATCCTTCGGTACTGAGAAACCACAGAAACATAAAAAGGTACAATGATGTTGCTTTGTTAAGCTCATTTAACACCAAGTGGATACATCTGGTCTCTCAGGGAACCTGAAACCATTTATATATTATGGGTCAATGGCTTCTAAAGTAGCTCACCTGTGCTCAGGAGCAGAAGGACTTTCATGCACAGGTACTCCTCATTGGACACTTGCAGTCTCACAAACTCATTGGAGATCTTCAGCATCTGTTCACACTGATCATTCATGTAGGGCAACTTCATCCTCTCTCTGTGGACAGAGACAAATAACTCTTATTTGTGCTTATATGGGCAGTTAAACTTCCAAAGTAAAAGATGTTACTATAAAACGGATAGTTCCAGTCCTTGCTAAACATTGGTGCTGCTTACTGCTTTGTTAAAGCACATGGCCTGTTAAATGAGATACATACTCATTGATTACTAGGTCCGGTGCGAAACACAGCATGTTTCCATTACACTGCTGGTATGATCTCCAACCTAGTCCAAAAGACATGAGGAACAGCCAGGAACTTTGCAGGAGGGTCATCTGATCGTCCAGGTGAAGGTTCCGGAAGCCTAAAAAGGGCAGAATAGAGGTTTTTAGTATGTTCTGTGATCTCCCACAGGACTTTTTGAAGACATCCTAAGTTGTACCTGGCAGAGCTTTGGCCCATTTGACCGCAGAGATGACTTGCCGGCCGCCCAGCCTGTTCAGAGTGGTCATGAGGCGGGTGGACGTGTCAGGTATGGTGCTGTCGTATCCGGCATAGATGGTTTCCGGCTCAATGGCCTTTAGTAGTGACAGCATGGTGGGCACCAGCTGAGGCATGGGTTTGGGTACCAGTGCCCGGGCCTCGGGCAGTGGGGAAAGATTGCGCTCTGGAATCGTCGGCTGCTGGATTACCTTGCCTGTTTGACGCCCCTTCTTGGTTTTACGGGCTGAGCAGTGAACGAGGAAAGTTTACAATAGTCAGTTCTCAAACTTTATGCATTTCCCTTAATTAAACTTTACATTTGTTATAAATCTAGACTGACATTTGGGTACACACTGGTATAATTATGTAATAAGTGCAACATGTCGTGTTACCCTCTAGGTTCATGCCTGCCATGAGGCATTTGCGGAAACGACAGGCAGGGCAGTTCTTCCGGCGGATTTTGTCAATGATGCAATCGTTCCGTCCAGCGCACAGGTAATTGTGTTGCCCTGTGAGAATCAAGTGTAGTGTGGATTAGACAGGATGTCTCTCAAAAATCCCTCATCATGCACAGGAGCTGTCAAACACTGTCCTAAAACCCACTGCATGCATTTGCTGCTTTTTTAAATGAACAAATATGCACAATGAACATTTCTGCCACTGAAATATATGCTAATTAACAGAGGTTCTTGTAAAATCCTTTTCAAGTTATTTGTCTGCATATTATCCAAATGCATTTCCTCTGTCAAGCAGAGACACATTTCAACACCCACAGAATAAAAGGCGCTTTGACCGATGAATGACACAGTATGAGTCATCTGAGATAGACATGCAGTGAGAAGTCAGATCATGCTGGAAGGACGTGGTCTCTAACTCTACCTAATCAGGTAAAGAAGGACAGAGCCAAAAAATATCACATATTTTGTTATTGTAGTGTACTTAAACTATTTAAAATAAAACTTGAGCATACTTTCATAACTGTTTCTTAGCACACTTTTGCAAAATGCTAAATATCAAAGCACATGTAAAACACTTGATAATCATTTTCACTGTAATGTATTACATTTTACAGTTAAAGTTTTAAATGTATTCAAATGCAACTTATAAGTACAGATATATTTATATACATGACGTGCAAATTTCAATATAAATGAGATTAAGGTATATTTTAGTTGACCCTAAATGCTCGTCAGCACATTCGACTAGGGGTGGGCGATATACCAGTAGACACGATTAACCGGTAGAAATTTGTCAACCGGTCTCAAACACACAGTTTGAATCCACCCCTGTTCTCTTCCTTCAAAAAAGCATGTGACCAATCCAGTCAACGTGCAACATATCATTATTTCTAAGGATGCTGATTTTTCGAAGGCTGCTGTCTGACAGGTGAACGGGAACATGGTTTGATAATGTAGTCAGGTCAAAGGCTAATCATATCAATTACCATTATTTGTGTCGACTTTTATTAAAATTCTGAATGGATTATATCTAGCGTGCAAAGACAGCTCTAGAAGATTATAATCACTAAAAAGCTGCCACTCATCTCAGTTCGCGATCTCACAAAGTTATAATCAATCAAGTTGTTGATAATAATCAAGTTGTCTACACTGCAATGACTCTTATTTACATCATGTCTACACTTTGTTAATGAGAGGATTTGAGAGTGTGCAGAACTCGATGCTAAACAAAAACTCTAGTTTTTAACCAGTGAGTGGATTCTGAATATATTAATTCAAGAGATGAGCAAACATGTCTGTGAATGGCTACATTGATCACCGCTGGAAAAACACATAGTAAATAGAAACATTTGAATTCTCCAGAGCACAAACACAAATACGCACTAGCCGATCTATTGGCGAATAAATCTAAATCCAAATTTTTATATAATTTTTGATAGGGGTTAAAGCAGAAAAAAATATTTTGACTGAAAATTTGTCCTCGGCCAAACCCCATTCCACAGCCTGTCACGCACCAAGTTTACGAGGAGTTTTTTCTTCTTCTTGTAATTAGGAATATAGTGAGTACATGCTTTACCTTCACAAATGAAATACTCAAAGAACATTTGCATTTAAAAAAGGCCATTTTGAACTGCGTTTCTATTATTTACACACAATTTCAATGTTTTCAATCTAATGCTTTTACAAGACTTGACTCTTTGTGATGTAGTCATACAAATAATTAACCATTTGCTTAACTTTAACACAAGTTTTTATTTCTCAAATAATAAAAGCCAACAGAGCTTTTGCCGAAAAGTGATATCACAAACTATACATAATGTTGTTTTTAAAATGTATTTATGTTGATTATATGAAAAGTGAACAGCAAGCGCAGGGCCGTACGCAGAATTTTATAAATACCGAGGTCCTTGCTATAGTGATCCTGCTATGCATGATACTGGTGAAATATAACATATTCGAGGACCATACAAATATTAATATAATACTACTATTATGGCATTATAATTAATAGGTGCTTGTGTTGTTAAATTGAGCTTTATTTTCCACTGTAATTAGCAAAGAACATTTATATGTGTTAAATAGGAATACATTGTAATAATGTTAAGCTCATGGTCACAGTATGCAATACTTGCTCTTCCTCTCTCATCTCCATCACATTCTCTTACTTCTTTTCGCAGTCTCCTAATCTTTACCTGTAGCCTATATCTTATCTTTCCAAACCGTTACATATAGTATTATAAATGTTACATATAGTATTATAAATTCAGACGGTCATGATATAAAAAATAAACATATTAGAATAACTTTTAAAATGGAATGAACACGGAGCAGTTTTTCCGTGAGCGGGAATGGAAAACCTGGAGTGGAGTCAGAGCGGAGTGAATACAGAACGCTTAGAGTGGAGAGAGGAACGTGCTTTTGCTCCACTCCAGGCTTTGATCACATCCCCCTCAGCAGGGTGAATACACCTCATTTTTCCTTAATTTAAGACCTATTCAAACTGAAATTAAGACATTTATTACACTATTTGAGAAATGTAAGCATATTTACGGCCTTAAAATTATGAAAAGTGAATTTAAGACATAAGGACAGACGGGAACCCTGCAATTAACGGAAATCCGTCGAAGACTTGCTGCGATTAACGGAAATTTAGCACTTTAATCTGCTGATTACAAACACAAAAGTCTCACCATTAAAAGCCATGTCCCAAGCACACATTTATAATAATGTTCTCATTATAATTTTATGTAGCCTATTTGACAGACTTGCGCTGAGAATGTTGGACTTAACTGTATTTTCCTTTTTTGAAGTGATTCCAATCATATTTCAAGCAATTCAAACCATCATGCCGAACAGTGCGCATCTGAAGTGTCTCAGCTGAAGGAAATAATCCATTATTTATTGGCTTTAATATGATAACATTATAAATTGTAGACTCGTCTAGATTGATAGACAAACTCGATGATCATACATGTCATACAGTGCGCGCTCTCACTTACGTTAGGCCAATCGCTGAGGAGACTGTAAGCTGGACCACGAACAGTTAGTAATACAGATCCATCCTCGAGTAACAACGGGAGTCAGTAAATTAAGATAGCTATGTTCGTTCTTACATCCAACTACAAAGACATTCTCGTCAGTGCAGCAATGGCAGATATGTACAACTCGCTGTGAACTCGATCAGCGCGGTTCTGTTAAAACGGCAGTGTCTGTCAACATTCGTGGGCTGATGTGACGTCACACCAGCCCCATGGCTGAAAACCAAGGGTGTAATCCATCAGCCGGAAACTGAAGCTTCCCTTGGGGGCCGCCATTGTAGCAGACCATCACCAGCTGTTAGCATTCCATTGACTCCCATTCATTTTGGCGTCACTTTGACAGCGAATAACTTTACATCTGAGGCGTCCAAAGACTCCATTTGTCCATTATTTATTCCTTAAGAAACAGGACAATGTATAAAAGGCTCCATTACTTTGTATCTTAAGTTATGGCCCCGTAGAAGCCGTCTTTTGTAAAAATAGGCTAACGATTGTGTCATAACCACGCGACTCTCTGTCGCACAGTAGAGAAATTACCGTATAGACAGGAGGAGACGCTCGTAGGCAATCTTTTACTGTCTATGAGGCAATCGGGGGAACATGGAGGCATAAAGTCAAGGGAGAAGCCCATAGATAGAGAGTTCATTAAAGCAACGGGACAAAATATTCTAACAACAGATTTGTTTCAGATTTCAATTCAGATTTGTCTTGGCAGAGCTACTAGAAGGTCAGAACGGTTGCTCACGTCACATATACGTCGTAAAGCTCAGTTTGAGCCTGCGCAGAACGTTTGGCTATCAGGAAGTGAGTGCTTTTATTGAGCCTCAATTCTCTCTGTTGAAATCAAGGGGGTCGCTGTGTCCATTTCCTTTACTGACTATGCTGAAAACAGGTCGTTGGGAGACACTGCTTATGATTTATGGGGATTTAAAAAAAATGAGTGGGTGGATTTTTATCACTATAGGGTGGTTGTATACACACACTGCCAACACACATTTATGTCCAAACACCATGCAAAAGTGAATTTTGCATAATAGGTCCCCTTTAAGTATTTCTGTAATAAGTACTCTTTTTAAAAGTAAGCTAAAGTGTATGCATAATGAATACAGCAATGGCCGCCCACAGATATAAAACAAGGATACAGATGTATGAGGACTTCCTCACCTTCAACTGCTCTCTTAAAGAAGACTTTACAGCTTCCACAGGTGAGGACTCCATAATGGCAGCCCGAAGCTTCATCCGAGCACACCAGACAGATCTTGTGTATGCCGGTGCCGGACTTTCCAACAGCCGAGGGTGTGGCAGTGCTGTCTTCAGGTCTGAAACATACAAAACACAAGAATATGTGTATATTAATGTACAGGAAAAATATTGTTCAAAGATTTGAAACAATAATTAATTAAAATTGTTCAATGGGAATGACAAGAACCAATCATCAGCTATACAAATGTAGTTATTTATCACTGAAAACATGATTCTGAAAACAAAATGTTCATTTCATTAAGAAGTTAGAAGCCAGTGCAATGATAACGAAACATTATAAAAGATGTTAGACTGGCCACCAGGGGGCGACGGCTGAATGTACCCAAAACACTTAGCACTGCTCCACCTCCACACTGGCTGCATGAAGCCACATTTGCAACGCCTACACGCATTCAGCGTGAGAAAAAGACAGAATACAAGTAGGCCTTCACAGCGTAGTAAAAAATAAACAGTGGCTTGCTTGCATGCAAATCCATCAAGTGAAGCAAAGCAAAAAGGAGGAGAGTACAGTTGCATATCCTCTTTAGACAGCACAAACATGTTTCCATGCAAGAACAGATAACATCTGCTTTTATAACATCAGCACTCAGCGATGTAGCTCAGTGAACAAATGCCACATTATTAATAGCTGTGGTATCATTATGATTTACTGCATAGAAAATGATACAGGCTATAATTACATAGGAGCATACCTATGACCCAACTGGTACAGACTTTGTGATATCATTTGGACTACAGTTGATATATTTGCATGACGATGAGTGGTCAGGACTGCTTTACTGCATTCACACGTGAGAGAAACAAAGAAACATGGAGTAATGTGAAGATATACAGAACGAGACGTGTCCCAAACAAGTTAAGACAAGGCCGATCATGTTTGGCACAAAGCGAAACTGGTGAAACTTCTTTTGTTTACAGTTAAGCAATGTCACAACTCGCAGCATTAATACAGGACCCAGCAGATATGCATGTAATATTAATTTTGCTGATTTAAGTCTATGATTCACATGTTACATAATGTGAAGTTGTTTTTGCACAGATGCCTGATTTATTGCTTTGTTATCAATAATCTTATCTTTTGGTTTGTGTCCATCAAGTTCCAAATAAATAATCAAATAAGATACCTGTCATTTAAGTATTTTATTGATATAACGGAACGTACTACATGGTTATGCAATATATAAAGTACACTCAACTGCTTTACTCACATCCCTAACCCTTAAAAAAGGTGTGTTTTTTTACACTTTATTGAGCTAGTTTTAATTGGTCATGCATGCTTGCAGTTACATTTAATAGCATCGAGTTGTGTCTTTCAGGCTTAACCTGTTCTCTATAACTTATAAAACAGGGTAATAATAGCTTTTGCTGGTGGCAACACAGGCCAAATGCAGCTTGAGATTCATTTTGATGAAAGTTGTCAAAAAATATGGTTACTCTGGACCCCAAAATAAAGTTTTTGAAGAGCCCTGCTCTATTCAGTGGGTTAGCCTTACAGAAAAGCTGTGTCCACCTGTAACAAAGCCAAATGGGGATGAGATGTAGGATTATTAGGGTGGATGTGGAGCTACATTAGATTTCTGAAGGGGGAAAAAAACTATTAAAGTCACAATAAAACAGAAGTAGTGACAGATTTTTTCTTCTGTTCTGAGAAACAAATGTGAGTGAAACAGATTATCAAAAAAAAAAATGTGCATCAGTTGCTGATTGGATGTTGAGAAGTGGGCGTGGCCTCAAACGTGACGGCAGATGAACGTGTTTGCAGGGATGGGTTTGAGTGACTAAATGATTGGAAAAGTCCTGCATGTGTCACCAGACAGAGGTCTGTCGTTTTCAATGGAAGATCCAGTTAGAACATTTTCAATTAAACATTACAAGCAGTGTTTCCCAGTAATTCCCTACACTCTGACTGCCCCCCACTGTCTAATCTGTCCCGCCACAGTTTCATAATGAACCAAACATTTTTTTACACTTCTCATAATAACATAAAAAGGAATTTATTTGGCAATGTATTTATAAAACAAACTAAAATTGAAAGCGCAATAGGGCTTAGTGCTCTTAACCTGTGATTTAATTAAAGAAGTCTGTCGTGCTGCATGTTTCAAAAGGGAGTGCACACTTTGCTCATGCGATCAGCTCGTGATCTAGTGATTTCAGTGTCTCAGAATGGCTCAGTTCACAGTGAATGCAGCAACTCTTTGCATAAGCTGTCCATTTAACATGCATTTTTGGAATGCAACACGTATCAGTTATGAATTATTTTCACATTTTCATAATTCACAACATTTTTGTGGACATATGATTACAGCCTTCACTTGATTTATAATGTATGGAGACTCATTTGTAAACCTGTTTCACAGAAACAGCAGTTTCTTGCTAAAATAAAAACTCAACTGCTGTTTTCTTTCAAAATAAAAAAGTGAAGAAATTAAGAAAAAAAGTGTTGTAATTTCCCTACTATAGTGTGAAGTAAATTATACTTACTATGAAATAATCATCTTTCATTTAAATTTGATTTTAAAGTGCATTTATTTTACAAAATATGGCCACACTTTAGATTAGGGCCCAATTCTCAATATTGACTAACTATTAAATATGGCCTCAATAAACTTCTAAGTAATGCTTATGAATAGTTAGTAAGGTAGTTGTTAAGTTTAGGTGTTGGGTAGGATTACGAGATGTAGAATAAGGCATTAATATGTGCTTTAAAAATACTAATAAACAGCCAATATCCTAGAAATATGCATGCTAATATGCAACGAGTTAATAGTGAGTATTGGACCCTAAACTAAAGTGTTACCCAAAATATTGCTGCTTTAGGGACACTAATAATAAAAATAGTATTATTCTAATTGTTTGTCTTTCTGCAACATCAATGTGAATGTAATGTAGACTGAGATGCTTTATCACAACTACAAACAGGTTTGAGTCCACTTTAAAGTCCAGGTACAAGTCAATGCAAATATTTTTTTTACTCTGCTCAATTTGCACACCGAACATGGGTAGGAGCTCTTAATTTTGAACTGCATTTAACTTTCAAAAACATGCATGGATGAATAGTTTACTAAGATCTATAACATGCATTTAGAAAATTTTCATTTCATGCCAAAGTCAAACAGCCTGACCTTGCAATAATGGGAACGAATATGTATTTGCAAATGATGAGACATCTGTGGCTAAAATCCCCCTCTCTCCATCTTCTGTTTACTTATTTATAGACTGCAGTTGATGTCCACAAAACACGTGACTTCCTCCACATTACATATCTATCTAGTGATGTAATGATCGATCTCTTCAGGCCCTGCCATCTAGTGATCACAGTGGGCTGACAATATCACATTAAATTAGTTTATGTGGCAACTTTTTAATTGTCGGATGCTAGATTAGTCTATTTGTTTTAATACCTTCATTATACCTTAAATGGAACTTAATGACATTTTGCAAAACTACATGAGTTTTAATCGCCCGTTTATTTGATGGAAATGCCCAATTCTTGGCTAAAGTCTTTAGTCTCCCAGGATCGGAGAGCAAAAGCAGCAATAAAAAAAGGGAAATGGCTCTTACCCTGAGGAGAAACACATGAAAACAGAAAGAGGAAGTTCAGCGTGCCATCGCTGCTTCTGACATTCTTTTCACAGCCTTGAATAAGTTCTGATAAGATTACTGCCTCATGGATCAGGCCGCAAGAACAAAAACTCTGCATTTTAAACGCAATGATTCTTAAAATAAAACTACCAACATGATAAATTGTTCTATTAATAATATATAATCACGACACTAGAGGCACCATGTTTTTTTTCCTTTTTTGCACAGATGACTCATCCTGTTTGTAAAAAAATTCAAATGTGAGTCGCATTTACTTTGAAACCAGTCTAACCACATTGGTCTGCTCAACCCGACATACAGTTACATGATCTGAATTCTCAATGGAAATGTCACGCACCAAGAGGAAATTGTTCGAACTGTTGTACTCAATATCAGAACGGCTGTGATTCGGCAGTAGACCACAATATGTAGCATATTCTTTCATTACATTATACTTTGGTTTGTCCTTCAGGTCTTTGCACGCATGCAGTTTAGACTCTTTTATTAATTACAACGTGGGTGTTTAAGTTTTGTTGAGTCGCGCTGCAGGCCTGCAGTGTAGACGCGGGTTAAGCTCTGCGCACCCCAGCTGTGTTGTAGAAGAGAAAGTAGGTCAAACCAATGGCACTCAGAGTGTTTCAGGCAGCCTGATCTCTGTGTGCTAACGCACTTATAACACAGAGGTGATTTACATCCATTATCCACTTTTGCTGACTGTCAAAATTTCTGCTCTACAGGAACCACACCGAGACAGTGGAAGAGTAAGTGAGAGAGAAGGAAATAAAAGAGGAGAGAGAGAGAGAGAGAGACTGCCCTCTTTATGGCTGTAGGTAAACTTGAATTGGCTGCTGTCCTGTGTCAAATAGCTATACAATGACAATGCAGAGATTCTGTGAAATACCTTCCCAGTAGCTGATGTAGCTTTCAGTGAAGAGGTTTGGGAAGTTGGTTTTTGGTAACAGAAACCAGTTAAATCTGTTACTATATTGTATTTTAGAACAGCTGGAATATTGTATTGACTAATCAGCATTTAGAACTTTTTAATTAGCAGTGGCGTTATACACTTAAATATCAATGCCATTATATTCTTTTTTTATTGTTTTGTGCTACTTAATATGGTAAGCAGAAACCAGGATTACTGTAAAGTTTTAAGAGACTCAACAAACGCTAGTGAAGAGCTGCATGATTAATCGTTAAAAGATCGCAATCTTGATTCAAACACCCACGCGTTCTTATTCCTAAACGATTCGACTGAAAATAACAAAAACTGTCATTTAAAAATGAGCTTATTAAATTTCACACTGTCTCAATCATTTCTTGGCTTTGTCCACGTGCAGAATAAAACCATAAGCCAGATGACATTCCATATCCAGTCTGCAATCATATCTCATATTCTATATCAGTACTTCACAATCTTTTTGGGATCTGTAAGATTTGAACGTTTTTGAATGTCACTTGGCATTTATTTGACCAAAAACAGTAATATTGTGAAATATTATTACAATTAAAAATGAGTGTTTTCTAATTAAATATGTTGATGAATTTTCAGCATCATTACTGCAGTCTTCAGTGTCACATGATCCTTCAGAAATCATTCTAATATGCTGATTTGCTGAAGTATTTCTTTTTTTTAATGGCATTAGTTGTGGAAAAGTGTGAGTTAAAAGAGTAAAGAACTGTCACTTCTGCATTAATCTCTGCTGCATCCCAATTCGCCTACTTATACTATGCCCTAAAAATGTATACTGTTTTTGTGAAGGAAAATATGTAGCAGAACAGTAGGCAAGCTTTGGGACATCCTCCACATTTAATTTAATTAAATTTTCTACCGTTTTGGAGAGAAATGTAGTAGTACGTTCGTTGATCTGCCAGTCGTGGGTCTTTCATGCAGAGAGACTCTCCTCATGTGTTTACAATTTGCAATTAAAAGTTAATGACCAAATGTATCATTACAAAAGTTCACAATGCTGTTGTAGATAATGTGGATAACGTTGAATATATTTTCATCAGGTTAGATACTGATAATTAATCACTCAAACCCCTTTATCTAAACCTCTCTACTTAACCGTTGGACTCGCACATCCACCATGTTTGTAGTTTAACACTTTTTATTTGTATTTGTAGTTCTAATCGAATCCTCATCCAAAGCGCAATGGGTTGTGGGCAATATTAGCCATTAGAATGTGTGCGGATCTGCACTTCGGATTCTAACCAGAAAAATTTGACCATCCGAGTACCTTTGGAACACTCATTTCAGCATACTACGATTTGGGACGTACTAATTCTAATTTTGAATACTATTTAAGACGGACAGCATGCAAATTGGGACGCAGTGGTCCTCTGTCTGGAGTATCTCTATTCAGCTACAGGTGTAATCAAATTGCATCTGGCCATGGAAGTAAAAGCACCTTGTGTGATTGCTTTTGAGTAATATACAGCTGATTTTCTTTAGGTTATAAAATACAGCTGATTAATATAATATACAGCTGATTTTCTTAAGTTTTGGAGTGACAGAAACGTTTCATGTGAAACGTTTTTTTAGGTTCAGAGTAGTGGTCGGCCGATATATCGCCAAGGCCTATATATATCTGTCGATATTTGGCATTTTTAAAATATCGGTATCGGCCGATCAGTTTTTCTGATTGGCCGATGTGTTGGAAGCGGGACTTTTATTTTGACCGCTCTCCGGACTTTGACGGGCGGCGCTGAGAACACCAGCGCCTGAGAAGAGAATGGCAGCGCCTGATCACACAGCGCTCACTCACATTCTCCGTCTTTATTAGTTTACGATCTCTGTCAGTCAGTCATACTGTATCTCCAATACTTTGTTAGACAGAACTGGTAAACAAAGAAAGTAAATGGTATGCGAAAAAGTAACAAAGCGTTTGCTTTTAAACTATTTGTAACAGAAAAGGCAAACAATCAGGCTCAAATACTTTCTCATTTACCGTCAACATTCAGCAAATGCGCATCTACATCATTTAAAGGTGCAGTGTGTATTTTTTAGCGGCATCTAGCGGTTCGGTTGCGAGTTGCACTAAGGGCTCAGCCCACTGCTCACCCCTCCCTTTCGAAGAAGCTATGGTGGCTAAAACGGGACAAACATATCGTCGTCTGAGACAGCAGAGAATAGCCAGAGTAAGCCAAGAGTGTATAACATTGTCACTGTTTCTGTACCACAGTCCATTATAAACCACATCATGGATAAAGTTTACAAAGCCATAGTCAGGTGAAGATCAAGGGTCTTAATATATAATATAATACTAGTAATCAGCTGATTGTCTCACAAACGTAACCAGCACATTTCTCCCCACATAGCAAACCCACAATACAGCGAGGGAGAAGAACCACATGAAACTATGCAACTATATATATTTTCTAACAGGGTAGTAAAAGTTTAGCTGGCTAAATATGAGCTGTTACTGTGGCTGAGCGTAAAGCCTTGTTTAAACTCGACGCGTCCGCATGAGCCCAAAGGTGCGTGCGGCAAAAATGACATGATTGTAACAGCGCGCGCGCCTCCGCATCCCCCAGACACCATTTACTACACACAATAGGCTTTTTTTCTCTGATTTAAAAACTCTTCGCGATCGACTTAAAATGCTTCCAAGATCGACTTGTCGACCGCGATCGAAGGGTTGGTGATTCCTGTAACATACTGTTTTACTGTCAATAACAAGAGTATCAGCTGTCTCACGAACGTAACCAGCACATTTATCCCCACATAGCAAAGCTGTAACACAGTGAGGGAGAAGAACTAAGTTACATGAAACAATCCAAGTACATATTTTACACCACTGACAAGGGAAAAGTCACTACTCACGGTGTCTATGGCTAGCTTCTAGGTTTCTGCGGCTTCGCTTTCAAGGTAGTGACGAAACGCGGTCTGTAGCGCTGTTTGTTCGCTGACAGCTACGGTAGAAACATGACGTCACAATATGTCGACCTTCATTGAAGGGGGTGCCCGCGGTTATGTAGATCTAAATGTCTCATTCTAAGCTAATAAAAACATTACGGTTTATTAAGTAAGTTCTTTATACACCACTGAAAACATAGTTATGGATGTCATATTGCATTTCTGTTAATAGATACTCAAAATTATTACACATTACACCTTTAAACAAATCTCTGAATATCTAATAAACATTTCATTTCACAACCTTTGAAGATTTAATCGAATCCAGCTGTGATATCTTGGGAAGTGTGCATTTGTAGCCTGCATAAACGTGTTACTGCGAGTGATGGTCGATCCATGTGAAGTGAGTGAATGCGAACAGAAGATCAGCTTCACAGGAGACGCGATCGAAAACTTTTAAATCCTTCATTTTAAAATGTGCTGTGCTATATCCAGTTGCCCACTGTGTCATATTTGTATCGTTTTCACTGTGTCCTGTATGTAAAATATCGTTGCCTTGTCTTTATTTGAAAAGATATGATCACCAGTGTGCTCCAAATTACTGAGTGCCCTGTTACAGTTACTTCCTTTTTATTCACATATTCATATATTTTTAAACAAATACTTTATTTGTAAAAAATAGTGTTATAGGATTGCAGATTCAAGAAGTTGCCATCTAAAGTATAAGCATGTTTATTTTAAAGATTTGTTTTCAAATTTTTTTATTATTTTATTTTTGTTTTATATTGTTTTTCTAATTTATATATAAAATATCGGCCTTATTTCGGCCATCGGCCACCCTGCTCTCTAAGATATCGGCAATCAAAAAACCAATATCGGTCGACCACTAGTTCAGAGCACTTTAATGCACAAAGTCTGTTTTACTTTTGGGGCCTTTTTTTTCTTTTTCAGAAAACCTCTATTTTCACTAGTCCAAAGGTCCTCATTGTGGGGCTGGTTATGCAGAGTTAAAAATACTCAGTGGGTGTGTGCTGGAGGAAGGAGAACAGAGGAGAGAGAGACTAGAACGAGAAAGAGAAAACAAGCTACTTATTCACAGCTGCCGGAGAGTGCCATCGATATTGACTCATAGAAAGCCAGGAACGATTTGAGCAAAGCTTTCAGGAAGAATGTCTGAGTCACTTTAAATAAAAGGGTTTGGTTTAATTAGATCGTCATTTAAGATGGAGAGTCACATAGAAGAGAAAAAAATGCCGCAAAACAAAAGGGGTGTGAACTGACTGCATGTTTGTGTGAGAAATGTGGCGCCACAGACCTGATACCAACCGTGTTTACCGCATAGCGTGCACACAAGAAAGAAAGTGAGAGACTAACAAACAAAGAGAGAGAGAGAGAGACAGCTCCTGTCTAAGCTGGCTGCAAGCCATTAAATGTCACGCAGGTTGGGACGCAGTCGCAAACAACCTCAACTCCCACTCAAAACCTGCAGACCACAAAGGCCTGATAATTGAGTCTACATGTAAATTAAAGATGAAACCTCTCTTGTGTTTCACCATCTGTTCCTGCTCTCCATGGCTGAACCACTGACTATTTTCTATCCAGAACCACTAACTACTTAGATGATTTAAGGTGCACTTTCAAGTTATTGTGACTGTATATAAAAAAAAAAATCGAAGTGAAACGGTGTACAATGAGAAAAAAAAAATGTAGGACGGCTCTTGGTTTTATCCATCAGAAATTATTGTGAAATTGATTGTGAAAAAGTGGGTGTTACACGTGGGTGTTGGAGCAAAACTTTTGAGGACGTTTTTTGACCAAGATGTGGAGGCTGAAGGTCAAGTTTATCCTTGAGAGCATCTCAACGTCACTTAATGGTTATTATACGAATCTAGTTATTTGCTCTTATTGCTGTAACTCAGGTATGTCCAATCTTGATCCAGGAAGGCCACCTTCCAGTTCCAGCAGAGTTTAGCTCCAGGCCTAATTAAACACACCTGAACTAGCTAATCAAGTCTTCACAATCTTTAGAAACTTCCAAGCAGGTGCACTGAATAAAATTCTAACGGTAGAAGACTCATAAAATGCTACGGTAAAAACCTTTTAATTGGTTAACACTAGAGGTGTTGAAATGAATCATTGCGTATTAATAGACCATAATCGATTATAGCCTACTGATGTTTCTCTGACATCATTCGTAACATACACGCTTCTCTCGCTAGCGCAAAATGGCGGAGGAAGGCGAAACACAAAAGCGAGTAATAAAAAATGCACTCACCAGGGCCATACCCACCATTGAGGTCCCCGAGGTCCGGACCTCTGTATTTTCCCGAGGTGTATATAATAAATGTGAAATAATTGCCTAATATTAACTTTACTTTGGTGCTGCATAAATATTGCACAATGCACAATTACTAGTATCTTCTCATCTGAGCTGTCAGCGGTCTTACACCGCTCATCAAAGTCAAAATGTTTAAGATGACCAATCAAATCAAAGTAGGCGGGCTTTATTTTGACAGAAGCTGCTGAATGCTGATCATGAATTACAGCGCAACACTTCGGTCATAAAGTTATTGTAAAGTGTTACCAACTGGTCATCATAGTTCCAAAAATGCAGATTATCACTAGCCTTAAACATCTTCTGTATTTCCAGTTTGTATTGTGGATCATTCATTGCAACATTTAACCTGATTCTCATGTTTAAGATTCTGTTATCGGGTTGTACTTGACAAATAAAGAACTGACATAGTTTTAAAGCTATTGTTATCCAAAGTGTTTGGCCTTCAAACGTCTTAAAATGCACATATGTGGACCAGAGGAATCAAAATCTTCTCGGGGAACCCCCCTAGCAAACTCTATAAATGAGATCTCGGTAATTATGAAACCCTGCGTAAGGGCCTGGAACCCACTATTTTAAACTTTACAGCGTGTGAGCGAGGCTGCAACTGCGAGCGTGTGTGCGTGCGTGTAAGTGTGTATTAGCGAGTCGAGTGCGAGTATGTGTGCATGTGAGTGTGTGTGAGCAATTTAGTAACTTAAGTACACTTGACATTTTCATGTGCTTTTAGTATTTACTAGTGTTTGTTCTAAATGGTCCCTGTCATCCACTGTGTTCAGACTTGAGTTGTGTTTGGTGTATATAGAAGTATATACAAACAAAGTGTATATTAACATTATATCAGTTATCGTAATATATGTTTTTTTTTCCAGTAAATGTAAGATAAATCTGTAAAAACCTAAAATGTTGCTACCGTATTTTTTACGGTAAATTTGTGGTAACCACAGCTGCCGTTTTTTACCTTAAATTTCACCTTTTTTTTTTTTTTTTTACAGTGTGTATTGGAGCTAAACTGTGCAGGAAAGTGGCCCTCCTGGAGAAAGATTAGACCAGTATTAATTTAGTAATTATTTGTCAAATCAATTAATTTAGTATAGCCTATTTCAAATGAGTTTTTATGTGCATATCCTTTTTAATTAGATTTAATTTGTTTTAAATGCTTTTATTTAGCTTTATTTTATATTTTTTTGTAATTTTAGTACTTCAACTTAAATTTATTATATTTCATTTAGTTGTTTAGGCAACATATCACACATGTAAATGTCCGGCATGGCGATAATGAAAATACTTTAATTAAAACACAGTTACGAAAATAATGCTGACAAATAAAGATATTTTATCGTGTGCACAATTGAATATTTCGTTTCCACGATTTGCTAAATCATGGACGATTTACTAGTTTGTTTCCTGTGCACGATAAAGCAAATCAAGGCAACGAAATAGTAAATCGTGTGCACGATTTATAGCCTACTATTTTTTTCCTGCATGTCATGTGCGGGGCTCCGTAACAATGCATTAATGTTTTTAAAACAGAAACATCTAAACAGAATAGTTGCATGAGGTAAAGCTGAAGAGTGAATGAACACCAGTAAACTGAAGCCCGTTCTATGTGACGCATAGGAGATTTAGATATCCTAGATATCAACAACATAAACTTAACATTACAACTTGTATCAGCACAAAAGAATGCAAATGTGAGTGAACGCTAGCCAGAAAGTGTTACTCCCGTTGGGGATGCGCTCTTCCCGTGTAACGCACTGAAACAAGGGCAAATAAAGCACAAAGATTTCACAACATTCTACATGTAAATTAAGTTGTTAGTTTGCAAATATTGTAAATATTGTTCTTTTTTAAAATATTATATGGCAGATCTTGCAATTAACTGTATCAGAAAAAAAGAAATATATTTGTATAAGTTACAGCAAACATCGTTGTCATAAACGATCGTCGCTGTCACGCCCGAGTGCTCGTGCACATCCCTAATCTGAACCCAATGACTCTGACATTAGAAAAACAATCTTTGTGTTTATTTTAAGCACTAGAAAAAGCTGGACTATGTGGGTGTGTCACTAATGGCCCGTTCACATGACATATATCCAGACACTTCCTCAAAGACTGTACACTTGACGCGTCATTGGCAATCGATCAAACTGCTGCAGTTTTGGATGAGCAGGTTTCGGGTCGAGCTGCAGAGACCTGCTTGCTTTGTGGAGATCACTCAGCTATGTGTGTCAGTTACATATAACTCCTTGATAACTAGTCATCTTCAGACTTCCAGTAAACACAAAACGGTTTTAAAAAAAGCACATTAACAGATTGCTTCCAGTTCCAAAGAAGTGGCCTACTATCATGCCCTTTGAGCACATTTCATTCGATTACAATTTATGCTCACACAAGTCAGGATTTGCAAATAGTTGAGGAGAGATGGCAGTAGAAAACATGATGGAACATGATTGTGAAAAAGAAAATGGTGCAGTTCTGTCTGAATAGTGTCAGATATTGTATTCTTGCATTGACCTTACAGCATTTTTAAGTAGTTTAATACTTTGGGTAAAACTGTAACAAACCAATAATGGTACAGTAACTGTTAGGCTAATTTAGGGAGCAGCACTGACTTTAATGCTCCATTTCATGGCTGTTTCTTACTGGAGGAAATGCATGTCATGATTATTCCCAGAAAAGATACTCTCAAAACGTAATTCTTATTTTGTGCATTCTTTTCCTCTTCAATACTGAATATATGTTTGTGCCGAAACGACTAAAATATCATTTATTTTAGGGATAACAGTGTGGTTCCCATACTTTTTTGTTTTTATTGTTAACTAAAACCTTCTTTTTTATTATTAATTGAAATGAAGCTGCAATAAAATTAAATCAAAATATTAGAAAATTAGAAATGTTGTCTTGGCAAATAACTGAAATAATTTTAAGTTTGAGCCCTAAAATTACTAAAATTACTAACTGTAAATAAATAAAACCTAAAACTAAAATTAAATGAATTAAATAAAATAACTAATTAATTAAACCTAAACAGTATTATTAAAAAAACGAACAAAAAGGACAAAAGCACAACAAAACTCCTCAACATAAACTAAAATGAAAATGAAACTGAAAACTGTTTCTCCATTCATTTAAGGCCCCGATATACTTCAAGCGAAATCAAAGAACTAACTGGTGTGGCGTCATTTCGAACAAAATCAGGCCAAAACAAAGTTTGTTTGGAGTTTTTTTCAGGAAACAGCATGCCGATGTAAACTTTCCAGAAATGTACGCTATGGCAGGTAATCATCTTCGTACCACCATTGGCCTGTGGTGAATATATAATAGTCGGGTGTGGCTTTAACTCTAATGTGCAGTCTTTTGAGGTCAGATGTCTGTACACAAAAACATGAACACACTGGAGTACTGTTGTCAAAAATATAGATATTTCGATACTTAAATATCTGAAACGATGCCAATATTTTTTTTTCTGCAGTATCAATACACCAATACCAGCTGCGCGTTCTCGCTCTCTCTTCTCTCTGGTGAATTGACTTTGACACACACCCACCTCTTCTCATTTGATCCGGTTGAATAGTGTTGGTGCTACAAGTCCTAAATTTTGCAAAAATTTTCTCATTCCCGAAGGTTTCACGCTCACACCACTGATCTATATAAGTGGCGCGCACATAAAGCCACCTCTCAAACAGCTCACGAGTACAAAATGTAGGCTAGTAGGCTAGTTCTTTTTCGTGGCTTATTGCGCTTAAATGTTCAAATGCACAATTGCCAAAATGCTGTCTTGGCAAGTATTCAGGTAAATACAGTCAGTTTTGGAACGCAAACAGTTGACAAAAAAATCGCATGTTGTGTAACAGTATATTGGATCTGTACTTCAGAATTAAAATTTCCTGATAATTTACTCACCCCCACATCATCAAAAATATTCATGTCTTTCTTTCATCCTTTCTTTCATCCAAATTAAAGTTTTTGAGGAAAACATTCCAGGATTTATCTCCATATAGTGGACTTGGTTATCAAAGGGTTGAAGGTCCAAATTGCAGTTTCAATGCGGCTTCAAAGGGATCTACACGATCCCAGCCGAGGAATAAGGGTCTTTTCTAGCGAAACTGTCATGATTCTGCCCTAGTGTCCTTGATTTTCTAGTCTTGAGGCAGGATCATGACAGAATCATGTTTTGTGTGCAAGCACATGGTCTTGTGTTTTGAGCCATGTGCTTGTGTTGTCTCGTTACGTTACCCCGCCCCCTTGTTATCCTCGTCTCGTCATTATTGTCTTGTCAGTTTCACCTGTCCTTGTCTAGTCAGCTTCACCTGTCTTTGTCATTAGTGTCTCCCTTTTTAATCTCCTTGTGTTTGCTGTCCTGTGCCGGTTCATTGCCTTACGTGTCATGTCTATACCCAGTGAGTACCTTGTTTTGTCTAAAAGTTGCGATCTTGTAAAAGCCTGTCTTGTTCCTGTTTAGTTTTATGTCAAAGTCTTAGTCTAGTGTGGTCAGTCGTTTACTTTATCTTGTACTGTTTTGCCCCCTCGTGGGTTTTGTTTTCTCTGTTTTCTGTTATAATAAACGTTGTGTGTTTGCATACCGTCTGCGCTTGGGTTCTTCTGCTATCATCCATTACCCTCATAACAGAAACGATCTGTCATTTAAAAAAAAAAAAAACTGATATACTTTTTAACCACAAATGCTCGTCTTGCTCTAGCTGTGATGCGCCACACGTTACGTAATCATGTTGAAACGTCACACGTGACGTAGGCGGAAGTACCCACCTGGTGTTTACAAAGCGAATGTGCAAAGACTAAGTCAAACGCCCTTTACAAATAAAAATAAAAAACCAAGAGGTAAAACAACAATATCGGACGATTTTGAAATTGCAGGAGAAAATGAGAAAATTAGTTTTTCGTCCTACTCTACATTTTCCGCCTACCTCAAGTTACCGCCTGACCTTTTTAAGAAAATTAGTAGGGTTGGGCCGATGGTGATGGCTGACAGACATCAAGATGTTTAGACGGCATCGGCTAAACATCGTGATGTACCCCCCCGTCCCGTTTGCATGGTGACGCGTCATGCTTGGCACGTGATTCACCACAGCCAAAAAAGCGCTGTATGACAGATTTAGCGCTTTTATTTCTAAATATGAACAATCTTGCTTACCATGTCATCAACTATCTTCTATTCCGATTCTCAAATATGTGTGAGTTAGTTTTGTCGTTTAAAAAAAAAAAAAATTATCTTGATCTGTAACGTGAGATGGGCGCCGTGTTTGGGCCGCAGTTCAGAGATTTCTGTCTGTTGGGATTTATTACAGCACGTGAATTCATCAGTTTCTCCCGAAATACATGAAAGTAAGTGGCCGGTGAACTGGGAGAAAAATAGAGTTGACTTTATAGTTATTTACACTGTCTCTCTCTGATATGAAAAAAAGCGTCGTCAAATATATTTGAATGGGTTGTTGCTGCTTCCATAGACACCATTGTGTATTTTTCAAACTATAAATGTATTGTTTTGCTATAAATTATATGTATTTAAATGTCTGAAACCTAAAATAAACATTATGTGGTTAAAAACACTGAACAGATGACCTATGACAAGTGCTGAGCGCGTCCGTCTTTGGCTCGGCGCCAGCCATAGAGCGAAAGCACGAAGTTTGAATCTGGCAGTGATGTCACATCACTGTACATTCGCTCTTAGTGCTCAGCTGCTGCAGAGCGTGCCGAAATCGTAATTGCTGATGAGATATAGAGGAAAATATTTAGTGGAAAATGAGAATATTGCGAAAATATATTATATTGCGAAAATATTGTAACATTAATTGTAAGCATTGTATAAAAAATGAATTTTTCAAGGTATCGTATTGAAGTTAGAAATTCCAGTATCGTGACAACGCTACAATGGACAGCAACTTTATAATAGAAAATGTTGTAATTCTAATCGAAAGTGACACTGACTGTTTTTTAAGTTTAATACTGTAAAGCTGCTGCTTTAAAGCGAATCTATTATATAAAGTGCTATATAAATAAACATGGCGTGATGTCACTGGAGTGCTAGGCTCAGCCTCAGACATCACACACCCACAGAACCTTGGCTGAACGTCTGATGCATATGGCACACTTAACTGGAAACACTTCAGGATATTCTAAAACTGATTGGAAACAAATCCGTTGTGACGCCAAACCCCCTCATGGAAGAAGAAAGTGGTCGTGTTTACAACTGTGACAATGAGCGCTTACCAGGATCGACTAAATGCTGGATTATCAAAAGTATGTGAAGGTTGCGGCTCCATTGTTGCAGTATACTTGCACAATGTTCTTGAATGAATAATTTATTAGATGCACACCGGTCTGTTATCGTTGGGACATCGATTTACATTTTCACACCCCTAAACATGATGCGGAACAAAACAAACTGTGATTGGTTGCGTTACATGTCAGTCAAACGTCTGCTCGGGCGGTCCTTGGCCAGTGAAAGCTGTGATGGAGTCCAGACCTTCTGCCGTCAGTCTGAAGGTCTGGCTACGAGAGACTACTGGAGTGCCAAATTGCAGAGCTTGTGTAAACATTCACATAGCTATGATCGGATGCTTTCTTAACTGCTGTTTTCTCACCGCTGTCATTTCTGTTGTGCGTTTATTGAATTATTGAGAGGAAAGCGCGTGGCACATATTTACATATTCATCTATGTAATCTACTCATCACAATGTGATCCATTCATCACATACGCCGCTCTCAGCAGTGCAGATGGCGCCGGGATGCCTATAAAATGGTTTAGAGCTCAGCACACCAAGATACATTTATAATCACTACAGACATTTCTATGATTTCTTCCATGATTTCTTAAGATTTTAAGTCATTTCTAAGACTTTTCCAGGGCGAGGCACAAATTGAAAAATTCCATGACGCTGGCAATTTTCATCCGTAACTGAAGCACTGACCATCCAGGTGGCTTTCATGGCTTACCTGGCATAGGGGCTTGTGTAGTTTTTGGAAAAGCATTCGCTGGCCCTCTGTTGCATTCCGCTTGCATTCCCAAAGCCCTGGCCCCTGCTCCAACTGTCTTCTGAAGAGGTCAGAGGGGTGTACACGTTAAAGATAGGCTTCTGATCTTTCTGCTGACTGACAGCAGCTGTGGACGGGCCGGCCCCAAAGAGAAAGCTCTGTCCACTTGAAGTGGTGACACCACAAATGTTAATAGGTGTGCTGTGGAGACCAATCTGACAGTAGTTAGTCCCACCGACGTTCTCCTTTTTGATGACCCCTGGAGTACACAGCTGGATTATAGAGTCCTTCTCCACTTTCACAGTGGCCAGGCTGGTAGTGGTGGTGCTGGAAGTGCTCATGCCGTTGAGCGTGCTGTTTACCGAGATCGTGGCCTTTGAGTCCCTCTCTGTATTTGTCGACAAGTCTCCGAGCAGAGCATCTTCACCTATGGTGGAGAGAAACGCGTCATCTGCCACATAGAAATCAGAAGGCGATCCGTCCAACTCAAAGTCCTGCAGGAGGTCCAGAGTGTTGTCACTAAATAGCTTATGATTGCCAACATCAACATCTTTCCCCATTGGACCAAAGGAATCTTGGTCAAGATCCATATCGCATTTATCCATGGGAGAAAATTGCTCTGTTTTTAAAGGAAAGAGATTGGGGTCGACTCCACCGATCATGGAGTCCATTGAAGGGGAGGAGCTATTGAGGTCTGCAATGCTGGCCTCCAGACCTGAGAAGCTGTCCCCCAAAGTGAAAGAGCACAGGGCCTGTTGTTGTTGAGCCCTCTGCTCCTTCCCGACCGCTTTGAGTTCTGAATCTTCCATGAAGAAGCCAAGAGTGGAAGTGGTGTGCTCCTCTAGAGTGGGTGAATTGCTCAGGCCATTGGGAAGGTCCGCGGAAACTGGCTGCATCAGTGGACTGGGTTGAGGAACCATGGACGTGGGAGCGACAGACATGGCGCTTTGTATCCCGCTTCGTAAAATTCCCTCAACTGGGCTGTTGCTGTAATCCAACGTATTCAAACGCTCATCTCTCTTGGCGCCGTTCTTCAGTCCTCCTTGATCCATCTTGCATTACTGTGGTAAAACACAACAAAACAATTATATTTTCTAATACACCATAAATACCATCACTAAAAAAAAAGCATAGTTTACTGTTAGTTACATGGAAACAAAACATGATTAAAAGAGGTAAAGACAAAAATGCACCATGGTAACAACTTGTCCGAAATCATGCTGATTTATTTTCAATGTTTGAAACAGTGCTGCTTAACATTTTTTATAACCTGTGATACTTTTTTCAGGATTCTTTGATGAATAAGTTAAAAAAGAACAGCATTTATTCAAAATAGAAATCTTTTGTAACAAATTACAATATACACTACCGTTCAGACGTTTGGTGTCAGTATTTTTTTCTTTTTTAAAATAAATGAATACTTTTATTCAGCAAGGATTAGTTAAATTGATAAAAAATGTATTAGGAAAGATTTCTATTTTGAATAAATGCAGTTCTTTTTTTACTTTTTATTCATAAATGAATCCTGAAAAAAGTATCACAGGTTCCAAAAAACTATTTCCAACATTGATCAAATCACATATTGGATTTCTGATGGATCATGTGACACTGAGGACTGGAGTAACAATGCTGAAAATTCAGCTTTGCATCACAGAAATAAATTATATTTGAAAATATATTAAACTACAAAACCATTTTTTTAAATTATAATAATATTTCACAATATAAATGATTTTTCTGTATTTTATAAATAAATGCAGGCTTGATGAGCATATGATACTTATTTCAAAAACATTAAAAATAGTAGGTTTTCTTTCCAAACTTTTGACCGGTACAGTATATTCACTTATTAATATTATTCTGACTTGATTTTTGTCTGCGTATTGAGGGCCTAAGCTTCACCAAGGCAAATCGCTTATGTGTGTAAGCAAGAATACTTGACAATAAATCTCATTCTGATTCTAAAATAGCATAGTTGCTCACATTTACTCTGAGGTAAACTGTGGTAACTTAGTATTAGCCACAACAACAAACAGCAGTACTATTGTATGACGTCATAAAAAATAAACAAACAAAAAGACCCGCGAGAAGTTGGACTGTTCTGCATAAACGCCACATAAACTGTAACTATGCGTGCTTTGAAATTATATATTTTGACACTGGATGAGTTATCTATATTTAACGTTAAATGTATTAAAATAACAGTAACGCCGTTGGACATACGTCTCGTACTTACTTGCACACAGTAACTTAGCCTAATTATTAAACTTATTAAAGTAACTAGATGTTTTTATAATAACCACCTCATAAAATATCTCAATCCTTAACGTTATAGGCACTATTTTTTCCAAAACGCCTCATCATCTGCAGCTGAATGCGTGGAGCTTACATCTTTCGACAATTATTTTAATAAACGGATAAAAATCCAAATGTGTAACGTTACCGTTAAGTCTCGCGCTGATCTCGCGACTCGCGCTCTTGTAGCAGCAGCACGAGCGCGCGCGGATCAGTCAGTGTGACACGCACTGAGGCCTACTCTAGTACTCACACCCACTGCTAACCCACAGCAGACAGACGAGTCAATCACTTCAAATTTCAACTCTGAACCCCTAAAATAACGCGCAATACCTATGCAACAGCCAAAACACCGCATACATCACCCTAACAGGACTGCAATAACGGTTTAATGGCGTGAAAAACAAGTCGCGAGATCAGTCAGAGTGTAGAAACGAGAGTTACTAATTTAAAACTAGTTGCTATACTTTTACGCTATGAATACGTATATTAGTATCCAGGTGCACGATAGACAAGAAAAGATCTGGAAATGCGTACCTTTTGATATTTACGTTCCTGTTTTGATTTGTTGCATCATCTGACATTGTTTTAGTGTAGAGGTTTCTGCTGAAAGCGATTAGCAACAACATGAGCCTTCACCGCAGTCTGAGGTCGTTTCAGAAGAGCAAGACAAATCGCAAACTGCGAGAAAAAGGTCGCGGGTCGGATATCGTCCAGCGTTTTAGTCCGAATTCATAACCCCATCTGGGTAATCCAGGCAATTTTCTCATTTTCGGCCATGAGAAAAGAGGCGTGCCACATAAAACCCTAAACCATAAAAACATTCAAAATGGAGATTACAGTGGAGGTCCATGGCGACACTGTTTACAACGTGCAGTGCGACCTATTGGCAGTGACGAGTTATTACATCTCGCCTCTTATTACAGTGACTTCACTGGGTGAGATGAGAGTAACCTCGGTGATATCACCATCATAAAACACACACACACACACACACACACACACACACACACACACACACTGCCTCCTCTCTTTTCACTGCTTCTATTTCTGTTGTTCTTCTGTTTCTCTCATTCATACACATGCACACATTGTCGACGCTGTATAACTTTAACATTATTACATGTATGGATCATTGACAAATAAAGCTTCAAAAAGGTGTTTTTTTTAATATATTTTCAATACTGATGTAATGGATATTTGTTTAGTCATGAACAATGTGTTTAAACAAGTTTCAGTTGTTGAATAACATTACAAAGTGTTTACATTCTTTTTTTCTTTTTGTTGTTGTTGTTGTTGTTGTTTCATGTTATCATGTAAATGCATGCTTTCATGTCAGGCTGTACAACCAAATAGTTGTATTTATATATATATATATATATATATATATATATATATATATATATATATATATAGCCTATATTTGAAAGAGATTTACAAACCTTTTCACTGCCTCAAGGATCATTTGAGGTCTTCTGGATGATTAATTATTATGTTTACTGTTTTGTAAATTCATAATAAAATAAATAAATAAATAAATAAATAAAAACTCATGTTTGCAGTTGTGCCACCCATACAAATTGCTGGACAATGTTTTTCAATGATCTCAACAGAAATGTATTTATATGAAAGGGTTCAAAGATAAAATTATGCCATAGTATTTAGGTTTTTTTTTTTTTTTTTTTTTAGCCTATTAAAGCACAGTTTTAAATAGTTTGCTTAGTCTGTTCATTTGTTCAGGCAGTTGCAGCACCTGACATTTTGGGGGTTGAAGATAACAAACCATAAAATAATATGTATTATTGAAATGTAGGCTACCTACTAAAACTGAATTCAATAAGTTTTATAGAATAAAGTGAATAAAGAATACATTTATCAAATGTATTCTTTATATTTTTAAAAGGAAAGAATGCACTTGGACACAAAAATGTGTATGTCGTTGACCCGTAATACATAAATGATCATTAGTTCATGAACATAGAAGTAAAATGACTAGGCCTATTAATAAAGTTTGTGTTTCAAGCACAATTCCCTAGCTTAGCTTTATTTAGTTTCTGTGCATTTATTATTAATCAGATTGTCTTATGCATCTTCTCGCAATATATCCTAGAAATATATCCATTAATATATCCTAGAAATATTTTTTGTTTTTGTTTTTTACATGCGTTTAAAAAAAATTAGATAAAGAGAGTGTAAAGTTGTTCAGGATAAATATTAACACATGTAAGCTGAGAATGCAATACTATGTTCAAACTTTAAATGGCATGGTCACAACAGACAAACCAGGTTATGTTTATTCCAGATATTTTCTGATGTGGCAGTTCTGCAAATCATTGTCAACGACCAACCAAAAATTCAGCAATGATGTGCTGTCAGTAATTACACATTTAAATAAATAAATAAATAAAATGTACACAGAATTCATTTAAAAATCTTGAATGAATCTACATTGGGTTACAATAATGAAAGTAGGGTCAGGTGTTCACTTTAATGACTCTTCAAGATATCATGTGACTCTTCAACTAAAGTGGTGCTAGTAGAGTAATTATTGAAATAAAGCCAAATTATGTACAGTGGATATAAAAAGTCTACACACCACTGTTAAAAATATGTTTTTTGTTACATAAAAAAATGAAACAAATATAAACATTTTGCACTAGACTACCCTGCAGGTATGAGGAACACATTTCAATGTGTGTAGAAGGTGACCAGTATTTATTTTACAGCATCGGCAGAACCGAAGAACAGACGTTTTAATGTGAAAAAGTGCTTTCTCCACTTAGCCAAAGGGGAATGTTGTAGCTTTGAATCAAGTTTTTGCTTTTCTGAATACTCTCAAATTTAAAGTAATTATATTGACAATTTAAAATGTTAAAAGTTTTTAGTTAAAGTAAGAAAAGTTTTTGCAGTTTATGAAAGAGGACTGTTTGAGAAATTTTGTATTTTTTAAGTATTGTATTACCCTACATTTTTTTGTTAAGACTTTCAACAAAATTAATAAAATGAGATGACATCAAATCAGTCAGTGAATTATTAGTACACATAATAAGTTGTGGTTACTTAGTTTTTATTTATAAATGTTGTTATAAAGTAATAACAGCACATTTTATTTCAATAACTTTTACTTGCCAGAGTAACTTGGAATTGTCAAGTTCACATTACTTATTTTTTTCAATTATGCATGAAGTTTATTTACTTAAAAATTTTAAGGCAACGGGTTTCCTCACTTTTTTTAAGTTGTCAACTTATCACTTTTTACAGTGAAAATACAACCTGTGCAATGCCACTAAACACAGGAGAAAGATAATAACCCCCCCAAAATGTATTAAATAAATGTACTTGTTCAGAATAAACAAATCATTACGCTCATCTGAAAACCTGTCTTCACCTGAAGCGATTCTGATAAATCTCAGCTGTTCTTGTAAGATTTTTCTGACCTCTTGGTTGCATGCATTAGATGGAACACAGTGGAGACAGTAATCAACAAGGGGAGAAAGTTTGGCACAACAGTGTTATTAACAAGAACGGTATAGACTGTCCCTCCAAAACTGATGAGAAGACAAAGAGAAATAATAATAATAATAATAAATTGAATTTGTATAGCGCTTTTCTCGAACTCAAAGTCGCTTTACAGGGCAGGTGAATAAGCAAGACAAAAAAAATATCTGGTCATGGAGGCTGTCAACAGGCCTACAGCAACATAAAAAGAGTTGCAGCTCTAGTACTGAGCAAAAACTCAGCACATTAGCACAAGAACACCATACCTATGCACTGTGAAGCCTAGTGGGGGCAGTATGCTTTATGGCTGCTTTTCTTCAGCAGGAACTGCTGGTGAACAGGCTTTAGTGAAGGTGGAGGCAATCATAAATAGCTCCAAGTATAGTCATTTTTGGCACATAACCTTCTGGCTTATGGAGGACCAACTCTACCATATTTAAAAATAAATACAGAAATAAATAAATGCTCAATAAATAAATAAGCATACAATTAATTGCCCCAAAAAATACAATAAACAAATAAATGTAGGTAGAAATTAAATTATACAGTGAGACATAAATGTAGGCCTATATACCTCTTTTAATTAGCTTCTTTATTTATTTACCTTTGTAATAATTACCTTATTTATTTATTGTCCGTTATAATTTTCAACTTTATTTATTAATTACTTATTTTTTGAAGTATTTATTTATGTGCATGTTATAATATTTTTGTCTGTTTTATTCTTCCTTTGTATTTTTTTACCCTATTTATTTCTTCAATGCTATTTATTTCTGCCTGTCGTTTTTACATTTCTGTATGCATTTCTGCCTCATTATGGAAATGAGGAGGGGCTGTGTCTTAAGGGGTCAACTTCTGCCCATTGGTTGGTTAGCATTTTACTGCATCGGTCGAATCTACATGCCACCGGCTGCGATTTTTTTTTTTTTTTTTGCAGGGTGGTAAGACTCATTAATATTCATTAGGGAACTCATCCCTGATTGTCAATTTAAAAGATACATTTTAAAGTCAAGAAAGTCGCAGTTTGATGTAAAACTGTTGAGGTATAAGACTGTGAAAATACGTAATTAAAAAGACCCAAAAGGCGCACATTTTCTCTCTATGAATGAAGCTAACTTTACTGAAGCTAACGTCTGTCATTTGTTCTATAGTCTTACGTTATAATCGTAACGTTACGCCGTCACGCCTGAGTGTTTTGTACCAGACTGCACACACACGAGCAGCGGATCTCGCTCGTTGTTTCGCTTCCCGGGAGATGTAGTTCATTGAGCGATTTTCACATAAAACTAAATGTTACTCTTCTGTTTTATGACAAACTGCGACTTTCTTGACTTTCATAATTATCTTTTAAATTGACAAACATCATATGTGTAATTCAGGGCACAGTTCAGACGGAATAAAAAGATAAAGTTGTCTCTCGCCATTGACAGACTACCATACATATTTTTTCCTAAATAAGGTCCCATGAGCCGGAAGCGGAGGGGAGGGGAGGGGCGTTGACCCCTTAAGACACAGCCCCGCCTCATTTCCATAATGAGGCAGAAATGCATACAGAAATGTAAAAACGACAGGCAGAAATAAATAGCATTGAAGAAATAAATAGGGTAAAAAAATACAAAGGAAGAATAAAACAGACAAAAATATTATAACATGCACATAAATAAATACTTCAAAAAATAAGTAATTAATAAATAAAGTTGAAGATTATAACGGACAATAAATAAATAAGGTAATTATTACAAAGGTGAATAAATAAAGAAGCTAATTAAAAGATATATATACATTTATGTCTCACTGTATAATTTAATTTCTACCTACATTTATTTGTTTATTGTATTTTTTGGGGCAATTAATTGTATGCTTATTTATTTATTGAGCATTTATTTATTTCTGTATTTATTTTTAAATATGGTAGATGAAGAGAACTTTCAGCATGACAATGATCCAAAACACTAATCTAAATCAACTAAAGAATGGCTTCAGCAAAGAAAGATGAAAGTTTTGGAATGGCCCAGCCAGAGCCCAGACCTGATCCTATAGAAAATTTGTGGGGGGATCTGAAAAGGGCAGCGTAACAAAGATGCAGCTGTTTTGATGGACTTTTTATGTCTACTATATCAGGGGTCTTCAACGTTTTTTAGGGCAACGACCCCTTAGGCGAAAGAGGGTTTGTAGATTTCAAGAAATTTAGATATAAACTTTATTTCACGTTTTTTCTTCTTCAGTTTTTTGCATTTAAAATGATTTAAAAATGGCCGCTGCAAAAAACACGCTGTTAATAGGAACATTTCACATTCTCCAGAGCGCAAATAAAGCCTATATAGAGTTTGACAAATCTCACCAATATATAATATTATATTATTACAGTGAGTATCAATTGAGGGTGCATGGTCTTGATTTTGTATCAGGGTGCTTATTTAAATTTGTGCTGTTTTAATAATATGTGCAACGGATTCATGCGAACAGGGATCGTTTTGACAACGTTGTCGTCTGTATGTCAAAAATGCAAAAGAAAAAGTTTTTTCCATTTTTCAACTGTATCTCAATTATGCTAAAATAACACAACTTCGTAGATATGCATATGGAGAAACACCAGAAGGTTTTGTTTCATGTCTGTCATGTGATCCCCTGTTATAGTCATGTGATCCTGCCATGTGTTCCCCATGTGAATGTGTCATGTTGTCATTGGTTGATTGTCTTGATTATGGTCACAGATGTCCCTTGTCATTAGTCTTGTGTTTTTAAGCCCTCATGTTTGCCATGTGCCATATTGTTTGTGTAACCACTGTTCGCTCATGTTCATGTTTTGAGTTCATGCCTTTGTTTTATATTTGATCCTATTTTGAATAAATGTTGCACTTGGGTTCTTCAAACTTGCCTTCAACTTACTTGCAGAAATGGGATGGTCTGTAAGATAAGTTTCCATTTTCATGTAAAATGGGTGGAGGTGTACATAACTCTATTTTAGAAACTGTCAGGAATAATGAAACCGTTAAAAAATATGGGTAGAAATCACAATATGTTTACCGCAAGGAAAAGGACTCTCAAAAGCACACCATGGAGCTGAAAAATAAATAATTGCAATAATGGCACTCTTCTGCCTCCATTAAGCACGAAGGCCCTCCACATGCAGAAACATCCAAATCCACATAAATGGCTCCTCTCTGAGGCAGGGGTGGCTGAAATCCAGAGAATACTAAAAATCTAGGTCAATGGATTGCTGCACAGCTATGACGGCTCCCTCCTCCAGAGAAGTGTATGCGTTATACTTATGGATGGATGAAGACCACACAGTTTGACCAGTAATCCAAGTAATGAAAAGATAATATGTGTTTATATCTGTAATGCAACATCTAAGCCATGAATCCTTGGATGAATGGAGTAATGCACATTTTTATTTGATTTATTGCATTTCTTAATTTACATTTTATATTGAAAATACTCATCCAGACAGGGCTGAATGAGTAAAGAGTGATGGTACCTTACGAGTTGTCCTGCATTATTTAAGTGTTTTAAAGGCAGTGGCTGCAGGCATGTCTTCAACTTTGCATGTCATCATCATGCACAAATCTTACCTGCTTTAAAAACGAGGACTAAATCAAATCAAACAGACAGACAGAGTACATCCTGGCAGTATATAGTTAAATGATTCATGTCATCTGAGAATTGAGTATTTTTAGAAGTGCCCAAGAGAGAAGAAACTTCATCTCGAATGCCGAAGATATCATCATGTTCATGCCTGTATTCCTGTACGTATCAATGCATACATTTGCGGGTCCTTTATAATGAAACATTATTGCAGATAAAAAGAAAACAGCAGAGCATTTGCCATCTGAATCCCACTCACAGTTTCTCCTGTCGGTGCCTAGCAACACTTTTTCAGCAGAATACACAAAATTAGCAGGGTAAGCGTGACCACAGCCTCAAAGCCATCGCTCAGTGAAGCTGAGCTCACAAATTCCTTGAAACAAGATCAGCACACAATGCCAAAGGTTTGCATGCCTAAATAAACATGTTCTCTAACTCAAAGAATCCTCTGGGTGCACATTATATTGTGAGGGTAAGTCAATAAAATGCCATTAAATCTGTGATATAAATTCAGAGGGGATTTTACAAAACATTCTGAAACCGCAAAACCGGTCGAAACTGAAATCTTGCTGAGTTGTAATAGTGACAAGAAACGTAGCTACATCGAATATCATATAACGCTCAAATTATATGTTAGCTGCCTAAGCCAACTGGTGGTCCTGAAACCATAACATACACTGAGGTCCCCTAAAACATCCCAAAGCTAATCTCTGGAAAGGCATGTGGGATTTGAGCTCAACCACTACTAATAAATCAATGAAGTTCTGAGATGAAACCGTACAGTGCATCCTTACCAATTCATGTTCTTATCTAGCACAATAATTGCATGAGCATGTTTGGAAATCTGGAGAAGAAGGGTACAATGCTTGTATCTTTCCAGCTGTCATTTTCCTTTAAGATGATGTAAGGCTCATCTCCCTAAGAATGGTCTCCCTCCCCCGTCCTAAGCCTCTCTCAGCACGCTGCATTCATTCGCACTACGCTGCTGATGCTCTGGAGAGTAAGGATGCTCAAACTTCCCAACGCACCCTCCTCTTCAACTCGAGATCCTTTTAATGAAATGCTGGGTGGGAGCCAGGTACACAGAGACTAACTGTTCCGGACGGACCAGATTTCATGAGAGAGAAGCACTCTTCAGGAGGAAGTTGAAGCTGTCTTGGTTGGTGCAGTTTTTCATTTTTTATAAGCAGAACTTATTTTTGGATCCTCAGCTGGAGGTTACACGAGCTGCACAATTGGTTCCCTTGGGTGAGAGCTCTTCTATTTCTACATTATTATAAATAACAGGAGATGTGTGTTCAGATATATCATCTGGCAATAGATGCCCAGTCGTATTAGTGGGAGAAGGCTAACAGTCTCACTGTGTCATTTTGATACATTTATACTTTCATAAACACTCTGCAGGTCCTCAGAGATGCTGTGCATAACACAATGGACTGTGAACGTCTGTTAAAGACTGTGCAGGTTATGTTCCTCTTGACTTTTTGCTCACTAAAGAGAAATCAAAAACTTTTGCACATTCGCTTTTGCATTTTTTGAAGTGTGCAACGCCAAAATGGCCCTGACTGAAAATTGCAGGACTTATCAAACGCCCAAGGACAGTGGATGTGCTCAAAGTTGCTCTTCTGATGTGATTGAGCTCAATGTAGGTGGACAGGTGTATTACACACGCCATGCCACCCTAACCAGCGTGCCAAACTCACTGCTGGGGAAATTATTCTCCACTAAAAAGGACATTTCCAACGACCTCGCGCAGGACATCAAGGGACGCTACTTCATTGACAGGGACGGATTTCTGTTTCGATATGTTTTGGACTATCTCCGCGATAAGAACGTCGTGCTGCCGGATTATTTCCCGGAGAAGGGAAGGCTGAAACGGGAGGCTGAGTTCTTCCAGCTACCCGAGCTCGTCAAAATCCTGACACCAGATGATTCTATTCACAATGATTTTGACGAAGCATCCCAGGGAAGCGATCAGAGACTGTTCCCTGCATCTTACCTGGACGCGCGCGATAGGTGCTACGGCTTCATCACGGTGGGATACAAGAGCTCGTGCGCCCTCGGGAGGGACGCTGATCCAAAAGCTCGAGGAATACCGAAAATCTTTATTTGCGGAAGGGTCGGTCTGGCTAAAGAAGTTTTTGGAGACACGTTAAACGAGAACCGGGATCCTGACAGGGCACCTGAGCGATACACTTCTCAGTTTTCCCTGAAGTTTCGCCACCTGGAGCGAGCGTTTGATATGCTCGCGGAGAGCGGATTCCACATCGTCGCGTGCAATTCATCACTCACCACATCTCCTCACAACAGACATACAGATGACAGAAACTGGGCCAACAACACGGAGTATGTCTTCTACCGTAAGTACAGCAAACAACAATGGCAGTCGGACATTATCTCTAAATCATAATCGATTGTTGTCAATTATAGGCTATCAATTTAAGGCCAAATCGAATTATTTTTTCTTCAGTATTCAGAAATGTTTGACCACTGAATGCCATGACTGGTCAATCAGAATCAAATATAGCAGTGCTCCAATTTATAAAAATCCTAATAAATAAAACATTTAGGATAAAGTGAATTTGAGTAAGATGCACAACACTGTGAGTTTTCACACTTTTCTCAGCCGGAACCGCTAGGCGGCGTAGCCTACATAGTTTGTTCAATTCTATCCTGATCAATTCTATAATCTGCCTCAAACTAAATTGTTCTTAATTCTGTAGGTGACAAATGCACGTCCCTTCAAATATTAGTTGACTGAATTGAGTTTTTCCAGTAAGAACATTGATAGAAGAGAGAGAGAGGGAGGGAGAGAGAGAGAGAGAGAGAGAGAGAGAGAGAGAGAGAGAGAGAGAGAGAGAGAGAGAGAGAGAGAGAGAGAGAGAGAGAGAGAGAGAGAGAAGCTTTTGAGCCAATGCAGATGTGAAGAATTCCCTCAAGTAGGCTATAGCTCTCAGGAATATGAACAGAGTGTGGCATATGAATATTTCAGTAATCTACCAGAGTGACGGTCATGTCATCCCCCCTCCTCTCTCTTTTTCTCTCTCTTTATTTAAATACATGTGCACCTTTTGGATATAATTGTTCTCCAGCGCCTGCCTTCATTAGTAGTTCATTTGACTTGCTTTTGTCTTAAATGAGAGAGATGTTTAAGCATATGGCCAATTAAAAATCACTTTGTGCTTAATTCCAAACGAGTCCCCTTGGAAAACCTAAAAAGAGTGGGCCTGGAACGGAGAGCTTTTGGAGGACAGTCACTAGATCTTTTGGGGCGAATGGACATATGGCTGCTTAATGATTTGTTCTCTGTCATCAGTATAATTACTGCAGCATTCAGCACCTCATACACATAATGGAAAAATCAAGATATACAATAAAGGTATGAGGATGCTTAATTGTACGTCACGGTTACTACATCTACGCCACAGTCACGCTGATATTCAGACCGACAGCATGATTGCAAATGTGATATTGGTTTTACTCAACAGTTCATTAAACAAGAAGTTAAAATCAGCATGATCTGTATATTCACCCTATCTTTTTTTTTTCTAAATGCATTGATCTTATTGTGAACTACATCTGTGCACGTTTCTTTCTTTTCTTTTTTACCTCGAAATGTTTAATCAAAATGTCAGATGTATGCAGGACTTTTCCAATTATATAGTCACTTAAACCCATCCCTGTAAGCTAACAGTCATCTTCCTCCACTTTTGATTGCAAAACCCACATATCAACATCCAATCAAAAACCGATGCATTGAACCAAGTCCCTGCCCTACATTTTTTCTTTTTCTGTAATCCGTAATCTGTAATTCTGTAATCAAAGTTTCACTCTGATGGTAGTAAAAAATCTATCGCTACTTCCGTTTCATTGCAACTTTGAATGATGAGTAACTTACATTTTAAACACAATAGTGCAGTTGCTTTGTATTTTTTTTGTCCACCAAGCCCAAGCAGAATTAAACGTTGTCTCAGACAGTATCAGTGTTTTATTCAAGAATGAATCAGTGTTTTCGAACAAATCGATAAAATGAACGATTCAATGACTTGTAAGGACTGTAATTTGTTTCATTCCTGAATAATTCAGTGTATTTGACTGAATCGAATGAATAAATAATACAATGAATTAGTGAGCCACTCAGTCAGATGCTATATAAATTAAATATATTAAGAAACATACATTTTCTCTATTATAATCAGTTACGTAATCATTACTTAAGTAACACAGTTTTCCGTTTTATGTTTTCATTAGGAAAGCACTTGATTGGCAAGTTCAAGTGTGCATATTTGTTTTACAGGGAAATGATACCTTTAATTTATGTTTATATAAGACCATTGCTGAACCATTTATGGCAGATACAATTTTATGGCTTTTCTCAAAGATTTACAAGCAAACACAGAATTACTAAGAATCTCAAAGGGCAATCACATACAAATTATCTTTCACAAAAATAATCACATGTATCACCTAAAAATCCAGATACTCACATTAAACTTCACATAAAATAGATTGTTTTGGTTTCATGTGATGCCTATTTCTTGTGCAGACTCATTCGTATATTTAAGCAAAAGTGGAGAATCACCACTCACCAGGGGTGTCATGAAATTATTTTATTGAGAGGACAGGAGTGCTGGTTCACTTGGTGCCCATAGACGAGCGAAATAAGAAATGACAAAAGAAAAGAAAAGCACTTTTTATCTACTTAGTTGTTACTTTATATTAGGGTAAGATGTGACAATCTGCTGTACACATTTTATTTAACCTGAAAGGGGACCTGGCTTTAAATCCTAACCTATTACTTCTTTTAATAAAGCAAACAAATGAATTTGACAGCTAGTGATCATCATGAATTTTCATGATGAAAGAAGAAAAAGAAAAAAAGAAGCAGGTTTGACATTCTTTTCCTCAGAAAAAAGTCATATGAGTGTGGAGAGACATGAGGGTGTGTCAATGATCACATCATTTTCAGTTTAAAGCAAAAAATACTAATACTATGAATGACTGTTAATATGTGTTTTCCACCACAGTGTTGGGAAATTATGCATTGTATATTTGTTGCATTTAAAATAACTCTGTTAACAAGATAAAATTATAATGTTAGCTACATTTCAAATAATGGTTGAAATGTCATATTTTCACTTTACCCTGCACTGTTCAGTTTACAGCATGATTGGTAGATTCTTGTTTCTCTTCTGAATTAGTTTGCTCTTGAATCCCCTGGTAAATGAACCAGTTGCTTTTTACAGGCCTCACTGCCTTATTTGTGCTGTTACTTCTCAGAACATCAACCACATGACACATTTGACCAATTTATACTGCCCAAATGATTGGTAACATATCATTTGCGGTCAATAAGGTTGCTTTTCTCAGTTTTTCCTTACAGCTTCTTGCATGCTTATTTTTCTTTGTCTCTTACTCACTCATCCTCTTTCTTATGTTCTTCATCACTTAAAATACCATCGCAGCCCATTCTTACAGTTAAAAATGTGCTGCAGGTTGTCCTTGACATTATTATTTTTTTAATTATTTGTACCAACTGCTCAGTTTTGTCTTTGAATGAATTAATAGTCGTGACTAATGGCCAAAGATCACAGTTACAGTGAATTCTGTTAGGCAGAAAAACAAATTGCATGAGAATGCAATTCGTAAACATCTCACACATAGCCACATTTCATAGCTGCATTTAGACGGGAACTCATTTGCTGACTTTTCCCTCTCTCTTTTTATTGCCTGCATCAGTTTTGGCATTCCATTTTGACCCTAAATGTTTAACTTGTTGTCAAGGCTCTGAAGTCGAAATATTTAAAATTCTACACATGTTGCACATTAATGACGAACAGCCCAGAATATGTAAAATAATACTTGTTTCTTCTCCTGAAAGTTAATACAATAAGAATAATTTATGAAATATTTAGAAAAAAGTTGATCATTATCAGTAACAATCCCTCTTCAAATGGATGAGTTTTATTCTTTTGATCGTTCAGGACCAAAACTGTAAAGCTAATTATTTACATCATAAGCCAGCTTGAAAGTTTTCCAATTAAAAATCTATTAGATGTTTCGTAAGGTCACCTTCTCTGTTGCCTAAGAATACTGATGATCTATGGCATGTTTTTGCATCATAAAGCAGAATCATCCATTGAAGATGACTCTGCACGCACAATTATCTCTACATTCAAAACCTAGAGTTTAGCTCACACTATATAATTTTGCATTTAATGTAACTCAACATCACGACTCGGCCTGTCAAGTTGTTTCCAGTCCAGTGCAGATTACACATTAGTGTGGGCCCTGTGGGGTGGGGGTAACTGTTGTGGCCCGCTCGTTGGAGTGCACTCCAAATGCAACCCAGTCCCCTTATATACTCTATTCAGCTACTTAATGAACATTGGGGAGCGAATCAGAAATTCCCACGCTCTGCCCCAACAGGTAAGGGGAAAACAGCAACTAAACGTGTCAAAATAAACCATGGTAAGAGAGAGAGATCATTCTGGCCATTTCCTCGAAGAACCTCATGTGAATATGCAGTTTCTGTGAACACTATACAGTCTTTATTGAATTGGCACAATAAACAAATCCTGTGTCCACTGTGGGAGTTGGAATGGGGCAAATATAGACTGTTCCTATCTCTATCTATAGGCTGCTGTACAGAAAGAGTCACTTGGCCCACCTGAGATTGAAAGTAAATGGAGAAGAGCGAGAAAGCAGTGCAAGTGGTTTTCCCAGCAGAACCAGCCATATCAACTGTGTTAAAGATTTCTGCGCTTAAAGGGATAGTTCACCCAAAAATGAAAATGAGTCCATGATTTAGCCATCCTAGGTGTATATGACATTCTTCTTTCAGACATATACAATCGGAGTTCTATTAAAAAATGTCCTGGCTCTTCCAAGCCTTATAATGGGAGTCAATGACAATGGGTATATGATTTTGGAAGTCTCTCAAAGCCTATCCATCCGTGATAAAAGTGCTTTGGTTAATAAAGGCCTTCTGAAGCGAAGCGATGCGTTTGTGTAAGAACAATATCCATATGTAAAACTTTATCGACTAAAATAACTAGCCAGAGTGCCGCACACAAGTCGACTTACGCCAAAAGAGTAAAATCACTCCAAAATCATGGGCTAATTTTCATTTTTGGGTGAACTATCCCTCTACGAAAACTATGAAATTATAAGAGCACAGGGTTGATGCTTTGAAATGGGATTTTGGGC
Organism: Rhinichthys osculus; assembly: GCA_029959095.1. NCBI lineage: Eukaryota > Metazoa > Chordata > Actinopteri > Cypriniformes > Leuciscidae > Rhinichthys > Rhinichthys osculus. The sequence continues at coordinate 35,621,517 of JARWKJ010000011.1, read as the reverse complement.
AAAAATTCTATGTAAGATATACTGTAAGATGGAGATATTGGCTGCATCCAAAATGACATACTCTCTAAGTACTTCTATTGAATACTTTGCAAACGCTAAAAAAGTGTGTTCTATATAGTATGAGTGTGTGTAGTATGAATGTAATCCGGACATACTACATTCACAGCCAGTTCTCATCCCAAGGCATCATACATGTGATGCTTTGGACATTTCGTCGAAATCTTACGCACATGGCATCCTTTAGCATCAATTTGAGACGCAGAACCCAAGGCGTCATACAGGTGACGCTCGTCTAAATCCAACGCACATGGCATCCTTTAGCGTGAATATGAGACGCAGATCCCAAGGCGTCATAACCGTAACCCTACCCCAGACCAAAACCTACCCATAACAGTGCGAGAATGTGTTGACATTCACCATGTTGTCATTATCATGTGACCTACCAGCGTCACTTATGTTGCTTCTGTCATTCATAAATCCTCTCCCGTGGCCTCATGGGATAGTAAAGTGTCCATATGCACACTTCAGTATCTCGCCCGAAGTATCATCCGGGTACTTTTTGCCTACACTTTTATGAGTACTGTGAATTCAGACATATTGGCTGCACCCGAAAACGTATAGGCAGCTGACTTGTTGCCTCGCTGGCCTATCAGGCAATGACTTTGCAGGCAGCGTTTGTGCATGAAGGTACCTCACTAAACTCACAATACTGTTCAAAACTCGCGTTTGAATAGTCAGTAGCAAATTCTTAACATATGAAAACATACTTACAGGCTGTGTCTGTGAGTCAGAAGCACCAGAATGTATGCAAATATAGAATTGGCCCACTTTTTAGAATCAGCCTTTCCGAAAAATGCTCAGCACACACTCGAATATTTTGGTTGTAATGTTCTGGAACAGTGTTGTAAATAAAGCGTAATCACTGTTTTCTAATTGTGTCCTCTTTTGGAAGGCCAAACAAAGTAGTTTGGCTTTCGCAACGAAAAACACAGCGTATCCCACAGCGTTTAAACAATTACAAGAACTATGTTACTTCTGTCATAAGGCCAAGTAGGCTACAAACTAAGAGCTTTAAAGTCTGGACCTTCTTGATTTATTAAATAAACAGTTGATTTTCTCCATGCGTAAAATGTCTTCTGCTAATAATGACAGATATTAGGAAAAAACGGACTTTCAGATATTCGAAGAGATGACAAGAATTTAACATTTTCAATATAAGAAAATTATTTAAGTAAAGTTAGTTTGACCTATGGCCAAAATTCTGTCAAACTGATACGTTTTAGGTGCTTAAATAAAATAAAATATATTCTATATTAACAAGTAATTGTTAACTAGGCTATTACTTTATTGCAGTTGTGTTATCAACGCTTGTGTGGATGATACCACAAAAAACCATTTAGCAAAAACAAACAAATAAATAAATAAATCTCACGAGGGAGCGGCACGCCTGGACACCGCTATACGGTTCACACTTCAACCCCCCATTGGTCAAACCAAAACTACGCCCTTGTAATCTTTAAAATCACCATGAAATGATAATTGACAATTCTTATTTTTAATGGAACATTGCAGTATTTAATACACTATAAATGATTTATATGTGCACACTGCACATCATTATTTTTTTTGAATGAATGTGCCTCGTAATCTTTAATCAAAATCACTTCGCCTCACTCTTGCAGCGATATCTCTTCTCTTCTCCTCTCTGATGGTGTGTTTACTGGCGTGAGGACGGACATGAGATCACAGCAACAGCAAACCAATCAATTCCTGATGGACATAATATTTCTATTTCAGAAAAAACTGCTGTTTTTTAATCTTCTATTCATTTAAGAATAGTGAAAAACTTGTACACAACTGTTTTCAACATTGAAAATTAAGAATAAATCTTTCTTGAGCAGCAAATTAACATATTAGAATGATTTCTGAAGCATCATGTGACACTGAAGACTGGAGTAATGATGCTATAAATTCAGCTTTGCCATCACAGGAATAAATTACATTTTATAATATATTCAAACAGAAAACAGTTATTTAAAATTGTAAAAATAATTCATAAATTAATATTACTGTTTTTTTGTGTATTTTTAATCAAATAAATGCAGCCTTGTTGAGCATAAGAGACTTATTTTAAAAACATTTAAAAATCTTACGATCCAAAATGAATTTGAATGGCAGTGTATCTGTTTATGAATGTTAATATTATGTACAATTAATTAAGACATTTTAATCAAATTGGTTAAAAAATTGTAATCGAATACAGTGCTCATTTATTTATTTAGTTAGTTAGTGTTGAACCACATAGTGAAGGAAATGTGTCAAGTACTTCTTTAATAGCCTGCTGTTTAAAAAGCATCTCAGGATGCACCTCATGAAATTGGTTGAAATAATTTCTATAGTGTACAAAATATTAATAATAGCATACAAGGAAATGTCTGTATTTTTAGTGTAGCCTATATACAGTAGCCTACATTACAATTAACAAAAATGTACCACTGCAAGTACCAAAAAAAAGTAAAAAAAACCTCTCACCCAAAGAAGCCTTGCTATCGCATTAAAATTAGTGTAATTTTAACAAAAGAATATGGGAAAAACACTATGGAAAAAAAACTGTTAATAGGTTAACAGTAAGTTCCTGTACTATATATAGTACAAGGGAAAACTGCAAAAGATCTAACCTGACATTTCATGTCATTTTTACAGTTAAATAGTGTTAAATGTATAAGAAAGACAAATCAAATTATAATTTAGAATGAAAAACTGTAAACTGACATTCACAGAATTCTCTGTATATGACACTTCACATTTGAAGTATTTATTTTAAATAATGATGTTTCTTCATAGTTTTTGTTACCAGTTATGCACATTTGTATTTTATGTTACATCTTCTGTTGTTTAATGAATGTTCATGGCATTATTTTAGTGTCATGTGTTACCATGATGGTGTTTTGTGTGTGTGTGTGTGTGTGTGTGTGTGTGTGTGTGTGTGTGTGTGTGTGTGTGTGTGAGAAAGTGTGTTCACTTTCTGTATATAGTATAATTCAGCTTGTGGAAAGGCTACTTGTGATGAACTTCATGATTCTTTATGTTGCTTCCTCTTTTACCACCTGCATTATTATGGTGGTGGTCGATTTTCTTGTTTGTACATTACAGTTTTCTACTGTAAAATGTATTGGTTGGTTGTTCTATAAATGTTTACATTTTTACTGTATCTTTTAACAGAATTATTCTTGCAACCATAGCTGACAAGATTTTGTTGTTGTAAAAACTAGATTTTTTTTTTACAGTGTACAATGTGAATTTTACAGCAGTTGCTCTTCTTTAGTATTCCTGCTCTCCTTCACTGTGCTTCTCTATGACACTGTGAAATTTTTCTTTCTCCACATCTCAAAAGGAACCACTGTAGTAATGACAGGGTCTCTGTCATCTCTTTCTATGGTCTTATTCCACCCCATCAGCTCTTCGAGAGGGATCATGACTGCTTTGAGATTATCTGGACTCTACAATCTGTCTGTCAGGCACTTCTTTGCCAAAAGAAGCGCATGGCCGCCTTTAACAAAGGAAAGAGATTGCAGCTCGTGTCAACATCAGTCAGAGGATGAAATTGTCACATTGCCTGTAATCTTCCAGCACAAAGCCTCTGGATTGCTGACTTGAAGACTGGGATTCACATTACTTGTCCTTAGATTAGGACAATGGGTGACCTATTAAGCCCTCTTTCAAAATCTTGATTTCGTTTTTTGGGTCTACTAGGTTTTGATGCTTGAATGTTCCAAAAACACATTATTTTTCACATATTACACATTGTTGCAGCACCTCTTTTCCCATTCTGTCTGCAACGGTCGGTTTAGTTCCGGTAAGCCCCTCCTTCCGAAAAAAATGCAGTATGCTCTGATTGGTCGGGATCAGCGTGTTTGGGAAATGCCACGCCCCTTACCATAACCGCCAGTTTCAACACAATACTAACCAGGCCTCACCCCATTTATTTTGCATATGCATTGTTCGGGAATTATTTAAATGAGGGATATTGTGGCATAATCGTTCTCGGAAGAAAACTCAAAACAACAATCGAGGCGTTTCAGGGAGTTTAGAAATAGTTCTCACTGATATAGAAAATAACCCCCTTTTGAGTGACTCTGCTTTGTGCTCATGCTCAAACAGCAAGATTACACACTAAAGAAAGTTGAAAATCTAAAAAAAAAAAAAAAGCACAACACTTTTGGACCCTTCTGTCACCCTGCCTCATTTCAAATCAACCCACCCATGATCCGTCAGCTTTTTTTTACATTCAGACACCTCATTAGTATTATGAAAAAATATTGAAAAATAACTTTTTTGAAGTTGTAAATAAAACAAAGATTATTGTAGTAAGTTTTACAAGAAAACACTCGTTTTAGAAGAAAATACTATTTCAATCGTTCTACTTAAAATGTTCACATTTAATGAAATTGTTACTTGCCATTTCTTTGTAATTAATTGTGATTCATTAATAAGTGAAAATTGTTTCTACACCAATTTTTTGTTCAGTGTTTCTCAATATTCCAAGTAAAATGTTTATGTTTCTTAGATACAAGCTCTTTTCATCTGCAAAGATGAGTCTTCTATGACTGCTCCTCCGCAAGAACAGAATTGGCCTACTTTGTACATTAAAAGCACATAAACATTATCAAACCTCAGGCAAAGCTCAAAACCATAAGTGAGGGACTTTAATCATGGGCACAATGCATATTTACACGGACCTCTTGTAGTAAGGCCACTGAGTTTATCAACATGTTGAATTGATGTTGATTTAACGTTGATCTGCAGTTTTTCATAGAATATAGCACATGGCTTCCAGAATTCAGGATCGGTATCATTAACAAACCCTAAGTGTGCAGAGAGATTATTTTGCTAATTTTACATATCAAACCATTCTGTTGAAAATCAAGAGGTTCATTTTTTGTCTTTTTTTATGATGTGAAGCCAGAGCCACAGAAGCTGAGTGTGCAGGAAGACCAATACCTGCAGAAGGAATTTTATTTCTATCTCAGTAATATTGATGGTTATCATTGTTTTGTGCAAACCAAGGCTGAGAGCCGTATGCGTGTGTGTGTGTGTGTGTGTGTGTGTGTGTGTGTGTGTGTGTGTAAATAGTTCAAATCCAGAAATGCCTGCAGGGTCGTGGTGAGTATGATTGGTTGACTTTCCTGGCATACCAAAATGGACGGCTTGACTCAGTCATTTTTCAAGAGCTCAGAATATTTATTTTTTCCTTGCTGTTTGTAGATAGACCCTATATTTGAAGCTGATCCACACAACCTAAAAGAAAATTGTATTGCCCCACTTTTATAGGTTATTTGATTAGTACATCTTTTTTACATTTGAAATACAATTGATAAAAATGAGCAAACTGTTGACTTATGGCTATAGAGTGCTGCAGTGCCAATGGCATTACCCTGGTTCCCTTGACTAAAAGCCAATAGGATTTTTACATTGGCTTTTGGATTATTGCAGAAAATAAGCTGTGACCAACAAAAGTTTATGATTCTTACACGCTTTCCCTTACGAAAAAGAAGTATAGGCTACTTCAAGTTCATTTTATGAAGTATACTTAAGTAATGTTCAAGTATACTTTTAAGTATACATTATGTAGTAAGTATACTAATGTCAATATGTACTAGTAGTAATATTGTAAGTGTACTATTTTAATACCGCTTGGGACTAAATTGGCCTTAAGTGCTTGTAGTAGTCAAGTCAACACGAAACACAAGGTCTTGTTTAAAATACGGGGTTTATTTCTCCAACATGTCAACCCTCAACCCGTGAGAACTGGGTTGGAAGAGAGAAAAATAAAAGGATAATATAAATACAATGCATGCATGTATGTCTTGAATACAAATTGTGACGTTATTGTTACACACTAGATAACACAAGCATTCACACAAAACATATTACGTAAAACCAGATACAAAAGAACATACCTCGTAGGCTGCTTTCTACTAAGAGGGGCTAAATCTTTAACGTCTTCCTTGGCTCAGATAATACGCATCTAGATATGTTTTATATTCTTAATATTAACCTAGCCCGGAGAGCTCGTCATGCTATGCTTTTAGCGCTTCACTTGCAGGTGTTTTGTCCTATTAGTTACGTGCGGACACAAAATCGGCGCTAATTAGTTCCGCTTCTACGATCTATTATTTTTCAGGTAGGAACCAAAAAACAGTAACAAACCCAACTAAAAATGTGAGGCAGTTACAGTGCTAAAATACTTAAAGCTCCTGTAGGTAACTTTTGAAAACATGTATTTGCTAAAACTGTCATTATGTGCTGACAGTAGAATATGAGACAGATAATCTGTGTATAAATCAAGCTCCTCTGGCTCCTCCTAGTGGTCCTATTGCCATTTGCAAGAAATACACGCTCCCGGTCAGAAACAACCAATCAGAGCCGAGAGGACTGTCTTAGCAATGTCAGTCACGCTCGTGTACGCGCTGATCACACCCCTCTCTTGCACAGCGCGAGCCGTCGTTCAAACTCAAGATTGCCGGCGTGCTGCAGCTGTGCTTATGACGGAGAAACAACCTAAACTGCCAATGCTCGAGTGGCACCTTCTCATAAAACAAAGAGGTAAAAGGAAAAAGACCGATGACGATAAACAAGCGAAAAAGAAAGAATTACACAGAGCCCATTGATTCGGTGTCAAAACTCTAGCCGCATAACATGTAGATAAAATGTCACGCACTCTGCTAAGCAACAATTGAAACCTGCTAATTCACTGGCTTGTCATGTTGCTGAAATAATGTACTAGCACACCTTATCTAGCATTATATATCGCTAGAATAATTACTTACATACTGTAACGTTAGTTACCGTTATATTAACGTTATCTTACCTGCTATTTATAACTTATAGAAAGAGTGCAACGTTATAAAGTTACATGTAGGCTATTGGAAAATACATAATGATTTGAGGACCAAGTTTGTAGTCAAAGTATGGGCAGGTCATAGTCAATGTAAAGCATATTATTGACGTTTAGTCCCTATTAGTGAATGTGCCATATAACTTTTTATCCGCCGTTGTCGGTGGCCCTGTTTACTAGCCTGTGCGTTCACGACAGGCTCCGCTGTGGAGGACGAGCTGTGGAGGGAGGGCTGTAGCGCAGCAGAGAGCAAGGGGGTGGGACCTGTAAGTTGTGCTTGTTCAAATTTTCAGGCTAAGTCAACGTTTTCTCAAAACTCCCTACTGCAGCTTTAAGTGCAATTTGAAGTATATTTCTGAGAAGTACATAAAGTATATTTCTGAGAAGTACATAAAAAGTAGACTGAAAGTATACTTTCTTATTTAATGTTTAAAAGAAGTATACTAATAGCACACTTGAATAAACTTCTTTTTTGTAAGAGTTGTTCATCATAACAATCTTCACGATAAACTACAGTATGGTCGCATGACTTCAACGTCACCATCACTAAGCTTCCAACAACTCTTTCAGTCTTTATTTAAAAAGTTGAAAAGTTTGAAATAAATAGTTTTACAACAAGGCTGTTTACAACAAGGCTTTTTATAAAATTGGACTAGTGAGTAAATGAGTTGTCTTGTTCGGTGTGAGGAAGCTTTATGTCCCAGACAACCTCTGTAGTCCTTTTTAGCACCTTTTTTTTTCTTCCAAAACACATTTAAAAAAAATTGGTCAGGCTGTCATACAAAGAAATTATGAACGTGTAAAAACCAGAGAGAACCCAACAACATATTAATAACTGATTATTTTGTGGTCAATATATGTTTTTCCTGTGAGGTTTTTTTTCTCTATGCATTTTTATTGTATAGTAAAATAAAACCTGTAGCTGTATTAATTGCATTCTTTTGCCAATTAATTTTGTCAGATAAATACCTTAACCAAGTTTAGTGTTTTCTTTTGTTCATCCCTCATATAAATATGTTTTATTATTATTATTCATATTTTGATGGTTTACTTAAACTTGCAGGGTCAAAAATAAATATCCTCTCCGGACATCACTTTTGGCAGAAACTTGGGCCAGTGCTGCATCTCAGGTAGTTTGGTCTTGGATTAATTTATTTAGAAATTGTTGAATCTATATTGAAATGTTAGGCTTTTGATTGCACAGCTGTTGGGATCTTTTCCATTATGGTGCAGGCAGGCAAGGAAGAGTAGATGAGGATCTTTTCCAGCTTAAACTTTATTGAAACAAAGAAGGTAATCCAACAGGACCAAGGTGGAGATGGGGTTCGGCAGACTGGGAGTGGGAGTGCAGACAATGGTGGAACCAGAGGATGTCACCAGGTGACCACATGTTGTGGGGCGGAACTAGAATTCCCGAGGTTTGTTTCCCATAAGGAGGAGACATTAAAGGACGGACCAAAACAAAGCCGGCGGGAATACGTGATGTCCTTAACACTGACTAGAGACAGGTGTGCAGGAGGAAAGTGTGGGGTTTAGCGATTGGCTAACAAGACTCGGCAATGTGTTTTTAAGCATGTGATTTACAGTCTTCAAGGAAAAAAACGGAGTGTGGGGTGAGACGGATTGGCGGCGAGCTCCGGAGGTAACATTAGTGCTGGCTGGACACGCTTGAGACGCAACGGTGGAGTTTGTAATAAAGAGAGGACAACGAGCACGAGTGGAGTGGAGGCCGGACTGCCTGGGGTTGTGGATTACCGAATCTGACGAGGCAAGAGAGAGATCGGCTGGGCTACACATGTCTACATAAAGTGGCTGGATTGAGTTGTAGAACGCTGGAAATATACTGCCAGTATATGCGTGCATGTCCTCCATCTCCCCCGCCTCGTTATTGTGAACAAAGTTTAGTTCATGAGTATATGTCTAGTTTGGACTGATCACTAGTGCTGTAGCCAACGACTTACCAGCCTCACTGTGCTATTCTATTGACTTCCATACTGGATGTGCATACTGCTGTCTTGCTAGTGCCGTAGCCAACGACTTACCAGCCTCACTGAGCTATTCTACTGACTTCCATACTGGATGTGCATACTGCTGTCTTGCTAGTGCCGTAGCCAACGACTTACCAGCCTCATTGTGCTATTCTACTGACTTCCATACTGTATGTGCATACTGCTGTCTTGCTAGTGCCGTAGCCAACGACGTATCAGCCTCACTGTGCTATTCTACTGACTTCCATACTGGATGTGCATACTGCTGTCTTGCTAGTGTTGTAGCCAACGACTTACCAGCCTCACTGTGCTATTCTATTGACTTCCATACTGGATGTGCATACTGCTGTCTTGCTAGTGCTGTAGCCAACGACTTACCAGCCTCATTGTGCTATTCTATCGACTTCCATACTGTATGTGCATACTGCTGTCTTGCTAGTGCTGTAGCCAACGACGTATCAGCCTCACTGTGCTATTCTACTGACTTCCATACTGGATGTGCATACTGCTGTCTTGCTAGTGTTGTAGCCAACGACTTACCAGCCTCATTGTGCTATTCTATCGACTTCCATACTGGATGTGCATACTGCTGTCTTGCTAGTGCTGTAGCCAACGACGTATCAGCCTCACTGTGCTATTCTACTGACTTCCATACTGGATGTGCATACTCCTGTCTTGCTAGTGCTGTAGCCAACGACTTACCAGCCTCACTGAGCTATTCTATTGACTTCCATACTGGATGTGCATACTGCTGTCTTGCTAGTGCCGTAGCCAACGACGTATCAGCCTCACTGTGCTATTCTACTGACTTCCATACTGGATGTGCATACTGCTGTCTTGCTAGTGTTGTAGCCAACGACTTACCATCCTCACTGTGCTATTCTATTGACTTCCATACTGGATGTGCATACTGCTGTCTTGCTAGTGCTGTAGCCAACGACTTACCAGCCTCATTGTGCTATTCTATCGACGTCCATACTGCATACTGTTGTCTTGCTAGTGTTGAAGCTAACGGTTTACCAGCCTCACTGTACCATTCTATCGACTACCCTACTGGATGTGCCTACTGATATCTTTCTAGTGTTAAAGTCAACGACTTATCAGCCTCACTGTACTATTCTATCGCCTTTTCTACTGGATGTGCATACTGCTGTCTTACTAGTGCTTTAGCTAACAACTTATACGCCTTACTGTACTATCCTGCACTCTGCCTCAATACCATCAGTCTGCATTGCAGCTTAAGGATTCCAGCCTCCCGCTCCAGGCCTATAATTTTAAACCCACCATCCAGTTCGTCTTCTCCCTGGCAGGTACATAATAAAATAGCCATCCCAGTGCCGCCGGCGCCGCCTGTCTGCCGCTGTCCTGAGACGATCGCCTGCTGATTCTTGGTGTGAAGATTGTGTTGAGACCTCACTTGAACCTTGGTGTGTTGCGGTGTTTTCCTGTTTCAAAGAGTATTCTACGTTTGCTGTGGATTTCCCCCAGGCTTCATTGACGGGGCCGTGACAGACTGAGCGGCCAGCTTAGAGCCAGGGAACAGGCTGGTGACACCGTACTGTCAGTTATTCGCTGGGGAAAGAGCTAACTCAGCTGGGTGGCAGCACCCTTTAAGTGGGGAGCGTGGAGGGAACTCCGGACCGTAACAGAAGACGGATGCCCTGCTTCAAGAGACATTTTAACTATTGAGACTTTAATAAATTCCTTGTTTTATACTCAGTTGACAAGCCTCTGAACTTTATTGGTGGGTGTGGTTTGCTCCTCGGGGTGGTAGGAAAAAAAGGAGACGCGACAGGAGGACAGGAGAGCCCAGCGAGCCAGAGGAGTGGAGGGTTGAGGCGTTGTCTGAGACCCGGAAGTCCAAGGTGAAGCCAGAGCGAGACCAAGGTGGAGCCATAGGGACGAGGGAGCCCGAGGAATGACTCACCGTGGTGAAGTCCGTGGCTCGGAGGCCCGAGGTGAAGCTAGGGAATCGACACACCAGGGCAAAGCTGGAGACTTGTAAGCCAAAGGTGGATCCGAGCAGTTGACTGGAGCCAGTGAAGGAGGAGCTGAGTGACTGAAGGGATCCAGTGGAGTCGGGGCCGAGGAACAAAATGGATTTTTGGCAGAGTGGGAGGTAACGACAGAACTTGCAACCATAGTTGGCTTTGGGAAACACACCCCAGGACCATAGAGTCCATTACATTAACTTGGATTCGATGGAACAATTCAACGTCAGGGGTGAGGTGATGGTGTGAATCAGCTTCAGGATGTCTCCTCTGGGACGGACGTAGTAGCTGGCACTATCTTCAGGGCAGACTGGTAATGTGGCTCTGGCTCCGGGATGAACTAGGCTGCAGGCACTGGCTCCAGGGTGGAACTCTCCACAGACAGGGGTCTTCTGTTGGCACAGGCTCTGGCTCTAGGTTTGGGGTAGTGATGGGTGATTTCGAAACACTGCTTCATGAAGCTTCGAAACCTTTACGAATCATTTGGTTCGGAGCATGCGTCAAACTGCAAAAAGTCACGTGATTTCAGTAAATAAGGCTTCGTTTTGTTTTGAAACATTTCAAAATTTAAATGGTTGGACAATTGGACAATTATCTCTGTCAACCCTTGAATCACTGATCGCCCCCCAGCGGGGAACCATTGAACAATTGGTTTTTACCTGATCTCTGATCAGTTTTATACATTTGTAGACGTTTTAATTATAAATTAGTATAAATAAAAGGTATAATAGTAGTTAATAGTCTCTTATTGGCCTGTTTAGCTGAGCAGTCCATGGAAAAAACAAAACAAGCCCTGAAAATTAAGAACAAAAGAACACATTATACAGACCCTTGATATTTAATCTTATTAGATTATTAGTTAATTGCATTTGATAGATTTTACTTTCAATGAAACATTTGCAATGGGTGTGTAAAAGGTGTTTTTATGCATGTTTGGCCTGAGTTTTTTTTTGCATTTCCACTGTTCTGACCAGCAGGGATCACCAGCGTGTGGTGTTTTGAACGCTTCGAAACAGTGAATCATTTTGCGAAGCAATTGATTCAAAGCTTTGAAAGCTTAGTTTTTTTCCCACCGCTGGCTGGTGTGGGCTCAGGCTCAGGGTCTGACGTGAGCGTTGGGTGTAATCAGATTACTTTTTTCAAGTAACTAAAGTAACACATTACTTTTAAGTTTTCAACAAAATATTTGAATTACTTTTTCAAATGAGTAATGCAAGTTACTTTGTTTTCCCATTTGTTGACTGACTTTGCATTTCCTTCAGCCTGGGGATTATTTCACTTTTGATTTGAAAGTGCCTTTATATTTGCCAAAAATATAACTTTTTTTGTTATTAAAAAACAAACAAGCAAGCCCAACCCAGGTGAGAAAGAAACTCAAAAGTAACGTAACACATTACTTTCTATAAAAAGTAACTAAGTAACAGAATTAGTAACTGGCATATCGTCCCCCCCCCCCCCTGTCTGGGAAGCATGAGACTTAAGATAAATCTTTATGTTCTCAATTTAATCCCATTGATGTTAAGGGAAAACAATGCAGTTATTAAAGAAATCTAATTTGTGAACCGGATGTAATGGGTTTGTATTCTTAAGCCTTGTGATTTCCAGTAGACATACTCCATAATTAATACCACAGTATTTAGTAGTTAAACATCTTTCCAAACTTGAATGCACACAAACACAGGAAGCATTACAGCTGCAGGCCATAAGCACAAATACATTAGTTGCCGCCCCTATGATAAGCATCAACTGCTTCATGTCAGCATTAGAAGATTGAGTGTTAATTAGAAATGCATAGATGTGCGTCACACTATTTTTAGGATTGCTGTCTGAGCTCTGCTGTAGTGCTAGCAAACACATTACACCAGGCACGCTGCTCAGGAGAATTCAGATCTGAAGCACTCTCAGGCATTTAGACACAATGCATTGTGGGTAGACACTGGTGGGTGGATGCCCCTTGTGATGAGATTGTCTCTGCTCAAGCCCGGTGCCAAATGCATCTCTCAAGCTTGTGTAATTCATGAGAATGCACTCACATACGGTAACTGATTTAACTCTGCAGACAAGCCCCGACCGTAATGGGCCTGCAATATGATCCAGGCAGCCGTGTGCCTCTCTGTAGTCGGTTGGAGATCAGAAGACAGAGGATGGGGTGGATACAGCAAAATGCAATCAATTTCTTGTCTGATAGATACTGCAGCCATAAGCTTGGTGAGTATTAATGGTAAACAGCACCAGATTAGCCTAATGTCCTGCTGACCAAGGCCATTTGATATTTACCCCTTACAGTAATGCCAATAAGAAACGATTGTGGAATGCAATGTCTCGAGATCTTTACAGACTGTTTGGGAAATGTGAGTTTTCATATAAATGAGGACAACAGTAAGCTGGGGAGCAGTTTCAACCCAGCTTATTTAGTTTTATGGCAGCGTTATTGTTGCTCGCCTCCGTTCTTGACTTGTGGTCCCATCAGGCAGCACCATCCATTTTGCAGCAATCCTTCAATAAAAGCCTCTCTATTCACCCTGCATACGCTGCAGGAAAAAGAAGTGAAGATGAGAGATGGACAGAGAGCAGAAGTGGATGCAGGAGGAAAGAGGCGAACCTGGTTTAATTGTTATGCAGGGAAATATTCTGCTTATTCTGGTGTCAGATTCATGGATTCCCATTAGAAAGCCACTAGCAATCAGACTGCCTTCAATTAGCTTTTTATTGCATTCCGTAAAATGTATTTGCAGCTCAGTTGAATGATTTTGTTATTAATCAGGATAAATTAGCTACTTTGGAGATACAATGAGCACAAATTATTGCTAGTTCTGAGAATCGTGTTTAGCTAATTATGATATTCAGATGTAAAATACCATCCCTCTATGCAGACAGTGTCTCATTGGTGATCATTCTTTTTAATAGTATGTCAAGCTGATGGGAAAAGGTTGGAAATTCTATACATGAGTGAAAGAAAGAGAAACGCCAATAACAGGAAGATGGAGATATGGTGACCCCTTGGGAGAGTCAGACTTATTTTATCGAGCCTCTGTCAAGCTACAGGTATGTTCTCAAAACCACAGTAGCGATTCATAGAGTTTGGAATGAGAAAATGCAGCATTTTCTTTATAGAGCTGGTAAGTCCCGCCCATCCGTAAAACTCCAAGTAGACCTCTAAAAAGCGTCAATGCAAGTGAATGAGAGAAAATAATTATTTTCTGATCCCATTTGAATTGTGCCATGAATGTGAACATATGTTGTCTGTGATTTTTTTAATATAATTTCTCAATACTGTTTGACGGTATATTGTATGATTCTTTAGCTAGCAGTTGTGGAATAGACATAACGAGAAAGACTTCACGTCGCATATGTGACGTCACCGCATAACATATTTTCCCTCCACAAATCACGGTGCGATAATCTAAGGAATTAGATCGAGATGCCTGTTAGTTTTGTACCCAAATGTCACCATGAAGTGCACCAAAGACACATACATGTTTAGCGGGATCCGTGTGCTAGTGGTGGTGACGTATATCAAACGCGTCGAAAGCAGCGAAGAGTTGTAGTCCACAAAGTGCTCTCACACAAAGTCTAACCGTATGACTATTCTACCCGCTAAATTGTAGCATTCTTTACTCGAAACATTATATAAAAATTTCACAGACAACATATGTTCACATTCATTGCAAAATTCAAACGGGATTAGAAAATAATTATTTTCTCTCATTCACTTGCATTGACGATTTTTCAACCTAGAGGTCCAGCGGGGTAAGCGGAAGGGGCGGGACTTACCAGCTCTATACACGCACACAAATGTGCATTTGGGTGGATGAATCTCTCAATGGAATGCCCAGGTCAAATTTTTAAGCATATTGCAAATATAATATAAATTATCATTACTGTACATGAAAGCTTTTTCATGTTTGAAAATATTTTTTTATATTTCTTTGCCACAGATGCATATGTATTACAAAATGTTTGTTTTCTTCATACAAAATATTTTTTTTGCTTTGATTTTGCTTTGAAATATGACCCGGACATGTTCACAGAGTTTTATCACTGGAGTGGGAGGTGATTTGTGTCCGTGAACTGAAGGAGACCCTTGGGCTCGAGGGCCGGTGATACATTGGGCCGGTACAGCCCTGCCAGGAAACAGAATAGCTAGAGGTTGGTTTGCGGTCTGCCAGTGAAGGTGAACAAGATGTCATCCATTCAAAGTTTTACAGAGTGCTTCAAAGAAGAAAAGAATATGTTTGATTTTCAGATATTTATTTAAGCTGACTTTTTAAACAGAAATTCAAGAGGAGCATGTTTTTCTAATACTGCTTTTAAAGCTCAGCTTCTCCGCCTCTATCTAACTCAAGCATTAAAGTTAGGCTAGGCAATTTCGGAGAGGCTAGCAATAGCGAGTTAGCTTTGAAAGCATGACCCTCCCTTCAGAGAGTCTCCAAAGCCACGCCTCCTTCAAAACACATGAACGCATACAGCAGAGTCTGCAAAGCAGAGATGGCGTTAAGTTAGCTTATGTCTCAAAGCACATAAATTACAATAATAATGAAGCTAAACAACTTTCTTGTACAGAGGTCTTACTTGTACCGCCTGACTGCTGCAGATTCATTTCAGCGTTGATGGTTGGGACATAGAAGTGCATACTGTAAATCCGAGTCTGATGACATGAGTATGGGTTGCCATCTCTTAAAGGGGTCATATAATGCCATTTTTATACAACTTAATATGATTCTTTAGGGTCTAAATGAAAAGTTTGTAATATACTTTAATTAAAAATTCTCATTAGTATTGTAAGAAAACACGAATTTTACCTGGTCAAAAACAGCTCTGTTTTCAGCACGCCGTTTAAGTGCCTATGCCTTTAAATGATAATGAGCTTCGCTCACTCCGCCCCTCTGTTCTGTGGGGCGTTTTGACACAACACGCGTGGAGTGTTGCCTTGACAACAGTTGAGGGTATATTTTGGAGAAAGAATGGCAGCGGGAGTCTCTGAGGACTCATCTGTGCAACGGTATCAGTTTGCACCGGAGTCGCACCCAGAACAAGATGACGGCCCAAAGTAGTTAGACAATTAAGGCTTGAACAGGACGTTTCTGAATGGTTGGTTAACGTAAAGTCACTTTGATCTATCTTTGTATGTACTGGCAGGGTAGAGTATGAGATACGAACGCTACGTGTTTTACTGATGTAACTTATACGTACACAGTTTGTAATAACACAATAACCATAACGCGTTGGTCATTATAAACGTGGGATTTATATTGAGAACGTCGTACATAGAAAACATGCCGTAATGTACCCTGAGTGTAAACCTTAGACGCATTCATTGCGAAGCGTGCAAACGATTTACAAAGATTAATATAAAGGTTAATAAGGTGCAGCAGGAACACGAATAGTTGGTACCGATTCTTTTTTCAGGAGCAGCTTCTTAGCAAAACCAGCTTTATACTGACCCTCGTTTATAAAGCAATCTGCTGAGAAATGATTCACGCAAACATGAACACATTGACGTTGCTCGTGGGGAATATTCCCTAAAAGAACAAAACTCAGCCACTTCAGCGGTTCGGGTTTAGGAACATCAAAATGACTGCTGTGTTCGTTATTACACCCAAGAACAGAACACCACAATCGCTTAGACGCCATTCTGCTCCAGCGTATCAAGAATGGCGGACTATGATGACAGCTCGCTCAGGTCGGGTCTGTGTTGAAACGCTGCGGTCAATCAACAACCGTGGGAGGGGCGTCCGATCTAGTGACGTCACACGGTCGATTGACTCGTTTTGAGACAGGGGAAAACATATAAGGAGATTAAAACAAAAACACTGGATGGATTTTTATCATTATATGATGGTTGTGTACAGGCACTGCCAACACACATTTCAGTACAATCAACTTGTAAAAGTGCATGTACCATTATATGACCCCTTTAATTACGGTTATGACATGGTGTGAGCGCAACATAAGCTCGTTGTTTTGGTTCTGGAGAAAATGTAAAAGGTGCTGCTGTTTGTAAGTGGCTCTCAGTGACTGTGTGTCTAAAACTCTGTATGACCATACAGAACGCACTGATGATGTGTGATGTCTGCGCGAGCAGGGTGTGCGGAGGTATGGAAATACATAGGTTGACAGGCAGGTAGGACATCGTAACGGACTTTTTTGGTCCTGAGACTTCCACAGAAGATATATGTCCATGTTTTAATATTTAGACCACTTCTATTATTGATTGCTGTCAGGATGTGAAGAGAGTTTTAACCAGTATAACAAAAAGGGTGTCGGAGAGGTTCTGTCCCTTTGTTCACCTAAGTTGATCTTTGGATATTTCTATGCAGTCATAGGGTGTTTTGATGCATGCACGTCCATCAGTTAACAAAAGGGGTTCATGCACACTGTTATCTTTTTGAGACAAGGACTCAGTCCTTTGTGGTTTTAGCAAAGTTCTTTGTCCAAAACACAAAACAAATCGATACATATAGTTCAAATGGTGATTTAAATATGTCTTTGAAAAGGTCAACGTGATAAGGTCAAACTGCCAAGCGGCTAGCTTGCACTCGCACATTTGGATGTGTTTCACTGTGTGAAGTGCACGTGATGCTTTTTTTATTTTATTTCCAAGTTTGTGAGTTTCATTTCTTTTGAGTAAATGGTGTGTGTTATATGGGCTACTTAAATGGTGGCATGAGCATCGA
This sequence comes from Rhinichthys osculus, assembly GCA_029959095.1. Taxonomy (NCBI): domain Eukaryota; kingdom Metazoa; phylum Chordata; class Actinopteri; order Cypriniformes; family Leuciscidae; genus Rhinichthys; species Rhinichthys osculus. The sequence continues at coordinate 35,603,963 of JARWKJ010000011.1, read as the reverse complement.
CTTGTGTAAAATGAGAAACATCTGAGGGGTATTTATAATATCTGCATTGGTTGAACTGCATAAAGGGAAAAATAAAGAATATCTTTGTTCACTTCAGTCCTTTCACCTTTGTTATCAGGTTTCACACATCCTGATTCTTGATCGGACTCTGCAATCTGATACCTACAGCAAAATTGCACTGACTTCCAAAATGACTTACAATTTTACTTCTGTTATCATTTTGGCTGTCTTTTTGTGCTCTGTTGACATTTGTGGGTTTTGTGGCTTTGTGTTTTTTAAGGTGGCCCATCCGGATGGTCTTCTTCTCACTGCGACTGCTGCTGCAAGAGTCACAAGAGCGAGCGCGAGGGTGAGAGCGGCACTTCCTTTAATGAGCTCTCCACTTCCTGTTCCGAGACCCAATCAGAAGCCAGCTCTCCCCAGGAAACGGTCATTGTGCGTCCGGTCGCCCGCCAGCCCAACATCCAGACTTTGGACCGGCCGGTGAAAAAGGGTCCGACCCCAATCCCCAGGAGAACTGACCTGCTTCGTGTGCGGACCACGGGGCCACGTGACGCCATGGCAGGGAAGAGGAAACCGGCCAAGGAGAAGATGACCCCAGAGCAGGAGCTGGAGAAATGCATCCAGGACTTCAGAAGGATTCAAATTCCAGTGCGCTTCCCGGAGAGGAAGAACATGTGGCAGTCGGAGCTCTTGAAAAAATATCAGCTCTGAAATGATTTCCTGCAGGCTCACTGAGCCTATTAGTGTGCAACACAACAAAGCTCTCAGCGCATAAGATGACATCATAATTCTTCTTTGCTCTGGCTTAATTGGCTCGTCTGTGTAATCATGCAGCAAGATGCACAATTAACAATTCAGTGAACCTCAAGTGACTCCTAAAGGGACCAGTCCTGTTTTTCTACCAAGCACAATGACATTAAACCAATTTCACAGCATCTAGACAAACCTCTCAACTAAAAAAAAACAGATTGTGTATATATACAAAAGAATCACAAGTGTGTATTACCTGTTAACGGGATAGTTCACCCAAAAATGAAAATTAGCCTATGTTTTACTCACCCTCAAGTCATCCTAGGTGTATATGACATTCTTCTTTCAGACGGATACAATCGGAGTTATGTTAAAGGGGTCATATAATGGTACATGCACTTTTACAAGTTGATTGTACTGAAATGTGTGTTGGCAGTGCCTGTACACAACCATCATAAAATGATAAAAATCCATCCAGTTTTTTTGTTTTTATCTCCTTATATGTTTTCCCCTGCCTCAAATTGAGCCGTTCGATTTTGTGACGTCACACGCTCGGAAGCCCCTCCCACGATTGTTGATTGACCGCAGCGTTTCAACACAGACCCGCCCTCGCTCGTGAGCAAGCTGTCAATCATAGTCTGCGTGGACCGGCGCGGTCATTGTTGATATGCTGGAGCACTGTTTATGAGCAGAATGGCGTCTAAGCGATTGTGGTGTTCTGTTCTTGGGTGTAATAACGAACACAGCAGTCATTTTAATATTCCTAAATCCGAACCGCTTAAGACGCAGTGGCTGAGTTTGTTTTCGAAGGGAATATTCCCCACGAGCAACGTCAATGCTTTCATGTTTGCGCGAATCATTTCTCACCAGACTGCTTTATAAACGAGGGTCAGTACGAGCTGGTTTTGCTAAGAAGCTGCTCATGAAAAAAGGATCGGTACCAGATATTCGTGTTCCTGCTGAACAACTGAAGTGAGTGTAACGTTTTATTAAACTTTATATTAATATTTATAATAATCTTTGCAAATCGCTAGCTGCACGCTTCACAATGAATGTGTCTAAGGTTTACACTTAGGGTACATTACGGCATGTTTTCTATGTATGATGTTCTCAATATAATTCATAATCCCACGTTTATACTGAACAACGCGTTATGGTTATTGTGTTACAAACGGTCTACACACAGAACAGAGAGGTGGGGTGAGCAAAGCTCATTATCATATGCACTGAAACGGCGTGCTGAAAACAGAGCTGTTTTTGACCAAGTAAAATAAGTGTTTTCTTACAATACTAATGAGAATTTTTAATTAAAGTATATTACAAACTTTTAATTTAGACCCTAAAGAATCATACTAGCTTGTACAAAAATGGCATTATATGACCCCTTTAAAAAATGTCCTGGCATTTCCAAGCTTTATAATGGGAGTGAATGGCCGTTTCTGTTTTGAAGTCCATAAAAGTGCATCCATCACAAAAGGGCTCCACACGGCTCCGGGGGTTAATAAAGGCCTTCTGAAGCGAAGCGATGCATTCATGTAAGAAAAATATCCATATTTAAAACTTTATAAAGTCAAATAACTAGCTTCCGGCCAAACGAACATACGGATTCGGTTTAAGTGTAAAGCACAACTTATGCGAGTAATTCTGCTGATATTTATGCTATACGCCATGATGCACTACGCTACTTCTGACGTCACAAGTTGCGTAAGTTACGCTTTAGACTTAAGTGGAATATATGTTCGTTTGGCTGGACGCTAGTTATTTTACTTTATAAAGTTTTAAATATGGATATTTTTCTTACACAAATGTATCGCTTCACTTTAGAAGGCCGTGTGGAGCACTTTTATCATGAATGGATGCTTTTTTATGGACTTTTTACAGAAATGGCCATTCACTGCTATTCTAAAGCTTGGAAGAGCCAAAACATTTTTTAATATAACTCTGATTGTATCTGTCTGAAAGAAGAATGTCATATACACCTAGGATGACTTGAGGGTGAGTAAATCATGGGCTAATTTTCATTTTTGGGTGAACTATCCCTTTAATGCTCAAAGTAAGTGCACGGACAGCACTTTTGTACGGCGTTCAAATGCACATCAGAGAACTGTAGGATTCGTATGTGAATGCGGTTTGCATCATCCAATACTGTGTTCAGCTGATGGAGACTATTACCTCAAATCTACCCTTTATTTAAAGAGTTTAAAGGTGAGGTCACATTTACCGTTGCTTGACAAGCGAAATCAGTCATTCCAATAGGAATCTGCGTGATCTGGAGCAGATTGCACTTTGTGTTCAAGTTGGTCACATAAATTTACTGCACTGACCAACAGAAACTGCTTGGTTTGAAAGTGACTTCTGTGTGAGCTGTGCTTAATACATCTATACGCAAATGACAATGGACCTTTTTTTTCCCACACAAAATGTCGCTAATGTGACCGCACCTTAAGACAGCACAACTGAGTATGTTCTTGCGGTAGACGGATGACAATGCATGTTATTTCACTCATACAGAGTAATGGCTCATGTCAATGCATTTAATTTTGTGATGTGATCTACATTATTCACCAATTATTCACCATTCATCCAAACCGAGCTGAAATAGGCCTACATCAGGAGGATCGGACTGAAATATTAGGCTATTTCTGTTTGTCCTTGTGAACATTTGTGCTGAGACTTTTGATTTCGCTTGTGGGTATATGAGGATTTTTGTTTTTGTTTTGAATGTCCAATTAATCATTAAATGAACTGGGTTAAAAATACGATTTGTTCATTTGAGTTGTTATAATCCTGACGCATTGCAATGCGGTTTCACATTAGAGTAGGCACAGCATTTAAACAGGATCCTTGACAGACAAATCAAGAGCTGCTTGTTTCTATGTATGCAAATCAGATAAAAGATGCGAGAAGGTAAATTGTCTCTTCACGAATGTGGCAGATGACCTTAACCTTCTCTCCGAATTTAACAGATTATGAGCTTTGCTGAATCTAATACTAAACCGCAGACAAATCTCTTTGCAAGACCTTCCAGCTGATTTCAGATGCACAACGGTGTAATTCTGCTTTCTGCTGCCTGATATATTAGTTTTCTGTTTTTCTGTCACTGTGACAGAAAATTGTTAATATAATGCATCACAAATACCATTTTTAACTGACTATTTTTAGCAATAAGATTCTGCAGTGTTGCTACATTTCATCTGCAACAGAGACGTTTTGGGACAGAAGCATGATGGACTAGGAGACGTGTATATGTACTTAATCACAAATCTGCTAGAAAGCATCTTATAAAGGTGACACTAATGTTTCAAATGTACTGTCATTCAGATATTGGAATACCAGTTTTTTATGCTGAAGAAAAGCACTGCAAATCTCGGGGAAGGTTTTCTGCAACACTTTTGTGTTGTGCTATTGTCATATTGTGATACTCTCTTAATATTCTTCATCTAAGTCATATGTATAGTTTCTTGACAAATATTTTTTAGTGGGATACTCAGTGTAGGCTAGCTCTATAGCCTATAATGTTTTCCGAGCAAAACATCAAAACCCAGCATGCATACTAATATACAACTTCAAGACACATTTAATTGATTTTGCAGTTTAAATATTTCAATCAGCATCAAAGGCATACGTCATCTTCCTTTTCTTTTGATCCCGCTTCAGTCTTGTCTATATGTGCCCCATGTTCAAAAACCAAAATGACCCCCCCCCCCCCCCCCATCTATTCCTTGTGTCCATAATATACTCCCAAACAGATCAATGAAAGGGCATGGGAAGGATCCGAAATGTGGTCCTGTGTTCTGACACACCGCTCTCTTTGAGAATCAATAGCAGAACCTCCTAAGGGAAGTTCAGTGTGAGTAACATCCCCTGGTCAGACAAGAGGAAGAGCAGATGACCGCAGCGGTTACTGACCCAATCCTTGCTGTATTTCATCAAACTGTTCTTAGAAAGTTAAGTTGAGAGACATAAAGGATTTCTGTAAAGACATTGTGCTATCATTGAATTAGTATTAAAATATGAAATATATAAATGTTACAGTTTGTACATTGTTGGTCTGGGGTATAAAGTTGGCAAGATGTGCAACTATCATGATTATGGGTTATGAGATCTAATATAACCAAAGTATGCCTTTATTTTCATATTAAACTTCACAACAAACCTTTATCAGTCAGTTTAGGGCTTTCAAATATGACAGATTATATTAGTTAAATTTATAATAAATATTTATTATAAATACACATGGATTGGATGCATGACTCAATCTGTGTTTGATGTTGCAGGGTGTCCCGAATAAACACATTTTGTCAAGTGAAGTGAACTTAAATAGCGGTTGTGGTATATGCTTTTGTTGAAGTCATCAGTGTGCATTATTTCTATTTATTTTTTAAAAACTGAAATCATTTGAAAAATGACATTACCCATGATTCTGTAAAGATATCTCCACCAATCAAAAAATAGAAACAAGTAGATAATGCCAAGAGAACAGTCGCCCAATACCATTTATGGTAAAAAAAATAAAATAAACTTGAGGAACACCCATCAACGTACAAATGTGGGGAGGCGTCGCGACACCACGCGACAGTCGTGGCGCAAAAGTGGATCCATACCATTAAACTGGACGCGTCAAAACTAACGTTCTTTTTACTCTTCCATTGTCCTCTTGTCACAGACATTATATAAACATTATATAAACAGAAAAATGATTATTTTCAACCTTCATTCTGACCCTCTGTCTGAAATGATCCATTTTTAAGAGGCGGCTCCTTTAAGGCTTGTTAGTAAACGCCCACTGATATGATTGGCTAATGTCATTGCACAGGAAACAGTATCAACACCCACTCGTAAGTGTTTTGAAAAAATCATTTTCAGACAAGAACTCTCCATTACACTGTGCCTGGTTTACAAAACAAAATGTTCTGAACAAACATATCATCCTCCGAAGTGATCCGGGATGCCATTAAAATAAACCATTGACTTGATTCCAAAGCTGAGATGCTTCTGAAATCTGTACGAACTGTTTACGGTGCATTCGGGTGTCGGCGTCGGCGTCAACACTACCCATTCAAAGTATGCGTTACTAAACTGAATGGTGGGTTCCGTTGTGTCGCGTCACTGGCATTGCTTGTGGCACAAGCTGATAAACTTTTCAAGCGCCAATGCAGGCGTAAGCCAATCAGATCGCCTTTATGCAAATACCCTATCGTGTTGCAGTCCAGTTTGGAGGTAACATGATTGGCTGTTACACTATGATTGTCACATCAGCACCAAGCTTCAGACACGCCCTCCGTCAAGCGTCGACGCCTTGTGTGAATGCACTGTAACGGTGCGACTCCACTTGTCCGTGCGACACTTCTGTCGCGCCGCACTCCACTTTATTCCTATGGGTGACGTCAAGCGACTTTAACACGCCCGCAAAGCATCCCGGGAAGGCGGCGCTGCATTTCGAAAAATGCTGCGTGTCAAAAAAGCTGGCCGATGCCCATCTTTATGCAAATTAATCCGTTGAACGGGATGCGTCCATCCAATAGAAGTAGAGCACATGGAGACTGGGGAAGTCTCTCGCGGATCCCATTTGTTCTAGACGTCCTGCTACAAAAACCACGCCCATAGCGATAAACTTGAGGAACACCCATCAACGTACAAATGTGGGGAGGCGTCGCGACACCCCGCGACAGACGTGTCGCAAAAGTGGATCCGTACCATTAAACTGGACGCGTCAAAACGAACGTTCTTTTTACTCTTCCATTGTCCTCTTGTCACAGACTCAGGTGTATAGAGTATATCAGAAACTGAACACGCATCTGTATACTTTAATCCAGTGTAGACAGCGTCAGTGATTATAATGGGTTCTGTTTGCTTTTGAAGCGACGCTCAAATACGTTGCAGGCAAATGTCAGGCGTTAAGCAACTGAACGGCGGGGCCTATGGTGCGATGATGTATATCTATTCATCAACGTCTTGCTCTGGAAATGTATTTGCCTGCCTGTTTTTGGAGCTTGATTAAATAAAGGCTTTGCTTTTAATGAGGAGGACATTTAAGCTATGAAACTTGCAGGACGATTTAATGGTACAAAGACCTCTTTTATGCCCTTTATATATTTGTGTATAGATGCATATTTTGCAATAAATGGGAAATATATTGTTTCTAAATACATGATCAACATCTTAAAGTCAATAGTTTTATATTTATCCATCGTTTTTAAATCGATTGTCATTTAGTATCCACATACCGTTTGGAGTCACTTTGTAGTATAATAAAACAGTAATAATCAATCAGGCTTTATATAATATAGGAAATAATCTCCACAATATGTCAAAAGAGGCGCAAAAATCTATAAAAAGTACATGTTCACAAACTCTATATAGTACTGATGTTTTTTTCAGCATCTTAATGGCATGCTGTCTAGAATGATGCATTACAGGACGTCAGGTTCTGTTCTAGCATGTAAAAGTGTGTTACGTAATATATTTATTTTAGCTGCAGCATCTCAGTATGAAGCGCAGAAGATCCTGCCTCATAGCAACACTCCTAGAGTCACAGAATAAATGATATCGTTTATTTGCCCTCTGATGATAGGTGTTGTCGAGATTCATGGTTGTGCCCCATGATTTTTCCAGCTGAGCTGTATTATCATCACCCCTTCAGGTCTCAATCAAAAAACTGTGTTTTTGCTTTAATAAAAATCATTTTAAGTGGTTTATTGCAGAACTCAGACTTCAGCTGGCAGTCCAGCTTTTGGAAAGCGTAACCCTTAAATGCATGATTGTTTCAGCTATCATTATTACAAATTCGGGTCTTTAGCGACCCAGGTCTATTTTTTAAAACGGATGGATCTCTACCTGTCACGATAATATAAATCTCTCCTGATATTAGAGTAACAGTTACTGAAGACTTAAATTGAGCTTATTTTGTTACCTTTTGGAGCTTGGAATGGTTCAGTCTGAGCAGATATTTTATCCCATCATCACTGTCCTCGTCAGAGTTCATTTCCCAGTACATTAAGCATATGGATAATTTTCGTGATCTCAAACATATGTAATGCTTCTCATGCTGTTCTCAAACATCATATAATCTTCAAGATCAATATTTTGATCGCTGACAGCTTCTTCACCAGATCCACCATCAAGTGACAGTGACACTAATACTTGATCGTGTTAAGTTCCCTTTCGAACGGTCACTTCGTATTGCGTAGCTATATGCAGTGGGGGGAAACTCCTTTTCCTCGATTTACTGAAGCCTAAATGTAAAACGCATTTGCAGCTGCACAGCTAGCACACTGAGCGTCTGGCACGCTCATAGGCTGTGCTGCAGCAACTGCACATCCAATGGCGCGGGCGACTCTGACGTGCGACCAATGAGCTAGCCCAACGTCAGAGCCCACCGAGGGGGCGTGGCCTAGCCTATAATAGACCCCCAAATTCACCATTATAGTAGATTTTTACACCTTCAGCGACAGTACACATGTCCCTGAGCCTTCTAATGTTTATTCGCCGTCGAACAAGTCTTTCAGCCTGAGCGAGCTTCTCTTCAGCAGACATCGCCTGCACGCCATCGTCTCCTGACGCCGTCTCCTGACACCTCAGCCCTCGCTGGACGCGCGTATTCCGCCTCCAGTCAGGCTGCATCGGGCCTGCACACGATGGCTGTGTTGCAGGTCTACCAGGCCAAACTCCTCCAGTCCATGGATGAGGCTGGCCCGGACCCGGAGGCCTGAGAAGTGCTACAGACTCAGCGCTGCGTGCTACTAAGGCTACAGCACAGGCCATCGGAAGGAATATGGCGAGCTTGGTCGTGCTCGAGCGCCATCTTTTACTCAACCTCACCGAGATCAAAGAAGCCGACAGAACTAGATTTCTCGACGCCCCGGTTCCCAGCTCCGGTCTCTTCGTCCCGGCGGTGAAGGGATTCTCGGAGAGGTACACAGAGGCACAAAAAGCGTCCCAGGCCATGCGACACTTCTTGCCGAAACGCTCGAGCTCCGCGACCAGCAGGCCCAAGCCACCGTCTTCGCCTCATCCAGCCAAACCGGTGAAGCAGGCCTCTCAGCCCCGCCCTGCGGCTGATAGCCACCGCCAGTCAAGGCCCGTGAAGCGCTACCCGCTCCCTCGGCGTCAAGGCCCGTGAGCCAGCATCGTGGTCGACCAGGTACCTCCAAAGTCGTCCTAGCAAGAAGAGGAAACAGAGAGGGCTCGTGTCTCGCGCTAGCCGGACCACCCTCGAAAAAAACAGCAAAACTTCCCACAGCTCCCTGTTCAGTTCAGGCGGCTGGGGATTTTATTATTGTAAACAGGCCCGCAGCAGTGAGCGCGTCTTTGCAAACAAACGCCGTTTTCACGGCGACCCAAATAAAGTACAAAAAGAGCATGTTTCACAATCACAATACACAGGTTCACGGTCCGCCTTCACTAGGTGGCCCCCCCCCTCCCTGTTGTAACACTGACTTCCCCCCGGGCAAAAGCCTGTATAGTCAGTCAAACACTCAGTATGTGCACAAATCACATTATAAGGGTATCAGGTCCCCCTATGTTAGGCGGCCCCTCCCATTCAGTGTGTCAAGCCCTAGCCACACGGGCCATGGCCTGGCAAGCCATCCCCGGTGTGTCGAGTTGGGTCATAAACAATATAAAGCGAGGCTACTCGCCCCAATTCGCTCGCAGACCCCCAAAATTCCAGGCGGTTATCGAGACGGCGGTGAAAAGCAGCGTGGGTCACGTGCTTCGCACAGAAGTTCAGAATTTATTAGCAAAAGGAGCGATAGAGTCATTCCCTCCCGCGCTAATGTATTCAGGGTTCTACAGCCACTATTTTCTAATCCAAAGAAAGACGGCGGACTCAGACTCATACTAGATCTGAGACATTTGAACAAGGCTCTCATGAGACGGCCTTTCAAAATGTTAACACTCAAACAAATTATCGCGCAAGTTCGCCCGGGCGATTGGTTTGTTACAATGGATCTGAAAGATGCATATTTTCATATTCAGATCGACCCTCGTCACAGGCCATTCTTGAGATTCGCCTTCGAGGGGAGGGCATATCAATACACCGTTCTGCCGTTCGGTCTGTCCCTATCACCCCGTACATTCACGAAATGTATGGATGCAGCGCTCTCCCCACTGAAAAGTCAGGGAGTGCGCGTGCTGAATTATCTCGACGACTGGCTGGTGCTGGTGGAGTCGAGAGATGAACTGATAGTTCACAGGGATTTGATTCTCGGTCATCTGGGGCTCATGTCTGGGGCTCACAATCAATGTTACCAAGAGCAAATGACCCCCAGCCAGACTGTAGTCTTTCTGGGCACGGTTTTAGACTCGGTGACAATGAAAGCGCGGCTCACTCAAGAGCGTGCGCTCTCTGTGCAAACACTGGCAGCCCCGTTCAGGGCGCGCAGAAATTTCAGAAACTGCTTGGTCTAATGGCAGCTGCATCATCAGTACTCCACATGGGATTACTGCGCATGCGCCCGCTGCAGCACTGGCTGAAACGCCATGTGCCAACCCTTGCATGGCAGTCAGGCAGCCTGCACATTATGGTGAATCATGGGTGTTTAAGAACACTGATTCCCTGGCGGGCTCAGGACTGGTACAACAATGGGGTGACCATGGGGATAGTTTCTAGGAGGAAGGTGGTTTTTACAGATGCATCCAACCTGGGTTGGGGAGCGCTGCACGAGGGCAAGCCTGCCTCCGGCTTCTGGTCGAGCACGGAGCAGAGCTTACATATCAACTGTTTGGAAATGAAAGCAGTTGGTTTGGCTCTGAAAGCTTTTCTGTCAAACCTCAGGGGTCACCACGTCCTAGTCCATATGGACAACATGTCAGTGGTTGCCCACATAAATCGCCAGGGTGGCATCAGGTCAGGCAACCTGCATGCTATGGCGAGGGACCTCCTCCTGTGGGCACAGGCCAATCTGAGCTCTCTGAGAGCAGCGCAAATCCCGGGCGTCCAAAATTTGGGCGCGGATATGCTCTCACGGGGCAACACTCCCCTAAGCAATGGTCCCTGAACCTTCAGACGGTCAGTCTAATATGGGAGATGTTTGGCAAGGCCGAAGTCGACCTTTTCGCCTTGAGAGCCAACACCCACTGCAGGGTGTTCTTCTCGAAGAACGGGGACGCGCTGGCTCATCCCTGGCCCAACCGCCCCCTTTATGCTTTTCCCCCCGTCTCGATGATCCCACAAGTAATTGAACGGGTCAGGGAGAACGGATGCCCAGTCCTTCTGGTGGCTCCTCTCTGGAAATCCAGACCATGGTTTCCGGAGCTGGTTCAGTTGTCAGACACGATCCCCTGGCCTGTTCCAATGAGGAAGCATCTCCTCACACAGGCCAACGGAACGATTTGGCATCCTCGACCCGATTTATGGGCCCTCCATGTGTGGCCCCTAAACGGGTATCCGGGGACCTTCCTGACAGGGCTTTAAGCACTATCTCTGAAGCAAGGGCCCCATTTACTCGGCGCCTTTATGCTTTGAAGTGGTCGGGTTTTTCCAGCTGGTGCTCGAAAAATCGTGTTGACCCAGAGTCATGTGAGGTATCTGTGGTACTCTCCTTCCTGCAGGAGCTACTGGACGTGGGCTGCACCCCGTACATGCTCAAAGTTTACGTGGCTGCACCCCATCCATGCTCAAAGTTTACATGGCAGCCATCGCAGCGCATCATGCTTTGGTGGCTGGCCAATCACTGGGAAGAAATGACCTGGTGGTAAGGTTTCTGAAAGGCGCTAGGAGGATTAACCCCTCCAGGCCCCCTTCGGTGCCGCCTTGGGACCTCTCCACGGTCCTTAGGGCCCTGAAGGGACCGCCTTTTGAGCCGCTCCAGTCGGTTGATCTAAAACCGCTCAAGCTAAAGACTGCTCTCCTGTTGGCATTGGCATCTATCAAGCGAGTGGGAGATCTGCAGGCTCTCTCTGTGAGTCCTGCATGTTTGGAGTTTGGAATGGATGATTCCAGAGTCATTCTCAAACCCAGGCATGGTTACGTACCCAAGGTGGTCTCAACGTCGTTTAGAGCACAAGTTATTACGCTATTAGCCCTTCCCCCTTCTGCCGAGGATGGGGAGGTTAATCTTCTCTGCCCTGTCAGGGCGCTCAGAATCTATCTGGAGCATTCTGCGTCAGACAGTCAGAACAGCTGTTTGTCTGCTTTGGTGGCCGATCTAAGGGTGATCCAGTCACTAAGCAAAGACTGTCTAGATGGATAGTGGATGCCATTTCTATGGCTTATACCTCAGTGGGTCAGGTTTGCCCTATAGGTGTCAAGGCCCATTCGACCAGAGGCATGGCCTCGTCATGGGCTTGGTCATCTGGTTTTTCCATTCAAGATATTTGTGATGCGGCCGGCTGGTCCTCGCCTTCCACATTTATGAAGTTCTATAATATGGAGGTGCCTTCCCTGCAGGCGAAGGTACTTTTGGTATGATTAAGACCTGACGTGGTCTGGTCTTGTCTACAAAAATTACTGTGCATAATCACATTAGGGTTGCCGCGGTGAGGAAAATTTCCCACCGGTTAATCAACGTTTGACAACACCGGTAACCCCGCTGCCACCGTGGGGTGGGGGGCGGGGTTAAAAAGCTTTTACAGAGCTGCCAACTCTCACGCATTGGCCGCGAGACACACGCATTTGATTGCTTTCACACGCTCTCACGCCACACTCCCGATTTCTCACGCATGAAGTGTCAACCTGGTCGGTCAAATGCCTGGAAGATGAGTTTATCTATATATCTACCTGTTGAGCCACTCGTGATCGACTAATTATACCGCAAAATAGTTAAAATCTCCTGGAATCTAGAGCGAGCGCGCACGCGAGACAGAGATTATGCTTCAAACTTGTAGCGCGCGCGTACGGGAGAGAGGGAAAGCGAGCGAGAGACCTTGCGTGTGTAAGTGTAAAACCTAAACTCAAAAGTTGGCAGCTCTGGCTTTTACATGCGTGCGCGTTATACTTTCACTTTCGAAATAAGCTTTTCTGTTATTTGACTCGTTCTCATCTCCACACGTGCTAAATGGAATCCTGATGCTTGCTGATCTGTGACGTGACTAGCTCTTGGCACGCACTGCGCAGTTCAGTTTTTAATTATAATGTATGCTCTCTTCTGAACTACATAATTGATAATTATTATTTTTAATTAATTCAAATAAATATTTTTAGCAAAAACGAATACTTTAAAAAAGTCAAGACATCGCGGTGTCACGGTGGGAAAGTGATGTCACCGGTGATGGGGCTTAAAACCGGTAACACCGTCAACACCGTCTATCGCGGCAAGCCTAAATCACATACATATATATATAAAACCCGCTTCGGCCGGTTATAAAATTGTACTAATAATCCCGACAGTGTCTGGTTTTGTTAGTATATTATGTTAGTTGTTACTGACTCTTATATATTATTCAGGCCCGACAGTGTCTGGTCTGTTATATATATAATTATATAATTGGGTTCTGGCATGTTCTCTTAGCTCAGGGGTCCTGAGTTCCAGTGCAACCAGTTACTTAGGGTGCGGCGTTTGCATGGCGTCCCCACTGCGTATAGCTACGCAATACGAAGTGACCGTTCGAAAGGGAACTACTTGGTTACTATCGTAACCTCAGTTCCCTGAGAGAGGGAACAAGTATTGCGTAGACGGCCGCACTATAGTAATTGGTGAAGTTGTCGCTTCAGTCGTATAAACCTGCTATAATGGCGAATTCGGGGGTCTATTATAGGCTAGGCCACGCCCCCTCGGTGGGCTCTGACGTTGGGCTAGCTCATTGGTTGCACGTCAGAGTCGCCCACGCCATTGGATGTGCAGTTGCTGCAGCACAGCCTATGAGCGTGCCAGACGCTCAGTGTGCTTGCTGTGCAGCTGCAAATGCGTTTTACATATAGACTTCAGTAAATCGAGGAAAAGGAGTTTCCCCCCACTGCGTATAGCTACACAATACTCGTTCCCTCTCTCAGGGAACTGAGGTTACGATGGTAATCGAGTAGTTCTTGCTCTGCAGTAAATCGCTGAGCCATTTCCAGTTTTGCTGATGATACTTCCTATTCTTTTGTTTTCCGCCTGCTGTAACTATGAGTGAAACGTTACTTCATCATTGTGTATCAGACATTGCCACCTTGTGGAATAAAGGTGAATTGCACTTATTCAGTCATCAAAGATTCAATTATTGTTGTGCAGAAAAAATATACTTAGATTGTTACCTCAGGTTAGCAACCCAATACAATTTTTTTTTTTTACAAAAAATGAATGGGAAAACAGGCATTCTTTTATTATTTCTTGTTATATTGTTTATAATGAATTGATTGAGAAATATTAAGAAGGTTGATGTCTAACTTTAAAAAAGGAATAAGGAGGAGGGTAGTGAATGATGTCCCGGGTCACTAAAGACCCGAAGTATGCGTTTAAGGGTTAAAGGTTTATTTCCCCTAAAATCAGAGGTAAATGATTGATAAATAACACTGATGTAGAAGCACCTAACTCTGACTGTAAGCCTCAACTTGACATAAACTGTAAACTTGTCCCTCAAATCTGATTGGTTGATTGGAATATTGTTCCAAGATCAACAAAGATGTTGATCCAGTAACATAGTGAAATCAGGTTAACCATATTCAAAGGTAGGCATCAAGGTATGTCCAAAACCTGTATTCATCATAACATCTGGTACCTGTGATCTATTCATCTAAAAGATTTTTGCAGGCTACATATGTATCCTTCACTGTTTATTGTATCCCAAAATCCTGCCCGTGTGGTTAACTGTGTGGTTGAAAGCAGAAAAATTGTGCCTGATGGACCGGGTAAAAGAATGTATTATAATTTTCGATTTATGATTACATTTCTACTACAAGTATTTTAGTCCTTAAACCTCTCAAAAGTTATTATGAATTTCTTTTGTATTACTAGTTGTGAAGGTATATGGTACCATGGAAACCAAGATTCAGTCCTTGTCCTTCATCAAATCTGATCCACTTTGAACTCAAGTTGGGTAGCTGTTTGTAGTGCCTGATCAGAAGTGTCTGTCATCTTTCTGTTGTAGCTGAACACATAAATACAATTAGAACTTCATAATACAATATAGTATAATATAATATAATATAAATCCATATATATTTCTTATATGTATGATTGTTACATTAAATACAATGTATAAAGATCTTTCTGTTGTGGTGTTAAAGAGAAATAATATGGTATTACTCTTTCCATTTTCACATGTACAAAATGTATCTTTTTATATAATTATATCATGTAACTTGTGTTAGCTAGTAGGCTAAAGTGTTTAAACTGAATTATGCACAGCATTGTGTACCTTCATACAAAAAGTTGACTGTCAACCCAAAATCATTTACTCATTTTTCCAAACCTGTATGACTTTCTTTCTTCTGCACAAAAGAAGGCATTTTAAAGAATGTTGGGAAAACAAAATTGGAGCCCATTGTGTAAAAAAAGAAGAAGAAGAAAAAAGACATTTCTCAAAAGATCTTCTTTCATATTCATACAGGATTGAAACGACGGGAAGGTCAGTAAATGATGGCAGAATTCTGATTTTTTTTTTAATAATTGATTTTTGGTTTCTACCAAGGTTTCTCCCTTACGTCAACCTTACATCTCAGGGAATCTTCCTTGCAACAGACACAATACACTTAGACTGTATTGTGAAAGGCTCTAAACAAATGAAATTGAATTGACCGATTGGCCAGTGAGGCAGAAAGGCTGCAGCTTTCGACCTCAGACACAAGCAAAATGTCCTTCCATCAGCTACACGGTGCAGTAAGAAAGAGCGTGGCCCATTATTCAATCCTGAGAGAGCTTCCACACTCTTCTCTATGTGGTTTCTATTTTCTCTGTGCTCAGCAGTGCAGCCCCTGACTCTTATCCGCGACTCTCAGTGTCCTCCCCAGAGACCCGCCCTCAGCAGAGCCGGGCGCCAGCGCTGCAGGTGAGCAGCCCTTAATGAGAGAGGTGCCTTTGGCTCCTGCAAAAGTGTCATGGGGGAAGGGATGCAGGCCTTGTAAAATTCCAATGCTCATCTGTGTTTCCCCTCTCTTGGCTCTAACTATAGATTAAAGCTGAGAGAGACAGTTAGATGGCAAGATCTGCATGGATACCTATAAACAACCTACCCTGGAGTCAACGAGCTGTGCTGCCTTCGACAGCATCACAGTTGCATGGTGACTGCTTGCGAACCTGTTCTCATTCATGCTGTTACCGTGCTTGGCAAGAGGAAGAGAGATTTACTGCCGCGGCTTGTCATTTTCCCCCTCATTACCTAATCTTCTCTCAAGGACTGCCTCCGAATTTACAGAAAGTCAATTAAGCCATTCTGACCAGCAATCCCAGTGGTTATTAATCATTTCCCAGGGTTACTAATCAGCCCTGCCACAGGGCAGCACAAACGGGGCCTGTTTTTAACTCAGAGGTACAAGCTTACAGTGAAATTTATGGTGCACCGTAAAGAGAATTGCAAAGACAAATGAAATATGTTGATGCGCTGAAACAAAACACCGTATGTCTGGATATAACCTGGACTCCCTCTGGCCTTGTAATACAAACACTCTTGCCTAATTGACAAACTAACATATTTGCACATGTGAGAAGTGGAAAATGCTTCATGGCCAAAATACCAAGTTAGTTCTCCAAATATTAGATTTTTTTTTTTTTTTTGTGTGGTAAATGTAGAATTTGTGTTCTGGCCAAATCAAACCTCTGCACATGGTACTTCTAAATTTGATTTTTTTTTTTTTTTAAATAATTGTGAGTAATGCTTGCTCGTGCAATAACTTAATTTCTTTGCATTGCAATTAGGGAAAATGTTACAATACGAAACAATAGTGGACATTCTCTAGTGCACTCATTCAATCCCAGAATGCACCACAATAACGAGTGTACAACTGATGTATGCTCAACGGCTAGAGAGAGACAGTTAGATTATACCCATAATGCACTGTGAGAGACCGTGCACCGGAAAAATTCCAGCGTCTGGCCAGAAGATGGCGGCCGTAGATGAATTATCCATCTATCCATTTTCCAAACCGCTGGTCCAATGTGGCAACAGCGTAATATCATACAGGTTTAACTTTCTTTAATTGATTAGCCTATAAAATTGTTTAATTAAGTTTATACATAACAGAGTTCAAGATAAGTCTTTTCTTTTCACTACTGGAGCTGCCAGTTTGCTTAGTTTCAAATAATTTTTAAACAGCAAGGACAAACTATGTAAAAGCGGCAGCCCTTCCGGCGCACTCAGTGTCCGAATTCACTCACTTGTTTTCATTCACTCCTTCAAGTGGACTATATTAGTGAAGTAATGTAGGGTATAGTGAATGGGGAGAGATTTCGAACACAGCCCCCATTGTGTGCCAGTTTGTTCCCTTGATTGATTATCCCGTTCACCTTTTGCTAATTTATTTAGCTCTTTTGTTCCTCTGTATATTTCCTGTCTTCCTTCAGTTCTTTGTTCGATGTTGTCAGTGTTAATAAGTTGCTTTGCTGTTATTTTTGTATTAAAGACTATGGTATTCTCCTTTGTCGTGCGCTTCCTTGCAACAGCCTACTGTGACAGGATGACTACAATCAATACAATGTATTTTTTTTCACCTGTTTTATGATCCACCAGGCTTAAAATCACAAGTTAGGTCACCTTCAAAAGTAATGAAGTATTCTTTATATATTTACTTATTAAACTTTGTTTCCCTATGACTAGAAATAGTGATTCTTGCCTTAGCAAAATCCACCAATTTACACTAAAATGATATGGGTCTTGGAGACAGAGAGCTCTGATAACTAAAAGTAAGTTACAGTGTGACTCCCTGTATTTTTTGATTTGAAGTCTGACTGAGGGTTAATATTTATCCTTGAAGCAGCGCAGTCACAGAGAAGCTCTCATCAGGAACAGCCCATGTGTGACACATTCATCAGTTTGCTGCTGAAAGAATGATTTCATGGACAGAGGTGAGGATTATCAGCACAGTGGTCTTCGCCTGTATCAGCGCCTGGGAATTGAATTCTAGAAATATACCAATTTTGATCTGTTTGATCCATGCCGTTGGTTGATCAGTATAGGAGACAGATGCAAGTAGCAGCGTGGATGTGTGTAGCATATTGTTTGCACTCATAATTCACAATCTATTCATGCATCATTGGTTCTCATTTGCTTAACTAGACATAGTATCATCACCTTGTCATTTTGCACTATGAACATGTGCATCATATGAAGGAGATGCCACAGTGACTCATAAACTATGTTGGATGCATCACACCGAGGCCCACCTTTGAACATTGAAAGAAGAGTCTGAGATTGATGCGTCATAGTCTTATGGGCCAAATAGATCAGTCACTCTTCTTCTCATTTAAAGGAATATTTTGTATTCAAAAGTTAAGCTCTATGATATGATGTCATTTAGCTGACAGAATTTTCTACTCATCCCACAGTACTGCATGGAAGTCTAAGGTGCAAGGCACTTCAAAGAGTTTTAAAAGCAGAAATATGAATTCTTTAGCATAAAAATATAGGAATCTAAATGGTCATTTTAGTTAGTTTTGGTTATTTAGAGAGAGCAATAGCATTCCTTTTCATTTCAATGGCAATCTAGGTGGTGCATGCTGTGATGGTGAAGACACAGGAGACTCATGTGGACCCATGTGCAGAGTTTATTAGCAGGGACAAACTGAAAACAGGGTTTAGGAGTACAAAACCAGAGAGAAAAATCTGACCAGGCAATCAAATCCAAATCCAAATCCGAAGGCAGAAGGAGTAAACACAAAGGAGCAGGGTAATACACTGTGAAATCCACAGGTAAATTAAATGGGAAAAGTCTAGGATGCCATCTGCTGCAACCCATAATCATTCCTCCGGCCCATATCCTTTCCAGTCAACCAGGTAGAACATGTGTCAACCCCTTCAGCAAGAGTCCAGAAGAGAATGGATTTCAGCAATGAGACATGGAAACTAAGAGAGAGATGCGGTAGATTGAAGGGAGCATTAGCTTGTATGTAACATGCTGATTTGACCAATTACCTAATGGAGTAAGGGCCAACATACCTGAGGCTAAGTTTCTCACACAAGAGGTTGCAGGTAGACAGCAAAATACTCTGCCCTGGCTGGAGCGTGGGGGAGGGATGCTGTCGCAGAGTCCCAGACCGGGTTGCTCTAGCACATCCAGTGGTCCACAGACGGGAGGTCCGAGGGGTCTCCAGCTCAGAGGAAAAGAGGAGGTTGAAATCCCAGAATGCACCTGAAGGGGGTCATAAGATGGTCCACTTTAGGCATTCTACTAACTATCAGTAACATTGCAACTACATGTCAACTAACTCTCATTAGAGTATTAGTAAACTGTCTGCTTAATATCTGCTAACACTTTATTTTGTTGGTCCGCAAACAAACATTTACTGACTATATGTAACTACATGTCAACTTATTCTACTAAACCTAACCCTGACGTAACATAACAGTCTACTAAAAGTCTACTAATACTCTGAGAGTTAGTTGACATGTAGTTGCAGAATTACTTGTAGCTCAAAAGAAGAT
This sequence comes from Rhinichthys osculus, assembly GCA_029959095.1. Taxonomy (NCBI): domain Eukaryota; kingdom Metazoa; phylum Chordata; class Actinopteri; order Cypriniformes; family Leuciscidae; genus Rhinichthys; species Rhinichthys osculus. The sequence continues at coordinate 35,584,712 of JARWKJ010000011.1, read as the reverse complement.
TTACTTAATAAAGTGTTTACTGCATACTAATAAAGTATTTAAGTTATGATTGATCTTTTTAAAAGTATACAAAAATGTACTTTGTACATACAACTGTGTATTGTACTGTTTATTTCAGTGCAATACCTTTCCCCATACTTCCATTGACCTGTGAACTCTCTTGTTCTTTTAAACTGAGGTATGATCAACATGATTTTCTGGGCTAATTGACAGCATGTCACAAGGACGAAGACGAAGGAGAGTTCAAAACGGTTTCTATAAACAAACTCAGGTAATCCACAACGACGAAGAGAAAGTATGTGTGTGTAACATGCACGAACAAACAACATCCAACAAACACAGAGTGAAGGTGGGGAACTTAAATACACAGTGATAATGAGGAGATGACGAACAGGTGTGATGATCTGATGAGTGTCCATGACAACTGATGAGTGGCGGGAAAATCAAACAAAGGAATGAAAACAAACTGAAAGTCCATGAAAGTGAAACTAAAGGTGAATAAGTCCAGATAACTGTGACACCAGAGCTTAACTTCTATTTATGAACTTAAATAGTTTCACCGCAGGCTTATCAGTGCAGTCTGTTATGGTTTTCACTCTCCAAAAGTGTGATCATAATTACTACTCTAAAACTTTTCTTTCTGCAGTGCACTATTAAATTAACTAATTTATCACAATATTCTATGTGTTGGTTTTCAAATGAGCCCATGCATTTCCCCAGTGGTATATATATTTGGCTAACACTTCTTTAGATGAGGAGAGCAAATCCGATCACTAAGCGAGCAATTCCCCTGCTGTGATTAAAGATGCACGCTAAAATCATAGCTAAAGGTGAAAATGCTTTTTAAAGCACCGCTAATTAGTTTGGAATCATTTCCCTGATTTTACCCTTTCAGTAGGCCTATGTGTGTAGATAAACGTTGGGTTTGGAGGTAAATTCTTCCACGCTTTTTAAACATTGCCTTGAGAGAAACAGTGTGCTGCCAATATTGTTGAACCACTCCTAAATCTGAAACAAAAAATATAATCTCCATACATATTTACATATTTACTCCTCTACATATTGACCATTTCATGTGGATTTGGAAACATTGAATGTCTCTGTTTTAATGAAAGAAATCCCTGTTGTATTTGTGGTTAGTTGTTTACTGTGGAGAAGCTAATCATTTGTTACAAGTAATTTGATAACATATGATAATTAGGTTATTAATTTATTTTCTTTCTAGTGTGACATTTATGTTGTACTGTATTTGTATTTGGGATTATTAATACGTCAGTCCAGGAAACGATGAGACAGCTGATGTCTGTGTTTTGAGAAAATGCACAAGCTGTCACAGTCATCCACAGCAACATATGGGTTCATTAACTTCTGTGCATGTGCACATCAATTGAGCTGTGCATTTCACTGCCAGAAAGAGGCAACTGTTAGTACAGGATATGAAGGTGGGAAAGAAATTGGTTTAATGTAACAGTCCACATGAAATCAAAACAGACCCTGTTTACTTCAACACAATTCATCTGTGCAAGTTAATCTACAGAAAGTCAGAAAATCAAGCCCTTTTCAATTAACCCAAAAAGCACGTCACACTACTGAAATAAAGTCAGTTGTGACGTTCGACAACATAATTTTTAGCATGACAAAATAATATGAACATGCTCACTCAAATTTGACATTTTATAATACTGTAAAAAATGGTTGTTTCAACTTTAAAAAGTAAGTGTTTGTCCTGCCTTCAAATTTTAAGTTAAGTCAACTTGAAATGTGAAGTTGTCCTAAGTGACAACATGGGTATTTAAGTTCACAAAACTTAAAATTTTAATTCACCAATTACACTTAAAGGGATTGTTCACCCAGAAATGAAAATTATCCCATGATTTACTCACCCTCAAGCCATCCTAGTGAAACCGTTAACCTAGGCCTTTATGACTGTCTTCTTTCAGAAGAATAGAATCAGAGTTAAATAAAAAAATCATATTTCTCACCTTAAATAACTAGCTTCCGGCAGACGGTCATACGCATCGATTTACGGGGAAGAGTGACCCTTGACCTGATGCATGACACATTGACGAACGCCGAAGCGCAGATGATAGAGCAAAACAAAACACCGGTCACGAACTAGAAGTCTAAAACAAGAATTTTTAAAGAGAATTGTCGGAGGAGCTTGAGTCTGTTGCCCAGCCCTGTTTGTTTGAACCGCGAGAGGCGTCAAAGCTTACACTGCTCCAACATCCTACATCCTACATCATACATCGCGTCAAGTGCCACTGTTTTGGCGTAAGTCGACCTGCGTCGGCCATTTCATATTCGCTCAATTATGACATTTTGAATGCAAATATGACATTGTTTGAGATGTCTTTGTTATGACAACTTGACATAAACCAATACATCATAACCTGTTAGTGTCTTGGTAATGACAACTTGACATTACCAAGACAACATAAATTGTCATAAATATGTCATAAACATGACATAGCAGATTAATTATCAAACTTAAGAAACCACTTAGCTTTATGGGTTAACATTACATTAAACTGTCATGTGGCTGGTTTTGACATTGGCTGTCATGAGGCCATTATAACTGTGTCATGAATATTTTTCTTGACCTCAACTACAGAGGTACAAATTGAATTTGTCATTTAAATGTTATAATGGCCTCATGATAGCCAATGTCAAAACCAACTACATGACAGTTTAATGTGATGTTAACCCATAAAGCTAAGTGGTTTGTAAAGTTTGATGATTAATCTGCTATGTCATGTTTATGACAGGTTGTGTCGTCTTAGTAATGTCAAGTTGTCATGACAAAGACACTTGCAGGTTATGATGTATTGGTTTATGTCGAGTTGTCATTACCAAGACATCTCAAACAATGTCATATTTGCATTAAAAATGTCATAATTGAGCGAATGACTCTTAATGACAGTTGTCGTAAACATGCATGAAACCTCCTTCATATTCATGACATGTGTCATGTCATGATTATGAAGGTGTCATGTCAGTCTTATGCACACCCCTTCAATTAAAGTGTTACCCATTTTACAATAAATTGTCAAATGCACTTAAAAACTATTAATTGGCTACTTTTGGCATTTAAACAAAATATTTTATGATGCTAACGTGATATGTTATCAAGAAGAATTCGCTGTGGCACATAATCAGGTGAAAATATTTGTGGTGAGTTGCTTTATAAACACCCTCACATTTATCTCTATTGATATGAGTGTCAAGGAGTAGAAAGGCAAAGTAATTTGCTCCTCCTTTTTCCCGGTGAGTTTCATTTAGCCTCCTGATGTGAGTTATTATCTACCCATCAGAAAACAGGGCCAGTACAGATGATGTTTACCTCCTTGATGGTGTGGTGTGGGCCAGAGAGAGATCATTTGTCATAAAAGCTTGCACTTTTCCTCCTTTAAGTGATCTGTTCGGCCCACTCTTGAAAAGAGGAGCCACACACAGCAACTCAAAGTCTCACTGAGAGCACTTCAATTTATTAGCTGTGTTCGATCTGGAAAGCATCACTTTTATTATTGCTCATATATTCAGGATTAAGAGTTGGTTCTTAAAGGTCGGTACAACAGACCCATAAACTAGAGCTGTACCTAAAATTGTATAAGGTCTAGTAGGTACTACATTTAATTTAAAACATACTTCGTGACCATTAAAAAGGTATTTTCTAGTATACATGAAATTCAGGCATACAGCATCAACCATATTGTCATTGTCACGTGACCTACATTACATGCATCAGTTGTATCGCTTCACTGCCATTCACAACTCTCCCGTGGCTTTATGGGATAGTAAAGTGTTCATTAGATGCATTTAGTATAAATTTGAACTGCTCTTTTGGCGTGCTGTTTTTCGCATACTATGAATTCAGACATTCTACTCTGTTGTTGTACTGTTTTTCTGACACTATGTAGATGTCACATTCGCGCACACCATCTTGGAGGATTCACCATGTTGTCAGGAACAGTAAGAAGAATCAATGATGCCACACCATAGCGCACTTAAATTCCCAAAGAAATGGGATAACCTTTCACAGGTGAGAACCACCCACAACAGTCATGGCAGTAAGTTTTTTCCACTCACATTTCTTCATAAAATATAAAAATCTAGCTCTGAATGTAGATTTACATGTCATGTCATTTCATGGCAACAGTTTGCTTTACTTATTGTTTACTCTTTTAATCTATTGCAATGGATAACATTAATACCGCCTTATCTGTTCAAAGATTCACTGAGTCATCAGATCGAGGCGCCACAGTCATTATGGTGCAAGGTGAGCCTTGAGAGAGTCTATGAGCCCTGCTGGACTTAATGAACACAAGTTAAATCTATAGTCTGGCCCCTGGCCTGGTTGACTTGTTTTGATTCAGGTCGTTTTGCAGATGCAGATATTTCTCAGGAGTTCCTGCATGCTTTACTGGTAGGCTATAGACGTGAGCCACAGGGTAAACAAGAAGAAAACTGATTACTTGAAAGAAGCATTTAAGAGGAAAGAAATATATGTGACCTCAAAACGAAATCAGGTTCTAAATGGCACCAGACCGGAGTATTTGTCTAACATGTTCCAGAGAGGGCAAGCTGTCACTATTGAAAAATGAAAGCAGAGTAGCCTGGCTCTGGGTGTGTCTCGTGATGATGGGGTGGTTTGTGACCCATGAGAGATACTCAGGAATGCCTCAGGGTGCAGGCGACATTTTATTCATGCTATTTTGCCACACTGTGAATACGTGGTTCATTTTCAGCCATGGCCTGGGCTTGGTTCTGTTTCTCTGTCACTTCATCTCATGTGCTGTGCATATCAGGCCTGGCTTCTTCAGACACTCTCAATGGAGAGGTGTCATCACTCTGTCAGCATTAAGTAGCATCACAACCATGTGGGAATCAGGGTGCTAATTTGGAAGAATGATTTTAAAATTCAAGCCTTTATGCCATGTATGAAAAAGCATGAAAGGTTTTGTTAAATTTGTAACCTCTATTAAGTGTAAGGATAAATCTCATGTCAGTTAAGAACTGGGTCATATATATATATATATAGGCCTTATTTTTTGCATTAAGACAATGAATCATTTTACATTGCCAAATAAGCAACCGTTCCTGTTCTCCAACCTTTCTCAGTTGCCCACTAATGGAAAGAAATGAATTACTATTTGGGTATTTAAATTGTACAGTACATTTTTAATTACATGATGTATACCTACAATTGTAGCCTACTTCTAATCTGGATTTTTGCTTTTCAGATTTTCTGCATTTTTTTATTTAAATTCCAATAACAAATTTGATTTGATTTAAATTTCATAAATAATAATTAAAAATATTTTATTTAATTATACAACTATACAGTCCTCAATGTTGGTTTGCTTTTAGAACGGTGTCTTTTTCTGCAGGTTATAATTATAATACAGTATGAGTGAATCATTGGCCGTTTCTCAATATGCGTTCTTGTCTGTACTTGTGTTCTTGTGGACTTGTGAAACGTCATCAGTCACTGCCCAAGTACTGTTCCAATTCAAAGTTCACATCTAGCCAAGTCCAGTTCAAATCCCCGGATGTGTTCTTGATCCGCCCCGTTTACCGAGGATGCATCGAGAGGTGACTTGTGCGACTTGAGACAGCCAGGTATCCCAGAATGCATCTCGCACCAACTAGCAAGCGTCAACAGCAGAGGAGAAAACCCGTGCACTATCAAAATACTACTGTTATTGTGTCATGAAATGTAATTTTAAGAGTGTTTCAGGCGAGAAAGTAGTTGTTTAAAGCTCAAATCTGTGGTTTATTTATAAAGATAGCGCCTATTTGAAAAATGTATCTGACGTTTTCGGAGTTGTGAGATCCAGGCGATCACCGGGTGTTTTAGCTGTACCTAAATATCAAGAGAGTTTGTGATTTGGACACAGCCTTAATTATTATGATTAAGAAGATATTATTATACAATGTAGTAGGCTATTGCAGGCTTTGTGAGATTTATCCATAAAGCATCAATCAAACCAAGTGTTTTTATAAATCATTTTAGAACGTCAGTCCAGTGACAAAGTAAAATGCACTTACGTTTGGAAAATATTTGATGCAGAAGTAACACCATTATTCCGTAAAAAAGGATATTCATGCATGAAATATGGCAGATCTGTTATAATAATACATTTTCAGTGGCTTGCACACAGATCACATATAGCAGAGGTATAAAAAGGTTTTGGTTGCAAAAGGACAAAAACTCTGGGGACTTGCGGCACAAAATTTCAAGCGAAAAAACTGTGTCTGGATCCTCGGCTGAGTTCAAAAATGAAATCTTTGTATGGAATTGGAATTAGACACACACAAACACATCAAAGCGGTGATTATTGAGCTGGTTTGTTTCCCGGCAGATAAGTGCGGGAACGACAGCCAGTATCATTTCAAATATGAATTAGTTTCATCATTTACAAACATGTGGGATCCTATGTAATCATGTTATAGTTTTTACTTTGAAACCAAACAGCCTATTACATGGTGTCACGGGAAATAATGAAAAGGCACTGTTTATTTCACACGAGCTGCATAAACAACTCAAAAAGTGCCTTTTCTTTCTTTCTTGAAAACCGAAATCAGTGTGAGAACTCTGTCTTTCATCGCAGAGTTGTGCCTCGCTCTCTTTGTTTATGAGTGGCCATGCTACAATGAATAAAGGTCTTATCAGTTCAGTGAACATTCAGACAGACCCTTTTTGTGTGCACTGATGTTAAATGTAGCCTCATTTCCCTTCCTGCATTCTTATTCACCACTGATGGAATTTCCCTTGGGGGCCAATAGCACTCATTGGAAATCAATGGGAATAAAGCATGAGGGAATTGGAGGAGATCAATTATTTCAAAAATATGTTTGGCGGGAGGTCATTGCGGTTGGTTTTCTAATTTTGCTAGTTAATCAGCCTTAACCCAGGGCACAGAGATGGAGAGTTTGGCTTTATGTTGTAGCCTACTCAACCCCCCTCTCTCGCTGTTTTTTTTTTTTTTTTCAGAAAATAGAGTGTTCTCGAGGAGGACAAACAGGGAGGCAGCTGGCTTGCAAGCATGTTTGTGTGTGTGTGTGTGTGTCCTATATTTAGGTCCTTTGCTTGTTCTGACAGCTGTTTATGTGTTCTTCAATTAAAAGCTGGCTTCAGTCTGAGCCGTATGCATGTCCCATTTTTAGTATTCACAGCCAGATGTAAAGCTCCACGGATGTTTCATGCGCGCCCACCACTACTACTACACTCATCCACCCAGGACATATCAGATCATTTTTGTGCAAATGAACGTAATGTCCTCTGTAATGAGAGCGCTTGAGGTTTATTTCTGATGATGGCCTGTCAGGTCCAGAAGGCAAGCAGGACCTTAGATGGCTCGCCTAGAGGTCAGGCATAATGTCACAACATCACAGATGCCACACTGATGACAGCCCTTTTTTTTTAATGGACATGCACAACAATATCAGGTCAGCACTGAACTGAACCAGGCTGAAGTGGCTTGATGTTCTCATCACGGTGGAGTATCAGCATCCAGTGACATGTTCAGTCATTACTTCAATAATTTACTTTGGTTTCATGGTGTCAATGCCCAGAGCTGAGAGGGACTATGCATTACTCAATGGTGAATGATTCACTGGCGAACCAGAGCATAAGCAGAACGAGAGCAGGTGCTCTGCAGATGGATGGTAAAGACATTTGGCAGGGGACCACCTGCTACTTAAACAGCTAACTAACATTTGGTTTCCAAATTAGATTCAAGGCATTCAGACACGGATAATTAAGTTGATCCAATGTGACAGACTTTCAACATTGTTTCATAGTAGGGGGTTGAATATTTTGATCCGTGGTATTTAAAAAATATATATATTAATTTGTGACAAATAACACATAGGTAGGCCTATCTATAATCTATCTATCATTAGAGTGTGACAGTTCTATCTATCTATCATCTATTTATACTAATACTCAGTTTTTGACTCTGTATACAATTTGATCTGTGGGAATTGTTTTAACATTTTGTGACAAATACAAGAGGGACTTTTAACCTTAAAATTTTTTTGTTATTCCGGTTGGTCTTGCGCAGCAGGCTCTTTATTAAAAACTCTGCACAACCACACATGCTACATATGTAACCATAATTAACAAAACACCAGAAGCAAGACAAACAGAAGGTGTTGTAGTATCCCAGAAAAGGAAGATAAAACAGATTGACATCCCCCAGCAGGAAACGCGAATGACACTACTTATTAGAGACACCTTAACAGTGTTTAGATTTACTGTTGATCTCTCTCTGGCATGGATTATACACAGCAAAGATTTCAATATTTTGATCATTATGACTATAGTTACAAAAGTAATTTCTGCATCGAGCTGAGCAAGGAAAGAATGTAGCCTACATGTGGGTGGACTATTTTGATAAATAAAAACTCTCAGAAATAATGGCAGGAAACAATAGCCATATAATCAACCCATGAATAATCGATGGCCTGTAATGGAAGCCTATAAACACCCATTCCCACAGAACTCAGATGACTTGATTATACTTCAAACTGCAGAGAAAGCACAAATCCCAATGAATGATCAAACAACGAAACCAGCCGAATGACAAATGAAATGAGAAAAGTAATGGAATACCGCTATTAGGAGCCAGTGATAATCTTTGCATAAAGAGGAAACACTAACAATTTGAGAGGAAAGGCTTATCAGCTGTATGTAGCCGTACAAACTGCTCCCTCTGCTGGCAAGTTCTCTTCTCCTTCTCTCCTCTCTATCAGACAAGAGGACAAAGAATTACAAACACACAGTAAGGGCCCATTGAAACTTTTGCATAATCTCTCCAGCTCATCACAAACACTCAACTTTACAGGAGCCAAGGGCTCATTCTGAGTTTTGTCAGGATGTTAACCTAACCTAACCTAACCTAACAAACTGATTACATGAATCACTTAAAAGCATAGATCTGACACGCAGCACTGGAAACATGAAACTACAGCAATAATTCACAAACATAAAAAGAAAATTAATATCTATTTTAAAGAATGTCTAAAACCTCCCAATATTCTGCAGACTTACAAAACAGATAAAAAATTAATGCACCCTTAAAAAATTTAAGTGAATGTCCTGAACTTGTGCAGAACGCAGAGCCAATATTAATGAATAATTTAACCGTGAGAGATGTTAACGGGACTTTGGGGTTTAAGGGATGTGTGAATTTGAAATCCCATAGATTCAAAACAGATGTCTGAATTTTTTCATTGCAGAGTAAAGTAGGAGATGATTTATGCGTTGACTGCAGTCATAACGTTGACTGCAGTCATATCATGATTAAGGCTGCAGTCATCACAACCAGAACTCCCATCATCATTAGGCTTGTCTTGTCTGTCAATAGATCTTCTGCTCATTAATCTCATTAGTCTGACTGAAGCATATGCTTATTCATGTAGGGAAATGCTAGGCAGAAAAGAAGCTCCCTGATGGGGTTGTTTCAATGAAAAATCTAGATGACACATGAAATTACAAGGCAATGCTACATTTTTATAAAACATGATCCAATTGCTTTTGTTCACCACTAGAGGGCGGCAGTATTACTTCAAAATTAACTTGGAATATTGGACCTTGCAATGAAATTAATTTCCATGCAACTCATCCAGCTATTGATCTCAGTGTATTGTGTCTTGTTTTTAGCGTATGGTGCATTCCACGAGTACAGTAAACTTTGTTTCCCATCTTTTAAACCATTACAGGAACAAATCCAATTTTTGTTGTGAGACTGATTTAAAAATTATCTATAATAATTGACTCTAAAATGTTGACTTTGATGTTGAATTTGTCCTTCCCACCTCAGAGGCCTTGACCTTCTTGACTGTCATTCACACAATGTACTTAGTAATTACAATACATTATGTATAATTACAAGTATAATTAACCCAAAACCAAACCCTAACAGTAACTCTGTAGCCTACATGTAGTTAATTCATACTACTCAGTATACTTATTTGAGTAAGTACAACTGTCACCTTAAAATAAAGGGTTAACACTTTATTTTAAGGTGCTCTTGTTACAGTGTAATTACACATTTAAGTAGGGTACTGTAAAATGAATTAACTACATGCATATTTACTAAAGGGTTAGGATTAAGTTTGATTTAGGGTTAGTTGCATGTAATTATGCATAATTTATAGTTATTACTAGGCTATAGTAACTACATGTAACTTGTAACACGGACACTGTAATATAAAGTGTTACCAAATTTGTGTAACTGATTATTGCAAATTGTAAAATAACACAACTGCAATTTTGGCAAATTTTGCTTTTTAGCCTACTCTATAGAAAATGAACAGAAAATAATATTTAGTTTGATTGACCAACCTTTTCTTAAATTTCACTGAAAAAATAAATGTATCGGGCTATATCTTTCTAAATCTGTCTCTGACTATAATTCATCATTCACTGATTAATTATTACCTAATTAAAAACTTATGAACTTTTGCAATGAAAACATTATTTTTGATTTCAGAAGTTTCCGTAGTGTTTTCTGTCATGTTCAGTCCATTATTGTCTCCGGCTGAATCTCAGCTGACATTGAGGTGTAAAATGACACCTATCCGCAAACATCCAGTTTAGACCTGCTCTATCAGTCGCCAGTAGGACTTTTTTCCCCCATCAGTTTTTCTACTCTTACGTGACCATAAGGTATGTGAATATTTAACTGTATTCGAGTACAATGTTCAGTTTTATATCTAACTCATTTTGCTGTGGACGTGTTTCGTGTAATCCAGGTAGACGTGACATGACGTCACGTGCTGACGACTCGCCCGATCTTGATTTCAATGAAAACTTGCTTCTCATCTCTCTACAGTATCATAATAGCACAAATGTATCGAAATGTAAGCGTAATTAAGCTAGAATATAGACATATAAGCTAAAAATATACACGTGTCGTGTCTGCCTTTATGTCGTTCGCATTGTTCAGCGTTCACACCTGTTTACATATTAGGCTACGCGTGATAAACAGGTGTTGACGGAAGTAGCCTACACGAGCTATTAGCAACATGTTTACTTTGAAAAATTATTGTATAATATTATGTATTTTTGCTAAAATAGTTATCGAATATTGTGTGAAGCTTGTGATCATGTGTCAGGTGTGCAGGAGGAGTGTGCTGTATGATTGAGTCCTGTATGATGGAGGATTTGGCTGTTTTGGACCTGTTGGAGTGTCCTTTGTGTATGGAGCCTTTAGACGTGTCTGCCAAGGTTTTGCCGTGCCAGCACACGTTTTGTAAATCATGCCTTCAGCAGCACGAGGCATCACACCACCATCAGATGTGCTGCCCAGAGTGCAGAACTGCTGTTCCAGGATCAGTGGAGGAGCTTCCCACCAATCCGCTGCTAGTGAGACTCCTAGAGAGCCTTCAGGAACGGGTTCCACTGGGCACACCGAGGGACAGATCCGGCAGATATGTGAGCTCTACAGTCCAGGAGAAACTTTTAGGCAGTTACATTCAAGATCTGCCCAAACAGGAGCAAGACACACAAGTAAGAAGTAGGCTACATGTACTTTTGCTGCTTGCATTAGAGTGTGAATAACGATTTGAAATGCACAGACTTAAAAAGCTGCCTTTGTCTTTCTTTTTTTTGTGTGTAGCTGCTGTATTTTTTGACATGCAGTTGAGTTGGTCTTGCATGCATGTCAAGACTTAGGCTTGTTTGCGTTTCTTTCTGGATTAAAATTCTTTCTGGTTTGGTCACACTTTATATTACTGAAATATATATATATATATATATATATATATATATATATGAATGATCAATTACTTAGTTATGACAACATATGTTTTTACTTTGCTTTAACTCATCAAAATTAAGATAAGCCATTTTAAAGTTATACAAGTTTTTTTTAAGTCAGTTTATTGTGATTTAGGTTCAAATGACTTAAACATCAAAGTTAATTGTACTTAAAAATGTAAGGCAGCAACTTTTTAATAAACTTCTGTGTAATTACATAAAAAAAATCAATGCGCTTTGTTCATGTATTGCAAAACACTTTTGCTGCTATTGGGATACGGGTAAAGTTAGGCAGAAGTTTGGTGGTATGGGTAGATTAAGAGTGGGTTAACGGGTAAGGGAAGGGTCGACAGTGTAGTTAGATGTAAAGAAATTCATTACATGAAGGTATTTAAAAAAAATAAAAAAATACATTGTAAAAATATAAACAATAAATGCTTGTACCAAGTGAATAATTTAAATGTTAGTACATACAGTACAATGCCCTTACTATAAAGTGGGACCAAAATTATTATTATCATTTTTTAAATGTTATGATGTAGATTTATCATTATGCTGATAATAGTGCTCAAAATATGAATTATTTCCAAAAAATCTGTCCAGAATGTATCATATTACATTGTGTCTGTTGTCAATTCAAATCAAACATGATGTTTGTTTTTCGATAGAACAATAATCCTGCGCAGCGTAAATTATGATGAAATGTGTATTTATAAATAAATCAGTGGGTTTGGTGTTGGGATGTATGGGAGGTCAGTTTGCCTTTCCGACCTGCTTAAGAGCTCAATTATCTCTGTGTGTGTTTAACAATGTCCACTGAAACACACAGGGCCTTGGTTTAGTTTAAGTAGGTCGGTGGATTTGAGTTTCAGTTGTGAAAAAAGCCATTGCATCGGCCGCCACAAACAGTAACTCTGTTTACACACTTGGGATGCTTTTGAGCTCTTGGGAAACTTTCCGCACTGCATTTCCCATTCCATGCTAATTTAGTAGACATGCATTAGAAGTACTAGAGAGACAGTATACAATAAAGAGAGCTGTTAGATGCTGTGTTATTTACAAGTATACATACATAGCCTACATATATAATATGTCATTTCATAATTGTTGTGGATTACGGTAATGAAAATTACGTTTTCGGCATTGCAGTAATAAGAATTGGATGTATTTAATTGTCATGCTGATAATGCCACAATGTAAAAGTATAATGGTCCTACAATGGCTTCATTATTTTTTTTCTTTAGAATTTGGAGTAAAATATGGCATTGACAGGCTTCCTTTTTATTTGTTTCAGGTTCAAGCCCAAGCTTTATATGACTTCCAGGGGAATGCACCTGGGGAGATCACAATGAAGTCAGGTGACATCATTTATCTGCGGTGGAAAGTAGATGATAACTGGTATTATGGGGAAAGCAAAGAGAGCACTGGTCTGCTACCAGTCAACGTGGTGCGAGTCATAAGTGAGCAGCCGCTGGCCCTCTGCCGAGCACTTTATGACTTCAATGCAAACAATCTGGATCCAGACGACAGCAAGGAATGCTTAACCTTCTTCAAGGTCAATCTCTTCTTTTTAATCAGTGTACTACCACAGATCAGTTTTGTTGGTACAATGGCCACGAAACTTAATCCATGCAAAAAAAAAAAAAAGGAATTTCATTACGTTAGCAAAAGTGGCATCTGCTAAAATGATTGATTTTTATGTGTGTCTGAAGTGACAAAATACTTCTTTTGGCCATCGTATGTTAAACATAAGCATTTTGAGCATTAAATGCCCCATTTGTGTGATTTATAGAGTAGGAACTGGGAAGCAAATACATTTCTTTTCTTTGGGCTCTTTTATGTAGCAGTATTGTTAGTCACACCACAGGACTTGAATTATATAACAGTTCTGACTCAGGCACAGCTTCCATTAAAGGACATTTCCCGGAGTGTTTTTTTCTTCTCTGAGAGCAGATGGTCCAAATGGGTCTGGATCCGAGTTAAGGGTGTAATGGGCCTGCAGCGTAGAGTGATTTGAGCCAAGTAAAACGTCTTCAGGGACGTCCATGCACCCTCAGCTGCCTAACGGCTGTCTCTCTTCCCCCCCACAGGGAGACAGCATTACTCTCATTAAACAAGTCAATGAAAATTGGGTCGAAGGTAAACTCGGAGACAAAGTTGGGATTTTTCCTTTGCAGCTCACAGAGGTAAGGCAACAATTTTTTATTCTAGATTTCAAAACATGGAGAATCTCTGTGAAGAAATGTTCAGATCATACTAGAAATCAAACCCCAGAAATCAAAATATAAAAAAGCGTAACATTTTACAATAAGGTTTCATTAGTTTACTACATTAGTTAACACGAACTAATAGTGAACCGCAGTTCTACAGCATTTATTATTCTGTGTTAATGTTCATTTCAACATCAAAATCAAAAGTTGTTTTTGTTGACATTCATTAGTTAATTCACTGTGAAGTAAAATGAACAAACATTGAACAGCTGTATTTATATTAAGTGAACAAAGATGAACAAATACGTTAGTTATTACATTAACTAATGTTAACAGATGACCTTATTGTAAAATGTTACCAAAAAAAGAAATATTTTGCACAAAGAAAAGACAGCCTATTTTTAAATTGAGTAGATTTCCCCCTCATTACTGTAATGTAAAATATTGGAAATAATGTTGTTTTTATTATTAAAAAGACCATAAATTAAAGACAGTACTTGTACTTTAAAATCTGCTTTACAATTTAAACCAGGGGTCTTTTTCTGTAATATTTATGAAGGTTAGTGTTGGACTTTAAGCCTGGCCTACAATAACTTGCTCATAGTATATAGTATATGATATCACTATATTCACATACTTTGTTGTGAGGCTTACATTACATTGAAAGCCACTAAAATAATCATTCAAAATGTGCATAGAGTTGCACATTACATTTTAACTTTTAATGTGGAAGGGCTAATGAAGCATGTAGCTGAATTTACATATTTTTGGTCATTTTTAGTAACTTTTTGATTTGTTGATTTTTAACAACCCCTCAGAAAACAAACAAACAAACAAACAAACAAAACTAATGGACAGTGTGACAAACTAAAACGACTTCAACTCTGATTAAATGTAGTAGTGGACTCTTGAACTTTAGCTTCGATTGGAGTTAACTTCATAGTTTAAAATGCATATTTTTATATTTTCTTCAGCAAAAATGAGTTTGCGATCGAACATTAATTGGAAGGACCCCTGCAGTGCCGCCACATACCTCCTGTTGACGACCCCCGATTCAAGCAACTACAGTAATGAGAATATTGTGGACCATTGAGAATGAGGGATATTTGCTTAATTGTCATGAAAATAATGTCACAGCACGAAAAAAACAAAAATTATCCTAAAAATAGACTCCTTTGTGCAAAATATCCTATTTTTCTTTTGATTTTGAACATAACCCAGATATTCCTTGACTATTTTGTTCTTTCTAAGCCTTTATGCAATAATACGCTAATTTAAAATGATGTCACTCACTGCTTTGTGACGCGAAATCTTCGTCACTATTTGGGAATCTTTTAAATTTTCCGCTAATCGTTTTCCCTGTTTAATGTCACGATTAAATTCCGAACAATAGGCCCTCGTCTCTTAGCACTCGTGGTGTCGCCAGCTACTTACGGAGCGTGATAACGGGCTTTTAGACGTGGTTAGTGAGCTTGCTATCTCTGACGCAGCAGTTCTGTGCCTGAGATGTGCATTCTTCCGCCACTGCTGCTCCGGTGAACCTCATGTGTCGCTGGATAATCAAGCTCCAGATGGCTTTTCATTATCCATGCACTGAATTAAATCTGAGGTTAGTCAGATAAAACAGGCAGCCAGCCTCCCTCTCAGCGCCAGTCGGGCATCTCAGCGGTGACCAGCCAGGCGTGAAGGCACAGTAATGCTGTCTTTTTCTTTGGTGGCAGAGCAGCACATCATGGGAAAAGGGAGGGGGAGTGTCACTCCTGCCCACATGTGCTGCACCAGTCCATCTTAACAGTGCGTTCCTCAGATCCAGCTGCCTCTTAGGAAGTTTGGAGCGAGCAGGTGGGACTAATCGCTTTTAACTTGCACTTTTCTTGCTGGCAAACTCACAGCGGGTAAAGTGGCTCACGCAGATGAGAGCCAGCATGTCTTTATTGTGCATCTCAGCTTCTTTTTTAACCCTGATTTGTGTCTGTCCGCTGTAGCCGAATCCGGCGGCGTACGAGCTTCTGGAGAAACGCAAGAGGAGGGACTCAGTGGAATCGCACCCACGGAGCGCCGTCAGGGTCAACGCAGACGCTTGCGTCCACAGGCGGCTCACTGGAGCGTCCCACAAGTCGGCCAGGCCTCCAAATGTCAGTCTCCTGAACAGCCTGAACCATCCTCCTCTCAGCCAGAGCCAGCAGCCAGCTCACATCAGCTCCACCGCACAGCCTTCATCCAGCAAGACGCCACATCTCGGCACGTTTAACAAACCACGTCTGAGGAGCTCTCACAGAAACTTGCCTAAGGTGAGCAGTCCCTGTTCGGGGCTGTATTTTGATCACATTTCTTTGTGTAGGAATGACGATTGGCTATTTATGTGCTACGCAGACATGCGATTAGTTAGCCATGCGTGTGTTTTTGTCATTCAGTGCTGTGATTTAGCTACACTGGGTGTTTTTTGGATGATAATTCATGAGTTTAACATCCTATTCATTATTGGTGAAGGAGAGAGATGATGAGTCAGAGATCTTCATTTTTAATGGTGAGGCAATGTTTGTTTTGGTTATCTGTGATCCTTCTTGTATAGAAAAGGAACAATACTTATAATATCTTAATGTGCTCATGATGCAGATTTACCTGCTTCAATCTCACAAGATTTTGGCAGTGTTGCAAATGAGATTTTATTGGAAACATAATGCTTTGAAATCACTGCTAATGTATGTGATTTACCTAAAATGAGCAGTTACTTTCTTCATGTTTTCTCCTAATAAATGTGTACAAATATTTCTCTCCGCTGTCAGTGTGAGATGTTTTGCTGTATGAGAGGAAGCCAGCGTGCCTGAGAGCTAAAAATGCCCCATTCTCTGTTGCAGCTTTACAAGCTCATGACTCATATAGGGTTACATAACACTTTCCTCTTATCTGGTTGAAAGGCTCATTCCTCTCCACCGAGCAGTGACTCTCTCTCTCTCTCTCTCCCTCCTCCTGCCATCAGTTGTGTCATTAATAGATGGCGAGGAGAACATCGCATCATGGAGAGGCGAGTCACTCGGGGGTCGGTTAACACTGGATTTTTCTTCAGATTGTGCAACACTGTGTGAAGTCATAGGAAACATGCCCACTCTTTCTGACTCAGCAGTGTCATTCAGAGAAGAAAAATATTTAAAGCAATAGATCGCCCAAAAATAAAACTGATGTGATTATTTAGTGATTCATTGTTGGTGCAAACCCTTCATGAGCTTCTAATGGAACACAAAAGAACAATATTGCAGAATCTGCTGGCTGCTCTTTTCCATAGGTGCGGTACCATATAATTGCACCAGAACTTTGAGGGCAAAAAAGGTCCTTTGTCTTTTGTCAGTAGATGTATGAAGCACAGCTCACACAGAAGTCACTTTCAAACCAAGCTGCTGTCTGTTGGTTGATGCTTTGTGTTCACATGACCAACTTGAACTCATATGCATGGGGAAATCTTTCGCCCTTAGACGTGGAATTCACAATCGCATTGATTCTGATTGAAATAACTGGATGTCTGTCTTGCAAGACAATCTTTAAATATGAAGTTGCAAATAAAAGGATAAAAGCAAATGGGTTATCTAAATATGATCTGTGAAGTTGGGTCTCCTATGGTTGGTTATAACAGAGCAATATTCTTGTCAAACAATCTCTAGTTAAAAACCTGATCATTTTGAATAGGCAAAGTCTTACAAACTAATTACATTTCTTAAAAGGCAAATATTAAACATCTCCAAGAAAGTTATAAAGGATGGACTTACTTTATATTAAGTATCAGTAAATATTATGTACTGACATTTAAATTAATAATAACGTGATACAATGCTTTTTCTGTGTCCGTAAATGTTTTTAGATTGTACTTGCATAGCAAATACCTGCATGTAATCACAGCTGTAACTCATTTCTGTAATTACATCTACAATTACACTGTTGACCCTTCCCTTAACTAACCTTTAGACTTACCATAAAGCCTGTCTCTAACTTTACCCGTATCCCACCTCAAAAGCAGCAACACGATATTCATTGCTCCTAACAATTTTCTGTTACACAAGTACATACTAGTTAAAGACACCCACATTGAAAAAAAAAAAGTTTTTTTTTCAAAGAAAATAAAATTTCAGTCTTTCTACATCCAAATTTCAAGTTTAATTCAATGGGTCACTTGCTGTTTATTTGTTATTATTTCTAAAATTGACTTGCCATTTCTGAGTGAACATGATCGCAAAGTAAATCCTACACCAATTTATTTTCAGTGATATGGACTGGGACCGAACTTCCTTTCTTAAAATAAATGCTCTATTGTACTCTTGTTGCACTTTTAAGATACAATTTTGGATTGCAGCACTTCTTATGTTAATGTTACCGCCTCGCTAGGATGAATCACCTGTGCTGTATTTCTCATTTGTACGTCGCTTTGAATAAAATGTGTTAATGTACTGTCTAGGCCTTCTGTGTCTTCTGTGGCAGTGCTGATGTAACTAAGCTGTAATCACCTGCTCTCTCTCAGATAATTATGGGACGAACTGTAGGTGTAAGTGTTTAAGAGAGGCGTGGAAATTGTCAAAATTACAGAAACTCTACAGGATTCACAGATCGGTCTCTTGTTTCATCATGCTTTTGTAATGCACTAATATTAGACTGGATCTCAGTTTAAGAGAGAGACTCAGTTGCCCAGACGTATTTCTCCGACAGTCCATGTGACTCTTCCACGAGCCTGTGGCCTTAATGTTAGTCGTTTGTTATCAGTGAGGAAACATCTCAGTCTAAGGCTGATGTCAGAGATATTTCATTTGGGTTTATGTAAGAGATGTGTATGTAACTACTCAAAATAACTCCTAAATTAACCTAAAAACGTCAGTTATGTTTATAGTTGGGTTTAGGGATTGCATAAAAGTTGGAAATTCTTAACTGTTATATTATTACATAATTAATTGGGTAACTTTCTACAATAGTAGTAATATGTCATTAAACTCACATATTTCAAGTTCTTCGTGGTCTTTGATTAATTTTTGTTCTGTCAGATTTTGTCTTGTTTTTGTTTTGCTTTGCTTTTGACTTGTTTTGTTTTCAGGCTTGTTTATTTATTTTTTTGTCTTTTTGTGTTGCATTGTTTTGTTTTATAATGTCTTATTTTATGTGTCATTTGTTTGTGTTGACTTTTGTTTTTAGTCTTGTCTTTTGTTTCTGTCTTGTTTTTTTGCTTTGTTTTTGTCTTGTTTTTTTTGTCTTTGTCTTTTTGTGTTATGTAGTTTTGTTTGATCGTGTCTTACTTTGTCTCTTTTGTTTGTTTGTTTTGTTTTTACTGTTGTTTTTGGTCTTGTATTTTTTGTTTTATTTTGTCTTGATTTTTGTTTTATTTTGTCTTGTTTTTTGTTTTGCTTTGTTTTTGTCTTGTTTTGTTTTCAGGCTTGTTTCTTTTTTTTCTTGTCTTTTTGTGTTGCATAGTTTTGTTTTATCATGTCTTACTTTGTCTCTTTTGTTTTGTTTTTACTGTTGTTTTTGGTCTTGTCTTTTTTGTTTTGGTTTGCTTTGCTTTCGTCTTGTTTTGTTTTCAGGCTTGTTTGTTTATTTATTTTTTTAGTCTTATCTTTGTGTTGCCTTATTTTGTTTTATCTTGTCTGTCTTTTTTTGTTTGTTTGTTTTGTTAATTAGTTTTAATAAAGTACTACTCATTGTTTTCATATGTTAAAAGACATGTTGTCAAGGGTCTACATAAGCACGAATGTTTGAAGGTCAACAAATCTATGGAAGTGTTTTCAAACACATGTATTGAAGATATTACATTGCTGTCAGTGTTTGTGTGCAGAGACAAAAATCACCAGTTACTTTCTAACTATTACAGAGGGACAGGACAATGAATGGTGAAAGTCCGCCAGCCATTACCATGGCACTGATTAACCCCCAGTCGTCCCCCGTATCATCAGAGAGCAAGATGTCTGCCACACAGCAGCTCTCCATCAGTGTGTGAGTGCTTTTGAGATCATATGTAACTTTGAAGAACACCTAAAAGATTGTCTTGCATTGAAGCGCAAACATTTTAATTTAATTCTGTAGATTGTACAGATCTTTAGTTACTGTGTCTCGTCTTTGTGGCCTAGAGACATTTAGGAATTAATTCCTTGGGCTTTTAAAGCGACAGTTCACCCTTTCTTTTCCTTTTTAAAATAATTTTTGAAGAATATTTACATTTCTCATACAGCAAAAAAAGTATGGGTTTGAGTGAGTAAATAATGACAGTATTTTCCTTTTCGGGTGTTTGGCTGCAATATTTCTTCAACCTGTTGTATGACCTTTTTAGGTGTGCAGCGCTGTATTCCTACACACCCCATCGCTCTGAGGAGCTGGAACTGAAGAAGGGTGAAATGGTGGGGGTTTATGGGAAATTCAAGGAGGGATGGTTGCGTGGACTGTCTCTCAGAACAGGCAAAGTAGGGATCCTGCCGGCCAACTATGTTACCCCTGTACTCAGGTGAGCAGAAAAATAACTTAACAACTAGAGAATGCAAACTTTTTTTTGTGGAACATTTTAGTTCTAATTGGAACCTTTTTATTTTTACGAGCACACGCCTATTATCTTGATAATCAAGTTTACAGTAATATACTAACTTTCTCACAGAACATCTGCAAGGTTTCTTGAACAAACCAAACCTGCTGTTCCTAATACAAGCACAGTATCAACAAAACGACACACCCCACACAAGCCGCAGGCTGTAGTCCTGGCCCTAGACAGAGTAAACAGCGACTCCCCATCAGCTACAATGGCCGTGATGTCATCTGCCGGTCCCGGGAGAGCACCGCAGCCGGGTGGAAAGCAGGGATGGAGCACAGTGAGACGCGCCTTGCATGCCACACACAGGGGTGAGAGCCAAAAAGCCCCAGCACGCTGTGACAACATTAGTCAGTCTTTAGCTTTTGCAACTGTTCTAAATCAAAAACTAGTCCAATTTGTGTTTTATTTGCACATTTTGTCCTTGTAAGTCAATATACATTACCAGTCAAAATTTATAGTACGTTTTGGTGATAATACTTGGTGAGCATAAGAGACTTCTTTCAAAAACATAAAAAAACATCGTAATTATTCCAAACCTTTTACCAGTTGTGACTCTGTAGGGCCGCTCTACAAAACAGGTACATTTTTTGTGTACCTAATTAAAATGTGTACATAATTAATTTTCAGTTCACCCAAAAAGGAAATCATTTACTCAACTCATCATTCAACAACTCATGTTGTTCCAAATATGTATGAGATTCTTTCTTCTGTTGAAAACAAAAGAAGATATTTTAAAGAAGGTTGAATATAAGAATGTAATCAAACAGGTGACGGTGTCCATTGACTTCCATTGCAATTTTTTTCCTTACTATGGAAGTCAATGGGTGCTGTCACCTGTTCGATTACCAACATTCTTCAAAATATGCTCTTTTGTGTTCAACAGAAGTAAGAAACTTATACAGGTTTGGAACAACTTGAGGGTGAGTAAATAATGACAAATTTTTAATTTTGGGGTGAACTATCCCTTTAATTTTCATGGAAAAAATTATATATGGATTATTCTCTCTTCATATATTTTTATATATTAGTTGACATACAGACATTAACTTGCATGGGCTGTGTTTCTTCTGCAGCAGTTATATTTGTGTATTTGTTCAGTCTGATGCAATGATTCACTTCTGCATGACCTTTCGTTTAGGGTCGCCTCACCACGGAAGCTACAATTCACATTCCATCCTAAGCCTTCAGCCTCCTCCTCAGGATTTGGGACAGATCTATACTTTCGGTCGTTCACCCGTTCTTCCCAAAAAGAGAAACGGGCTGTTCTCGAACCCCATTAAGACGCAGCATTGGGCGTATGAAACAACAGCAGCACCCTCTGCTGGTGGATATCAGCCGGTCTACAGGGACCCTGTCCAGAAAGAGGCCAGCACAGCTCGTCAGTCCATTCTGGTTAAACCAGAGGCTCATAAGCACAATGCAGAGAAGGTAAAAAAATGTTTTAGGAATAATAGGATCTAATATTTAAAGGCACAGTTTTAAATGAATAACATAAGCATAATTTGTTTTTTGATGTTCTTTTAGCCAGTAAAGTCAGTGCGGTTCCTGACTCACGATGCTCCTCAGACAACATTAAAAATGGCGTCCGCCTCATCTGCAGGACATATCTCTGGTTCCCAGTCTGGCCTTTCGGCTCTTGACCACTGGAACCCTTCAGCCATATTGGGTCGGGATGGAAATACATTAGTTCTGAAAGACACAAAAACACTTCCAGCCAGGAAGAGCACAGGTCAGGATCATGCCACTATGGACTGCCTCTCACTAAATATAAAGCCAGTACTGATCAGCAACCAGTCCGGCTCTAGTAGGTGGGTATTCTTGAGTGTCTCTTTAAGAGGAAGTATTGCGTTATCTGATCTAATTGCTCTTCTGTGGGAAAATTATCTAGAAATGACTGGCAGATTATTTTTTTTCTTCCTCCTGAAAATTGTCAGTTAGCAGATATTATTACGCGATCTCTGGAGATAATGCACCGAAACTGTTTTTAACTGAAAAACATTTCCTGTCAAGAAGCATTTAGATATGCTGTAGCACATTTTGGCTTTTTGTGATTGGTGCGTTCTGTTTTTGATGTTGACACATGGATTTTTCTGCAGATATAGGGTAATGAAGGGGTACAACGCTAAAACAGATGCAGAGCTCACGCTGACGGAAGGTGAAATCGTCATCGTTCAAAGGCCTCGAGCAGACGGAAGGCTTCTGGTGACTCAGGAGATCAGTGGGAAAACGGGCCTTTTCCACATCAGCGTTCTGGAAATACTAGACAAAGTCCTTTGAGAGCCACAGTTTCTTCTGTAGTGTAGGTGTTCTCCGACCAGTGCTGTGTTTAGAGTCGAGTCATTTGAGCCTGTTGTGCAATATACCGAAATTTAAAGCAATATCCCTTGTATAACATATGACAGAACACATCATTTTTCATGCACACCCACTTGGCACAAAAACCTGTTGGCTTTTCCTTCGTCATTAGTCAGTTATGACTGAAAACTGTGCCTTTTTGTATGTTGAATCACTGTTTGCACTTTTGGATGGGGTGAGAGGTGGGGAAGGTTGTTAAAGGAGAACTCCGGCGCAAAATGAACCTTTGGTCTAATTACACATTGTTACCTAGTCAACCGTTATCTGAGATTTGTTTTCATGATTATCGAATGAAAATAGTTTTATCTCTAAAAACAGTTTAGCCTATAAAGCTAGTATAACGCTAGTATATTGGGCATAGATCAATGACAAATAAAAATCGCTTGTTAATACCACTAACAAGGCTGAAAATAGCCCCACACTAACACGGTAGCATAATGAGGGTCCCTACCTTCAAACCGAAGCATTGAGAACTTTGTCAGTGTCCAGACAGTTTAATAAGAAGATATTTTTTACGTACAGTCAACTTCGCGTATACAGGCAGAAGCCATCTTTGAAAAAGAGTCTCTACCAGTCGATCTACGAACGCCGATCCAAGCCTGCTGTTCGCGCTCACCTTATCACAACTTATAGCTCGTTCACATCTCACCAGCGCACTTGGATCGGCGTTCGTAGATCGACTGGTAGAGACTCTTTTTCAAAGATGGCTTCTGCCTGTATACGCGAAGTTGACTGTATGTAAAAAATATCTTCTTATTAAACTGTCTGGACACTGACAAAGTTCTCAATACTTCGGTTTGAAGGTAGGGACCCTCATTATGCTACCGTGTTAGTGTGGGGCTATTTTGAGCCTTGTTAGTGGTATTAACAAGCGATTTTTATTTGTCATTGATCTATGCCCAATATACTAGCGTTATACTAGCTTTATAGGCTAAACTGTTTTTAGAGATAAAACTATTTTCATTCGATAATCATGAAAACAAATCTCAGATAACGGTTGACTAGGTAACAATGTGTAATTAGACCAAAGGTTCATTTTGCGCCGGAGTTCTCCTTTAATTCTGGGAACCAAGTAGCCTATGAGTCTATGGCCTGGTTTCACAGACAGGGCTTAGATTAAGCCAGGATTAGATTTTAGCTAAATTAGGACATTTAAGTGGCTTTTATAAATATGCCTTAGAAAAACAACAAAAAAACATTACTGGTGTGCATCTTGAGACAAAACAATGGCACTGACATGTTTTAAGATGTGTCAGTACAAGTTGCTTTCAGTTAAAACAGTTCAAACATGATTTTTAGACTGAGACTAGTTTAAGCCTTGTCTGTGAAACCGGGGGTACGACTGCTGGATTGAAGGAGGCCTAATGTCGACTTACTCAAGATTGTCTTTTTCACGCACAAAATTCTGTTGTCTCAATATAGTAAAGGTGGAAACGTTTTGTTGTATAAAATGTCATAGCAACTACTGTATATCCTGAATCTTCAGGTTTCCTGTTCTCAGTCCATGTATTTTTTTATTTTATTTTTGTGAAAATGATTAAACTACTAATTATAAACAAAAAGACTCAAGAATTTTCTCTTAAAGGCCTTTTTGACTTTTATTGAATTTAATTGGGTATTGTTTGCATTAAACATAAAAACACATTTCTACTTTTGCACCCCCTTCACGTGAATAATTTGCCATTTCAGTAAGATACATACTGAAACATGACACACACACACACACACACACTGCACACAAACAAAAAAAATCAAGGATTCACTGACAGTGATAATACTGATAATAATAAAGCATATCAGATGGCAAAATGATGAATATAATACTATGCAGTTAGATGAAAGGAATGGTATTGGGAAAGACTATTAAACATTATTGATATACATAAATATGTTTATGTCCGGGTGATATCAGGAGCGCGCATTGCCGCTCGCGCATGTCCAGTAACCGCAGCACTGGGCAGGTTGAGTTTGGGATAGGCACTGGAAAAACACAACATCCACCCGAATGAGCTCATCGAGTGTCATTCCTCAGAAAACGCGTTTATTGAGGTCTTAATAAAGAGCCATATATCCGCATCTTAAAATGCCGGTAAGATTGTAATCTCCTATCTTTATTTATCGCTGTGTAATATGTGTGTTGTTATGCCCCACCTTCCCATCATTCCTTCGCTTTGCAACCATAATCTCATGCAAATATTCACGGACTGTTATTTGACTGCGTTTTCTAACATGCACTCGGCGTTATCGTTCACTTCTATGATGCATTTAATTCTTGTGTGATGATTTTGTCCTTTTTAATGACTAGAGTGGTTTTGTGCACAACAAACTAGCTGCCTGCTAGTTATTAGCATCATAGCAAATTGAAGGGGTTTTACCATGTTAAAATCTGTCAACTAGTCAGATTCACGTTTGGATTCATGAGAAATTATTTTAAAAACCGCTTACAACAGATAAGTTAACTAGGGATGTTCTGCGTGTTAAAATGAATTTGCCTTTTTGTTGTCGATAAATTTAGCCGTTAGCTCGACACAGGCCGATCATATCCGCTGCTTAGCAACAGCGTTGACCCCACCTATCAGAGACATCAGTAACCGGTGACCTTTACAATAAAGGTTGAGATTACAAGAGAACCCATAGCTCACGTAAAGATACCTTAATTTGGTCTTTCTTTATTTATGGGCTCTTTTCTTTGTGACTTTTAGAAAATAAGCTCTTATAAAACAATTAACAGTTTTACTAGTTTATTTGTCAACTAACTTCTTGGACATACACCCACCGGCCACTTTATTAGGTAGGCTTAGGCTACACCTTGCTAGTACCGAGTTGGAGCCCCTTTTGTCTTGTTTGTGGCAACAAGGTGCTGGAAACATTCCTCAGAGATTTTGGTCCATATTCGTCGTCATTTGGTACTAAATGGCCCAATGTGTGCCAAGAAAGTATCCCCCACCATTACATCACCAGCAGCCTGAACCATTGATTCAAGGACGGATGGATCCATTATTTTATGTTGTTTATGCCAAATTCTAGTGGTGTAACGGATCATTGGATCATATTGGTTTTTGAGTCACAAATCGGATAATTTTTCGGATCAACAACACACAAAAAAATGGTGGGGTTAATGTATTTTTGCTTTTCATTTATTGCCTAAAGTCCACTTTAAGTACTTCAATACCACAGCAAAAATCTAGCTTTTAATAATTAAACGTTTTTTTAAAGACTAGTGAACAGGCAATAATAAAATAAGAACAAATACACAAATTACAAGCATGGATAAATACAATATAACAAAGTTACAAATAAAGTAAGGTCTAACAGTAGGATTCAGGTACAGAAAACTAAAGTATTCATTAACTGTAAAATAAGTAACACTATAGTGTTCACTGTATACATTTAATATAGATTAATCTTTGTTAAAGCAACAACTTTGTTTTGTTGTTTGATTAACATTAATAGACAATGGCAGATATTTATGGCTGCTGTCGCTTTAAGACCTAATGAATGGATCCTATTTCTTTCTCAGCTGTTTACGTTCACTTAAGACATAACCGACTGTTTATGAAAATACTTGCCGAGACGGGCATTTTATCATCATTTTATGTGTACATGTATGTGTCTGTTCAAGCGCAAGGAGACGCGAAAGAGGATTAAATTCGATCTTTGTGCGCTGTCTGAAACGCACAACTCAGTGTGTGCGCGTGCGTCGGGTGTGTGCTGCTGTGCGTAAAATATCCAATGAGCGGCAGTTCTGTTGGAGAAAATGCCTTGTTGATGCCAGAGGTCAGAGGAGAATGGCCAGACTGGTTCAAGCTGATAGAAAGGCAATAGTAACTCAAATAACCTCTCATTACAACTGAGTTCTGCAGAAGAGCCTCTTTGAACACACAACATGACGAAGCTTGAAGCAGGTTGTGCTTGAAAATCCCAGTAGATCAGCGGTTTCTCAGACCAGCCCGCCTGGCACCAACCATGCCACGTTCAAAGTCACTTAAATCATCTTTCTTCCCCAGTCTGACGCTCAGTTTGAACTGTAGCTGATCGTCTTAACCATCTCTACATGCCTAAATACATTTTGTTGCTGCCATGTGATTTGCTGATTCGATATTTGCGTAAACAAGCAGGTAGAAAGGTGTAGCCTACCTAATAAAGTGTCCGGTGAGTGTGCATGCAGCATTGAAGATTGATATATTTGCAAATCATTAGCTAGCTAGTGATTAGTTCAAAACAGACGTCTGGAAGTTGAGATGCATGGCTTCGACCCATTGTGGTAATTAACTGAAGCTTGCATGCCATGTTGTAATTACCGTAATTACCAGATTTCAACTTGCAAAAAGCATTCACGTCCTCGTAGACCTCGTAATTACAGCTTGTAAGATGGGAGTTTTCTAAGAGCTCCTACTTGTACCATGTGACCGCTGCAGATTTATTTAGGTGTTGAAACGCATAATTCCCAGTCCGAGGATGTGAACGTCACGTGTTGTCATCTCGAGCCTACGGTAATTGCCACATGCCGTTTTATGTATTAGTCACAAATGCGGAATGCCTAAAACAGCCTTGGCTGTTTTTCTAAATTAACTATAAACCAT
This sequence comes from Rhinichthys osculus, assembly GCA_029959095.1. Lineage (NCBI taxonomy): Eukaryota > Metazoa > Chordata > Actinopteri > Cypriniformes > Leuciscidae > Rhinichthys > Rhinichthys osculus. The sequence continues at coordinate 35,557,244 of JARWKJ010000011.1, read as the reverse complement.
GGTTTCAACGGGCTTATTGCTTTTATAAAAAGGTTCTAATAATAATACTGTATAAAGTAATAGCCTACTGATGTAATGAGGTTACATGTTTGTAGCGTAATTTACAACGTCTTTGTACGCGGCTCAACCAATCAGAATCAAGGACCGGAACTATCTGTTTTATAAACATCAATTTATACTATTAGTTAAAACTAGATATTTATATGGAATTAATCCAAGGTTGACTGTTTTAATTAATAAGAGTTGTTATATGACTTAATCTATTAATCAGATAGACTCGTTATTAGTTGCTGATGTGGCAATCATTAATGAATGGTTTAGTTCTTCATGAATTAGGCCTATATGCTAACTCCAGTTTTATGTGTTAATTTGTTAAGCATGAATTAATGCATATTGGTCCTCCCATATTATAAAGTGTTTGTAATATCCGACATAAAGACAAATAATACTTTAACAAAGGTAACAAAGGGTGTATTCACACCTGCCTTGTTTGGTTCGATTGAATCGAACTCTAGTTCGTTTCCCCCCTTGGTGCGGACCTTTTGGGCAGGTGTGAATACAGCAATCGAACTCGGGTGTGGACCAAACAACCGAACCGAGACCCAGCTGAAGAGGTGGTCTCGGTACGGCTTCCAAACGAACTCTGGAACTCCGACCCAATTGCAAGAAAGCACTGCGCCTTTGAGTTAACAGGCTTCCGTAGTCGGAGATTTTGGCATAATGGTTTGTGTTATTGTTGTTCAAGACAAGTGCGAAAGAGAATTCCATTGCGGCGCGCTGTCTGGCCACACGATACTGTTGCGCGTCTTTCTGCGCGTCGTGTGTGCTTCATGAGTGAGTGCATCAGGACATTCACATACAGAGCGTTCTCTTTAGTCTAATCGCGCATAGATGCAAAAAAAGCTTTTGCAGTTCATATAATGTAACGATATACAAGGATGATGCTGCGTTAAACTGGACAAACTTAATCGCAAGCGTTAACATTGACAGCACTTGTTAGCAGTATATACAATAAGAATCTCATTATTTGAATGTGTGAACATAGCCCCTCTCTATGAATGAACTTTATACCTTATCCGTCTTCTGCGCAGTTTGCGTTTGTATTGCGTTTGTACAGAATAACACAAAATTAGTAAAATAACAAATATTGCAGTACGAAATATCTCCATGCTGAGCCTTTTTTGCACTTCATGATTTCCCTACTTGAGAATCCTTGTCCAATGAATGGACGACCTTAGCACACGTGTGGTTTTGTTTACTAATTTTGGTTCACTTGCAAAAAGAGCAGTGTGAAAGCGAACCGTACCAAAAAAAAAAAAAAAAATTTATTTGGTCCGGACCAAAGCAAGTGAACTATCGGACTTTCCTGGTGTGAATACACCCTTAGAATTAGGCAATAGAGTGCTGCAGGGATTAGTCTCCACCAGCAAGACTAATGGTGTGTTCACACCGAACGCGAATTTAATTATTTGGGCGAGTAGATTACATACAAAGTCAATGCAAAGACGCGAATAGACGCATCATTCGCGCCGGGCGTTGCGAATGACGCGAATTGGGCGACGCGTTTGCCGCGAATGTCTTCCGCGCAAGTTGAAAAATTTGAACTCGAGCGAATGTTCAAGCGTCTAACTAAACGCGATAGACGCGTATTTGACGCTCTAGGGTGTATTCACACCAGGAAAGTCCGATAGTTCACTTGCTTTGGTCCGGACCAAAAAATTTTTTTTTTTTTTTTTTTGTACGGTTTCACACTGCTCTTTTTGCAAGTGAACCAAAATTTGTAAACAAAACCACACATGTGCTAAGGTCGTCCATTCATTGGACAAGGATTCTCAAGTAGGGAAATCAGGAAGTGCAAAAAAGGCTTGAAGTCCCTGTAAAGTCAAAATTAAGTATGTGTTTTGAGTTTGTCACACCACAGAAAAATTTGTTATTAGTCACCCAGCCAAATTTGAATGATAAAAAAAGCCAGCAAGTACATAAAATAAGCTATCAAAATCTTGAAAAAATGAGCTCTCAAACGCTGGGGGCGTGTCCGCTGGCTGCGCTGAAACCACGCCCACTCGCGGGAAAGCTGCCGTCCACCATAGACTATGCCGTCCACACTCAACTCTACAGCCGGAATGGATGCTCGCACGGTGGGCACGCACTGCCGATGATGGCACCAGTTGTCGGCGCGACGGGAGGATGAAGGCTGAGGCGGGAGTCGGTTCGGCCCCATTCACCAGTAACAGCGGATTATCAGTGAATCCCAGACAGTCATCTCCGACGAAAGTTTATAAAACTATCCCATGTAAAATTATCACTTACAGAGGCGGGTTTTGGCGGTGATCCTCAGCTCTCCATCAAGGTGGCTCTTCACAAAATTAATCCACTTCTTCTTGATGTAATCGTTTTTCGGAAATTTAAATAAGGACACCGATCTGTTTTGTACGTGATCCAGTGATCGCATTCAGGTAGTACGCATTTCCGCGACGAAGGCATAGCTAGCTAGCAATCTGTAGGCTGTGCTACTAATAGTACTGACAGTAACTCGCGATTGAGCACAAACTGATGTGAATGTGCTCTATAATTGTTAGGAGCGGCCAGCCTCAGCGGCTCCCGTAGGTCATCAAGTAGGGGCGTGTCCAGGAGCTCAGGCGCTCCAGTGCGTCATCGAGCCCTGTTTTAGCCCCGCCCAGAAAATTCGGAAAATAGCAATGGTGAAAAACTGTTTAACGGTCTAACTCCACAATTCAGTACTTCACAGTTCACAGTCTTTGTAATATGACTATACATTTCTAACATTTATAATGTGTTTAGAATTTTTTTTTTAAATTGCCTTTACAGGGACTTTAACGTAAATTAACGCAGCATCATCCTTGTATTGTAACTATCGTTACATTATATGAACTGCAAATGCTTTTTTTGCATCTATGCGCGATTAGACTAAAGAGAACGCTCTGTATGTGAATGTCCTGATGCACACACTCATTCATTCATTCCATTCCAATGATGCACACACGACGCGCAGAAAGACGCGCAACAGATGTAATGTAGTAGGCTACAACAGATCACTTTCCCATAACGCAACTCCGACTACGGAAGCCTGTTAACTCAAAGGCGCAGTGCTTTCTTGCAATTGGGTCGGTACATGTTCACACCGTAAACGAACCGTACCAGAGTTCGTTTGGAACCGTATCGAGACCACCTCTTCAGCTGGGTCTCGGTTCGGTTGTTTGGTCTGCACCCGAGTTCGATTGCTGTATTCACACCTGCCCAAAAGGTCCGCACCAAGGGGGGAAAGTTAAACGAACTAGAGTTCGATTCAATCGAACCAAACAAGGCAGGTGTGAATACACCCTAATTCACCATTGGTTTTCCTATTATAATGAGGTTTTTCAATATTTGAGTAAAATAAGGTCTGTGGTAAATCTAACTTGACAATACTTGTTGAAAGTTTTGCTCAACAGCGTAAATAATACACACCCATATCAAAAAGTATGTGAAGCTGTTATTTTTTTATTTAAAAAAACATATGTTTTTAACAAGTATCTAGAAATATAGAAAGTATCGTCAAGTTATGTTTTCCAGACCTCATTTTGTTCATGAATTGAAAAACCCCTTTATAAAACCCTATAGGAAAAATCTTGAGGGAACCAGTGGCGAATTAGTCTTCAGGGTTTTAACGTTATCCCTGCTGCAAATTTCTTCTAAAACTTATTCTTATCTGATTCTGTTTGTAAACCTTATTAAAGGATTAGTTCACTTTTAAAAAACTTTTGCTGATAATTTACTCACCCCCATGTCATCCAAGATGTCCATGTCTTTCTTTCTTCAGTCTAAAAGAAATTAATGTTTTTGATGAAAACATTCCAGGATTTTTCTCCATAATGCACTTTGCTGCGCACCAAACGATTCAAGGTCTAAATGACCGTTTCAGTGCAGCTTCAAAGGGCTTTAAACGATACCAGACGATTAATAAGGGTCTTATCTAGCGAAACGATCGGTCATTTCAAAAATAAATAAAAAAGTTCAAGTTTTATAGGCACAAATGCTCGCCTTGCGAACTCTCCTGTTCGAACTCGTTCATCAAAATGAACGAATCTTTTTTTGAGTCATTGACTCGTTCATCAAAATGAACGAATCTTTTTTCGAGTCATTTTTATTTATTTTTGAAATGACAGATCGTTTCTCTAGATAAGACCCTTATTCATCGTCTGGTATCGTTTAAAGCCCTTTGAAGCTGAACTGAAACGGTCATTTAGACCTTGAACCGTTTGGCTACCATTGAAGTCCATTATATGGAGAAAAATCCTGGAATGTTTTCATCAAAAGCATTAATTTCTTTTCAACTGAAGAAAGAAAGACATGGACATCTTGGATGACATGGGGGTGAGTAAATTATCAGCAAAAGTTTTTTAAAAAGTGAACTACTCCTTTAAGAACAAAATAGTTAGAAATGATGCCACAACTAAGGTGCAGTCATATGCTGCGTTCACACCATGTCTTAATTACCGTAATTACGAGATGGCAACCCGTGAGCTGTTAAAATGAATCTGCTGTGGTCAGGTGGTACAGCAGTCACATGGTACAAATTCAGAGTTTATAAATTGAAATTAGTTCTACGAAGACATTAACACTTTTTACAAGCCAGAATCTCGTATTTACGGTAATTCCGTCAAGGTGTGAATGCACCTATAAATTGTCTGTTTTTTTTTTATTTATAGTTTAGATTTTACAAAATCTATTACAATCACAATTAAAAAAAAAAAAAAATTATGATGAATTTTCACATATTTATGGCCGACTTCCATTGTGCTGACAAACAGTCCCGCCCTAATGTTTTTGGTTTGTATTTGTACAGAGTAATAAGCTGGATAAACCAGAGAAGATGGAGGTGAGTGATAACGTGAAGGTGGTGGTGAGATGTCGACCCCTCAACGAGAAGGAGAAGATGATGGCACACAAGCAGGCTGTCACTGTGGACGAGATCCGAGGAACCATTACTGTGAACAAACTTGATATAACTAGTGAGCCGCCAAAGACGTTCACCTTCGACACAGTGTTCGGACAAGATAGCAAACAGCTGGATGTGTATAATTTAACAGCTCGACCCATCATTGACTCAGTATTAGAGGGTTACAATGGTAAGTAAAAGACAATATTGCATAGATTGCCAAGTTTTCATCTATTTGGCTGTTTTTGCAAAGATTCATTTCTTTTTTCAGGAACCATATTTGCATACGGTCAGACAGGCACAGGGAAAACGTTCACCATGGAGGGTGTCAGGGCAGTGCCTGAACTCAGAGGCATCATTCCAAATTCATTTGCTCATGTATTTGGCCACATTGCAAAAGCAGAAGGAGACACCAGGTGAGACGGGGATTGTTTTTGAGTGCTGTGGTTTAGGGGTTAATGTGTTTATTCGATGTGTTGAATTAATGAATTCTCATGATTTCTTATGATATATCTTCTCAACGTTATCAGAGATGTGAACAGTATTAAGATGAACTCTGCTGACATGTGTCTTCTGACCACAGGTTTCTGGTAAGAGTTTCGTATTTGGAAATATACAATGAGGAGGTGCGAGACCTATTGGGAAAGGACCAGATGCAGAGGCTGGAGGTGAGAAACCGACATATTTCTGCATATCTGAAAGTTGAGAGCTTGAGATAATAGTGTTTCTCACTCCTGTTTCTGGGGGCCCCCCAGCATTGCACTTACTAGGTGTGCCATTAATCCAACACTCAAAATATAGGCCATGAAGCACTCGACTAATGCATACATCCGCATTAAATCTGCCCCCACAGAATTCTACAGAAAACAGAACCAACTTCCACTGAATTCTAACGCGTCAAACATAAGTTGATAATTCGAACTAATTTGATAATTGCACACTCTGCGGGTTTGTTTATTAAATATTGTTCTATATTGGATTTAATTTGATGATGTTTTCAGCTTTCAGCTTTTCAATGGTTTCAGCATTTTTCTCCACAATTAGTATCAACAAACACTGGCTTATATAAATAACAACATACACTGCCATTCAAAAGTTTGGGGTCGATAAGGTTTTTGTAATGTCTTTTTAAATTTTAAGTTCAACAAGGCTGCATTTATTTGATTAACAATACAGTAAAACAGCAATACTGCCATTACTCCAGTCTTCACGCATGATCCTTCAGAAATCATTCTAATATGCTGATATGCTGCTCAAGAAACTTCTTATCAATGTTGAAAACAGTTTTGCTGCTTAATTTGTTTGTGGAAACCATGTTTTATTTTTTCATGATTTTTTGATAAATGGAAAGTTCAAAAGAACAGCATTTATTTGAAATGCATGTTTTGTAACATTATAAATGTCTACTGTCACTTTTGATCAATTTAATGCATTCTTGATAAATAAATTTACCGGTATTAATTTCTTTCAGAGAAAAAAAACTGACAGTCCCTAAACTTTTTGAATGGTAGTGTAACCTTATGAATGTAAGACTTTTGTTTTTGAGGAAGTCTGACTTAACTACAGCTATAATTGAAATGAGGCAATTTGTTGTGCAACTTAAATTCAGAATTGTAAAGGCCACAAATGCAAATAATGAATGCTAAAATTATAATACAGGTCAAGGAGAGACCTGACGTAGGAGTTTATATCAAGGATCTTTCTGGATATGTGGTAAACAATGCTGACGATATGGACCGGATTATGACCCTTGGACACAAAAACCGTGAGTATATAATTATTTTATTGAATAAATTAAACATACTAGTTGTTTTCAGAATGCAAAGTAATATTTAGAGTTGGATAAGTAAAGTCTTTAAAATAGATCTTAAATGTGGGTATGAATATGTAATATTTGTGTGGGTATGTTTTGCCATGAGCATGGATGACTGCTTTATTTCTTTATTGGTTGCAAAAATCTAAAATGAATTTTAATGAGTAATTATAATCAGTGTTAACGCATTACAAGCAATGTGAGTTACGTAATCAGATTACGTACAGTTGCAATCGAAATGATTCAACTCCCATTTCAAATCAGGTTTATTAGCAAAATTTACAGACTTTCAGCTGTTTACAATGAACAAATCAAATCAAAGTAATTGAAATAGTTCAAACCAACAAATGTTTCAAGTGGTTTCCCCAAATCCAACCGAAAATGCAACTTTTAATGATTTCTGCAGTCTGAAACACCTGATTTGCAATGGGGGTTGAATCATTTCAGAATAATATGCAAACTCAGAATATTACGCAAACCTGCAATAATTAAATGTTAAATAATACAAATATACTTTATGTATTTAACCTCACAACCATTGACTTTGCTGCTGACCTTCAATGATCCAATTCAACCATACTAAAAAAGCAAAAATTACTTTAGATAAACATCGTTTGTTTTTAAGTAAGAGGATTGAACTTTCTTCTTCTGCGTCCTATTCTTCTGCGATTCAGAATTGCAGCACAGCTGTTAGGTTTGTTTGAGCTACGTCCTTTACTCTACAGACGTGAATTTGCATTTCCTTCAGCCTGTGGCTTCACTTTTGGTGCCAAAATTGAACTTTTTTTTTGTGTTGTGTTTAATTACAAACAAGCATGCCCAGCCCAGGTGAGAAAAAGTAACGTAAAAGTAATGTTCCATAAAAAAGTGACACAATTAGTCGCTTTCTTGGGAGTAAAGCAATATTGTAACGCATTACTTTTAAAAGTAACTTTCCCCAACTGATTATAATAGTAATATAGAAAAATGTGTTGACCAAAGTGAGAATATTAGAGCGAGGGTCAACTTTACTTGGCATTGGGTTCGGTGCTTTCTAGACAGGAAGTCCAAAGATGGCCAAAATCCGTGTTGTTTGTCTTTGTCCAGGTTCTGTAGGTGCGACTAATATGAACGAGCACAGTTCTCGCTCTCATGCCATCTTCACCATAACTATTGAGTGCAGTGAGAAAGGTGTAGATGGAAATCAACATGTGCGCATGGGCAAGCTACACCTGGTCGACCTTGCGGTAAGCGACCCTCATCATGTGGATGAACTTTAGTGTTTTGGTTTCCTTTCCGTTACTCAATTGTTTTATTGCTCAGGGATCTGAAAGACAAGGAAAAACAGGTGCCACAGGTCAGCGTCTTAAAGAAGCCACAAAAATCAACCTGTCCCTGTCCACCCTGGGAAATGTTATCTCTGCACTAGTGGATGGGAAAAGCACCCACGTGCCCTACAGGAACTCAAAACTCACCCGACTGTTACAGGACTCTCTCGGAGGAAACTCTAAAACCATGATGGTACGACAGTCGATGTGCACATAGTTATGAGCTTTTTCTACTAGTTATGATTAAAACTCTGTAGAAATGAATGCCATTTCAGTCAAAGTACTGCAGACAGTATAATTCTGTTTTGATGATCTGTTACTTTGCAGTGTGCAAACATCGGCCCAGCAGATTACAACTACGATGAGACCATCAGTACTCTCCGCTATGCTAACCGTGCCAAAAATATCAAGAATAAGGCCAGAATTAATGAGGACCCCAAGGATGCACTGTTGCGCCAATTTCAGAAGGAAATTGAAGAGCTCAAGAAAAAACTGGAAGAAGGTACCACACATCAGTTTCATCTACGTATTTTTTTATGTCAGGGTTGGTCTTCGGGATGTGACTCATTTCCTCATTAGCTACAAGGTTGTCTTCATAGGGAACTACCTTCTAACGGTCACACGTGAGGTGCATAAGACTCCCAATTAACACTCATAGTTGATTCTATTAGAGTTTTATGTTAGCATGTTGATTAGTTAATGTCTGGTGATGTTGGTAAAATTATATTTAACAGTAATATTGTGAAATATTATTTCAGTTTAAAATAACTTGTTCTATTTGAATATATTTAAAAATGTAATTTATTCCTGTGATTTCAAAGCTGAATTTTCAGCATCATTACTCCTGTCTTCAGTGTCACGTGATCCTTCAGAAATCATTCTAATATGCTCATTTGCTGCTCAAGAAACATTTAATATTATTATTTATCAATATTATAAAAAGTTGTACTGCTTAGACATTTTTTGTAACATGTCTTTACTGTCACTTTTGATCAATTTAATGCATCCTTGTTGTTAATTTTTTGCAAAAAGAAAAAACTTTGAACGTTGTGTATGTTTTCTGTACTATTTTCACTAAATTTATATAAAGTATTATTAAATATTAAAAAATATTATTAATGTTCATAAAACATTGTTTTGCTTTATAATTTGACCAAAGATGGTGTCTTGAAAGGCAGCATTTTTTTTTTTTGCTTTCTTTGACTGAATTGTAGCAATCATAGATGCACTTATCAAAGTTAGAGTCCCTTTAGGGTTTGGTACAGAGCCAAAGGATTTATACATGTTCAGTGCTGATAAATGCTATGCTACTACTGTTCAGGTGAGGAGATCTCTGGTTCTGACGGCAGTGGATCAGATGACATGGATGAAGGTGAAGATGAAGTTGGTGAGGGAGGAGAGAGACGCAGGAAACGAAGAGGTATGAACTTCCCCTTTTTCTTTTCCACTTCATGACTGGACAACATTAGTCAGAGAGGCCTCTTAGAAAGATGATGCAGTCTGTGGTTTTGACTTTTTTTACCACAAGTATTGCCTTACAAATCATCTTCATATTCTGCTTATGACATGTCACGGTCGTTCTGTTATTTTTGTCTTTGACCTCATTAGATAATGTTGCTTTATTGCAAAACATAAAGAGATTAAACTTTCATTCAAGTGTATTTATAAAAACTTTGGGCATTTATGTCTATTAAATTTCTGATGCACTGCACATACCCTGACGTCATCTAGGTTGAAATTTCTGGATATCACAACATATCAGTGAAAGGAATAGACAATGTGGCTTTGGTGTGCTTGTCTAGACCATCAGATCAAGCAGATGTAGTTTCATTGTGCGTCATGAGAGCAAAACAGTTAATGCCTGGTAATGACTCTACACTCCGATTGTGCCCACATGCAGCCCAACAGTCTGGGACCACTGGTAAAAATGCAGATGAATGCAATTTTTGTTATAAAAATATATTATCATCAGCCAGATTCAGCCTCAATTTGAGTGAAAAGCTGGAAAATAAACATGAATTTCAGGATGGCTTAGTATTTGGTTTGCTTTAATGACAGCAGCACTCAAGCTGCACAGGGTAAACCTGATGACCATGTTCTCCAGCATGATTTGAGAATCATCCAAAGAGCATCTTAGCTTGCCTTGTGGCATTTTGAGGAGTGATGGATGGAGCAGCACATGGAAAACGCGAGTTAAAGGGAGTGCTCCCTTAATCACTTTTCCCAATTACACACTATACTGATTTGCTGCTCAATAAACATTTCGCATTATCATCAATGTGGAAAACAGTTGTGGTGCTTAATATTTTTGTGGAAACCATGACACATTTTTTTCAGGATTCTTTGATGAATAGAAAATTCAAAAGAACACAATTTTGAGGGATGGAGAAGCAACACTGGTACTATCACAATGTGTCATTACTGAATGAAAGTATTAATTTCTTTACAAACTTGTGAACAGTAGTGTACATAACTGTATTCAAAGCCCCAGATAGCACACACTGTGCTGTGCGTATTACACAATATAAATTAAATTTAAAGAACTTAAATTAGTCTTGGATGCTCAAGCTCCAATGTGGCACCCGCTGCTAATCATAAAATCTACCCAGCTTCTAATAACTTTTAATAAATGACATGAATTATTTACCAGTCAAGCCTTTATTTTAGGTGCCATAGAACAGATGTGTATTAAATTGAATCAGTAGGTAGCAGCAGACTCAGTGACACAGCAGAAGCTGAATATAGGACACCATACTTCTATCGACAGGAACTTTATAAATGATTCACAGGCACCACCTTTCTCACTGAAACTCACATCTGATTACTTCATGCTTATCGTCTTCCTTTCTGGTGCACCTCAGTTTTTCTGCATCAGCCTAATGCTCGGTCACTGCTGTGTCATTTCACTCCAACACAATTGCAGACTTGATTCCTCTTTAAAAGACATTTAGATGATGATGTGATATGTGCTTGTGTTTTCTCTTATTGCGCAATGTGCTTGAGTGTCGTCAAGTCATGTAATCTTCATTTATATAGAGCTTTTAACAATGTAGATTGTTCCAAAGTGGCTTTACAGTGATGATAGGAAATTAAAACGTCACAACGATCATTAGTTACTAACTTAGGGGCCGCTAACACGACACCATTTTAACAGGAAACTCTTAAGTTCTCTCTACGCAAACTTTACAAACGCGAACCTGTGAGAACGCTGATGGCGTGCACATGCGTATTAAGAGCCCACTCCACAGGTATGTGCGTTTGAATATACAGTTAGGTCCATATATATTTGGACACAGGCACATTTTTTTTTTTTCAGATATTTACCAAAACATATTCAAGCTATAGTTATATAATGGATATGAGCTGAAAGTGCACATTCTCAGGTTTAATTTGAGAGTATTTAAATCCAAATTGGAGGAAGGGTTTAGGAATTACAGCTCTTGAGAGTAGCCACCCCCCTTTTTCAAGGGACCAAAAGTAATTGGACAATTGAATCAAAAGTGGTTTCTTGGACAGGTGTGGGCTATTCCTTCGTTATTTCTTTATCAATTAAGCAGGTAAGAGGTCTGAAGTTGATTCTAAGAGTGGTATTTGTATTTGGAATCTATTGCTGTGAACCTACATCATGCGTTCAAAGGAGCTCTCCATGCAAGTCAAACAGGCCATCATTAGGCTTCAAAAACAAAATAAATCCATCCGGAAGATAGCTGGAATATCAGGAGTGGCCAAATCAACAGTTTGGTACATTCTGAGAAAAAAAGAATGCACTGGTGAGCTCAGCAACATAAAAAGGCCTGGACGTCCACGGAAGACAACAGTGGTAGATGATCGCAGGATCCTCTCCATGATAAAGAAAAACCCATTCACAGCATCCAGCCAAGTGAAGGACACTCCCCAGACTTAAGGCAGTCATTGCCTGCAAAGGATTCTCAACAAAATATTAAAAATAAACATTTTATTAATGATTATATTAATTTGTCCAATTGCATTTGAGCCCCTGAAAATGGGGGGACTGTGTATAAAAGTGGTTGCAGTTTCTAAAATGTTTACTTGATATTTTTGTTCAACCTCTTGAATTAAAGCTGAAAGTCTGCACTTCAAATTCATCCTGATTGTTTCATTTTAATTTTATTCTGGTGGCATACAGAGCCAAAAGTGTGAAAATTAACTGTATGTGCGCAGGCATGGAGTCCTTCCCTAAAAAACCAACCCTCAACAAACTACTTGTCTGTCTGGCCTTAAAATTTATAATACAGAATTTTATCGCTTCGGCGTAGCCACGTGAACCGGAATTATCCCGACAACGATTATCTGTACAGAGGTAAAGGGGTCATAAGAGGTCATAATCTCTTCACCAGCCCAACCTCCCGGCACCTCCAAACTCTAGAAATAGACTCTAGAACACTTTTTTACTGTCCCACAATTTAGTTAATCGATTTTATCGATTAGTTGTTGCAGCCCTAGTTTTGGCCGTTCTTTTACATGACAATGGCATTGTGGGAGGCTGAAAACGCAATCTTTTGAAAACGGCTTTCAAAAGTGCACTTTTTTTTCCATCTCCGTGTAAACGAAAAAAAAGTGAATTTGTGAAAACTGTGACGTGATGCTTTACAAAGTGACATCGCCATCTACTGGCCTGGCATGAATAATACAGCGTTTTAGTCATTTTCACAGATCCGTGTGAACTGGGATGGTTTTGACAACGACGTGGTCTGTATGCGAAAAAAACGCAAAGAAAAAATGTTTACATTTTTAGTACGTCGCTGTCGTGTAAACGTACCAATGTGGTTTGAAAATGCCCCCTTTCCTACCGCTAACACATTATTAGCTTTTTGGTAATGTAGTCATTAGTGGTGTGCCATATCATACCGTCCGTCCACTATAACACCGGTATACATTTTTACATGATAAAAAAGTGTAATATCGCAATATCAATGATATAGCGACGCAATGATGTATGGTGCATGCATCTTTTCTCTCGTCTCTCAAAATGGGTTGCACAAGCCAAGCGGTGCAGGGGGCGATACTACACTCTCGTGTTTAGGAGTCGGGACATGACGGAATTGTCACTTGCACAATCGGGCCAGCAGTGCATCTTAACTTAAGTTTATAATTTTTACGTCTTTTTAAGTCATATTAGTTTAAACATTCCAGCGATTTTAAACTATTCAGTACTCGCGCACTCTCTGAGAGATGGTATTCTCTGCGTGCACACAAACAGTAAAGCCACCTCACAAACAGCTCACAAATAACAAAAGTTATTTTTCGCAGATTATGTCACTTAAAAACACGGTAAAAAACACACAAAATTTTGTCAAAATTCAGGTCTTGGTTAGTATACTCGTAAACACAGTCGGTTGTCTTAAATAAGCATAAAACTTGTGTGACAGCCAGTGTAATGAAAACCGTAATGGATCCGTGCACTAGTTCTAAAAGTGACAGCAGCCATGTGTCTGTCATTAATGTTGTCGTCAAAACAACAAAAGATAGCTTTAATTGTAAGGAATCAGAATGAATAGCCTATTTAATTTACTCAGGACTAAAAGACTATCAGTGTTATTTTACATTTGATTACTTTATTCAGTTTCTGTAGTATTTCTGAATACTAGGTTTCGTACTAAATATACTAAACGTTTCTCTTTATTTGTATCTTTGTTATTTTGTATACATTTTTGCTACTTTTTTCTATTTAATTCAATGATTGAAATCAAGCTTCCTTGTGTTGTGTAAACTCTTAACAACAAAATAACGCCATTGTAACATTTTAGGTTGCAAGCGCAACATTTAGCTAAAAAATGCCCATTGTGCATTTAGCTCATTGGAAAAGGATGGAAAATGCCCTTAATTTTGTTAATATTTTTTTCTATATCGTCATGAATATCATTATCGCAAATATTCTTGAAATTTCTATTTACGCGTTGATAGTATCACCATAGAAACCCAGTCGCAGTCCGAGGACATGAACAGTTCCAAATAGAACATCACGTGTTGTCATCTCGAGCCTAGGGTAATTACGCATAATTCGTACATTCATGGCTCCATGTATACTTAATTAAGCAAGGGTGCAGAGTTAAATTCAAGCTATTTTAAGGCATGAATGTCAACAAAATGTCATCTTGATTATCAAAGATGTGTTCGGTATACAATTATTGACTGCAGGGGGACTTTAACATTGAGGATGAGAAAAATGTGTTGACATTTATTGCAGCCTCCAGTGAATGTCTCAAATCCTGTCATGAACTTGTTAGAAATACTAATACAGGATCCATTTTCTTAATATAAAATATAATTGATTTATTCTTTTTGGTTTTTGGGTTGAAATAAGACCTGAACATTTTTTTTTTTTGAGATTCACCCATGACAGCAGTTAATCACTTTGTCATTAACCTTTGAACACCTCATGTGAAAAATGTCTGAACTAGCAATAAGTTTACTGTGCAAATAGTCATGAATCACTGTATTGCTTTATGGTGCCTTTGTGCGAGCAGCGTCAGTCAGCTTACAATGAAACTGGGATGAAATTAAGCTGGGTAAGATCGCTGCTACAAAATGGTTGTGTTGCTCTGAGGTGATGTTGATCTGATGTGATGTTATTTCTTGTGCTGAGTGTTTCTGCTGAGGTTTTTATATCTTTTCTGAATGTGTCATGCTCAGGAAGAAAGAAGGTATCTCCTGACAAGATGGTGGAGATGCAGGCGAAGATAGAGGAGGAAAGGAAGGCGCTGGAGGCCAAACTGGACATGGAGGAGGAAGAGAGGAACAAAGCACGTGCAGAGCTTGAGAAGAGAGAGAAGGACCTTCTTAAAGCCCAGTAAGATGATATACTGTGTAACAAGTCATTGAACGGGTATTGTAACCAGCACAAATTTTGGCGCAGTCCAATATAGATCAGTGGTTATCAACTCATTTGGTTGTGGAACCCCCATTTTCCCATAGTCATTAAGCTGCGACTCACATTTTTAGGAATTTGATCCAAGCTAATTTATTTCTTAAAAATATGACTAACACTGATGAATATACAGTATAAGGTTAAATAACAGTCCTAAACTAGTGTCTGTTAATACAATCAGGGCCTGCGGAAGTGCTGGGCAAACTGAGCAAATGCCCAGGGCGCCAGACACTAGAGGGCGCCGCACCATGACAAGTACGAGCGTCTCAAACTTTGCGATCGACAATACTTTTACATGCAATCAAATAAGCCATCATGTAAGCACCTTAATGGATCCAAATGAGCTCTATCCAAATGAAATTTCGATCGGATTGAAAGGGGTGGTTTATTCCTTTTCTAATAAGATCGAGAGAACATGATCGGATTGAAAACCGAAACTGAAAGCACTGCACATGTGCAATGACATAGAAATAGCGTAATGACATATGACGTGTCATGTAAATGAGTGTCCGGTCATTCTAAAATTCTCCTTTCACTCAGCGAGCGTCTGTGAAGTGGAGCAGGACAACGTCCCACCAGTCCTGGTTTCGGATTCTCATCACAGACGACTGGTTTTGGGCGCGCGGCAAAACGGTTCATATGTCTCCAAATTATGACCAGAGACGGATATTAAGTCTGCTGTTTAAAACAAATAAAGAACCAATGTTGGAGTTAATCCAACTGTATTAATTACACCTGTCTTAAGTCAACAGTAGGGGTCAAAATGTGATAAATTGACTTTTTTTCTTAAACATTTGAATGTAGGGGGCGGCATATTCCTATTTTGCCCAGAGTGCTGGATTGTCTTCCCCTGGCCCTGAATACAATACAATTAGTAAGTTGGTTTGAGCCACCATAGTCATCAAAAATATAGAAAGTAACACAAAGTGAAAATAATGGGGTATTTTCTGTTAGGGTTACAGATAGTGTTCAAGTGATATACAGCGCACACTTTCACATTTGCACGCGCCGCGAGCACAGTATAGCGCCTGACAGGAAGGGGTTTTTTTTTTCCAAAAAGGTTAGGACCGCGTGTTTTTCTCACTTAAACTGCGTATGACAGAAGAGTCAACAGCTTTCACACACATCCTTAAAAATAAAAGTCTTGCATAAAAAAAAACACACATTTACAATTACTGTTGTTGATGTTTCTTTGACTACACACTCCATGTGAGAAACCGGTTGAGAAACACTGACATGGATATTAATTTAATGGGTGTATGAGTATAATGGTGTCATGCTTTGTATTATTTTCTGTATCTCAGACAGGAACATCACTTATTACTTGAGAAGCTGTCTGCTCTGGAAAAAAGGGTTATTGTTGGTGGGGTTGATTTACTGGCTAAGGCCGAGGAGCAAGAGAAGCTTCTGGAAGAATCCAACAATGAACTGGAGGAGAGGAGGAAGAGGGCTGAGCAGCTCCGAAGAGAACTGGAAGAAAAGGAGGTAAAGATGATGATAAGACTTTAGCAGATTCATTCTTGACCAATATTCTTGTATAGTTTTATCTCACAGTGGATCATGGTTGCAAATGTCTCTAAAACAGCAAGAGCGCTTGGACATTGAGGAGAAATACACTAGTTTACAAGAAGAGGCTCAAGGCAAGACCAAGAAACTGAAGAAAGTGTGGACCATGTTGATGGCAGCAAAATCTGAGGTGCGGTACATTTCTTGTGCTTTCAAATAGCATAGTTGACAATAGCTATGTTTCCATCCACACGTTTTTATCCGCATTAAGTGATATCGAATGAAAAATGCCTTATGGAAACAGTAAAATCCGATTGAATTTCATGAATATCGACTCAAATGAAATACGATCGGTCTCATCGAATTTTATCTTGATCGATATACGGCTTATGCGATAAACGCGGATGGAAACGTTATTATGGTGCGATCCATTTTGCCTAGTAAAACTTTGTTCGCAAATGTTGGCTTGAATGTTGTGCAATTCGATGAGAAAATGAATGGAAACACCTTAACATGTCTCAAATCAATTCGATATACCAATTTGATCGCAAAACAGCATGTGACGTCATTACGCACAGGTTTTTATCCGCTTTAAAGCCGTTTGATGGAAACACACTTTCACCAGCTTTATTCGCATGAGTTTTTTTACCGAAATTCAGATAATTCGATTGACAAGTGAATGGAAACATGGCTAATGATATTGAACTTCTCTGTCTCTTCTGTTTCAGATGGCTGATCTGCAGCAAGAGCATCACAGGGAGATCGAAGGTCTGCTGGAAAACATCCGGCAGCTGAGCCGAGAGCTGCGTCTGCAGATGCTCATCATTGATAATTTTATTCCTCAGGAATATCAGGTCTATATTTATGCTGGTGCACATGCACTACCAGTCAAAAGTTTGGACACAGCTACTCATTCTTTATGGTTGACATATTTTAGAATAACAGACCCATGAAAAAAAAAAAAAAGCTGGCATGATGTATTAAGATAAAAAAATCTAGATCACAGCTCAACCGACCTCCCGATATGCTTTTTAAACAGTATTGAAGGAGTTCACATGAATGCTGAACACTTGTTAACTGCTCTTTCCACAATATCTGCTCCAACCATTTAAAAAAAACCTTTGTTTTGTAAAGAACCCCAGGGACACATTGAATATTTTTTTTCGGTAACGCTTTATAATAAGGTCTCATTTGTTAACTACATTAGTTAACATTAACTAAGAATGTACAATACATCTAACGCATCTACATTATATATACACATAAGAAACCTGCCTGCAAAGCTACAGTACTGTGAAAAAGTCAGGATGCTTTAAAAAAATAATGTCATAAATAGATTTTTTTTGTTTAAAACCGCTTTTGTCCTGGTACACCTGCACATGGTTTTTCAGGTAGCTTTGCAGGCAAGTTTCTTTAAGTATCTTTGAGACGTTGCCGCAGTTCTTCTGAATTTAGTCTGTCTCAGTTTTTTTCTGTTTCTTCATGTAATCACAGACAGACTTGATGATGGTGAGATCGGAACATACCAGCTGTTGTCAGACTCAGATCTCACTGGATTAATACAATTAATGGCAAAGTGAACGTTTGGGAATGTAAACTGATATTTCCTACTGAAACATTACAGCAAAAGATATACACAACTGGCTTAAAACATTTTCTTGGGGTTGGGGTGAAAATACTAACGTGCCCAAGACTTTTGCGCAGTACTGTTTATATATATAACCACTGCAGTAATTAGAGTATAATTTTGTACAGTACTACACCAGTTTTCAATATTTGTAAAAGGTGGCATTATTATTTTTTCTCCTACACTAAAACAGCGCTTCAGGCCGTAGCACATGCATAAATTAACATGCAAATCATTTTTTTGCATTTTCCCCGTTACCAGAATTAGTCTGATATTTTTGCTGATAATATAAAGTGTGAACTGCTGCTCTTGCACTACAAAGGCAAAAATGTCAAAACTGAGCTGACAAATACACTGTACAGAAAAAAGAGATAGTACACCCAAAAATTACCATTGTGTCATCATTTACTCGCCCTCATGTCGTTTCAAAGAAAGACTTTTCCTTTTTCTGCGAAACACAAAAAGACGACATTTTGAGAAAAGCACAGAAGAAGATATTTTGAAGAATGCTCAAATATGTCGTATTTAAAAAAAATAAAATAATTCATTTTGGCTGTACAACCCTTTAAGAACTGAATAAGTCAAATGCAGTTCAGTGAAATAATGAGCATTTTTTAACTTTACGCATTTACCGTCTGTAAAAGATGATATTCTCATGACTTTCAAAAGTCCCCAAAAGAATATCCAGAGTGTCTGAGCTTAGCTTAATTTTTATCTCAGTGTTTCAGGTTCCCAACTATAAAAATGTGTAAACGACATCTTGTTTGTTGTCTTGTGTACAGGAGATGATTGAGAACTATGTGCACTGGAATGAGGACATTGGAGAGTGGCAGCTGGTGAGCTTCTTTAACACATTTCATTCTGCGATTCTCTCCGATCTGGCATGATGTTTGGGAGCAATGAAAAGGTGTAATACAGCTGATCTATTTGCTATTTTTTAGAAATGCGTGGCCTATACAGGCAACAACATGAGAAAACAGACACCTGTGTCAGACAAGAAAGAAAAAGATGTAAGTGTCGGTTCAGATCGAATGTTTTCCAGAGGCGCACATGATGCATGCTCTTCCCTTTTCATGTTTAATTTTTGTCCTCTGTCCTCTTTCGTCACTCAGCCATTTGAAGTGGACCTCTCCCATGTTTATCTGGCGTACACCGAGGAGAGCATGAGACAGTCCCTAATGAAACTAGAAAGGCCTCGGACATCAAAGAGCGGAAAGTCCAGGCCGAAAACTAGTCGTAGGTGAGGTGTTATGTTTTTGTTTGTTTTCTTACTTTGTGGTCCACCTTTGCACAACAGGCACAGTCACAATATAAATGTTACAACATTTACAATTAAATAATCCTTCAGTTTAGTTTAGTGCATACAGGGTTCCTACGCAGTTTGGAAAAGTATGGAATTTGATATGTGTCATTTCCAGGTCTGAAAAAGTATGGAAAAAAATAAATCAGACTATGGAAACATATTTGTGTTTCCAGAGTATTGACCCTATTGAGTTTTCTAAAATATAAATGAAAAATTTCTAAAAAATCCAATTGAAAACCAATATCAATTCTTAAATCCCAAGAATCAATCTTTTAGTCTATGCGGTTTTCAGTTGATGAATAAACAAAACTTTGTAGCCCCTCCCATCCAATAAATCGCAAATAGCTTTGAGTTTTGTTACTTTTGATATGAAACAAAGTCTCAGCTTTCAAATTCTGTACATTTTGTTATAAATTCAAACAATAAATACCGTTTTGGCGCTCTTTATGGCGTGACAGATCGCTGTAGCACTTCTAAGCACCTTAGAAGAAATGTTAAAAGATAAAGTACATCTTACTGAAATCCGTATCATGTCTTGTGTAATCGCTCAATTAAAAAGACCAGGGGTGCCCAATCCTGTACCTGCAAAGTTCAGCTTCAATCCTGATCAAACACAACTGAACCAGCTAATTAAGATCTTCAGACAGGAGCTTGATAATTAGGTGTGTTGGATCAGGGTTGGATCTGAAGTCTTCAGGTCGGTAGATTTCCTGGAATGGGAATGGGCACCCCTGTTGTAATCAAAATGCCACGTATAGTTAGCCTACATTTACCTCAGAAAAGCCATTCAATAACCATAAACGTGTTAGGCAGCTACAAAAATGAACTCTAGAGTGGAGCATTTTGCTAAATATACACACTATATTGCATATTCATTGTATTTTTACTTAAAATGTTCTTTAATATTTAATGTATTTTTTTCATCACAGCCACTATTTAAATTTTTTAGATTTCAAAAAACGAGTAGAAACATAATAATGCCATTTAAAAAGTTATTATAACCAGGCCTTGACATTAACACACGTCAACCCGCATACTAGCCACTTTGGCTGGTTGAATTTTATATATATAATATACATTTTTCAATTGTAGTCTTTTAAAAAAGACAATAAATGTTTTTCAATACATAACGATACTGAAATATCTGAAACGCTTCCAATACTAATTTTACGCAAAATAGATACACAATACCAGCTGCGCTATCTCGCTCTCTCATGATCCCTCCGACGGCGAGTTGACACACCGCCTCCACTCACTCACTCTTTTCATTTGCTCCGGAAGAATTTCAGCGTGGTATTTCCATGTTTTGCGCATAATTTTTCTCTTTCCCCCCGATTTTATGCTCACACCCAAAGTGCGCACACATAAAGCCGCGTCTCAGTACTAAATTGAGTTCTTCTTCTCTGCTTATTGCGATTAAACAGTCAAATACACACAAAGTAATGTCAAAATACCAGTCTGGGTGAGTATTCATGTAAATATAGTCAGTTATGTTTTATAGTGAACGTAAACAGTTGAGAAAGAAAACACGTGTAACAGTATAATTGATCCGTGCGTCAGGTCTTAAAGTGACAGCAGCCTAATATGCATGCTGCCAAATTATGAGATAATATAAAAAAATATCTAAATGGCAGTTTTTTCCCCATGGTATCGATGTCAAAATTGTGGCCAGTGAAAAAAAGCGGAGTGGCTAATAACTTTACTATATAATATTACAGATTGTAATGGTTTTCCAATGTACCAAATGGGGTTCCTTGTACAGTATACAGAATTATATGAGACTTTTTTTTTTTTCTTGAAAAATTGCTACGTTCTGTACCTGATACATGGCGCAATTAATCAATATCGAATGCAATTTAATCAAAATCGGAACTGAATTGAATCACATTCTTGAGAATCTAAATCAAATTGTGAAATTTGTCAATACCCAGCGCTACAAGTAGAGTTTTCATGGTAAATGTTTAGTGATTGTTTGATTTGCGAACATGACTGACTGAATAAATTATTTACCATAAGCGAGTCTCTAAATGAATGTGCGTGAGCCACTCAACACAGAAACAGATAAAGAAGCAAACAGACATCTAAATCACTTTGCTGTTTGGTGATCGTGCAAAATCAAACCACATTTACAGTATCAAAATCATTTGTCAAAGGTGAATAGATGCAGGTTATAACGCTTTTTAGGTTTCTTCTCATCATGCAAGCATGTAGAGATATTTACAGATGACTACTATTTACCAAAAATAATGCTGGAACATTTATGTTAAAAAATATGGTCTAAAAATTGTTTGGAAGGAGGTCTGGAAATTTGAGTCTGGAAAAGTATGGAATTTTGAAATGGAAAATGTGTAGGAACCCTGAATGCATTAATAGGCTGTATGATTTTAGATGTTGTTTTAAGGTACAGCACTAAAAAAAAATGAAATGTTTAAGTACAATCAACTTGGATTTTTAAGTAATTTAAACTTAAATTACATTAAACTGACTTAAAAATGTTGTTGCATCTTGGATAACTTACAAAAAAAAGTTATTTTGATGAGTTAAAACAATATAAAAACGTATGTTGTAATAACTTATTGATCATATAGCGAGTCTGTGTTATTGATTAGTACATTCATTGTTGAAATTGGCACTATAAGCTTAAAGTATATCTCAATATTCTGTGTCCATAATGATATTTTTATGGAAAAGTGTTTCAAAAACTTTTTTTTTACTTTTATATTATTAAAATTAAATATTATTAAATAATTCAAAGAAAATTTAAGCTTTAACAATAGTGTTTGGTGTGATTTGAGTCAAACATCTCACGTTTTGTACATTACCTTTCAAATGTTTGGAGTCAGTAAGATTTGTTTAATGTTTTTGAAAGAAGTCTATTATGCTCAAGGCTGCATTTATTTGATCATAAACAGTAATTAATAAGTAGTAAATCCATAGCTTTATATACTTTACATTAACATTAGTTAATGCTGTAACTTACATGAACTAACAACATATTTTTAGAGCATTTATTAACCTTATATTAATTAATAAATGCTGTAGTAGGAGTATTGTTCACTGTTAGTTTGTTAGCTAATGTTAACTAATGAAACCTTATTGTAAAGTGTTACCACCACAGACAGAAAAATAGACAATAAAAACAGTAATATTTATATATTTCGTTCTTTTAAGTTAATACACTACCAGTCAAATTTGACAATAATTCATTTTTTTTTATGTTTTTGAATAAAGAATTTTATGCTCCCCAAGGCTGCATTTATTTGATCAAAATACAGTAAAAAAAAAAAAGTCATAATGTGAAATATCATTACAATTTAAAATAACTATTTTTGCTTTAAATATTAAAATGTAATTCATTCCTGTGATGGCAAAGCTGAATTTTCAGCTGTCATTACTTATTATTATCAATCTTGAAACCGGTTGTGATGCTTAATATTTTTCTTGAAACATCAATGGCATTTTGAAATATTTTTCGTGATGTTTTTTTGTTTCAGGATTCTTTGATGATCAGAAAGTTCAAAAGAACAGCATGTATTTTTTTTTTTTTTTTTTTGTATCAGTGTTAAAGTCTTCATTGTTACTTTTGATCAATTTAATGCACCCTTGATGAATGAAAGTATTAATTTCTTTTCTTTTTTTCTTTTTTTTTTAGGAAACGCTCCTCCAAACCAGAGGCGGTGATTGAATCCCTGCTGCAGTGAGCCTGTTGTCTGATGAAGACCACTATGTTTTGTACATTTTCAAGGCCAGGCCAGTATATGTCTTAGGGAATACCGATTCTTGTGACGTAAAGGCACTTTGACTTAAGTGTAGATGAAAAGAAATCATGTGTGAAACTCCAGAGCTGCTCCAAAGCTGGGTTTAGATGAGGATAGTTTGCGGTAAAATGTCCATTATGATAGCACTCCAAAAGGCACATTTCACCTTCACATAAACACTGTTACTGTATATTCGGCTTGACACTGATGGCTGTGCTGGCATGTGTTGAGCAGCTTATTGGTCTGACACAAGAGATGCGCTTGGCGTCAGGTAACATGCTATTGAGAAACCAATCTAATCTTAATGTTTTATAAAATTGGCAGCGTGCAATTGCTTTAGCTCCATCTACACAAGCTATGCTACTTCATTTTTTTATAGTGAGAATGTGCATGCCATGTTCCCTTGCCATTAGCTCAGCTTACTCTAATTGTAATGTATTTCCATTGTGCACTGTAGTAAAACCATTAGTCTAATGTATTCTGTAAAAATGTTTACATTTACAGTTTTGTTTTTTTGTTCGTGTACTCGTCCTTAAATTATTAAATTATTTTACAAGGTAAAATTGTAGCATTGCTTTTGTTTGTAAATAATCATTTCAAATCCCGAATTAAAAATTAATCATATATGTTTATTCATAAATACAATAAATATGACATAAATATGAGCAAATACAAAAATATAGCATAAGCAGTAAGTCTAAGGTCATTTCACATGTACATTATTAAGTAGTAGTTGGCAGCATTTTTTTATTTTTGTGAGAAATTCCTTCATCGGATGTTTGACTGAAGCTTGAACGCTACAGTTACGGTGCTGTGGAGAAAAACAAACACATTCAGTTATATTAGACTACATTGAACCTTTTTCTTTAAGCCGTCTAAAATAAGTATATCTACAGTGAAGGCATAGTTCATACTTTGCACTGTAAAAAGTGATCAGTTGACTTAACTTAAAAAACTTGACAATTCCTTATAACTTAATTTTTTCAATTATGCATAAAGTCCGTTTACTTAATAATATTAAGTCAACCGATCTCTTTTTACAGAATTATTAACTTTAAGTTCCTTTTGCAGTTCCATTTGGTGCTACCATAGGGGCAGGAAGAATACCGATAGCAGGTAAATGACTACCTTTATTGGCTTTTTTGTTACTGATATTTTAGTTCAATGGAAAAAAAAAATCTATAGTGTGAGCATCATGCTAATACTATCAGCAAATAGCATTGGTTTAAGCAGAATGCTACTTCAATAATATAGACACAGTATGGTAAGGGTTATAAATATGACCTGTTGTTTTTCATCTTATTCAATGAATGAATATTGGGCGATGACTTACCCCGGTGTATTCGGAATAGGCAAACAGGTTCCTCTGTAGCTTGCTGTGGTTTAGATGTGTGTTCGTCAGGACCATTGCTGCTTGGCAAAGGGTTTCCTTCTATGTAACCGAAAAAGTAATTTTGAATTTGAATATGAATATTTTTACCATCATGAACATTAGTTCTTAAATACTGTAGTTTGATATAAAATTCAACTTACTGAGCAGCTTCCGCTTGGAAATATGTCTTTCACAAATTGGTTAAGAATCTACGGAAGAAAGATTGAACGTTGTTAGACTTTTCGAATCATTTTTTGCCTCTTCAGAGCTGTTGCAGAACAAGACCAAAATGATTGACTTTGATTCTTACCTTCTCTGACCTGTCTGGGTCATTTAGGATATTTTCCACGTTCTCTATAGTTTCCCTTAAGATGATTTTCTCCACGTTGGGTCTTGATCCATTAATGGCTACAAGTGTCAGTGCCAAGAGCAAGAAAGTCCTCATGCTTGGTTCCATGTTGATTTCTATTGAGGTGTCTAGATGCTGAGATGCAGGTCTTCATAGCTTCTACACTGATCAGTCAGTCTACTTATAGTGTGTAGAGGATGTGATGCTGAGGTGATCTCCGTGATGGAGTTGATTACACGTCACACACACCCACCTTCACGCTCACTTATAGATTTCAGAGGATGTTGAAATGAGAATTCCCTCCAAAGTAGAATTCAAAAGAAGTAGAAAGACACTTTGTTTACTATTATTATACCTAAAGACAGCTGGAGTCTTTTGACATACCAATACAGTGTTTTAATCCTAATAAAAGAATCACTCTTACTTCAGACTGTCGGAGGCAGTCGTGTGTCTTAAATTAGGAACTAATAATGTCCAGTGTTGCAGCAAGAGATTGGATTAATGCAACACGAGCAGTGATTGTCTCAGATTATTGCTGTCATACAGCCTCAATCAGCATCTGGGTTTCTGAAAGAACTGTTTGCCACATCCCCCTGACCTTCTTTCTCTTTACGTTAAGCAGAGACAGTGCATCGGACAGAATACAGTGATGCAAATGTTTATTAACCTTTTTTTTCTTTCTCTGAAGACGCCACAAAACCACAACAGATGATTGATTAATCACACTGTACCAAGAAAAAGCTCGGTAGGCTTCCTTCCTTATCTAGGTCAGATGTAGCACTTTCGGAAAGTAATGAAAGTTTACGGTTTTATTTTCATGATATCAATAATTAGATCAATTATTATTTTTGTTGTTGCTGTTGCAACAAGTCTATCAGAAGTTCATATTGGTTTTCAGCTTATATTAGTGTTTTTGGTGACACTTCATTTTACAGTGACCCTGTTACACATCGTACTTGTACTTACTATAATAATAACAGTAAATTATGCATAATTACACGCAAATACCCCTAAACCAAACCTTAACCCTAATTAAATAGTTAGTACGTTAATTAATATTACTCAGTACTTACACTGTAATTACACTGTAACAATGACACCTTAAAGGGGTCATATAATGCCATTTTTGTACAAGCTAATATGATTCTTTAGGGTCTAAATTAAAAGTTTGTAATATACTTTAATTAAAAATTCTCATTAGTATTGCAAGAAAACACTTATTTTACCTGGTCAAAAACAGCTCTGTTTTCAGCACGCCGTTTCAGTGCATATGACTTTAAATGATCATGAGCTTTGCTGACTCCGCCTCTCTGTTCTATGCGTCACCAGAGCCGGCTCTGGCGTACACAGTTTGTAACACAATAACACATAACCATAACGCGTTGTTCAGTATAAACGTGGGATTATGCATTATATTGAGAACGTCATACATAGAAAACATGCCGTAATGTACCCTGAGTGTAAACCTTATACGCATTCATTGTGAAGCATGCAGCTAGCGATTTACAAGGATTAATATAAATAGTAATATAAAGTTTAATAAAACGTTACACTCACTTCAGTTCTTTTGGAGGTTCAGCAGGAACACGAATATCTGCTACCGATCCTTTCTTCAGGAGCTGCTTCTTAGCAAAACCAGCTTTATACTGATCCTCGTTTATAAAGCAGTCTGGTGTGTGAAATGATTCGCGCAAACATGAAAGCATTGACGTTGCTCGTGGGGAATATTCCCTTCGAAAACAAACTCAGCCACTGCGTCTTCAGCGGTTCGGATTTAGGAACATCAAAATGACTGCTGTGTTCGTTATTACACCCAAGAACAGAACACCACAATCGCTTAGACGCCATTCTGCTCCAGCGTATCAACAATGGCGGACTATGATGACAGCTCGCTCAGGGCGGGTCTGTGTTGAAACCATAGACCATAAAAAAATATGGACGTAGTGTCCGTGACGTCACCCGTAGGTTTCTGAAGAGCGTTTTTGAAGCCTAAAGTGGGCGGGGCCAGCCGTCGCCATCTTGGCAGCGCGTCAGCTCTCGTCACTACCAGAAAACAGAAAATGGGCAAAAAGGCAGGACGTGGGTGGAGCTACTGGCCTCGCGTTAAAGTGACAGCTGATTGAAGAATTAAAGCCAATAGTTTAGTTCATGTTTTTGCCCTTCGAAATATTATAATAGTTAAAAGACGTAACTAAAAGTGAGACTGTGTATAGTGATGTATTATCATTTTGCTATAAAAATGTGTTATCATGCAGTAACTTACAATATTGCTCTGAGCTTGTGCGTGTGACAGTGATTCATGTGCATACATGTCGCATGGCATCGCACGTCAAGTTCGTAAAGAGCTTTATTCAGTCCATTTTAAAATCTGATTTTGGCCGCCTCTCAATTTCTCAAATGGGTTAAACCAAAGATATTACCTCAGAAGTTCAAGTAAATGCACTAGAAATCCACGCTCATTCGAGGGTGTGCATCTACTGCATGGACGGAGAGAAAGCACTGACACCTGCAGGATTTCATCTGACGGTACTTTTTATTTAACACTAAAAAGTTAAATAAGCATATCTGTTCCGTGAGAGCAACAGTGCTGCATACGAGTGTGGTCTCTTTTTAGCAAGGAAATTGTCAGACATCCATTAACGTTAGTGCATGCAAGGAAAACAAGTTGAAATACAGTGCTGGTTGTTCTCTCCATACTCGACAACAACGGAATCCAACGGCGTGGGCGGAGTTATAACGCGTGTATTAAATTGTATGAAATAATTCCGAAAAAAAGCACAAACACGGCAGAGATGGTAAGTACAGCAGCTGCTGGAATTAGCTGAGAGTGACGTCAATAGACAGCAGACAAACGGCCGCAATCCACCTGTCACTCAAGTGGCCACGCCCTTAATTATGCAGGCTTAATATAATTTAAACGGATGAGTTGTAAAAAAATTCACTCCCCTCACAGTTGTCATGAAGGGCAAAATACGCTATAAAGACCAAAACCACTTTTTGCTCCAGGCTGTAAAAATGTTTTTTCTGCTGTAAAGTTGGGCATTTTAACATGGGGGAGATGCAGATTTGACTCACTTCTGCAGCCTGCCTCAAGCGGCCAGTCGATGAATTGCAGTTTAATTCACCTCCGTGTTGGTTTCAAGAGAGAGACAGGGAGGTTGCCGCTTGGTTGAAACGCTGCTGTCAATCAACAATTGTGGGAGGGGCGTCCGACCGTGTGACGTCACAAAAACGAACGGCTCGATTTGAGACAGGGGAGAAGATTAAAACAAAAACACTGGATGAATTTTTATCATTATATGATGGTTGTGTACAGGCACTGTCAACTCACATTTCAGTACAATCAACTTGAAAAAGTGCACGTACCATTATATGACCACTTTAAATTAGTGTAACTTTTTTTTAAATTATTATTTTATTTAGCATTGTCTGTTGATATTGGAAATTTTGTTGAGGCCTCTTGTTTCCCCCTATTTTTAGATTTAGATTGTTTTCAGTCATTTGACACACACTATTAGCTATAGTTTATGGCAGTGTTGTTACTGTATTCTTTTTCTTTAATTACAAATAAAATAAAACATATGATGAAATATGATAAAACATATGATGATGAAAACTTATACTAAGTTATACTAATACACATTTTTTTAAATGTTGCCTTGGCAACTAACTGAAAACATAAGTGTTAAAATTACTAAAAATAAATCTAAATAGAAATATTAAAACTTATGTCAAAATTAAAATGATTGTTTAATGAAAACTAGAAATATGAAAATAAAAACGAATTCAAAATATCAATAAATACTATAATTGTATATACATATAAAGTATATCAATATATATATATATATCAATAAAACTGATTATCCCACTAATCGTGGAATAGTTCTAAAATAACACTGGTTTATGGCAAATATTTCATAATCTAAAGATTGAAAGCATTTTTTTTTTTGCTTGTAATGATATGTGTGGTGTTCATGCATAAAAATAAGCTCAGTCTTTCTGATTCTTTTTTTCTATCTATCTGTTGGTCCTTTTAAATATTTATATGACAATAAATCTAAAAATCTAGTATATCTGCAGGGGGTGCTGTCGCTCTATTGGTTATATGTTCAGTCTGGCACTTGCTGGATAGTGTGAGATTCTCAACTCTAGAAACGTATTACACATGACCTAATTTGTAAAAATGTAAAAATGTACATTGGTGTCATTATTACATTAATTTAGAAACACTGAATATAAGCGTAACACTGAAGCAGTAATCGGCATCAGTTTACAGTGGTTCAACCCTGAGTTTGGTCCCACATATGAGGTGTTTTTAACTTCCATAAAAATTTTATGTACGATGTACTTATTGAAGGGTGGTTAAGGGGTAGAGGAAGGGTCACCAGTGTAATATAGGTGTAATTACAGAAATTAGTTCCATATGTAATTACATGCAGGTATTTTCTATATTTTTAGATGCATGTATAAAATAAATGCATTGGGTCAAATTATTAATTTAAATGTTAGTACATAATAAGCCAGACTAATACAAAGTGGGTCCCTGAGTTTCTGTAAATACATTGTTTTGTAAATGTATGATGATACAACAAATACATTTACATTACACATATTTTACATTTTCATTGATGCTTTTATATTAACTCTTTAACTTGAGGAAAGTACAAGTCATTAGTCATGTAAGGAGTTAACATCAAAGGGCAGCAAGTGAAAGTTTCACATTTTGTCACAAGAGTTGAACCTTTATGAGAAGCTAAAAGATCTTAGAAAGAGCTCTTAGAAAGTGCCTTAGTTGATCAGGCTTAGTGTGTCTTCAGGTTGTAAAGAAAGAGAAACTATCATCTTAAATAGTCTAATTCAGTGTTTATTCTGTAGACATGAAATTATGTAGTTATATCAGTCATGAAACTCTAGAGGGCGCAAGCTGATATGTCCTTTACATGCAAGCAGTCACATCATTACTACACGGCACAAGCTGATTGGCCTCTGCTGATCCTGCAGCCAAAGAGAATGCTTGCTCAACATTTAAATAGTCTGGTTCAGTGTTTGCTGTAAGCTAGTCCAGCATTGCGCTATCAGAGTTCCTCTGAATCCCTCCACCTCCCCCAGCTCCACCTGCCTAGATCTGCCATGGGATTTATGTCTATTTAAGCAGCAGCAGCAGTATATTTTACATGCTCACAGCAGTGTGCAGTATAAGTCAATAATAATAAGTAATAATCAACAGCAGCAGCAGCATCACAGATCTAGTCCACCAAGACCAAATACATTAACATTGCCATATTGCATAACATTTTAAAACTATTCTGAGAGTTGAAATGTTGATTTGGAATATATACACACGTATGTAAAAAACAATCAATACTTTAGTTATAAACCAGAGTGAGCTAAACTGCGCTGTTTGTGATCAGTATACAAGCTAAACTTGGGATCTTTATTCTAGTTTTATCCCTTTACATGGGATCTAGTTTTACTCTTTAGCTATATGTATGTATACAAATGACCTGAATGAGTCTGTTTTAGAGTTCAATCGTGGTAAAGTAAGTGTACACCATTTGATGAAAACTGCATATCACACCATCAGGACTTGAACTATAAATCATATTTGTTCAAATGAGAGCACAGAAGAAATTCACACAGCACTTCTTTCACTGCACAATACGTGTATTTCCATTAAAACTCATAGCATTATTAAAATATACATAAAAAAACTGTTCTAAACCTGTATGACATTTGTTAAGTGGAAAACATAAGTGTGTATTTAATAACTGTCTATGTAATCAGGCTTCAGCATTTTTTGTCAGACGTGTATTACAGCTCTTGCTCAGTTGTGGCTTTGCAATGTGATTCCTATCTCTGTTTCTAGAAATGCTCTGTGCAGTTTCCTGTGTGATCAATGCTCTCTGCTGACTTTGCTCTTGGCCTAATAAGCGTTAGCATACATTTTCATGTTGATTTATTTAATATGAAACACCTCTTTATTTAGCCCAAGCAATTAAAAGATAACTAAAGAAATAATAAGAGAGAAAAAAAATGGAAACTATTTTACAAGAATAACTCTGAATTTCCAAAACAATAAAAAAAAAATCTGTGAAATCTATGAAGTATGAACATTTTAAGATGTTCCAAAAGTGCCGTAGAAGAACCAATTCTGGTTCCCCAAAGAACCCTTGAGTAAACAGTTCCTAAAAGAACGATATCTTTCTTAGTTTGAAGAACCATTTTACACTATAAAGAACCTTTTGTGCAATAGAAAGGTTCCATGAATGTTAAAGGTTCTTCATGGAATCATCGATGCCAATAAGAACCTTTATTTAGTATAAGATCCTGGCCTTTTGTACCTCACAAACATGGATATAATATAAATGGAAAAGCTGACAAAATTGTTTGCCTCCCAATTCATATTGTTAAATATTATAATACACATATGTACCCAAAACATATTTAGACACTTAAATAATGCTCACTGTTTTTCACAGTTCATTGTGGGACTTTTTGGGGAGCATTTCAGTGCATTGGAAGGATTTTGAGATTGAGATGGCCCCTAAATGACCCCCTTTTTTTGGAGCAGTCGTGGGCTTATGGTTATAGCGAGTCTGACTGGTAACCCAAAGGTCGCTAGTTCAATTCCAGCACCGGCCGTAAATGACTGAGCAAGGCACTTACTCCCTGGGCACTAAGGGTGTGTCACGGTTTGCAGTGTGTGTTCACTCACTACTCCAAATGTGAGTGCACTAACTTAGATGGGTTAAGTGCAGAGGATAAATTCTGAGCATGTTACCATATTTGGCCTTCACATGTCACTTTCACTTTCTAAAATGACTGTCTCCCTGATCAGTGCCCAGGCTACTGAACTACAGAGCTGATTGAGACGCACCCAAGGTCTCATAACATAAGTGAATGCATTAGCTAACATGAACTAAATAAGAGCAATTTACACTATGGACAAAAGTATTACCTGACCATTACACCAACAGGTACTTTAATAACATTGCATTCTAAATACATAGACATTAATTGGTCCTCCCTTTGCATCTATAACAGCTTTCACTTATCTGGGAAGGCTTTCCAAGATTTTGGAATGTTTTTGTGGGAATTTTTGCCCATTCATCCAGTAGAGCGTTTGTGAGGTCAGGCACTGATGTTGGACGAGAAGGCCTGGCTCGCTATCTCCATTCCAGTTCATCCCAAAGGGTTCATCCCAGGCCTCTGTGTGGGCCCGTCAAGTTTTTTCACACCAAACTCATCCAACCATCTCTTTGTGAACCTTTCTTAGTGCACTAGGACACAGTCATGTTGGAGTAGAACCGTTCCCATAAAGTTGGAAGCATAGAATTGTCCAAAATGCCCCATACCATTATCCATCCTCAAATTTACAGTCAGGCAGGAAACGGTTTCCTGGCATCCGATAGACCCAGACTCGCCCGTCAGACTGCCAAACAGAAGCATGATTCAATACTCAACAGAACACGTTTCTATCCACTCCTCCAGAGTCCAGTGGTAGTGTGCTTTACACCACTCCATCCAACGCTTGGCATTGCACTTGGTGATGTGAGGCACACCCATTCCACGAAGCTCCCGTCGCACAGGTTTTGGGCTGATAGTAATGCAAATGAAAGTTTGAAACTGTGAAATTGTCAACTTTTCGGCACTATTCGCCTCAGCACTCGGTGATCCCGCTCTGTGGCTTTACATGGTCTTCCGCTTCGTGGCTGAATTGCTGCTGTTCTAAAATGCTTCCACTTTCCAATAATACCACTTATGACCATGGAATATCTAGCAGGGATGAAATTTCAGGTAACGCTTCCTTTTACAGTCCTGTTACCCATGTACTTACTATGTACTTATTATAGTAATTATAATTACTGGGTAATAACTAGGTACTAACCCTGAACCTACCCCTAACCCATGTACTTACCTTATATTAGCCAGTACTTTCTAGGTAAGTACACTGTAAGTACACGTAAGTACTGTACTGTAAAAGGAAACGTTTCATGAACGGACTTATTGCAAAGGTCCCATGCTTGAATTCACTGAGCTCTTCAGAACGACCCATTTTTTCCACAGATGTTTGTGTAACTGCGGACTGCATGGCTAGGTTCTTGATTTTGAACATGTAAATGAGTCTGATTGAAACGCATGAATTCAAGAATTAAGGTGTGTCCCAATACTTTTGTCCATATAGCATATATTTAAAAGCATTTATTAATGTTAACATTAGTAAAAATCGAATTGTTCATTGTTTGTTCATGTTAACTAATATAGTATGCTAATGTTCACAAATAAAACCTTACTGTAAAGTGTTATTATATTTATAATTAAGAGACAATCATGCATTTTAAAAGTGCAATGCTATGGTCTTTCAACATCAGCCAACCATACAGACCTGAAGAGAGCACTGGTGCTGTTGATAAACTGGGCATCACTTTCCATGGCTTTATAGTGCTCTCTAGTGGCACTGATGGAGAGGTGCTCTGCCCCCTCAAGATAAAAAAGAAAAGCTCTCAGTCTGTGCTGCAATTGGCCGAACAGCTAAAAAAAACTTCCCGATGACCTGCCAGGTTCAATTTAGTAGCCTGGTCAAGCAACAACTACAAAAAAAGGTTGCCTGCAGCTGACATTCATTAAGACTGTCAGCTGGATGTGACAAATTTGTTGTGTTTTGTTATTTATAGGTGTGAACCGCAACATTTTCCTGAGCAGTTTTAGTTCTGCATTGTACGTGCAATTTACTGACCCCAAATTTCTTATGACTATATGATATCTGCCCACATTATAAGTTCAAGATGAAGCATATGATCCAGAAAGTATAAGTTCAAGATGAAGCATATGAAAGTCATCCTCTCACAAAGTCACTGACGCAAATCGATGTTCCTTCATGACATCTGCGGTTTAGGACTGACAAGCTCCTTTCCAGCCCTTCACATTCTCTGTCCCGCAGTGGTGATATGATCATCCAGCCATTTCATCACACTTTACGGAAGACTGTAGTTTGCTTTTCACAGCTCTGAATCAACTTGAGAATTTTCATTCTGGAAACTTTAGGTTAGTCTCGCCAGTTTTTGCATCTCTATGCTAGCTTGAAAACTTGTAGCTTTGTCGACTTATCAATGTGCTCGTGTCAATTAATATGCAGTGTCCCTTTTAAAATAAACATCATAATATATAAACATTATACAGTATAAATCACAATCAAAATCATGGACCTACTTTATATTAAGTATCTATACTACACTGTAAAACAAAAGGTGCAGCATTTAATTTTTAAGTACAATCAGCTTGGATGTTTAAGTCATTTAAACTTAAATTACATTAAATTGACTTTATAAAATGAGTTGAATCTTGTATAACTTGCAAAAAAGTTTAAAATTGCTGATTATTTTGATGAGTTAAAGCAATGTAAAAACATAAGTTGTCATAACTTAATGGTCATATAATTTATTAGAGTGTATGTACTAACATTTTAATCCAATGTTTTTTATTTTTATTTTACTGTTAAAAAATACCGGTATGTAATTACAGCTGGAATTGTTGACCTTTGACCTTCCCTTACCCTACCCTTAAACCTAACCAGACCACCAAACCTGTTGGTTAGTACCCGTATCCCAGCTCAATAGCAGCACAAGTGTTTCCTAAACAACATGAACACAACAAGTGCATAATGCATAGTACGTACAGTAGGTTCATAGTAAAGACACCTTGAGTGGGACTCAATTCATTTGTTACAGTAATTAGTAATCTTCATTAACGTTAATCCATTGTCAGTGCATGTTAGCTCAGGTCCATTAAATATTAACCGATACAACTTTTCTTTTTAATAATACATCCGTAAATGTTGAAATAAACATTAATGAACCATTAAGCATTTATTAACATAATTAATGTTTTAGAAGTACTTTTGATTAATTCATGTCAACCAATGTAGTTAACATTCATTTAAAACGTACAGTACTTGTTTATTGGAATGTCCATGCTTTGCACAAAATGTCATAAAATTTTAGTCTAAAATGTCTACGGCCGAAAATGTGAGTCATCTTAGTATTCGTGTTAAGTGCTTCCTCTCTGGTAAGCTTTTTTTTTCTCCAATGCGAAGGAGCGCAATGTCAGAACTTGGGTTTGAAGTTACCGTGTCATGCGTATCACCTCACCATCTCTGTTATGTATGCAGAAAGGCCTCTCAACATTCACAAACAGCGTTAACCGCTACAAAAGTGACACGCACGCTTATGTTGTCATGGCCCACAAAATCTCCAGGGGCTGGAGAAAATGAAGCCGGGGAAGTTCAGCTGGTACGGATGAGTCGGATTATTCCTTTTTTTAATGGAATGATCTATGGATTTCTCAGATCACATACCACATTGACCTCAAGATCAAAAATGTGTAATGCTGCCCACTGACTTGACATCAACGATAATGAATTTGTGTGTGTGTATATATATATATATATATATATATATATACAGTATATGTACAGTATACACACAGTATGTATGTATATATATATATATATATATATATATATATATATATATATATATACTGTGTGTATATTTATATACATACAGTATATATTACATACAGTATATATATACTGTACTTATATATGTGTGTGTGTGTGTGTGTATATATATATATATATTATATGTACAGTATACTGTGTGTGTGTGTGTGTGTGTGTGTGTAAAATACACACACACACACACACACACACACACACACACACACACACACACACACACACACACAATTAGTGTGACCATAGGCTGCTTAGTTTCTGTAGTAACGTAGAACCACATAGGGTGAATTCCACTAAATAGAGAGGGCTGACTTATAATCTTTTTTTTAACCAACTGATGGTGTTAAGACAAGACAAGTAGTAGAAATGTAGACTCACCATGCTGATCACCTGAAATGACTCAGTTCTCTTTCCCATTTTCATTTGAGGTGATAAAACATGCAACTTTGCAACATCATAAAAATATGCTGATTTAAAAAAATATATATATTACATGTGACACAAGCATAATCAATTCTCTAAGCGATATTCAAATTGCCAAATTGTAAAGTAAAGCCTAACAAGTTGTTTTTAGCAGGGCGTTTTTTGTCAAGTACATCATTTCTATATGAAAATATTTAAACTATAGCTGCTATGACAAACAGCTAAATTACATAAGGCATAATTTGAAGGGATATTTTATCCAAAAATGAAAATTACTTCATTAATTACTCATCTTCATGTCATTCAAGACTGCCTGTAAGACTCTCATTTATCTTCTGAACACAAATGAAGATCTTTTTGATGAAATCTGAGATCTGTCCCCCTCCGTTGACAGCTATTGTAACTGACACTTTGACGCTTCAAAAAGTTCATGAAGAGATCGTAAAACGAATCCATATAAATTGAGCGGTTTAGTCCAAATTTTTGACTAAAAATTTGAAGAGACTCTATTGCTTTATATGATGAACAGATTGACTTTAGGCTTTTATTCACATACACTCAGCTAAAGGATTATTAGGGACACCAGTTCAATTTCTCATTAATGCAATTATCTAATCAACCAATCACATGGCAGTTGCTTCAATGCATTTAGGGGTGTGGTCCTGGTCAAGACAATCTCCTGAACTCCAAACTGAATGTCAGAATGGGAAAGAAAGGTAATTTAAGCAATTTTGAGCGTGGCATGGTTGTTGGTGCCAGACGGGCCGGTATGAGTATTTCACAATCTGCTCAGTTACTGGGATTTTCTCGTACATCCATTTCTAGGGTTGACAAAGAATGGTGTGAAAAGGGAAAAACATCCAGTATGCGGCAGTCCTGTGGGCGAAAATGCCTTGTTGATCCTAGAGGTCAGAGGAGAATGGGCCGACTGATTCAAGCTGATAGAAGAGCAACTTTGACTGAAATAACCACTCGTTACAACCGAGGTATGCAGCAAAGCATTTGTGAAGCCACAACACACACAACCTTGAGGCGGATGGGCTACAACAGCAGAAGACCCCACCGGGTACCACTCATCTCCACTACAAATAGGAAAAAGAGGCTACAATTTGCAAGAGCTCACCAAAATTGGACAGTTGAAGACTGGAAAAATGTTGCCTGGTCTGATGAGTCTCGATTTCTGTTGAGACATTCAGATGGTAGAGTCAGAATTTGGCGTAAACAGAATGAGAACATGGATCCATCATGCCTTGTTACCACTGTGCAGGCTGGTGGTGGTGGTGTAATGGTGTGGGGGATGTATTTTTGGCACACTTTAGGCCCCTTAGTGCCAATTGGGCATTGTTTAAATGCCACGGCCTACCTGAGCATTGTTTCTGACCATATCCATCCCTTTATGGCCACCATGTACCCATCCTCAGATGGCTACTTCCAGCAGGATAATGCACCATGTCACAAAGCTCGAATCATTTCAAATTGGTTTCTTGAACATGACACTGGAACTTGAACATTGGTTTCTTGAGTTCACTGTACTAAAATGGCCCCCACAGTCACCAGATCTCAACCCAATAGAGCATCTTTGGGATGTGGTGGAACGGGAGCTTCGTGCCCTGGATGTGCATCCCACAAATCTCCATCAACTGCAAGATGCTATCCTATCAATATGGGCCAACATTTCTAAAGAATGCTTTCAGCACCTTGTTGAATCAATGCCACGTAGAATTAAGGCAGTTCTGAAGGCGAAAGGGGGTCAAAGACAGTTTTAGGCTCAATCCCAATTCACCCCTTGGCCCTACCCCTCCGTTTTGCGCGTTCACGTCAAGGGGTAGGGTGTCCCGATTCTTGTTGAGATCGAGGGGTAGGGCTAAGGGGTAGGGCTACATAGCCCTCGAAACGGAGATTTTTCAGAGGCACACTCCAAACGGAGGGCTCCGAGGAAGTTCGCAGAATACATCGCGAATTACCGGCGAGATGGCTTCGCAAACGGTTAAACATTTAAATTTAGCGCCAGATGACACCACCATGCACTTTATTTACTCTTATAATAATAATATAGCAATTTAAATTAAGAAATTGTATAATAAATTACCTTTCCGAAACAGAAAAGACATACATTTCGAGCAAGGAACGTTATAAGCATCATGTTTCCTCAAAGTTAAGAGCAGCAGCGCTGATTGTCAGTCGTTGTCATGGAGAAATCCTGTAAAAACTCCGTAACATCAGAGCCATCGCCGACGACTGATGACGTATTGGGTTCATGAAGGGTTGTTCCATTTCGTAGGGGAATATTTCAACCCCTTGGCCCTTGTAACTGTATTAAGGGCCAACGGGTACAGTCGAAAACAAGGGGTAGGGGCAAGGGGTGAATTGGGATTGAGCCTTAGTATGGTGTTCCTAATAATCCTTTAGGTGAGTGTATAAACAATTGCTGCGTCCCAATTCGCCTACTATTATACTTTTAGTATATTATTATATACTATTAGTATATTATACTATTTGCCTTAAAAGTATGTACTCTTTTTGTGAAGAAAAAGTACATACTTTTGAGTGTGTAGCAAAAGAGTAGGCAAGCTTTGGGACATACTACTTCGTCATCTTTAAGGGACAGATCTGTCGCGTGCATTCCATAGACAGTAAAAGAAATGGACACAGCGATAGATTTAAACGGAGAAAAGTGAAGCCAATTAGAAGCACTCACTTCCTGATTGCCAAGTGCACTGTGCAGGCTCAAACTGAGCTTGACGATGTAGATGTGACGTGAGCAACCTGTCTGACAGTTGTATGTCTTCTAGTAGCTGTGCCAAGAGGAATCTGAATCATTCCCTTCCGAATCTTGCAGAGCCTGAGAGCGTGAGTATTAAGCTGTCCATGAGCTAGCAGCAGGAGCAGCTTTACAACTCTCAATGGGCTTCTCCCTTGACTTCATCGGACTCTATGCCTCCACATCCCCCCGATTGCCCGCGAGCTTCTCCTCCTGTCTATACGGTAATTTCTCTACTGTGCGACAGAGTCCCGTGGTTATGAAGCAATCGTTAGCCTATTTTTACAAAAACGGCTTCTACGGGGCCATAACATAAGATACAAAGTAATGGAGCCTTTTATACAGACTGATCTCATGAAATGGCGTATGTATGACACGCCAATTGGTATTTCCATTTTTGGCGTGCTATCAACACGCATAATCGCTTTTCAGCGTGTTTATCAACGCCTTTGA
Source organism: Rhinichthys osculus (assembly GCA_029959095.1). Taxonomy (NCBI): domain Eukaryota; kingdom Metazoa; phylum Chordata; class Actinopteri; order Cypriniformes; family Leuciscidae; genus Rhinichthys; species Rhinichthys osculus. The sequence goes on along the minus strand of JARWKJ010000011.1, from coordinate 35,518,225 downwards.
CTTAACGTTATATTACTGTATTATGTATATATAAATATATGACCTACCCCAACCCCTTCCCTAAACCTACCCGTCACTGGGGTTAATACCATTTATGAGTCTTCTCCTACCATCCTAGGAAAAGAAATATCGCTCCACAGATGTAGATGTAGATTTTGCTTCGTTTCGCTCGGACATTTAACGGCGTACACATACACGCGGAATCACTCGGACATTTAATGGCGTAGACATACACGCAAAAGATTTCGGCGTGGACATACACGCGGATAGCTCAAAATGCGTATAGATAACACGCCACTTGAATTGAAAGTGGCGTGTATGTTTACGCAAAGTCATGATGTCATGTTGTTTTATACATTGTCGTGTTTCTTTAGAAATAAATAATGGACAAATGGAGTCTTTGGACACCTCTGATGTAAAGTTATTCGCTGTCAAACTGACGCCAAAATGAATGGGAGTCAATGGAATGCTAATAGCTGGTGATCTGCTACAAGGGCGGCCCCCAAGAGAAGCTTTAGTTTCCGGCTGGTGGATTACCCCCTTGGTGCATCCTATCACCGTAAACTGCCCTGTCAATCATCTTGTCGCAGTTAAAATCCTCCATTCAATCTAATTAATTTCCTATCGTTTCGGAGAGAAATATTGTAGCACGTTCATCTGCCAGTCGTGGGTCTTTCATGCGGAGACTCTCCTCATGTGTTTGCAATTTGAATGTAATGATGCATTTAAAAGTTAATGGCTAATGGAACAAAGGATTGTGATCTTTACAAAAGTTCACAATGCTGCTGCAGATGCAAAATAATGTAGACAACATTGAATAAATACATTTTCGTCAGGTTAGATACTGATAATTAATCACTCAAACCCTTTTATCTAAACCTCTCTATGGCGGACCTCCATGTCTGTAGTTTTTTTTTAAACACTTTTCACTCGTGTTTGTAGTTCTAATCGAACAACATGACATCATGACTTTGCGTAAACATACACGCCACTTTCAAGTCAAGTGGCGTGTTATCTATACGCATTTTGAGCTATCCGCGTGTATGTCCACGCCGAAATCTTTTGCGTGTATGTCTACGCCATTAAATGTCCGAGTGATTCCACGTGTATGTGTACGACGTTAAATGTCCGAGCGAAATGAAGCAAAATCTACATCTACATCTGTGGAGCGATATTTCTTTTCCTAGGATGGTAGGAGAAGACTCATAAATGGTATTAACCCCAGTGACGGGTAGGTTTAGGGACGGGTTTAGGGCGAGAAATAATGAGGTTCATTCTCGTGTTACGCAGCTCATTTGAGCTTCCGCAAGAACCAATGAGGTTCATTCTCGTGTTAGGCAGCACATTTGAGCTTCAGCAAGAACCAATGAGGTCCATTCTCGTGTTAGGCAGCACATTTGAGCTTCAGCAAGAACCAATAAGGTCCATTCTCGTGTTACACAGCTCATTTGAGCTTCCGCAAGAACCGATGAGGTTCATTCTCGTGTTACGCAGCTCATTTGAGCTTCAGCAAGAACCAATAAGGTCCATTCTCGTGTTACACAGCTCATTTGAGCTTCCGCAAGAACCAATAAGGTCCATTCTCGTGTTACACAGCTCATTTGAGCTTCCGCAAGAACCGATGAGGTTCATTCTCGTGTTACACAGCTCATTTGAGCTTCCGCAAGAACCGATGAGGTTCATTCTCGTGTTACGCAGCTCATTTGAGCTTCCGCAAGAACTAATGAGGTTCATTCTCATGTTAGGCAGCTCATTTGAGCTTCAGCAAGAACCAATGAGGTTCATTCTCGTGTTACGCAGCTCATTTGAGCTTCGCAAGAACCAATGAGGTCCATTCTCGTGTTATGCAGCTCATTTGAGCTTCCGCAAGAACCAATGAGGTTCATTCTCGTGTTACGCAGCTCATTTGAGCTTCAGCAAGAACCAATGAGGTTCATTCTCGTGTTACGCAGCTCATTTGAGCTTCGCAAGAACCAATGAGGTCCATTCTCGTGTTATGCAGCTCATTTGAGCTTCCGCAAGAACCAATGAGGTCCATTCTCGTGTTACGCAGCTCATTTGAGCTTCAGCAAGAACCAATGAGGTTCATTCTTGTTACGCAGCACGTTTGAGCTTCCGCAAGAGGTTTGTTCTGGCGGGTCAAGTAGGTTCATGTTCGCTGATCAATGTTTATATGAATAAAAGACTAAATTTTATTGAGCTTCAGTATGAACCAATGAAATTCATTCTCCTATGTTACGCAACACATTTGTGCTTCAGCATGAACCAATGAAATACATTCTCCTGTGTTTCGCAGTGCGTTTGAGCTTCAGCAAGAACCAATGAGGTTCATTCTCGTATTACGCAGCATGTTTGAGTTTCTGCAAGAACCAATGAGGTTCATTCTCGTGTTACGCAGTACGTTTGAACCAAAGAAATTCATTTTCCTGTGTTACGCAGTGCATTTGAGCTTCATCAAGAACCAATGAGTTTGTTCGCTGATCAATGTTTATATGAATAAAAAGACTAAATTCAATCTGTTCATCATAAAGCGATAAAAGTTTCAGTTGCATAGCTGTCAATGGGGGAACAGAAAACTTTCAGATTTCATCAAAAAGATCTTAATTTGTGCTCTGAAGATGAATTAAAGTCTTACGGGTTTGGAACGACATGAGGGAGAGTGATTAATGACAGAATTTTCAGTTTTGGGGTAACCATCCCTGTAAAGGTAACCAGTCGAAGTGAAACCTTCGAAGCGATCAGGACCCTTACATGAAGCAAAGTGTCTCCCGAATGCATGTTTACACTGTGTTTGTTGTCCCGGGCCGAACAATGCCTGTTCCTGAAAGCCTTCATTTCAATGTAATTTTGACTGTCATCATACTAATTATTAAATAGCTACTTACTAAATGCACTGTTCTTAGTGTAGTTTATTTTAAGAGCCACTAGGTGGGTGCTAGTCCATGTATGTTTTTGATGTTGTCAGAGAGAGTAACCTCTGACCTTAATTGCAGCCATCTTGTTTACTCAGTGGAAGCTGATAGTCACATGGTTAAAGCAGTTCAACCTCTTCATCATCTTTGCAATCATTTATAGAAGCTTTGTCTGTAAGTATTAATGCCTTTACTGATTAGAGCTGACTTTATTTGAATAAAATGTGAAAAGAAAGAGAATGTACAGAATGCCATGAAACTAGCACAACTCTTTAGGAAATCAGTTAATCAAATAAATACTCAATAAAATGTAGCATGGATGAAATCTATACACTTCTCCTCAATAACTTTTTAATGTATTATTAATAGAATGCAATCAAAATTCTGTCCTAAACATTGAAGAAACACTAAACACGTAATAAAATTTGGTATTTAATTTATTATTACTATTTATTATCTATGAGCAGTGATGGGTGAAATGCATTATTAAGTAATTAATTACTGTAATTTAATTACGTTTCCCTTGGAAAAGTAAGGGATTACTCTTAATGTTTCTGTAATTTCATTACAGTTACTTCTGATGTAATTGCAATAAATACTGTATAGACTATATGTAGGCCTGTTGTTAATGTAATCTTTTCTCTGTAAATATTTCAGCCAGTTCAAGAATAATTTATACAGTTTTATATTTAACTGAATTAATAGCTGTTTCATGTGTTTCCTTGTATTGTTCAACTAATTAGTACAGTGATGTAATTGTTGAAGATGCAACTAGTAGCTAGTAATTAAAGTAAGGGTAGGCAATTTCGGAGAGGCTAGCAATAGCAAGCTAGCTTTGAAAGCATAAGATCCCACCCTCCTTTCAGAGCGTCTCCAAAGACGCGTCACGATAGACGGCGTTAAATTACTTCATGTCTCAAAGCATTACATTACAATAATAATCAAAGTAAACAACTTACAGAGCTCTTGTACCACCTGACTGCTGCAGTTCATTTCGGCGTTGATAGTGTTGATATAGAAACGTACAACTTCGAGGACGTGAACAACGTCACAGGTCGCCTTGTAATTTCGATTACGACATGGCATGAACGCAGCGTGAGCTCATTGTGTTGGTGCTGGAGGAACTGTAAAAGGCTGCGGTTTGCGGTGACTGTCTGTCTACAACTACTACAGCCTCATGAAACACACTGTTGGCGAGTGATGTAGGGAAATACATTTGTTGACAGGCAGGAAGGACATCGTATCATTGCATTCGGACCAAATTGGATTGACATTTTTTGGTCCCGAGACTTCCACATAAGATGTATGTACTTTTTTAATTTTTAATTTAGACCACTTCTATTATTGATTGCCATCAGGATGTAAAGAGAGTTCCAACCAGTATAACAAAACAAACAAAATAAAGTCAAACAAAAATTCTATATGAAAGAAATGCCGACCCTTTTTAGAGTAACTTTCCTAACACTGTCCATGAGTGTTAACAAAAGTTATTTATTTATTTTATTTTGTCATTCATTTGAATTTCTAAATTTTCCCTTTATTGCTAATGACACCTTGTGAAGGCCTATATTATTTATCACTGCATCATCAATGGACTTCCCTCAACAAGCCTACATATGTTATAAATACACAAGCCTCTTCCGCTTTGAAATGCAATGTGAAAACACCCAGTCTTCTCACTCAGACCTCTAATGTAAAAATATCTATACTATGACCTTTTTAATACTAATGTAAACAGCGTCAATCTGCCAGTGTCAAACAGACTGTCTACAGAAACCACTGACACCGACATGAATTGTCAGCTTATGTGTGAGTTAGAATTTGATCTTATTAAACAGACATTTACTCGCACTCAACTTGTTCTAAACACGTGGAATTTTTCTGTGAAATACAAACTGAATTTTCTCCCCACTTGTCCCACTTTATATTAAGTGGCTTTAAGTACTATGTGCTTACATTGAAATTAATAATTTGATACAATTTACTTTTTGTGTAAATTTACAATTTACATATGTTTTTACATTTCACTGCATATAATTACAGCTGTAATTACACTGTTGATCCTTCCCTTACACCTTAACCCACCCTTAAACCTACCCATACCACCACACCTGACCCTAACCTTACCCGTATCCTACAGCACAAGTGTTTTACAATACAACATGAACACAATAAGTACATTGTACTTATTTTTCAATGAAAGTACATAGTACTTAAAGACACTTAATATAAAGTGGGACCTTTAATGTTTGATGAAACCCTTATGGTGCTTTACAAACACATTTGAAGTTTTTCTGGGATTTACAAACTGAATATTCTGGCCACTTTTTATCAAAGTAATACCGTTAACCTAAATCTGCTGTTTTAATGTATTTTTTGATGAAACTCTCATGATGCTTTGTTTCAAAAGTAGACCGTTGAAATTAAGCTGATTAACTATCATGTCCTCTTCCTTTTCCAAGAGTCTCGCACAGTCTCCAGTCAGTTCCTTGTGTCCGCCAGACGGGATAATGACTGTTGGAGCTTTGTTTGGAGACCATGTTGCAGCCATTAAATGAATTAAAATTTGCAATAGTATTAATATAAAAAACAACAAAAAATTACTCTTGTAACATTTTAACAAATTTGACAAATTAACATGTAACGTGTGCCTTTTTCACATACAATATTGTATATTCCCGTGCAGTTTGGCCTGTTTTTTCCTCTGTGGGCAGTATAGCGTTGTTAATGAAACCCCAGTATTTTCCCCTTTAACCAATTTAGAAACCTGACATCACGGTTTTAAGGTGTGAGCGTTATGTGGCATTAGTTTCCTGTTTTACCACGTATTTAAGGGTTAGAGTGCAGAATGAGATCATTATCTCTAGAAAGCATCCCTGTGAACAAGAACATGAAACTGCTAATTCTTCTCGTCGCACTGCTTGTTCGAACTAACCCTAGTTTGAGCAATCCTACCCCAAACCATCACTCGATCTTCTTTGAAATTAGGGTAGACCTTCACGAAATGCAAAAAGGAATTGATGAACTTGAGCAGCATGAACTTAAGCAGCATCTCACAGTAAGTAAATCTTTTTTTTTCATTATGGCAAGGCAAAGAGACTTTGTGTGATGTTGCCATATTTGTCATACTTGCTTTAGTTAAGTTAAAAAAGTAAAACACCAAGCGTGAAGAGAGAAGTATTTGTCTTTATAGCTTATAGATATGTTCTGTATAAGCCGATGTAAAGTAACATCAGTTGCACACATTCTCTGATATCAACTGACTTTGTCAATTTCCAGGCATTCAATCAAACAGTAAAAATCCAAACACCTCGAGATTTAAAGAATGCAGTAAGTATTTTCACATTCCCTCTGTATTGCAGATCATTGAAACAAATGCTTTAAATAATAATTTGCATAAATTTGTTACTATGGGGATTTTTTTTTTCCACCCACAGTGTGAGTGTGAGGCACCATTTGTTCAACACCTGAAAGATGCTCTGATGTTAGTTATAAAAGTATTACCCATGGATGAAATTGCCAACATTTTGGAAAACCTTGATTACCTTCATCTGCCTAAGGTCAAGGTGAGACTTCTGCCTTAAATTACTTGCATCATCCATTGGGTTATTCATATTTAACCCTGCACAATACATGAAAGATGAAGAGTGTAGGTCATTTCAAAGGCCCGAAGACACTCTTATTAAACATTCTCATTTCATTTTAACATCTCTGTTCAAGTAAAGAAATCATTCGGGATCTCAAAGACAATGCAGTTATGCAGCATAGAAAGCTGCGTTATCATTTAAAATAACGCAATGCATGAATATTTTTTTCTTTTGATTTTCCAGAAGCCAAATGACAACTGTCACTTCAGAACACATAAGTTGAGATATGCATCTCTCAAAAATGACTTGATTAAGGATAACATTGAATTCATCGAAAACTGGAATACAAACTGCAAGCCGAAAAGGCACTAAAGAAACTAAACGGACGTCCTGATGTGGAAATGCGAATCACATGTTTATTTATTTAAAAAATATGTCACTTTGTAATTATTTATTTATTTAATGGGCTATTTATTTATTTATTTTGATCAGTGCGTGTTTGGTTGTTCTCTATCCTCGCACTTAATTACAAAATTATGCTACAAAATGTATCAAGTTCAATAAGATTAATGTTGTTTTCTTCATCACGGGATGGAAAATGATCTATACTTTATTCTTTAAAGTTTTGACATGTATTGTAACAATACAAACATCATGTTACTTATTGGTCCAAAGTATTTTATGCTCAATGTAATAAACAATAAAAAGAATATTTTTAAGATGAACTCTTTCTGTTGTTTCATTCATGTTTTGTCTTGACTCTTATGCCTATGCCTAGTAAAAATGGCGTATCTGCTAAATGTCATACCTTTCCGTGCATTTATATGCTAGACTGATACAAAACTTCATGCACATTAAGTTGCATATAACATAATATTTATAGGCCACTCAACAAATCTGTATTGCTGCAGTAAAAACTTCACTCACTTTTAACTGACCCAGCTGTGTATTGTTTATCTTCTCTTGTTGGGATGTGGTGAGTCTTGAAGGAGGCTGTATACAATATTAAGTCTGATGGATGGAAACAGACAGTCCCGCAGCTGCTGCTGGCAGTGTCCTGACGAAAGGGAACATCTCTAACAACACAAGGATGGAATGTTCAGGAGACCGGTGACTAAGAACATCCCGCTTCCAGAGTGCGTTTCGAAACCATTGTGTCCAGAGATTTAGCTTCCTCGGTCTTATCAAGACTTCAGTATCGATCAATTCATGACGCTTTCCACCATGGTACACTTCTGTGTCCCATTAGGTTTTTTTGGTAACACTTTACAATGAGGTTATTTGATAACATTAGTTAACTATGTTAGGCATTTATTAACCTTAGTTAATGTACAGCTGCAGTATCTGTTAATATTATGTAGTGGGCCTGAGCTAACATGAACTACCAACACACACACACACACAAATTTAAAATAAAATAATTTAATAAAAATTGTGGGCTATTGTAAAATTCCATCAAATTGAATTGAATAATCCTTACATATTATTCATATTATGAATTAAAGAATTTTAAATGAGTAAAAAAAAGAAGCTCTAGCTTAATAAATTTTTTTTTACAAATCTTAATGGAACAAGGGAATGGACCATTTAATTTTATCTGATGTTTAAATTTATGAATACGAATCACATAAACTAAATGATCCATTCCCTTGTTCCGTTACGATTTAAATAAAATGTTTTTTAAACAAAAACATTTAAAATTCTTGATTTCATAAAAGGAATAATATGTAAGGATTATTCAATTCAATTTGATGGAATTTAACTGTAAAATAAAATTGTGTAAATCTTTAAAAAAAAAAAGGCTTAATTTCTTTGGAGTGAATGAGCAGTTTTATTTTTATTAACTAATGTATACAAAGATTAATAAATACTGTAACAAATGTATTAGTTAAGGCATTAACTAACGTTAACTAATGGGACCTTAATGTACCTGTTTTTTTATATATTAAAAATGAGATGCACAAATCCTTTCTGAACTATTAGATATGTTATAAAAAACTCTTATCTAACAAAAAAAATTGTACGGAAGTAGCAAGTTAAATATCAAATGTCCGCATCCCTTCTTAAAATAATGATTGGTAACACTATTTTACAGTGTCCTTGTTACAGGTATAAGCTGTAAAAATGAAATCCTGCCTTACATTTTTAAGAGTCAACTTAGAAGTTTAAATCATTTCAACTTAAATTTAGTTGAATCTTGTATAACTTGTAAAAAAGTTGAAAATTACTTAACTTATTTTGATGAGTTAAAGCAATTTAAAGCAGCACTCAGTAAGAATTCCGTTTTTGTCAAACAGCGACCCCTAGAGTCGCTGTGGAGTACTTGTACTGTCGTGAATAGCACTCACGCAGAGATGGCTCGCACTCACGGCCGGATCTCCTCCCCCTGTACACCGGTACCTGTTCAGTAGGATGGACGCTGTAACGAGTGGAAATAAGGTATGGCCCCTTTAAGAGCTGCGCGCGCCCAACAGCACATGTATACGGCGCCGGGTTATTTCTGTTTGATGCTCATTTTATCAGAATTTTATCAGATCTGTTTTTTTTGCCGTAAAGCAATTTGTTACCTCGCGAGACCTGATATCACACGATACTTCCTAACACTGAGCTCGCCGGCCCAAAGTTGCAAGGGTGGTTTTGCGGCTCACAGGCACCAGGGGGGTGCGAGACGACCACCATTCAACACGAAATCAGTAATATAAACATTACAATGACTCCAAAGCTGTTCGGTTAAGGTAAAAAAGTTACTTAGTTCACCTTTAAACACATATGTTGTCATAACCTAGCGTGCCGCACAAGCCCTGAAAAGTGAAGCCAAAGGCCCCCCGGTGACTGGTCCTAGTATAGGTCATAAACCCCGCCTCCCTGTGTTAATCAACGATTAAACAATTAAATAACACTTCAAATATCTTTTTTCCAAAGGTGGTTTCTGTCATTTGCTGTCATTTTTATCATGCTGCGGCTGATGTAAGTTCAAGTGTCTGTTTTTAAAATAAGTTTTTTTTAGTTAGTTACGTGATGCTGTAAAAACGGCGGTGTAATTCGGTGATTGACAGCTGTGATTGACAGGTTCTCTGAGCAAAGTAGTCACTGAAGCACCAACGGACTTTTTTCCGGGATCTTCGGAGGACTGAGGAGGAGATTGTATTTACTTTATTTTAACAAGCCTCTTGTCATACTACAATCAACAGACATCAAAATTGGAGCAGAACGGAGCAGACATAGGCCACTTAAAAAAGTGCAGGGAGAGTGCATTCTGCGAGAGTGAGGGCGGAGCGTTGATTTCGCGGCTTTACTTCCTGCTCACTACTGCGCAGGTCTGGTCCTGAGATCGTTACTGCGCAGACTCAAGTCCCAAGATGTCAGCGCCATATCGGGACACTGGCGGCTTCAGTTCTTAGACAGTAAATGAAATGGACACAGCGACCCCATAGATTTCAACGGAGAAAAGTGAAGTCAATTAGAAGCACTCACTTCATGATGGCTGAGCGCACTGCGCATGCTCACACTGAGCTTGACGACGTAGATGTGACGTGAGCAACCTGTCTGACAGTTGTACGTCTTCTAGTAGCTGTGCCAAGAGGAATCTGAATCATTCCCTTCCGAATCTTGCACAGCCGGAGATCGTGAGTATTAGCTGTCTATGAGCTAGCAGCAGGAGCAGCTTTATGACTCTCTATAGGCTTCTCCGTTGACTTTATCGGACTTTATGCCTCCACGTCCCCCCGATTGCGCGCGAGCTTCTACTTCTGTCTATACGGTAATTTCTCATTCTGTGCGACAGTCGTGTGTTATGACGCAATCATTAGCCTATTTTTACAAAAACTGCTTCTACGGGGCCATAACGTAAGATACAAGGTAAATTTTGCCCATTGTTTATTTCTAAAGAAACACGACAATGTATAAAATGCTCCATTACCGCAATGGAGCATTTTATACATTGTCGTGTTTCTTTAGAAATAAACAATGGGCAAATGGAGTCTTTAAACGCCTCAGATGTAAAGTTATTCGCTGTAAAAGTGACGGCAAAATGAATGGGAGTCAATGGCATGCTAACAGCTGGTGAAGGCTTGTTTCCGGACTTCAGACTTCAGTTTCCGGCTGGTTGATTACCCACTTGGGTTCTCACCAATGGAAGAGAGCGAAGGGGCGTCGTTCATCTTTTTTTACAGTCTATGGTCATAACTTATTGATCATACTTATTAATTACTTATGATCATTTTTACAGTGTTGTAATAACTATAAATGATGCATAATTACATACAAGTAACCTCAAACCAAACCATAATCTAACCCTTTAACCTATAGCAAGTAGACCTATATGTTGTTTATTAAAGGGGTGGTTGATTATGATTTCACTTTTCTATCTTTAGTTAATGTGTAATGTTGCTGTTTGAGCATAAATGTCTGTAAAGTTACAACACTCAAAGTTCAAAGCAAAGGAAGATATTTGCTTTAAAAAAATCGTTTTTTAAGGACTACAACAAATGGACTACACAACATTTCTTCCGGGTTAGTGACATCACTAACCCTAAAATGTACATAAACCCCGCCCCCGGGAACACACAAGAATTGTTGAGAAGAGGAAGAGTTGTTGTAGTAGAGCACAATTGTGAGTCTGCTCAAGCTGTCGCATCCGTCTTACTCTTTTTACATGCAATACAGTACGTAACACAAATGCAATAGCATGCACCCGTTCCCACACGAGCGATTTTATAGATTATCATGCCAGAATATGGTAATTGAAGATAGCTAACTCCAAATCAGCAACATAAATGAATCAACTAACCATTCAGAAACGTCCTGCTGCATTCTACATGTTGTCACTTCTTCTCGAGTCTCTCCATCATTTTCCGACAGTTTAATCATAAAAGGCAGAACAGTTTCTGACATTTTAGTGCTTGTCTGCGTGAGGTAGCTAATCGGAGCCGCTAACACATACACCCACACACACACACACAAGCTCTTGAAGCTCCACCCTCTGTGCTGGGAGCAGCAGCTCATTTGCATTTAAAGGGACACACACGAAACGTCCTGACCCTCAAAAAGGGACAATTTTAACACGCTGTAAAGAATTATTTGTGGGGTATTTTGAGTTAAAACTTCACATACACACTCTGGGGACAACAGAGACCTATTTTACATATTGTAAAAAGGGGCTTTATACCACCCCTTTAATATTACTCAATAGGCTTTATGCCGAGCGTCACGTGACCAAACCGGAAAACAGGTGTCATTGCATCCGCTTGTCAGAGAAAGTGTTAACAGCCGTAAGAACTAACTACGATATCTGTGGATTTTTAAGGTAATCAGCTAACCTACTAAGTTCACTTTGTTATTGGTGTTTTATGCTGTTTAAATATCTAAACGTTAGTGTGAAGAAGAAAAATTAAAAAACTTTTAAATATCAATCTGCACATGCGAGGGACATTGGTTGTGCTCATTTTTGCTTGCTCCTTTTAAGTTATCTTGAGTAAAACCGCAAAAAATTTCATGAAGCACATACAAAAGACCTGAATCGGAAGCGATGTGACCTGTTTTCCGGCTTGGTCACGTGACGCTCGGCATAAAGCCTATACCTAAATGTATAATTACACAACTAATGAAACAAATGAAACCTTATTGTAAAGTGTTACTATGTTACTTTTTGCTATGTATTTTATAGATACCTTGACCTTCTGTGGTTGACGATTAACATTTTCTGAAGGCTTTGCACCTCCTTACATACATTTTCTTCATATTTGCTTAAAAATGTAGTATTTTAAAGGGTTTTGGACCTTGTTTTGTACCCTATTTGTGGAAAGTGTCTTTGCTGATTCATCAAATATTATGTAGACTTCAACATGCTGTACATGCACCTTATCTGGACCCTGTCCACAACCACAAAGGGAGCCATCAGCTGCACTGCAATTACTTTATTTATAAACTCCATCTGGTTAGAACTGGACTAGACATGAACATGGACATGGACAAAACATATGCACTCACACAATACACTCGTATTTTGTGGGTGTTATTGCAACACTGAGAAGCATTCAATAAAAAAAATCCATCCGTTTCATCCATCTAGGGTTTTTTGTGACATCCAGTCACAGTTGAAATTTCAGGTCTATCATGCATAGAAACAGAAATTTAATTTTTTACAAGTTGGTACAGTCAAAACCGTTGATATCTTAGTACTAAAACATTTGATAAGATGCTATATTGAGAGTCATAGTTGCGAGGATGAGTGTGGGGAAGAGATTTCCTGTAAACGCTTTACTTTGTTCTCTATGAATACTATTGTAGAATAAATAATTCACTGATATTTCTTATTGGTTGTTTATAGGATTTTTTTTTTTTTTTTTTTTGTTAGGCTTGTTAGTTTGTCATGAAGGAAGAGGGTGAGTAGGGGGAAGTCCAACTTTATGTTGACCTTATTGCATTGGTTTCTTTTTTGAAGGTCCTCATATGCTTTACCAAATAAATTCCCAAGGCAAGAAATCATCAATCTTTCACTTGATGGTAATGATGAGTGATTGCAAATGAGTCATGAAGGAGCCTCTGTGGTTAAATAACTATACTTAGATTTGTTGTCAGTCTAGCTGGCAGACAATGATGACTGAAAGAACCCACACCAGTCAGTCAATGATTTTGAAAGAAACTCCAAGAGCAGCTGGAGGTTGTGTAAGCCCTCAACTGAGGCTTCGGTGACTCCAGACAAGATCGTCTCTGTTAAAGCTGTGATTTATGGGCTGCTGGTGCCCAAATCTAAACTCGTAGATCACAGTGTCTTTGATGATTTTTCAAGTGTCCACATTCATCACTCCAACCTGAGAAACCAGTAGCCATGTCTGAACTGATCTAGGTCTGATCTTGAAGCAGGCTGACCTTAATCAGGAAAGAGCCACAGAAGGAAATGGTCAGAAAAAGTGTATAGGCACACCTTACATGGTCAGCAAACTCCTTTAGATGGTGTGCCATTTATACAAGAGGCTTTACCAATCACATTGTTTAACAGTTTACATATTAGTATTCTAAATATACTAATGCATAATAGAGTATTTCTAAAATATATTGTTGTTTTTTCGAATAAAGTCAAATAATCAGGAAATTCAGCAAGAAACTCTACAAACAAAGTCGATTTAAGGCGTTGGTTCTTATGAAATGGATCCTTTTGGTTTCAGTAATTGACCTGATTATATAAGCAATATAACAATTCAAAGTTAAAGGTGCTCTAAGCGATGTCACGCGTTTTTTAGGCCAAAACTTTTTTTGTCACATACAGCAAACATCTCCTCACTATCCGCTGGCTGCCTGTCCCCTGAACACACTGTAAAAAAAACGCGGTCTCTGCAGACACCCCAGGCTCCACAAACGGCAACAAAAACAAACTGGGCTTACCCGCACCACGAAACATAACAAACTGTTCCAGCCAAAGACCGACAAGAAGGGTTTGGGGGTGTGGTTTGGGGGGTTAGTGTGCGGATGAGGAGGAGGGAGGGTCTAGCTAGCCTCCGTTTTGTTTGACAATAGTTTGAACGTCAACAAGAAGTGACGTCACCCAGGATCGCTTAGAGAACCTTTAAGCATTCAATGGTGGTACACATCATGAGTCTACCAGTTAATTTAGGTAAGGATTAACCACTATAATTGTGCATTTATCCTTATTGCAAAAGCTTTTAAAATTGATTGACTTGTTATATCACTGTGGGAATGTAGCATCAAACATTGTCACAATAAAAGGGGAAAAAGTAACTTCTAAGAAAAAGGATATTTATTGGTAGGGGGAATGTATGATTTTTTTTTAAGGAATTGCTGCAGGCAAAATATGCTCGTTTCTAGACTTTCAAAGCACTGCAAGATTAACCAAGTTATTGCAGAAAACACAGAGGAAAGAGGCCACTTTATAGTCCATTATAGATATAATGCATGTCTTTTCTGTTCACAGTTATGTTGCTTTAAAGCAGCACACTTAAGTTGTACAGTTAAGCAGCATTCTTCTGTTCCACGCTGTGGATGATGATGAAAGTTGATGACAGCGATGAGGTCAGTCTAATATCTACTTATGATCTGAAGCTTTACTGCATCACACCCACCAACAAGGTGTCATCATCAAGTCATCATCATAACAAAAGTTTCTCTCACACAATTCCACTGAACTTTGAGCAAATTTCAAGAGCCGACCTACATCCAGAGTGGAAATGACAGAGACAGAAGATAAAAATACTCACATTGGACTTTTTACCCTAATGCATTGTGTAGCCACTTCTCTCTTGCCACTGTGTTTATACACAACTCTTGTCATATTGATCCTTTGTGAGAATTTTATTATTAAAATATTCATAATTTAATGTGTATTTTTCCATACAACAATTTTGTGTGGAAATTTGATGTCCACAGGACATTTGAGCAGCATTTCAAACTACCGTGCCCGACACTGCATTGCATATTTAAAATAATAACAAATACAGTGCAATAATAAAATACAATAGGACTAACAATAACAACGTGTAAGCTGCTCTAGGAAATAATCCATATTAAATACATGCTGTTCTTCATTATGAATCACTGCTTATTCATGTGATGCACTTTACTGTAACAAATGACTAATTAGGGAATTAAACATGCAGTATTAATCATTCTATTAATATTTTATCTGATAAACCCATTAGTTCAACATTTTACATGCAGTAGACATAAAATGAGCTGTGCTATCTTTAATCTTGAAAAAAAAAACTGGCAAAAAATGTATGAAATTTGTAATTTAATTATGAAGCATTGTTTGTTTGTAAAGGACTGAGGATAACAAACAAGTAGCCTAACAGCACTGGATGTCATGTAAAAGCATGTAAGAAACACATTTGCTTAGTATAAGACTCCCCATTAGGTGGCCTCATAGACTTGATTTAGGTTATAGCATCTGGCAAACCAAATATGCGAGTTTTGCAACATTTTCTTTAATTCAGGTAGGCTATCTCCTTAATTCCAGTTAGGTGAAGATTAGCAGTGAAAATCTGCAGCACTCAGGTAAATAAAGGAATTAGCAATTCATTCATACAGAAGCCTACTTTAGTGGAAAGCGATAACAACAATAAAGAAACTTAGTCATGTAATGAATAGCCTGACCATAAAGTAAAGATTTAATTAAGATGAACGGATCAAGAATCGTTCAAGTTCGTAATAGGATCGTAATATTACAGGAGCGCATCGCTCACGTGCACTTCACTGTGACTCCACAGTGTTTTTCTTTCTTTTAGCATCGACTCTAGAAACTGGATGACCTACTGTTAGAGTAATTTGTCGAACCCCTCGGGCATCGGACACGACACATCTCGGTGTTAAATGTATTTGTCATGTCACTCGGCGAGGGTCTCACCAATCTCGCCACGCTCGCGCAGCAAGAACACGACGCGCATTCGTCGCGTGGAGCTCATGCTGATGGAATAACACCTGATCTTCGACAGGATGAAGGTGCGTTACAGTCATTCATCGAGGAGGACATACACGAAACAAGTTTTCTTTCTAGTTTATTTAAGTGAATCGTTCTTTGCGGACAAGATGTTTCAAAGAGCAAATTGTGCAACATTTTTCGGATAAAAGCAGCTTTAAGCACAAAAGAAGCTCTTCGGTATTATCTAACAGGTGAGGATAAGGTTTTTTTTTTTAATTATCATAGAGAATATAATAGCTGTTTTGTGTCTTTACTCTTGTAATATGAGTTTTGTCCCTTTGTTTGACTAACAGAACTGCAGGAACCGGTTATTGCTCACTGGAATCTAAAACGTCCTCTTATGGCATAAGGACTCATACATGATCACACTCAAATATATAAGGGAACACTAAAAAACTGTGTGCAGAGTGATTAGATGAACTTATCTGAACAGTTTTGATGGGATCATATACTATGATATTATGATATCAACCGACATGACAGTAACACTGAACTAAAACACTTTATTGGCACTTTCCAAACTGGAATGCAGGACAAATCTTTTGTGTAATGGAGCATGAACTGGAAATGTTAACGTTGGTATGAAAATGTCTTAATAAGAACACACGGTCAACATTACCTGAAGTGTGACAGGTCTGACGGATTCAAAGATGAAGTGTTCGAACAGTTCACGTCTAGTTCTCATGATGCAGTGATCCTTAATGCACAGCACAATGGCAGTGATGGATTTGAACTTGACAACTGTAATTGACAGCGGTTTCATGGAAAGTGACCAGTCCAGGCGGGTTCTGACCGGTTGCTTTCTTTCCGTTCTAATCCTCTCCACCCTAATCGGAAACACACTGGTTTGTGCGGCGGTCACAAAATTCCGCCACCTGCGCTCTAAAGTCACAAACTTTTTTGTGATCTCACTGGCGGTGTCAGACCTGCTGGTGGCCATTCTGGTCATGCCCTGGAAGGCTGTGACAGAGGTAGCCGGCTTCTGGCCCTTTGGTGCTTTCTGTGACATTTGGGTCGCTTTCGATATCATGTGCTCCACAGCTTCCATCCTGAACCTCTGCGTTATTAGCGTGGACCGATACTGGGCCATTTCCAGCCCGTTCCGCTACGAGAGGAAGATGACTCCCAGGGTGGCCTTTGTGATGATCAGCATGGCTTGGACCCTGTCTGTGCTCATCTCCTTCATCCCAGTGCAGCTCAAATGGCACAAGGCTCAGCCAGTGAGCTTCCCAGAGGTCAACGCTTCTCACAGGGCTCTGCTGCCGGACAACTGTGACTCCAGCCTCAACCGAACGTATGCCATTTCCTCCTCGCTCATCAGCTTCTACATTCCCGTCGCCATCATGATTGTAACGTACACTCAGATTTACAGAATCGCCCAGAAGCAGATCCGACGGATCTCCGCTTTGGAAAGAGCCGCGGAGAACGCCAAGATCCGCCATGACAGCATGGGCGGCAGCTCCAACGTGGAGTCCGAAAGCTCCTTCAAACTGTCCTTCAAAAGGGAGACGAAAGTCTTAAAAACCTTGTCCGTTATAATGGGGGTTTTTGTGTGCTGCTGGTTGCCGTTCTTCATCCTGAACTGCATTGTGCCATTTTGTAAGAGCACTTCGACTGGTCTCCCCTGTATCAGTCCAACGACATTTGATGTTTTTGTCTGGTTCGGATGGGCCAATTCTTCTCTCAACCCCATCATATACGCCTTCAATGCTGACTTTCGGCGAGCTTTTGCCATCCTTTTGGGATGCCAGAGACTCTGTCCAGGAACCACTAGCATGGAGACACCGAGCCTGAACAAGAACTGAAAAGCAACGCTCAATGTGTGAGCCCATGTCACATCAATGCTTTGCCAAGGAAGGCAAAAAGGGGGGGAAATGGATTTGGGATTAAGACTCTGGGAAGAGAGCCCTCCTGCTGAGCTGGAGAGCAGAGAAAGCAGTCGCCACGTCCCTTAAGCAAGGCTAATCTCTATAAAAAGCTATTCTTCACCAAAGAATGACGCAAGGGTGGTCTGTGTATTTTAGACAGTATACTCAACAGATTATTGAATCCACAAGTGACTTGCAGAAATTAGAGAAGCAATGTTTTATAGATGTTTCTTTGAATGTTCATTTTCATTTGAAAGAAACTGTACAGTAATAATGTTTGTGAAGCTATACAGTGCTGGGCAAAACTCCAATACACTGGAACAAATGTTGTGTATTTACTGCAAATGAATTGAGAATATGGTCTCAATGTATCATTCCATTAATCTGAAGTATCACTGAATAAATGACCATTTCAGGCATTTGCAATAAAATTCAGTGTAATCTGAATCTAATACATCACTGCTTGATAAATAACTATCTCATCCTCTCCACTCTCATTACATTTCCTTTACATCTGCCTTATTCATGAGACTTTTTTTTTTCCAAAACAAGAGGGCAGATGGTCAATCATGAGATGGCCATCCCATTATTGCCATAATGAACATGTATATTGTTCTGTGGTACTTGTTTTCTGATTCATTATTAAACTGTGAAAGCTAAACACTACGACTAGCAGAACAGATGGCCATAAAATAAAAATGCAGATGTGGCAGTGTGCTCAGTTACGGTCATCCAGTAATAGATACGTTATTGTTGAGATTGTAATTATTTTCTGAAAGCGTATGGGGCCTTCAGGACCAGTACAAAATAACACTGGATTGTTAGTCTACTATGTCTGTGGATGTGATGCAATGTGCCATTTGATAATGTAGAAAATGAAACGTCGAGAATCTCAGAACGTCTGTGGCAAACTGAATGTAATTAATTGTGATGAGTCCAACTATGTGGTCAATTTTATGGTATTTTTGTAGCAGAGATATTTTCATGCTTTCACAACACATAATTTGGTATTTCACAGCACTACATTTGTTGTTGTGGTGTTTTGAGAAAGACACTGATTCACTCTTGACTTTTAGCATTACAATGTTGAAGTAGAATTAAATAACACTTTAGAATACCGTTCCGTCATTAATAAATAACTACGCAGGAACAAATGAGTAACGCACTATTGACATTCTAGTAAATACTAACTAACAAGAAACTCTGATTAACGAATTAGTAAGTAATAGTGCTCAGTCAAATGTGGTAGTGTACTATTAGTTAAATTAATAACTACTATTTTTTTCATACCTCCCAGGACTATACAGGTTCATAATTGACATGAATAATACATAATGTATAATTAATTCTAAGTGAAGGTCATGGTAACACACTAGTAATGACTCAAGTGTTACTACATCCTTCAGAAGGAATTATTAATGACTAATAATTTGGATTCTAAAGTGAAAAGCATGATAACTCCATTGTAACTCCACTCCAACTCCAAAGTCATTGTAATATTTTGAGGATTTTGGAAGGTTTTTGGATAGTAATTGCTTCTGATGGATTTGAATCATTACTAGTGGGTTACCATGACCTTCATTTTAGCGTTATTATAGCGTTCACTTTGCATTATTTACATTGATTATGAACCTGTATGTAACCGTTCTTAGTAGTCCTCTGGGAGGAATGAAAAAAAAGTAGTTATTGATTAACTATTACCTACTTATGAGTGTCACTATTACTAGTGTTAATAGTGCGTTACTCATTTGTTCCTGTGTAATTATTCATTAATGATGGAACACTATTCTAAAGTGTTATCAATTATGGTATTGACTGATGAGAAAGTACATATGTAAAGCAACCATTAGGACTCATGGTGTTAAAGTTCATTCCATTGGCTTTTGGTAAATTAAAGTGTTCATTCTTTCTTTGTGAGCATTGTGTTTGTTAAACTGTTCAAAACATGATCAACTTTACGTCTAGAAAATTCTTGAAATTACATCTCTGGATTCATAATTCCTCAGCACTCATGGTCTTATTTTTCATTTGATCAAACTTGAATTGGAAGCAATAACAGACGGCAGGAACCGTGGCCCTCAACCTCTTAAACTTTCATTGGTTACCGTCATGTGCTTTTTGACACTGTGCAAAGCTGGCATAAATAGAGATAATAAGCTCAGCCTTGGCTCAGGGGAACTGGGGAGTCAAATTGTTTTTGTTTGCCAGCCTCCGTGAATGTGTAAGAGTCAAGCTTTCACAGCAGGGCCCTCAAAGCTGACATCCCCACTCAGCCTCAAATACAACACTCTCATATTAGAAACAATAGGAAGCATATTGGATGAGTTATTAAACAGTAGATGCTGTGCTTTAGATCCAGAAACAGCAGTGAGTGAGTCATCACTGTCGTACTACGTTGTGTTTGGTCTATGTCAGCTGACAGGAAACAGCGGGGCCACTGTGTAATTAGTGTAATGAAGAGCATTAGTATTGTATAGCATATGTGCATACTTAATAGACAGGTACCATAGGAGTGTATATTCAATTTACCAGCCTCCTATAAATAAACTCACACAATGATGTACAACTATTAAAGCAACCTTTGTTTCTCTTGTACAACTATAAAAAGTGGTAACCTGAAACCTTAAAGAACTATTTTGAACCCTTAAATTTTGTTTGGTCAGCGTAACCTAATGTATTTCGGTTGATTCAGGAATGTTAATTTGACTTATTATGAACAAACTCAATTAATTTAAAATAGATGTTACCACATGAAGCTCATTAATTCATTTCTGTTGATTTAGTAATACAGTAACAAATAATAATAAAAAAGTAAAATAATGCTTTTGACTTGAATAATATCAGTTCATTGAGATATACAGTACATGTGGTGCCATCTAAATGAATTGATTTTATTCAAGTCAAAATATAATTTTTTCTTTTACAGGAGGTCTAGGTTATTTAAACATGGGTTTCCAGCCTGTATTTAATGTTTAGATATGGCCCCAAATAGTATCTGGACATAAGCCACATTTAAAATGTATTGTATGAAACAAATGATCAAAGCGTTGACTGAAAATAATGCTAGAACGACGCTTTTCTCTTGCCTTCAGCTTTGACTTTAATCAGCTGGTGTCGAGGTAGTTTTTAGTGGATGCATGAAGCCAGTTCTCCTCAAGTTCGCACAGGTCCCGTAGCAGTGTAACCACAGGTGAAGTTCATCGCATTAACTATGAACAACTGTGATCAACTAACAGTTCACAGCCAGAAAGTTTCAGAATATCTTTTTGAATTAATTGAATCTATTGTTTCAAACCTAACACAATTTTTTTCACGTAAAATGTCTTGCTTGAAAAGTGTGTTTGTGCTTGTTTTCTTACAGAAAAATTCCATTTGTATTTGTTATGTAATGCCAGGACATTCATACATTTTTAAGTGTAACAGTAACTTGTGTGGTCAGTGTAGTAGCCTTTAGAAGTAAAGTTACTGATGACCTCAGAGAGAGAGAGAGAGAGAGAGAGAGAGAGAGAGAGAGAGAGAGAGAGAGAGAGAGAGAGAGAGAGAGAGAGAGAGAGAGAGAGAGAGAGAGAGAGAGAGAGAGAGAGGAAGAGGCCCCTTAGAGAGAGACTTGCAAAGCAGTCTATTACCACAATTTTCCGACAATGTCAGTTTTGGGCAAAATGTGGGAGAATCATTTATGTTTCACCATGTCATTGGAGACTGTCCTATAACAGACATGTCCAGTAAATATGGGTGGGAGAAATATGAAACACATTGCCTTTGTCCACGCTCTCAGCTGTATGAAAGGAGAATGATGGAAGTACATTTAGATTAATTTTATCCCCTCATTTAAAATGTATAGGCTGCTACTGTATGTATTACCAGAACTAATGCATTTCTAATAGCTGGCATACAATTGCTGTGACAGATTCATAAGGAAAGGGTCGGAAGCGGTGAGGGACACAGCGGTAATGAGTCTACACATCCACATGTCGACTGATAGAACTGCACGTTTGATGTCAAAGGCTACAGTGACTGCTGTACATGCTGATGTCTTAATGCTACCACGCTGGTGAGTGATGGTTTTGTTTTCACACAGCCGTTTAACCTGTCAGCGATGCTCTGTCACTCAACCTCCAGACCCCTCCCACAACCGCTAGATTCGTAAATTGGAAACAGGCAAATACCAGCGATCAGCATTATCCAACCTTATTACAAAGTAAAGATGGGTAGGTGCAGCCTTTTGGGAGCAATAACACATTGTAGCGCTAAGATAAATCTCAGCAGCCATCAGGCAAACTCTGTATTAATCCATCCTAATCCTTGCAGTCCATTCACATGTCAGACCCAAATGGTGCACCCACTTTGCCAAAAGAAGCCCCTGACTGGGACTTAAGAGTGATGAGTAAATTCCCCTCCAAAAAATGAAAACATGCTCGAATTGCATTAAAGAGATCATGCAAAATCAATTGACAAAAGACAAGGGCTGTATAAACTGTGTTGACAACGGCTGAACCTGTGCCAGTGAATTCAGATGAAACTCCACTGCAGGGTACTCATGCTGTTTCTGATCAGTGTGTATTGCAGTGCCAGTTATTATAATTTCTTCATAAAAAAAAAAAAAAAAAAGTTGCCTAATTCGCTAATTCAAGTAAACAGATTTTTTTTTAATGTAGATTTTGTTTGTTTAATTGATATTCCAGAGTTCAAACTATGAAAAGTATTACAATATACATATATGTATATGTCTGCACTGCCACAATATACAAGGCGGCAGTGGCTCAGTGGTTTATGTAGGTTGTCTACAAACCGGAAGGTTGGTGGTTCAATCCTCGGTTCCACCTGACCAAGTGTCGAGGTGTCCATGAGCAAGACACCTAACCCCAGCTGCTCCCGACGAGCTGGATGGCGCCTTGCATGGCTGCCGTCGCCCGTCGGTGTATGAATGAGTGAGTGAATGGGTGAATGTGAGGCAAATTGTAAAGCGCTTTGGTGGCCATTGGGTCTGTGAAAGCGCTATATAAATGCAGTCCATATATAGAGTGCAAAATACACACCTTAGAGTCCCCATGAAATCAAAATTGACGTTTTTTGGCTTTTGAATATGTTAGCCTTACTTTTATCTAGATAAAAAATTCTCATTTAGAAGATATAAGCATTCAAAACTTAGTCTCTCACTTCTGCCAATATGGATCAATGATTTTAATGACATCACTCTGTCTGCACTTCAGCTTCTCATCAGATTTTCCGTCCAATCAAATGCTCGAATCTAAAGCGTCCGGCCCCCTATAAATAGGCGCTGAAGCGGTGGATAAAATCGGTCACTTGTTTAAAAAATTACTATATGGTGGATGGCACATAGTGCACTATATAGGGGATGGGGAACGATTCAGACAGTGTAAATATTGGGGTGAATGAAGTCTGGTTTCACGTTAAGCCTAGTTCACACTACAGGATTATAAGCCCGATTTAAGCCCGATTTGCAAATCGTTGAGCTAGCCGACAGGTCAGGGTGTTATCGCGTGCAAATCGCGGGGGATTAGCGGACGATGGACGCTCGCCAATCTGTTAGTATGAAAGAGCCAACAACGCATCAAAGACGCTCGCTGACGCCTCGCAGATGCGTCGCCGAGCCCAGAAAAATATCTAGCATGCTAGATATCCAGAGCTGTCGCCCGACTTAACCTCAGTGATGTCATGAGCTACAGCCAATCAGAGCAAGGCATGGGTTGCTCCAATCAGAGCAAGGCATGGGTCTTCGTCTTCTTCGCCGGGTATTAGCGCGCGTGATGTTTCGCGTCATTTCCGGTTCGTTTTATCGCGTGATTTTTTGTGACAAAACGTGGTTTGTAGACAAGATTGAATCGTTGGGTGACAGAGTTGTTGTCAACTCGTGTAGTGCGTTACCTCCTGTTGCGGATCAATCACGTTGTGTCGTGTGGTGTGAACAGCTCAACAACTTGAACACTCCTGATTTCACAGTGAGCAAGTCATGTAGTGTGAACCGGACAGTTCAGCCCGACGTTTTAAAATCATGTATGAACTAGGCTTTAGTGTCACTGAACCACCGCGCACACACAGCTCTGGTCCAGAGACATGATATCACAGAGCGGATCATATGCGCGAGTCAATGCAGGCCCATTTGAAATCTGCACAGAATGCTAGATTTTAAAGTGATATGGAGGAGAGAAGGAGAAACTCTTATCACGTGACCTACCAGCGTCAGTTGGGTCGCTTCAATGCCATTCACAAATCCTCTTCCGTGGCCTTGATAGTATCTCGCCGGAAGTAGATCAACAGGGTACTTTTTACTCATTCATGTAGGCTACTGGGAATTCAGACATACTTCTTTTGTCACATACTGCTTTCTGCCTAGGGAAGTATGCGATTTCGTATTAAGCCAGGTTGTCCCGTCCTCGAGTCATGAAACACATCATCAGAGAAGATGTCGCTGCAAGAGAGGCGGGAAGGTGTTTTGATTAAAGGTTACGAGGGCAAATTAATAAAAAAAAAAAATATATAAAAAAAAATAGTTGTTAATTTTGATTTCATGGTGACTTTAAGGAAAATCAGTAGTAACAATAAATATGATATTTAATTATAGTATATAATATGATTAATGCCTACCATATTCTTAAAATATCACTATGAATATGGCGATTATCTCTAATCTTAATAAATGATATTGACCATTTGATTCATGTCAACACGTGGAAAAGACAGCCAGCCATTTAGGCTTATTATCACGTCAATTATATGCCTTTAAGCTGATGATACACAGGGCAACTTTTTGATCAATGTTGCTGGGCAATGTTGCCGTCAACGGGCAACCAGATGAGACACAGGGCCCACGACCGATTTAAATTATCCAGATAGAAATGTATTGCCCATTTTCAATGGGAAAGTGCCCAAGCAACAATCGCTCAGCAAGATTGCCCAGCAACATTGCTCAAAAAGTTGCCCTGTGTATCATCACCTTTAGACGGTGTTTAAAAAAAATAAAAATAAAAAACTTTTACAGTAGTAGCCTACTTATTTCAGTTTTGAAAGATTTGTATTGGTTTGAAATTTTTTTTTTTTTTGGTTATTTAAACGATTCTTATTCCTACATTAATCTATAACATTTTTAAAAACATTAAATCGACATTAAAATGTGTAGGCTACCCGCAATGGTGTCAAGGATCAGACAAATTTCCACCTGCATAGTAAATGCGGATGTTTGTGCTGCGGTGAGTTTTTGTGCCATCTTGTGGTTAAGGGAAAAAGAAAAGAAAACCCAAAACGCTCCTTTTATTTTGTGACTTGAAGCAAACCAACCAACCAACAAGATGTACTCCGGGCAGTCCCGTGAAGCCATCACGATGTGACATCTTTAGTCCCCGAGCCGAGAGTCCCCACTCATTCATTTGTGTGTTATTCTGAACGGATCCGATTCACTCGCGGTTCATTTCTCCGTCTGCCCGCCCGGATTCGCAGCGATTGTTCTTTTTCCTTATTTTAGTGTTTGTAGGCTATACAAACGTTCTGCTGCTTCTTCCTCTGCCAGAACCCCATCATCAGACATGTTCTGGCATCGAGGCGCAGTTTTGCGTTCACAAAAGGAGCTTTTACGTGAAGCATTAGATGAATGAATTTCAAATAGTTTAAAGAGACCTAATAAATGTGTTTGGGTTCAGTCCCATAATTCACATGCATTCCTCCCAGCACAGCATACCCTGGGTCATGACTTGTTTACAGTATTTTACACTTTGATTTACGTAGGCTAGTTGTTGATTTTATTGTCATATTTTAGTAGCTGTCTGATGTCCGCATGTTTTTAGTATGTTACTGAAATTGATAGGTCACTGATTTTTTTGCACAAACCGTATCAAATAGCCTATACATCACAAGGGATGTTAAAATGCAACTTAAACAGTTTGCATGTATAATTTAGGCTAAGTAAACTTTAAAAGGAAATATTTTCTGATTTAAAATGTCAAGTCTTGCTGTGGCTTAAAATTTAAGTAAAATAGCAAACATAAAACCAAAAACACAAAAACTCAAAACAAAAGTCACAACAAGACTAGACATTTGAAATTATTTATTCAGAAAAGACTTGTAAATTACTTTTACAAGTCCCTTGTGATGCATATTTGATACGGTTTGTGCCAGCAACATGTTGTGTGACGTGTGAGTTAAGCTGTTCACGTTTTATGTTATAGAACAGAAGTCAGTTTAATGTGAAGTGAAATTTAATTCGAAATGACCTAAATATGTAACCTACCTAAAAATTGAAGGCAGCAACCTTTATTTTTTTATTTTTTTTTACAGTGCATGTAAATTAGAGTTTGATGGTTTGGTCTTTCAAAAATAGGAATGCCCATTGAAGGACAGAGTCTGGGGAAGCTGTGTCATGTTTGAATGGATGCAATGCTAATGCACTGCCCTTTAGGCCTGTTTTTGAAGTGCGGCCTGTCCAATCTGACTAATCTCATCACATCACTGCCATTGGCGGACAGATGCCCTCTATCAACAAAACAAGACACCAACCTCGCACTGAGAGGATGAGAGACTGAAGGACTTAAGTGGATGAAAGTGAGGGAGAAAATTTGTTTCTTTGCATTCCCCCCAGAAAAAAAAAACACGAACGCCTTGGCAACATATGAAGAATACGACATCTCAGTGGTGAATGGCGCTAATTTACAGATTGTGAAAGACATCGTTACCTCTGGTGCGGTTTGGGTGCGGTTTGGATGCCGTTCAAAGGCGCGGGGCACAATCAAGCATGATACTCCTGCTTGCTGCCAACGATTAGACCTTCAACAAGGGTTTCCAGCTCTCAAACGATGCTGCCAAGCTTCCTGTGCGTCGGACTCACCTTAGAGAGCACCTGAATTCCACAGCTGCGTGAGTCATACACAACAAAACATTGATCGTAAAGGAAGAGAAAAATATAGCTGATCAAGAAAGACACCACATGTGTATAGAGTTAAACAATACATACACTCTCAGGAAAAAAAGGTACAAAAGCTGTCACCTTTTCAAAGGTACAATTTTGTTTCTTTTAGGGACTAATATGTACCCTTTTGGTTCAAAAGTGTACCTTTTGAAAAGGTACCGCCCCAGTGACAGCTTTACCTTTTTTTCTGAGAGTGGAGAATAAAAGCTGAGGTTTGAGTCCGGCCTCACCAAAGGATCACAAACGTTTCAGCATTCAACAAAACAGCCTTAAATAATATTGCACCGGTGCCCACGTCGAAGTAGAAATTCCAGATTCACAATAGAAATAGCAAATAGCAGGCTAAATATGGCCCCGTTTGAAAAATGCATGTGTCAAATGGGTTCCTGGGAGCCAGCCGACCCCCTCTGAAAAGGAAGAGTCAAATAAGCTCAGCTGCAGCTGTGTGGGGATTTTGCATCCTGAATATTTTATATACAGTGAAATCCAGAAAATGAACAACAAGGGCTTTTAGTCTTCCTCAGTTTTTCCCCACAAAAAAATAGGCCTACAGTTATTTATTTGAATTTACAATTTCCATTCATTTTCAGTTTTGACATAAACTAATAAACTTGAAGCAATGGGGTCCACCTCCTTCAAGTCCCAAAATGTGCATACATCCTTCACAAAAGTAATCCATCCGGCTCCAGGGGGATAAACGAAGGCCTTCTGAGGGTAATCCGTGCAGTTTTGTCGTAAAAATATGCATATTTAAAACTTTATAAATGAAAATATCTGACTTCCGGCAACGATCGACGCGCGTTCACGGATGGAAGTCGGCGTACGAGGTATGATGTAGCGTAGGAACCGTCGTGACGTAGAACGAACGCGCCTGCGCAGCCAGAGAGCAGAGCAAAACAAAACTCCACTCAGTTCACCCGTGAATGCGCGTCGATCGTTGCCGGAAGTCAGATATTTTCATTTATAAAGTTTTAAATATGTATATTTTTACGACAAAACCGCACGGATTACCCTCATAAGGCCTTCGTTTATCCCCCTGGATCCGGATGGATTACTTTTGTGAAGGATGTATGCACATTTTGGGACTTGAAGGAGGTGGACCCCATTGCTTTACATTATATCCACTGAAGGGTCTAAGACATTTTCTAAAATACCTGAAAATGTGTTCGTCTGAAACAAGATTGACATATGCATCTCGAACGGCTTCAGGGTGAGTAATGCATGGGTTAAATATAATTTTTGGCCGAACTATCCCTTTAATGTGATGCATATTGTGATTCACTCCAAAATAAATAAATAAAATAATGACTGTTTATTGTTAACTATTTGCAGATTTAATTTAAATGCTAAATGCATTTATTCAAATTGTTGAAGGTACACTTAAAAAAAAAACTGCATTCATTTTGTGGAAGAACATTGTTTTGGTTGTGCTTTGGATCTACGTGACTGTGCGGATGAATATGGTTATTCTACAGCTCATAAAACATTCACTACTAGGCTTAAGAGATATAACCAGTGTAGATGGAAAGGATCTCAAGCTGACTAGCTGAAGACGTTTCTCTAGCTTTACCCATTAATAGACACGGTACTTCCTTGAAAATAGATTCCAGCACAGCGCTAAAACAACCATAATGAAACGACCCTTCACAATAGATAATGCTTTACAATGAACTCTGTTAGAGAGCTACATATGCAATTTATCTGTTCAATAAAATACCTTCCCCCACCTGTTGAGTAATAAAAACACAACATTTTTACATTTCAAATCCTCAGCTCTCACCAATCTCCAAAAAGCCAAGCCCATGTTGATTCTGGTTTTATTACGAGCTCTTATTGCCAGCAGACTCTCCTCTGTTCTGCCATTTTTAAAACGAGTGATTCCCCGGAGGATCGAGATTTAGTGTGTTTCATGTCAACCTTTCTCACTCATTGTGACAACTAACCTCTGCCAGACACACGTCAAAGTAGCTGTGGAGCAACTTTTCTTTATTTATGGATACGCACTGGCGAGTGAAGAGTACTCAAATTTCCAGCGAAAAAAACATCCTGACAGGTCTAAAATATAAACAGGCTTGCCATAGTGAATCAGGGTAAGATACAAACATGTTTTGGAAGTAATGATTGATGATGTATTGACTGTTGTATTGATGATGTAAAATAGTAAGTACCTTTAAAGGTGACCTATAATTCAAAATTGAATTTACCTTGGTATAGTCAAATAACAAAAGTTCAGTGCATGGACATGACATAGAGTGAATCTCAAACTGGACTGTTTTCGCGTTCTCATTTAATTCACTTTTATGAAAAACACCCCTGAAAAACGGTCGGTTCTCCACACAATACCGACTGTGACGCAATAGTCGGGATCATTAATATGTACGCCTCCAAATATTTGCATAATGCCAGCCCTCAATGCCAGGCGGAACTGCGCAGCCGAAGCACGGCAGTTGCTCAGTGTGGATGTACACATGAACACAAAAGTATTTTTTTAGTTCCTTCATCTGAGCCTCTGGAGAAACAATGGGTTAATTTTATTTTCTCTGGAAATTTCCAAACATTTCACCGACTGTTTCCTCAACTTGGGCCAATGCAGAGCTGGCCTCGGATCGAGCTACCAAGCAACACTTTCTGATGTGTAATTGTTCAAGTTCAGACAGGTAATCTTTCTCTCAAAATCGTTCAATACTGTTTATGCATCAGTAAGTCAAGCCAGTGACTAAAATATCAGCTTCACATCGTTTCTTTTAGTAGGATGAAAATAATCGTATTTAAATTGTGAACAAATTATATACAGAAAGCGATCAAAGAACAATCTTTCCACACAGCGCGAGTTTATCTGGACACTTGCCAAACTCGTTATGAAATCATTGACGCACGTTACTGCACAACGAAGCTCTTACTGTATTTACATCATCGTGTTTGCATTGGTGAAAGCAGGGAGAGTGCAGAAACTGCTTTGCAATGATAAGATCTTCATGCTCGCGATCAACACACTGTCATCTGCTCAATGCTCATCTCGGCAACATGTGATGGGAATATATCTAAATACTTTAAAAACATCTCACGATTCGTTAATCTCAATAGCTGTTATAGTAAAAACGTATAATAGCAGTAGTAAAAGTATTCGAGAGAGTTTCACATGTAATGCGTTGCTATTTCATATGCAAGCATGTCAGCCAATCACAGCAGTGGCCGCGGTTACACTGAATCCCACAGCAGACACGCCCCTTCAAACAGAGTGTTCAAATCAGAGGCTAAAAGCAGGCTAGGAAAAATGCCATTTATTTCTAAATTATGATTATTTTTTATCTAAAAAACATACTAACATTATAAGGGTAACCCAGGAAACATTATAAAATAATAAAAAAAAACATTCTAGGGCACCTTTAAGAATCAGCATAGATTTATTTAGATAAAATGTATGAACATTGTTCAAATATGGCTAGCAGCTGTGGAACAAGCAGCATTCATTCATAGTTAAAATGAGATTGAAACAATTTGGATTTAATGATGATAAATATATAAACCCGGTTATTGTGCATTAGACTCATTCAGTTTTTAGGTCGATTACAGAAATATTACCTATTTGATTTGTGTATGACTGACAAATATGCATCACATTACGTTCATTATTTTGTTTATATTAAAACTGTGTAATCCAAACGGATGGACATTTATATGCAATTCAATTGCATAAATCTTAAATTTAGGACAAAGTATTTTTTGAGTGTACTTTTTTAAAAGTGGTTACTTGAAGCAAGGCTAAAAAAAACCTTTAATTACAAATGTCATTATTAACGTGTTGGAAAGTGCTGTTGATGTTGCATGTACATATTTGGATCACATGCTGATTCCTTTGTGCAGATGTGCAAAAAATCTTGCCAAGCTACATTTTATCCCAAAATGATCACTAACCTAAATCTTATGTGCTGTTTTCTGCTATTATGTAACCTTGTGTTAAAATCCATCGGGTCTCTGAACTTGTAACACAGATTAAGTGATTTGAACAGTCCTTTAAAACTCTAGTCTTCATCCACAGCCATTTAGTTTTTTTAAGCACGCTTAGAAACACAACCCAGGCCTTTTTCCTTTGATAAAAGCAAGAAAAGGGGCTGTATCTTTGCATGTCACATGCGCCCTACAGTCCGACTGAGAATTTGATGACTCACTCAAAACAAGAGCAACAGCTTCCAGAGGAGAAAATAAATAAATATAAAACTGACAACAGCTGCACGAACCTTCCCCAGTTCATGAAAGAGTAAAGCAAACATCTATGTGATTCTCTTACATTTGTTCTTATGTAAATGATCGAGAGGCAGTGGCAGAAACGGTCACACGATTCTCTTAATATTCATTGGTCTGATAAATCCAGTTCATCCCATCAGTCAAAGAGAATTAGTATTCATTGAATGTCACATCTCCGATCCTAATGCACACATTGAAGCAGATGCTGTGGCGTACAAAATCTCCCACAGCATTCCCACAGTCATCACATTCAACGTGCTGTACAAACACTCCCTCATAGAGAGGTCAAAACACACTGTACTTTGTTATTCTGACCTTAAAGCATGCACAGCACACATCCTTTGGGAACAGTTTATATACATTGCATCTCATCCTAAAAATAGTTGTGTTGTTGTCGGATCAATGCAACAATCTGTGCCATTTCTACAGATGACTGAGTTACATTGCTGAGTGTACAACTAAACTCACGGGTCGTGGTTGAGGTTATTTAAAGCTGCTGTATTTTTAGGTCACTGGCTTTTTTTTTTCAGCACTTTTGCTTTGCCAGTGAAATATTTATAATGGACCCAACCTCTAAGCTAAGACCTCTCAACCTTGCACATTGAGATAAAAAAAAAAAAACCTCCACTTCCAGCCCGGAGATCAAAGTCACTGAAGTGCAAGCTCTCGTTCAGCAAAACAATGTCCACACCATTGCCATCAGAGGACCAGAACTGTGTTGTTCTACATCCTGTGATGGAGAGTCGTAGGGACGGAGATATAACATTCTCAGACAGTAATAGCCATGGGGAGAGAGCTGTGATCCACAAAGTGTTGGATGGGAGGATGTTCCTCTCTGTATGTGATTGGCTTCAAATCTGACACACTTCAGCCTAAGGCGGCGGCGGTTCTTAACAGGTTTTGCTTCAGGACCCAGTTTTTATATCGGACATTGAGTGATGATTGATGATCCAACACGGTACCAAAACCGTTTAGCAAGATATGAAGTATACAAAAACTGACATTTAAATTGAATAATTTGCTTACCGTTTAGCAAGATATGAAGTATACAAAAACTGACATTTAAATTGAATAATTTGCTTATGATTGGGCTCTAAACGTCTCTCTTTGATGGCTTGTCTTTTCTTTTTGTGTGGTTTTGTTTATGGTACTTGATGAAGTCACAAATGTCATGCAACCTGTCCATGTTAGCCTCTTCCTAATTGAATGCATTATGAGTTTGATTGGATACATGTCCATTTCAACAACAAAGGGAAGTATTTTGCCCTGTGTTTGACCCTTAAATAATTATAAGGCAGCAGCTAACACACAGTAGTAAATGATACATTTCAAACGTTTTGGGGTCAGTAAGATCATATTAATCTTATAGAAAGAAGTCTCTTATGCTCATAAGGCTGCATTTATTTGATCAATACTACAGTAAAATAGTTACTGTGTGAGCTATATGTGAGCGGTTCTGCCAGTTATTTACAGATATCTGGAATTAGACATAACATCAAATTGACTGCTGGTGATCCTGCAGGCCAGTTAAAATACATAGGTTTGCTTAGTAACACATTTTTTTAGATAAAGTAGTTTTGTGTCAGCTTCAAAGTGTCTTGGCCGACTACAAATTTTTTTTTTATATATTTCAATCAGGCTTCAGAAAATGTCACTCCACTGAAACGGCTCTTTTAAAAGTGCTTAATGACATGTTTTTAGCCACTGACTCTGGAGACTCGGTAGCATTGGTACTCCTGAACTTAAGTGCTGCATTCGACACGGTAGACCATAACGTTCTGCTGTCTCGTTAAACACATAGTGGGCATCAGAGGTTCAGCCTTACATTGGTTTCAGTCCAATCTGACAAACAGGAGTTTGTCTCGGAAGTCTGAATGAGAGTAAAACTGAGGTTATGGTGTTTACCCCTTCCAATGTACATTACACAGCAAATGTAAATCTCGGTGCTCTGGCACCTTATGCTAAGCCATAAATCAAAAACTTGGGTGTGGTGTTGGATAGTGCCCTAATGCTTGATAGACAGGTCAACCAAGTTGTGAAGTCAAGCTTTTACCAGTTACGAACCCTGGTAAAAATGAAGTCTTTCCTTTCATTCTCAAATTTTGAAAAAGTAATACATGGTTTTATCACCACAAGGCTGAATTATTGCAATTTGCTTTATTTGGGGATTAGTCAATCTTCCATAAATTCAGACAGTTCAGAATGGTGCTGCCAGAGCTTTGACAGGAGTTTGTAAACGAGAACATATAACTCCTGTACTTCAGTCACTTCACTGGCTGCCGGTGCATTATAGGATCAATTTTAAAGTTCTGCTATTAGCTTTTAAGTCTTTAAATGGGTTAGCACCGTCTTACCTTTCTTTTACCTTTCGAGTCATTTGATTCATTTAACGACCGAAATGAACGAATTGACTCGGAAAAAGATTTGTTCATTTTGATGAACGAGTTCGAACAGGAGAGTTAGACAGAACAGAGAAAGGCGAGCATGTGAGCTTATAAAACTTAAACGTTGTTATTTATTTTTTAAATGAGTGATCGTTTCACATGATAAGACCCTTATTCATCGTCTGGTGTCGTTTAAAGACATTTTAAGCTGCATCTGAAACTGTTATTAACTGTATTTTGGACCTTGGACCGTATGGTTCCCATTTAAGTCCATTATATGGAGAAAAATCCTGGAATGTTTTCATCAAAAACCGTAATTTCTTTTCGACTGAGGAAAGAAAGACATAGGCATCTTGGATGACATGGGGGTGAGTAAATTATCAGCAAAAGTGTTTTCAAAAGTGAACTACTCCTTTAAGACTAGAGGAGATTGAGCATTTTCCATGGCTGCCCCAAGACTTTGGAACAATCTGCCTTCTGAAATTAGACCTGCGCCCACTCTGTCCATTTTTAAAGCTAGGTTAAAAACATTTTTATTTGATCTGTCTAACAAAAATATGAATGTTGATGCAGTTGTCCTGTTTGTCCTTGTTGATTTTATTCTGTTATTGTTTTTTTTATTGTTTTTTTACTCTGTTCAGAACATTGGTCAACGGAAGTTGTGTTTAATTGTGCTTTAAAAATAAAGTGATTGATTGATAAAAACAGTAACATTGTAAAATATATTATGTAGAAATCAATAATTATAGATCAGTATTCTCCCGTCTAATGTCTAAAGTTGCTGGGTAAAAAAATGAATTGCAAATTGTTTTATGCTGGAAAATATCAAATCAAAGATGGACAAAGGAGGTGTAGTTGGTTCTGTATTATTTTGGATTTTAAGAAAGCGTTTGAAACTGTAAGTCACGATATTTTGCTTTCTAGGTAATCAAATTTGAACTTCTCAGTTGAGTCCATTATGTGGTTAAAATCTTATTTATAAAATAGGAAACAATGTACAAGAGTTATAAATACAAAATCAGAATATTTAGATTATATCATTGCAGTTCAACAAGGATCGATTTTAGGTCCATTGCTGTTTAATATGAATATGTAAATGATTTACAATGTCTTCTCCCCATATGTTGATTTGTCAAATGTGTTGATGGTGTTGTTATGTACAT
This sequence comes from Rhinichthys osculus, assembly GCA_029959095.1. NCBI lineage: Eukaryota > Metazoa > Chordata > Actinopteri > Cypriniformes > Leuciscidae > Rhinichthys > Rhinichthys osculus. The sequence continues at coordinate 35,483,716 of JARWKJ010000011.1, read as the reverse complement.
GCAAAATGTCAGCAACAGGCTGACAAGAGCTGGTATAAGGGGTAATTGTATACGATTGAGAAGAACCTTTGGCCAGTTATTTACTTTTAGAGGAACACATGGCTGGACTAGACTTCCAACAGAACTAAAAGAATGAAAACATATAAAAGGTCATTGTGGTTTCTCTAGAAAGATGAAAATGTGCTTACTGTCCAATCAAAATTGCAGCCATTTGTAGAGATTCCTTTTGTGTTTGCGTGTTAAATTTTTGTTTGTTTGTTACCGTATAACCTGCCTAGGGACTACGGAGGAAAAATAGCCAATTTGGCTAAATCTGGCACCTTTTACATATTGTCATGTATTATTAATATGTATAGTCCCTGATTAAATAAACCAACAAACAAACAAATGTTAACATTTTAAATAAATGTTTTCTATTTGAATATATTTCAATCTTTAGTGTCACATGATCCTTCAGAAATCATTCTAATATAAGAAGTTTATTTAACAAAGTTTGGGAGGAGAATGTTCAGGTAATCCAACCAATCAGGGCGAGAAACCAATCTCTCTCTCTCTCTCTCTCTCTCTCTCTCTCTCTCTCTCTCTATATATATATATATATATATATATATATATATATATATATAGTATATATATTGGGGCCATATTCTGAGCTCAGAGCCCTCCCCTCGGACAGCACCCCGAACCCGTAAAACTGATTTGATGCTCATGTAACATTTATAATAATATCAATGTTGAAAATAGTTGTGCTGCTTAATCATAATAAAATAAAATAAAAATTCAGAATGTTTCATTATATAAAATTTATTTTCATTTCTTCAATCTTTTGATCAATTTAATGCATCCTTGCTAAATATTAGTTTAATATACATTTTTTGGTATTTTTTTAGGGTCCAATTCTCACTATTAACTAGTTTATTAACTAATTATTATAATAGCATGCACATTACTAGGATATTGGCTGTTTATCAGTACTTATAAAGCACATATCAATGCCTTATTCTGCATGACCATATTCTACATCCCATAATCCTATCCAATACCTATTAACAACTACCTTACTAACTATTAATTTTTTTTTTTAATTTTTTTTTATTTTTTTATTTTTATTTAACAATCAGACATACATACAAACAAACCAACATAGTGCAGTAGTGAGCAATCTTGTAAATCCATACTTCCAGCAGTGACAAGAGTGATTTAAGTGTTTAAGTGTGTATGTGTGCGGGTGTGAGTGTGATTATGTGTATGTGTGTGTATGCGTAAACAAAGTAACCGTTTGTTATGTATTACCATTGTCATTACCATCACCATCCCACTTCCCACTACCACCATATTGCCAATATTGTGTTGGTAGATTTTTTACTTCCATCCTTCCTCCTATGTAATAATTGCCATTGTCAATCCTGCATAAAATACGATATAATAAGATAATATAATATAAGATAATATAAGATAACCTTCCCCCTCATCTCATCAGTCCATATCTTTTCCTTTTTTTTTTTTTTTTTTTTTTTCCTTTGTGTGTTATGTGCAATGTCTAAGGTGCATTAAAATAGGGAGTACAGTGCGAGAGTGTCTCAAATTGGGACAGAGATGCTGTCCCGTTGAAACCACTTCTCGCCTGTCTAGCCTGCCTTGGTGTTTGAGGTTTTTCCATATATCCTTAATCCTTCTTTTTTTTTTTATTCTATGTTGTGGTGCATTAAAAACCCATGAAGAGATAAGGGGGAAGTTATTGCACTAGTGATAACAATGATATCTAATTCTAAAACAGCATTGACAATGGCAATATTGATGATGATAATAATAATAATAATATTAATAATAATAATAAATGACAATGATGATGGCAGTGGTGATCACAACGGTGAGAGCAAAAGACAGCAACAACAGTAATTACAACAATGAAACAACAAAAAAAAAAAAAAAAAGTGAAAATAGTAATCATAACAGTAACAGTAAAGATAGCAATAACAATGATGACAGAAACAAGTTTAAACAACTAATATGAATATTCGTGTGAAAATAGAAAATAGAAAATAGAAATTAATGTGAAAATAGTAATCATAACAGTAACAGTAAAGATAGCAATAACAATGATGACAGAAACAAGTTTAAACAACTAATATGAATATTCGTGGGTTGAGTAAGAAGGTGAGAGAAGTCAGAGTTGAAAACAGAGAAAGGATTCATAGCTGTAAGAGGTCAGAAAGTGTTAATAATCAGTAATTATGAGTTTATTGAGGCAAAAGTCTTAGTTAATATTTAGTGAGAATTGAACCCTAATCTAATGTGTGGCCAATATAGTACTGACCCCAAACTTTTGTACAGTTGTCTAGATCACTGAGTATAGTGGTAGGATATACAATTAACACTTTAGCATCTTGATTCGAATTATTAGTATTATTTAATGATGTAATTTGTGTTTTAATTATTTCAAAATTCAAATAAAGGTAAGCATCGACGACACCTGCATAACTACAGAGAGATCTTCCTGGAGGATAGCTTTTAGACAGCTTCATTCCCCTGCTGTTAAGAGGCTGAATAAAGCGATTGTTTCATAAAACACACCTGCTCAAGGGCTTTGAAGCCAGATAAAGGGATTTCCCATAATGACACCATCTGAAATAAAAAGAGTGTTTCATTTCAGCCTCTGGAGTAAAGGAGTCACCGCGTGCTCAGATACGACTCTTTTTGTGCTGTGCTTCAGCTGAAAGATGAATTCCCATTGTGTGAATATATCTTCCTCCATCTAATTTGACATTTAATCTTAACTGTGTGATCTTGGCACATTGATATATGCACTGTTCATCGTACTGTTGCTCGTTGTTTCTTCATTTATCTTACAGACTTTTCATCATTGAATCATTCTCTCAGCCAGCCTCTTGTTTCGAGAAAACATGTTTCTCCAAAGCTCAGTGAAGAGGAAAACACAAAGTCAGAAGTTTGTTTCTCTCAGACTGGTTTCGCTGCATGCTCTGCTGAGCAGAGAGATGCCTGAGCCACTGGTCATGTTGGCAGGTGTGTGCAGCTCAGCACAGCAGCATCGGTTGGCTTCTTTTACTCCCCATCAGAGCCATTGTGCTCTTTGTCAATCAATTGTGCATTTCTTTGAGCAATTACCACAATTTATTCCACCTCGGACGCACCTCGCATATTGTAAACATTGCACACAAATTATTTTTTGCTCCTCCGAAGATGGAGGTTGTATTTGTGTGTCTATAAATATTGACAGGCACAGGAAATTTGTTCACAGATGCAACCTTGAGCAGGTAAAAACGTTGCACTTGTGTGACATAAAATACACCCAGGGTCTATCAGATGTTAGTGGTATGTCTTTACATTACATTTTTTTTCTACCATTATTTCAGTTGTGAAACATAAACATCAAAAGGCTTTTGTTTCACTAAAATGTACTATGATGTGATAAAAGTGGTGTTACAATAAATATAGACAAAATAAATATACTAAGAGATATAGATACATTATAATATAAAATATAAACTTTATATATATATATATATATATATATATATATATTCAATGTTCATTGTCAATGGACTGTCTTGTCTTTATTTTCTCAGAGAAATTGCTACATCTAGTGGACAGTTAAAACAGACACTATAGGCCTACTGGATAATCAGAATGTTGCCATTGGTACCAGGTCAGCAGGACTAAATCACTTATAAAAAACAGATGTATTTTACACAAATAAAATACATCTGTAAATAGCAGCATCTAGGAAGCCAATGACGTTTTGAAGCCACTGCATTTAAAAAAAAAAGTTGGACTTGAAGATCAAAAATGGTCCTTTATCAGTATTTAGTCACATAATATTTACTACTGTCATTAGCACTGCAGTCTTTGTACGACGCAAAAGGCCTCCAACTCTTAACCTTCCTATTGCATTCGGGTCCATTTTGACCCGGAAGAGGTACATCTTTTTTTTTTTTTATTAAGATTAATTATTTTTTACTTAAAATTTTACAAAGATGAGATTTGTAAATGTGTTAAGGCTGTCAAAATACACATCATTACTTATTTATTTTTCCAGACTTTTTTGACAAAAAATGTAAGAGATGTAACCATTTAAACTAAATTGTTACACTTTTTGCGTTTGGGTCCGTTTTGACCCGAAAGTACCAAGGAGTGACAGCTTTATACAAGAAAGTATGCTGCTGTTTTAATGATGTTTTATTAACAAAGTTCGGGAGGAGCACGTTCAGATAATTAAACCTAATTAAACACACGTGGAGCACATTCAGATAATCAAACCTAATTAGACAAGAGTGGTGCTTAATCAACGAGTTAAGCGCTGTGTATATATACAGCAAACTAACCTCCGTTCTTTGACAGTTTAACAGCATCCCTCCACCACCCCATCTCCTCACTTATAGTCCTAATACTCTTACAACAACGGGGGGAGTACTCTGGGTTCGGGAAAAATTCCGAGCTCGGAGCCCTCCCCCCGGACAGCACGCCAAATACGCATAATCTTTACTCTGTTTAGTTGATGTAAGTGTGAACTCGTGAATTATGGATCTATTTGTTAGATTTGTCTACCACGAATTTTATTTATCGTGCCATTTATAAGCCAAAATTCGTTTTTGCGTGCATATGCAATGTAAACCCCTTGGGTAGGATTAGGGGTGCGGAGTGCGTGCGTATTACGCACCACAAAGTGTGTATCATATGCACGCGAAAACTGCGTATCATATGCACGCAAAAACAAATTGTGGCGTATAAATGGCACAATAAATAAAATTCGTTGTTTAGATACGCACTTTCATGAGACATGTAGGCTCTTTCCAAAAACTCCAGTGTTAAATTAACTCTCCTGGGAGTTTATTTGGCTCCAGACTCAAGAGTGCTAAAGTGTTAAAATATGAGTGTTAAATTAACATTCAAGAGTGTTAAAGTTAATTAGCTAATTAAGTGATTAATTGAATGATTATTGACCATCATTGAAGACACCTGATGTTAACAAGCAGAATCACTGAAGGAGAAAATCTCATTTTTGAAGTCACCATTATGGTGATCATTTTTTGCTTTAGTTTGCTTCTTGACCCTTAAACTATTAACATTAGATTTAGTTTGGCTGTTGTAACTGAGTTATAAGAGAAAAGGTGATCGGGGGTGTTGGTTATGGTTTGACATAATCATCGTTTGACCAGAATCACAAAACTCATTTAGAGCGTTAGGTTTACCTTGTTGATTACAGCAACACTATACTCCTATAGCAAACATTTTTCAGCACTTTCAATATAATCCAAAATATTTCTTAAAATTTGTTCTGATCAAAAGAGTTTGAAAATTTATTTTATTTAGACACACTGACATCAATAATCAGCCTGTGAATCTCAACAATGGTGACAATAATAAAGCATGTTTAAGTGCATTATGGGCTCCACCAATCAAAACTCATTCATGGCTCCCATCATGCATTGCAGTATGAATAAATTATGATCTGAATTGTCTTAGTAATTTCCTTTTCCTAATTGATATTTTGTTTGTCACCATTGTTGAGATTCATACACTGATTCTTGATGTCTGTGAGTGCCTAAAATATTTTTTTTAATCAGAACAACTTTTAAGGAAGCATTTGAATAGTATCAAAAATTCTGGATCTTACGCTGTAGAATTACTGTGATGCTGTATTGCTGTATTGTATCAACAATATACATTTAAGTCAGAGATTTAACATCAGGTGTCTTCAATGTTGGTCAATCATCACTCAATTAATCACTTAATTATCTCATTAACTTTAACACTGCTTCAGTGTTAATTTAACACTCTTGAGTGTGGAGCACTAATCTATATAATGACTGGATAGCTCATGACGTTCTAAACTGCCACCAGGCAGTGAAGCCACCGGAAGTGTTCGAGCGGCCATCTTACGATTCCCTACCAGCAGAGGGCTCCAACGGCCGTAATACAGAGATCGGTAGCTCCGACGGCACTTCTGCGCATCAACAAGTGTAAAACGAAGATCACAAAAGGATCTTGAAAAACTGCTCACAGGTTGTACTTTAAGCCCATATATAGTAATTTATATGCACAATTGTCGCTATTTCCGTGTTGTTTAAATTTTTTTATAGCCTACTATCAGTGTTGGGAAGGATACTTTCAAAATGTATTTCGTTACAGAATAGAGAATACATGCCCAAAAATGTAATTTGTAACGTATTCCGTTACATTACTCAATCTAAGTATTGTATTCTGAATACTTGGATTACTTCCACAAGTAATACATAATTTCCATTCAACTTTTTGCCTGCAACAATAGAATAATGACAAACAAATAATAGGCTAATAATTAAAAAGAGTTTAGCTTTTAACACCTTTTACATGACACAGTTTCTTTTCTTGGCCATTGGTTAAAAGATTTTTTTTTTTTTTACAGAAAAACACTATTTCAGTTTTAAAAAAAAAGATTTCAGTGCTTCTAATGTTCTCTTGTATAAGCCTACTTTCCTTATGTAGGCTTCTAGGTCGCTATCAAAACAGCAATCACTTGTTTAGCATTCATGTAAACACTACATTCAGTTTCATCAATCTGAATGAATTCAGTCCGATTGAAACAAAAGGTGTGCATAAACATAATGAATGGCGACTGTAGAAAGCAAAAGCCGAATCCCCGACATTTTGGGTGATCTAGAAATGGGCGGCCGGACGCATTTATTTAGGTCCAAAAAGAAGACATGTCCGGGAAAAAGAGGACGTATGGTCACCCTAACGTTAATGTCAAATGGGGCTAGTCAGTCTTTCAACGGCTCGGGGGCTAGTAAATCAGCACATAGGAGAATGTGAAGTCGCACGTCAACTAAGCATTTAGCTACCGGATATATAACTATTAATAGCAAGGTGACCAGTAAAACTACAGCAGACGACTAACGTTAATAAAAAAATATTTAAAAAAAATTACTTTAAGATGCTTCTTCAGGTTGGAGATGGAGTCTTTGGACGCTGAAAGGAGGTTAGTTGCTGGCAAGCAGAGGTTGCACTGCACAGTTATATTTCGTCCCCCTCCCTTCTCTTTCTTTAACGTAAAATTTGTTTAAATTTCCAAGATATAAATGCATTCTTGCTCTGCTGTTGTTCCGGCTCCATCTCTAGCTCCCGCTGCACCTCTACCAACTCCATTGACTGATCACGCACGCAAACCGCGCATTTTTTTCCTTTTCATATTGGGGCTTCTGGGAAATTTTGAGTTGCCTTAATTTATTTAAAGAGTGAATAAACTCGTGAAACAGAGAAGTATCTTCATGTAATCCATTGATTTCAACAATGTAACTGTATTCTAAATACCAACTATTTAAATTGTAACTGTAACGGAATACAGCTACTCATAATTTGTATTCTGAATACGTAACGCCGGTACATGTATTCCGTTACTCCCCAACACTGCCTACTATGCATTCTTTCACAGACGTATTCAAGTTTAAACCCAATAAACGTATTAGGCCTATTCAATGCATTATTTCTTATAAATTTAATTAAATGCATATATTTAATATTTTCATGTCAATCCGTGTTCAGTTTGACCACGAACCATGCGCTGTCACTTTAATTCAGCGCCTGCAGCACAAACGATCTCTGCACGCACCGCACAGGACGGGCATCCGCGTGCAGTGAAAGCTCCAACCTGTTGACATGCATGCACTGCAAACGGAGTAGGCCTATGTGTAAACCCCTTATTTACACTGCACACATCTGCGGCGCATTATGGCTCCGACAATGTTTTATTCCTACCAGAGCCGGCCCTAGACCTTTGGGGGCCCTAAGCAAAATTTGGTTGGAGGCCCCTTTGACCGTTTTAAGGCCTAAAGAAAAGCAATGACTACCTTATAACTATACCATACTATATAACTATATTATACTGTATATACTATGTTTGATGTCTAACAGGAAAATTATGATACCACTGAGCTGAATGGCAGTGCAAGACACACACACACACACACACACACTGATTAACTTGCCGAATAAAAAGACAGATAAAGTGATTATCACTGAACAAAGATACATTTTTATTGACACCAGAGTTTAAGAGTCACAAAAAACTACAGCACACACACACATATATATATATATATATATATATATATATATATATATATATATAATTTAAATTAAATAGAGCAAATAGAATAACATTTAAATATAATATTATATAAAATAATAAATAGATTTTTCAAATAAACAAAATTAACAATAACATCTAAAACACCACAAAGAAGATCAATAGTAACGATATTAAGAATAAGGTAACATTTCAATATAACTATTAAAATCCAATCCAAATAAAGAAAATAATTATACATAAAGTTAGACTTAATTTTTAAAATGCAGAAGGTTATCATTTTACAGCCCCTTTATACTCACCAACAGCTGGAGCTTTGCTTACTGGCAGCATATAACGTTACTTTAATAGTGCTGCTGGGGACATAAGGAGTAAACTAATGTTAGCCCTTTAATGTAGAATCCAAACTGGGTTTATATTGTTCTGTTAAATGCTTTAACAGTAACACCACAGCAAATGGTATAGGCCTAATACTAAACCAATTTTATGCAGCATGTTATTAGCATGTAAGTTAAACAACTGTAGAAAATTAATACAAGCACGATTTAGGCTAATGTTAAGACTTTTAGTGCAGATTATCCATATTACAGAAATCGGAAAATTAAGCCTACAGGCTTACGTACCTTTATCTTCTTGCTTCTTCTCTTCTTCCAGGCTCTTTTTTGTCGTTTTTCTTGGCCAGAAAGATATTTTCGTTTCTTGTCAGACATCGTCGATTCGTCGGAGTCGCTAACTGACTGACCGAGTGACAACGAGTGACATCATAGGGGCAGTCGGGATCAAGACGCGCGCGCGCCTTCGCGGGGAGCTCCCGGTTGATTTGCCATAATACAGAACTAAATAAATAACAACTCTGTGCTTATCATGATGCCTGATAAAGAGCGCTGTAGGTCCATTTCTTTTTATTTATTTATTTTATGTTACTTTTCGTTTTCCCCCCACTCGCTAGCAGTGACTCTAGGGGTCCCTCTGCTGGCCACGGGGCCCTTTGCAATTGCAACGGTGATTCCTTCCTACCTTCACGCGGTGTCAACTCACACCGGGAGCATTTCCACGTGATTTGCCGATTTGTGGGCGCGATCAGCTCCGGTAGCCGTGTCGCAGCTGTAAACGCGCCGCAGACGTGTGCAGTGTAAATAAGGGGTAAATAAGAGGTGAAACAGGTGTACATTAACCCATACAATTTGTATTATGCATTTCCTCGACATGTTCTTGCTAACTAATCAAATACTTGAACAGACTACTGATCTATCTGTAAAACACAATCAGAAAGAGCTAAATTTTAAGTTCACAATTCACATATACTTAATTTTTAGTAAGCAGGAATAATTTCCGACTTTAAACAAATACCCATTTAAATGCTTAGGATGTTTGCGTTGTAAGACTGTTCAGGGAGACTTTAGATTTAAAGACGGTGTCTCGTTATGCAATGTTTTCTCAGTCAAATCATACGAATTTCCTATTGATTCAATAGAACGCGTGAGCTCACAGGGAATCACAATATGGCGGCGCGGTGGCTTCACTGTTTATGATGTCATGAGCTATCCAGTCATTCTATATAGATCAGTGGTGTGGAGTCATATAAACTCCAGGAGAGTTAATTTAACACTGGAGTTTTGCTGTGTACATTCACACACACATTTGTTTCCTTTCCACTGGGGCTGCAGTTTGTTATGCTTGCGCATGCACACACAATAATTCTGAAATTAAAATAAAATGACAAATAAATTAAGGTCTTAATGTGTTTTAAGCAAAAGTTCATAGATCAAATAGTCTAAATTTGAAAAAGGAAAGAGCGTTTGAAAAAGAAAAAGTTTACATTTCACTTTGCTGTTAACTATTGATGAACCATTGCAGCATGAAGAGGAGATTCAAACTGTTTATCTTTTTTTTAATTAAAGTAAAAATTTATGCAAGTCAAATTTAAATATTTTGTTTGAAAACATTACGATGTTGTTTTGTTAGAAAAAGAATACGTAGGTTTCATAAATTTAGACTGTTTTGAGCAGTCATGAGTTATAAGTTTCAAATGAATGAATTAAAGACAAGGGAGTTCATTATGGTAATTCTCATATTATATGTTCATATACATTTCATCTAATGATATATTTAAATAACATTTTCTTTTTATTGCATCACCCCTTTTGCCGCAGTTCCTGAAATATTTGAAATTTCAAAGAATGGTTATACTTTATTTTAAGGTGATGTAGCCTATAGTTACATTGCTTACATAAGAACTGAGTAATATTAATTAGCTATGTACTTACAATAGAGTTACGGTTAGGGTAAGGTTAATGGTTAGTTACTTGTAATTCTGCATAATTTACTGTTATTACTATGGTAAGTACATGTTGTAATGTGTAACTATGGCACTTTAATATAAAGTGTTTCCCAAACAATTTCTTAGCTTTTTTAATTAATAAAAAGAGGGTAAATTAAGTAATAGCATGGTAAAAAAAAAAACGTTCAAACTTTTGTGCATTCACTCGTTGATGAGAAGTTACTGATTAGATAGAATATGGTTTTAGTTTATATAAATATTAAGTTGTGACTTTTATAAGCTTATAGAGCAGGAAAAGCAGATATTGTTGCAATGTGCCAATTAGTGACTTTGTTGTATCTATTGTAATGAATTAATGTGTTTCAGTTAAATTATAATATAAAATGATGCTAAATGAGAGTTTTTAGGGTCAGTGAGAGGCAATTATTTAGTAAATGGTCCCCTTTTTCTCTCAGGCTCATTAAATAACTTGAAGTGCTACATGAATAAATACAATAAAAGCTCCTTTTTTTAGACCTCCCTGCTCATAGTCACTGTGGATTCAATGGACTGAACAGTCAGAACAACTTGGCATGAGGATCTTTTGAGTTTCAACCAAGATGAAGTGAAACTACCCTCTCGGGTCACATGCCAGTTTTGTGCCACAGAAAGATCTGTTATCAAACTAATGTTTTAAAAACAAAGAGATGGAAATGGACTGTGAAATGACTGCTAATTGTGACATGGGTGTACAGTAATGGGAAACACTTTGTTGGTGCCAAACAATGCCACAGTTAAGCAAGCAAAACAAGGATGAAGCCAACCAATCAAGTAATGTTTTTAAGCTCTCATACACCATTTCACACTGGTGGAGTTAAACTTGGAGGGTAAGGACAATTACTAAAGGGTCTGGTTGATGTAGATCCCGGCATTCACAATCAGTTAAGGCTCAAAGTCAAATTACGATACAAAGCCAAGGGTATTTTTAAAAGGGTAGACCAAGCGATGAAGACCTACCAAGGGACATGCTAAGACACGGTTTGTGTCTATGGAAAATAAGCAGTTGTGTTCAATCACTCCGTCTCAGGGACTTTGACTGAAGGGGGCTATTATATCGGGCTATTTACTGTGATACCCCACATATATGTAATTACACCAGTAGAAGATTATAGATTATTTCATGGAAAGTCAGCGATACAACAAAGCCAATTAATCCATCATAAATTACATGCAACATTGAATTTCTTAGAAATGCATCAGGTCGACACATTCCTTGGTCGCAGCACACAGAGAGATTTACGAACTTCAATACTTACACGGCTAACCCAGTGTTTTAGTGCGTCATGTAATGACACCATTTAATTAACTTTCCTGGGACCACCAGCATGAAGAAAGATCCAGAGGTCAACCAGCATTTCCACTGATTATGAGCACAGACGCTTAAAACAAGCCGCTTTTCAGCAGCTCAATTTAAAAAGCATTAGCAATCATGCGACTTGAAGCGTGAGCTGATCTCTTAAAACACCTCAGAAATCTGAGCAAAAAAAGGTTTAATCTTAGTAGTTTTCCCTCTAAAATTTCCATTTAGGAAATGAAAAAATACACAGGCCTATTGGTGTAACTCTAAATCAGCTCATTCTGTAAAATCAAGTGTAAAATATGTTACATTTGCTTCTCATAAACATTTGAATTGGGATTCATTATACAAAAATACTTTATTCTAAGGCTATGTGGTAAAATCATTCATATATTTGACTTTTTCTTTAGTGTGACTCACTATATTTTAATCCAAAATATATGGGTAATATGACATCCTAAAATGCCCTGGATAGAAAGTTACTAGAACGGCATTTTGTGACACTTTAAAATCGGAAAACTCAAGCCTGTTTCATTCATTTGTTCTTTGTGGTTTCCAAAGTAGATTAATGTCGCATAACTGTAAAATAGAAATGAACATAAAAAGTAATCCGGTGCATTTATAAAACCTAATGACAAGCCCTGTTGATGTGTCAAACCTACTAATGTCAGTCCAGAAGTGTTTCCACGAATAATATTGATGCAATAGTTTGTATAAGATCCTCTAGACTGGCTCCACAGAGTAGCCGTCTTTGGACAGAGGACACATAGTGTAACCCACCGGTGTGGAGTATATTCCTACAGGTGTGAAGGGCAGCATGTGTCTGCTGAAAGGGAAAGACTGTCCACACAATAGAGCTGCAGTCTGGGCTTGCGTACAGAGAGGGAACGGTAGAGTGAGGCCAGGATGCAAGATGGGTTTGCTGGTCATTTTGAGCCTCTCCAGCTCTGCCTCCTGCAGTCGCTTAGCCTTCGCCCTTCGGTTCTGGAACCAGATCTTCACCTGTGTCTCGGTCAGGCTGAGAGAGCTGGAAAATTCAGCGCGTTCTGCGATGGACAGATATTGCTTCTGGCGGAACTTCCGCTCGAGGGCCAAGAGCTGCGTAGTGGTGAAAGGGGTTCGGGGTTTACGGTTTGTCTTGTGCTTTCTGAGAGTGCATGCTGAGGGACTCGGTGGACCTGTAAAAGAAGTTCATAAATTAGCTTGTAAAAGACTTGGCAATAAACAGCTTGGGCAGATGACTAATGTGCTTTAACACAGGGCAAACTACAGTGTGTACAAGATCAACTCGACTGTCATGTAACACTGTAAAATCGAATTAGTTAGACTTACTGTAAAAATGTATATGATCAATAAGTTATGACAACAAACAAAAGTTTTTACATAGCTTTAACTCATCAAAATTAGTTAAGCAATTTTCAACTTTTTTTAATGTTATACAAGATTTAACTTTTTTTTTAGTCAGTTTAATGTGATTTAAGTTTAAATGACTTAAACAGCCAAGTTGATTGTACTTAAAATTTTAAGGCAGCAACTTTTTTTTTTAATAGTATGGTGTATTGACAATGCTTAGTACAGTTTTCTGAGTAAATAAGGCATAGGTGAATAGCACAGATTGCTATAGCCAATAGATTTTTACAATTAAGTAAAGTTATCTATAGAACAACTGTTGGATTTTACAGTGTATTGATCCATTTAAAATGCATACTTTTGCAGGGCACTGTTCCTTGTGTATTTCCTATTATATCTGTTTAAAAAAAAATATTTTAATGATAAAACAAAACAATTTACAATGAAGACATGTGGTTAAACTGCTAGAATCACTCACTAAAAATCACACACACACACACACACACACACACACACACACCAGTTGATTACATAAATGGCTCAGAAAAAAGGCTCAATTATTGTTTACAAGATGCCACGTTGAATACCATAATGCCATGCAGACACTATAATGTTATGACTTAGTGTCAAAATTGTTTTTTTTTCTAACCTGGTGACTTACGTGGTGATGTTGATACTCTGTGTTTATTGATCCAGGAAGAGTCCTCTTTGACAGATTCACAACGTTTGGAGGAATATATCACGGATCGATCATCCTGATTTATTATGCATGGCATCCGACTCAGTTCCTGTGAAGTTGATTCACTCCTTCCCTTCTTCGACATGAGGGCTTCGACGCTGAACGGGAGACTTTGCGTGCGAACCAAACGCTCCGGCGGAGATGACCGTGGACCATGGTCATCATCTTCTTCATCGGAGGACACTTTACCTTTATAATTAGCTGAAATCATTCCGCGTAAAATAGCGATATCTATATTCCACATGGAAATATGAGAAAGAAGCATTAACCTGTAGGCTCGCTCTTCGTTGCTTAACTTTTACATGACTAACAATAACTTGACAAAAGTTACAAGACTATCCAAAGTTTGAACCAATCACCGTTCAGTCAGAGGCTGCGTCTAAACCCCAGAGAGCCGCCTACTTTCTGGTCATCCTGAGACACAGAATGAGAGTTTGTAGAGAGATGAAGCGTGATTGCCTCTTCAAGAGAGAGATCCTTAGCCGTTAAATGATACTCGGATACAGGTTATATTTAGACCATAATGTGGTGTTTAAAATGGGGGAATATAAAAGCTAAAATTAGACTTTACGTTTTTCTTCAAATTACTCTCGCAGCGATAATTTGTAGGATAAATCAAACTTGTCACATGAAGTCAGAAAAATTTGGACAATTGTTTGGTAATATGTGTAAATAAATCTATTCTACCTACACTATAAATGTTTTGTCTCTTGAATCTCCAACTATGGTTTTTGAAGGAATACGGGCGAATTCAAATTTTAATCTACAGCTGTATTCAGGTAAATTGTGACAACAATAAGTTTTAAAAAAATATATCTTTTAACAATTAGGACTGACTCAAGTTTTAATGGTTTTAATATTTTATTTAAAAACAACGACAACAATTTATTAAGACCTTAAATATAGCAACAGCAAAACCTGATAACTGATAACATTTGTGACATACGTTTGGAGGGGACCAAATGTTTCAGGCTAGCATGTAAATTACAGTAATTATATTGTTGTTGCTATTAACACCTTGTAATTAGGCTCCTGGAATCCGTTTCTTTTTTACCAGGATTTAACCGTAATACCGGAAAATTGCTACCCTCTCAAGGTGTATGGCGCCCACTCATATAGCACAAGTCTGTCAATTTAAAGGCTATGAACTTTGTTCTGCTTTGTCAGAGTTCACAAGTTAAATGCTGTGGAATGCACTGAAAATCAAATAGAAGTTACAATGATGGAAAAGGTTTGAAAAATATGCATTTAATGTTAGGATCTTTGCTCAATCAAATCAAAGCAAAACAAACTTAACAAGTAACTCCTTTTTTACCCCACTGCAGAAGTTGCACTGCACTCACTGTGGTAATTATTTGATTCCCAGAGAATGCAGAAGTACAAGTCAGTCCTGTCAAAACTAACACTTAAGTGTCTCCACCAAGTCTGGGCTCCTGCACCATTATTACAGCTCTCCAGAAGAGTCATACTCTGTAATCGTGACAGGTTTAATTCTGTGGCAAAGGCCTTGGTTTATGGCTTCATTAAGCTTTATGAATCACTGTGTTCGCATCACTTGCGTTCTATACTTAAATGCTTTGGGAATCATTTTAGCATTCACCTTTACATATTCCCTTCTGTAATAGCAGTGATTAGGGTGCACTCCTGGGGTTAAAAATCAAGCTAATTTGTGTTCTTTTGTGGTGTCTTTAAAGTCACTTAGAATGTTAAACTAGAGAATTAAGTGGAAGAAAAAAAAAGTCATTTAGACTAGCAGCAGGAACAGCATATTGTGCTCATTAGTGGAAAAAGAGAAAATGTCAAGAAGTTCACTCCTGCCAATACTGTCACATAATATGTAATACGTACAGGGTCAACACTGGAGGGAATTGAACAGATAATCCTCGACAAGGATTTGGCTGCTGTGGCCTGTGGCGCTGTAGACAAGGCAGATTGTTATACAGCGTGGGCCAAAAGGAATGATTGTTACAGAATTGCTACATGGGAACACACACCAGGTGGATTGGAACAACTGGTCAGATATTGGGTGATTATGATTTGATTAAAGACCTAATTACATATTTCTGTAAAAAAGGAAAAAGAACACGCAGTCAACAATAAGCAAATAAGCAGTCAAAACAATAAGATTTGACATAAACTGGCATTGCTACATAGTTTTTTCATTTGGAAGCAATGCTCACACAATTTGGTCTTCATTACTTTTGTATATAAACATGACATGAACAAAAGAGCAAAGCATGACAAACTAAGCCAAAACTACAATGCCGAATAAATGTTAAACACAACACAAGTTTAAATGTGTAGTACTGGCACTGCTCGCTTATTTACAACATGCTTTACAGTGAAATTACTTTTTTAATTGTTTGGCCCAGATTGCTTTTGAGGGTCAGTGAGCAAATGATCGTAAACAACGTCTACTTCTATTTCAGTAACAAATCCATGTTAGAGAATGCACATGATGATATGATCACTTTACACATCAGTTTTATTGCTTGCTTTGGGTCGTAATTCAACAACGGACCCCAACTGACACTGGACACAAAGCGAACTGCATCATTTTAAGTTCTACACGGTTCAGCTGGATTGAGAAAATACTGTCATTTCATACCTATAAAGGTTAAAGGAAGTTCTGAATATATTGCTTGACATTTTATACAATACATTTTATAAATGAACACAAAATTAATCCTGTTAGTTGTGATTAAACCATTTAAGGATCATTTTGTACCAGACTGCTGAATTAAAATTGCTTGGGAACATGATTTGCACATAATAGTTACTTGCATTCATTTAATCTCCACAAATGGCCATTTCTTAAAAAAGAAAAAAAGAAAATAGAGAGCAGAAGCCAAGAGTTCAAATAGCCCTATTCAATGTGAAATTATGTAAATATACAAAATTAAAGATTTCAATTTGGACCTCATAACAATTTTGCAGTTCAGTGCCTTTAAACCTTCATCTCTTCTCATTAAGCTACACTGAAATATAAGCAGACCATTATGCACAATTCATGTCCCTGGAGACGGAATATTTGATGTGGCAGACAACCCCACGTTTAGGGGTGAGCTGCACTACGGGAACATTCAGTTCATAAATGCAGCACAATATCAAAGTTGACCCCATTTTTCAGATTCTAGAAAAAAACACCAGATGAGGCTCTTCACATGGCTAGCTAGTAAGAATGACGTTCAGCACAATTGCGCGCGGCTTTCGTTTGATAGCTCTTTCCATTAGACCCCATACGGAGAAATATGCAGTGCCAGTCAGGAAGGTATACTACACTATGACTGAACTGCTGTTAAGTGCGAGCTCACATACCAATAGAGCATGCACAGTGAGCCCAATGTCTCTGGCACAGCTGGACTGCCTGTCTGTGTCCCACTCGGCTTAATCTGGATCCAGGTTCTTATGACACACTCATCAGTGTAAAGCGCTTGAAGGCTTCTTCCTCACACCATTCTATTTCCTCAAGGCAATATGCAATTATACCAGTGTGCTAGAAGTTAAGATGACAAAACCATTTCTGGGGAAAGTAAGATGTGATTTTGATCATTTCCCCAAGAATCATTTTGGTGTGGCTTCTGAGTATCAGATTTAGAGGAATTCCTAATAGGAACTTTTATCAGCTGTCACACGAGCAACTGGACTCCGTGGTTGCTTCTACCAAGGACTTTTTTACAGCATGTTTTATAATTCAAGAGGTAGAGGACATTTTAGTGCTCTCTGTCACATAGTGAATTAAAAGCCATAAAGCACTGGTTAATGAGATAGACATCAGCCATGGTCAGTGGTTCACATTTATTATATGAAGCCTTATTGTCTGTGCTCTGCTATAGTTGTATATCATTCACAATCAGGAATTTGGTCATGTTGAGCTTGGCCTCAACAAAGCACGGACAAGACCACATCACAGGAACTACATGTCCTGCGTTTCTCAGTGCAATACACTTACAGGTACACTCTGCAGCACAGTAGCACCAGTCAATTGTTATTGGTGGTAATAACGCTGTTCGAGCAGCATCTACAAAGTGCCTATGCATTCACAATATCTCCTCCCATGTGCCTCAAACAAAGAGCCTACTAATTCCAGGTATTCACAGGGTGGCATTTCATTAATTATGGATGCTGTCGTTAAAAGGAAATAAGCTGTGAGGCAAAGGATGTGCAAATGTAACATTAGGTGTGTGTGGCAGTGTAAAAGCGAGTCATTGTCTTTGTGCTGCTTTGTGTGCATCCTATACCACATCAAGCCTGCGCAAAGTTGAGAGCAAAGACCGAGAAGTACAGAGATTTGATCTGTCTGCTGGAGCTCATTTATAACATAATGTGTCATTAAACACAATATATTCAATCTGAAGTGAAAAAAAGAAAAGACCAAAAGATTTATGGTGATGAAAATGAAAAACTGTATTGTTTTGAAGTTCAATGAGCCCTTTGAAGCAAAATTCAAAAGGAGCCTAAAGCAGGGCTGATCACAGAAGATGCTAATCTGCTGCCCAGGCAAAACATTATTCACGTGATTTATGGCTAAATTAGACATAAATATAAACTGAATAAAATAGTTGTAATTGTCATACAGCGTTTGGAAATTGTGTACATTGATGCAGTGTGGTCCAATATCACTATCCCATCCTGCGAGAGATAATTAGTGTTTTCCCTGCTTATCCGCACATCATTACAAAAAATGACATTAAAGCTGCGGTAGGGAGTTTTGAGAAAACGTTGACTTAGCCTGAAAATTTGAACAAGCACAACTTACAGGTCCCCCCACCCCCTTGCTCTCTGCTGCGCTATACAGCCCTCCCTCCACAGCTCGTCCTCCACAGCGGAGCCTGTCGTGAACGCACAGGCTAGTAAACAGGGCCACCGATAACGGCGGATAAAAAGTTATATGGCACATTCACTAATAGGGACTAAACTTCAATAATATGCTTTACATTGACTATGACCTGCCCATACTTTGACTACAAACTTGGTCCTCAAATCATTATGTGTTTTGCAATACATGTAACTTTATAACGTTGCACTCTTTCTATAAGTTATAAATAGCTAGTAAGATAACGTTAATATAACGGTAACGTTACAGGATATAAGTAATTATTCTAGCGATATATAATGCTAAGGTGTGCTAGTACATTATTTCAGCAACATTACAAGCCAGTGAATTAGCAGGTTCATTGTTGCTTAGCAGAGTGCGTGACATTTTATCTATGTTATGCGGCTGGAGTTTTGACACTGAGTAATTCTTTCTTTTTCGCTTGTTTGTCGTCATCGGTCTTTTTCCTTTTACCTCTTTGTTTTATGAGCAGGTGTCACTCGAGCATTGGCAGTTTAGGTTGTTTCTCCGTCATAAGCACAGCTGCAGCACGCCGGCAATCTTGAGTTTGAACGACGGCTCGCGCTGTGCAAGAGAGGGGTGTGATCAGCGCGTACACGAGCGTGATTGACACTGCTAAGACATTCCTCCTGGCTCTGATTGGTTGTTTCTTACCGGGAGCGTGTATTTCTGCAAATGGCAATAGGACCACTGGGAGGAGCCAGAGGAGCTTGATTTTTTCACAGATTATCTGTCTCATATTCTACTGTCAGGACATAATGACAGTTTTAACAAATATGTAAAAAAATATTTTTTAAAAAAGTTACCTACAGCAGCTTTAAGCGAGCCCTGCTTGTGGCTAAGGACTCATAAACAGTGCTAAAGAGAAGGTGTGGCTCCACTTGCTTAGCATGTTTCAACACATGAACCTGGTGGTGAAAATAATTACAGCTTAATTCAGTGTTGGAATCCATATCAAATGTTCAAGGCCCCAATGTCACGCAGCTCATTGTTCTGGGCTTTCGTTCTTCTTAAACCCTTGTTTAACACTTTATGGCAGTTCGATTCATATTTATTCAATTGATTGCTGATTCATCGTGAGAAATTCAATTTCAAGAACCAAACACAATGTAAGGGACATATAATCTATTGTGAAATGCATGCTGGTTATTGTGAGAGATCTAAACATCCCTGAACTATTCCTTTTCTTACCCGAGTTCTATAATTGATCCTAATCTACAACAAACATTTACAGTAGTTGCATTTAACCTGCATTTAATCTTAGAGATCTACCCACTGCCATTTAGCTGATGCTCAAGGAAAACACATAATCATCACAGGCGCCCAGGAGAGGGGCCTAAACTCTAAGCATCATTGTCTGTAATCAAGCCTTGGGTTTATTTCCCCATTATACAGACTTGACTTGACATTGACAACATGATTAATATATCTCAATTTAAATATCTAGTCAGGTTCTCGACAATAGCTTCTCTGATGACTTTTGCCACAAACCCACAACCTGCATAAGCAAGATGTTGAGCTCTTTTTACACTGGAAATGTAATGCAATTTTATTGTGGGTAAAACATTTACTGATGATTGGTTTCACTAAATTATAAGTCTACAATAACTTTTGTTGCATTTAACCCCCAGAATCTGTAAAAACTAGGGCTGTCAAATGATTAATCACGATTAATCACATCCAAAATAAAAGTTTTTTTTTTTACATAATATATGTGGGTGCACTGTGTATAATTATTTTGTATATATATATAAATACACACACATGCATGTATATTTAAGAAAAAAATATTAATTATATATAAAATATTTACATTTATATATAATATAAATTATATATAAATCTATATACAGTATATACATGAAAATATTTCTTAAATATATACAAGCATGTGTGTGTATTTATATAAATAAAATAATTATACACAGTGCACCCACATATATTATGTAAAAAAAACTTTTATTTTGGATGTGATTAATCACGATTAATCATTTGACAGCCCTAGTAAAAACATTATGAAAGTTTTTTTCAACAAATGACTTGACGTGCAATAATGCTATCATTATAAGGCTAAACAAACATTCACACTACAGCAAGACAAAAAAAAGTGGGGAGTGAAACAGTGTTTTAGTGATTAACAAGTCATTTAAGGTTAATTTACAAAGCAATATGTACATTACTGGCATGAATGAACACTATGTTAACAAAAACACATGGGAAGGCTATTCTCTTTATAAATATATATTTTAAAAACAACAGCTAGTAAATATAATTAAAATGCAAAGCGTGGAGGTGGGAGCCTCACTGCAGTTTATGTAGCTGCTATTAAATTTAGGAAATATCACCATCTAGTGGTCATCTGTACGTCATACTCATTTCCTCTTCTTCAATATATTAGTTCTGATAATTTAGATTTTAAACTATATGACTTATTAGGCATATATTAGGCAACTCTAATAACTCACTAGGCAATATAACTATTTATGAACAATCATATGAAAAGGTGGACAAATAAAAGCTCATCCTATTGCCCTCTAGTCTCACTAACAAATGATTTTGCCATGTGAACAGCATTCTTTTCCTCTTTAAAATTCACTGCATGTAGTTCCATCTGAAATTAAAACCAGATGAAAATCAGCTGTAAATCATACTTGACACTCAAGAATGTTGACATGTTCAAAACATTAAGGTCAAAAAACTTTCATTTTGTATATACAAAGGATTTTAGAAACCAACAGGCTCTTTCAAATGCCATTAAGAACAGTTTACCATAAAGGGTTAGTTCACCCAAAAATGAAAATTCTGTCAGTAATTACTCACCCTCATGTTGTTCCAACCCCGTAAGACTTTCGTTCATCTTTCATCACAAATTAAGATATTTTTGATTAAATCTGAGAGCTGTCTCACTTCTCCATAGGCTTCTATGTTATTGAAACTTGCTGGCCCAGAAGGTTATTAAAGGCATCGTTAAAATAGTCCAAGTGACTACAGTGGCTCAACCTTAAGTTTATCAAGCGACGAGAATACTTTTTGTGACCAACCCCCCCCCCCCAAATAACGACTTTATTCAACTATTAATTTTCTTCTGTGTAGGCCTCAAGTGAATTCACGTAGTGTAACAGCGCAACGCTTCTGTGTTGTACGTCAGTTCGTAGGCTCACTATTGGCCAGCATCACACGCATGACCAGCGTCGGCCAATAGTCGAAAAGTAATAATAACGAAAGTTTTACGAGGTTGGAACAACATGAGGGTGAGTAATTACTGACAGAATTTTCATTTTTGGGTGAACTATCCCTTTAAGTAAAAATTCTGTCATTATTAATTCTCCTTAATGTTCCCCACACAGCTCTTTCTCATACATAATTTCAGTTTTTCCTAACACTAAAGAAAGCTTATATAGCCTTAGCCTAGTGCAGTCACAGTGCAGACTAAAGCGGTGTCCCAATTCAGAGGCTGCATCCTTCAAAAGGCCGCATTTAAAGGCCGGTTGCGAAGAAGGCTGTCCCAATTCAACGGATCCTTCAAATGTGATTTCCAAATGCATCCTTCGTTTCCTGTGCAATGAAGGATACAACAGATGGATCCTTTGCGGCCTTGCCTACCCCAGAATTCATTGTGCGCCAGTGACGACAGATTTTTTTGAGAGAAATTGCCGAATTACACTTTTAAACGTAAGTATTGGGTTTCAGCTTACCGGTACTCAAATATACGATACAAAATGTAAAAAATTTTTTTTTAAATCTGTTCAAATGCTGACATATCTTACTAAGATCCAATTATATATACTGTAAAAAATGATATGATCAATAAGTTATAACAACATATGTTTTTGCATTGCTTTAATAGCAATTTTATGTTGTTATACAAGCAAAGTTATACAAGATTCAACTATTTTTTTCATTAAAAAGTCAGTTTAATGTAATTTAAGTTGAAATGACTTAACCAAGTTGATTGTACTTAAAAATTTGAGGGAGCAACTTTTTTTACAGTGTAGTTTATACACTTTATTACAGAAATGGACATGGTGAACATATCTAGACAGTTTGTGAACCCTGTTTTGTTTTCAGACGGTTTAATATAACTTCCAAAAAAGTCTAGTACAAACGTTACTGTCACTCATCACAGTCAAAGTTGCTAGGCGACAAGAACAATCCTCAGTATAGACCGTCCTATTTAACAGCGCTTGGTCCGACCTTCGCGGCCTTCACACGCATGGTCAATATGAACTGTAGTTCATATAAAGATTCTTCAAAAATTCTCCTTTCCCAAAATCCATATGAGTATGGGTCAGTCCCTCAGTATGGTGTCCCAATTCAGAGGCTGGATCCTTCGAAGGCCACAAAGGTAAGACCAATCGTTGTTAAATGGGACGGTCTAGCCTTAGCAACTGTGACAGCTGCCGATTATGAGTGACAGTAACGTTTGTACTGGACTTTTTTGTTACAATAGGCCTATTTCACAAAAATGGCCGCCGAGACCAGAAGTAGGGTAAACTCTTTTCCGGTGAAAGCCATAGACAGGGTGAAAGCGCTAGCAGTTACAGTCGGAGGACAAATGCGGAGATTAAAAGCGGTTGCTTAACTTTTTATGTTTCAACCCAAAGAAGAAACAACCCTATTGATCACTTCACAGCTTTTCGTGTTTTGCGGGTTTTCATGGAACAATCGGGGAGAAGTTAAATCACGCCAGGCGCGTGTGAAGGAGGACGCAGATGTTGAAATGGAGTGTTGATGCCGGTTCGGGACTGATGCTCTGACAAAACATGTTTATATTGCACTTGATTGTTATCCGATTTGCGTCACGTCCGTCATGCGATCACGTCATGCACTTTTATTTATTATTATTAACTGTTGGCAAATTAAAATTGTTTGTAGAAGTTGTTTTCTGTAACTTTCTTTCCTTTTTACCTGGGTGCGCTTTGCCAGGCCTGCTGTTTACTTGTGCAAGCAAGGGCAGCTGGGACATTTATTAAACGTATAACCGTATACCCAAACCGTTACATATAGTCTTATAAATTCAGACGTTTGTGATATAAAAAAATAAACATATTGGAATAATTTTTTAAGTTGTTTGAACACGGAGCAGTTTTTTCCGTGAGTGGGACTGGAAAACCCGGAGTGGATCAGGAGCGGAGTGATAATAGAACGCTTCTGTGCAGAGAGGAACGGGCTTTTGCTCCAGTCCAGGTTTGATCACATCTCCCTAAGCGGGTGAACACCTCGTCCTTCCGACCCATTCGAACTAAAATTAAGACATTTATTACACTATTTGAGAAATATAAGCATATTTACGGCCTTAAAATAATGTAAAGGGTAATTTAAGAAACAGGGGGAACCTGATATTAACGGAAGTCCGTCGTAGCGACGGATAACTTTAATCCCTGTATATATTATTTAGTGTATTACTGAATATAAAATTACATTATTAGTATTAGTAAATATATTCTCACATTTTTAAATATATGAAAATGACTTGTTTCTTTGCAAAAGTGACTTGACATGTTTCATTCAATATATTGTAATATATTATATTAAATATATAATTATATGAATATATATATATTTTTTTTAAACATATAATATCAATCACTTCATTCATGTTTTTAGTCTAACTATTTTTGTAATTTCATTATTAGACATACTAGCAACGTGAGGTCAAATTCACTGTAAAGATGTACAATTCTTAGTTTCATTCATGGTAACATGAAAAAGGAGCCATAATCTAGTAGTGGAAGATTACTGCAATCTCCTGGACTAACACTTAATAACATGATTTTTTTTAACAAAAGCCACTAGATTTCACTCATAGCCTACAATCAGACATCATTTCAATTTATTTATTTATTGTTTTTCGATATATTAACGTTAAATGTGAGCTTAGTCATCAAGTGTCATGCCATTTAAATGAATGGAACTTTTTTTATGTAAGCACTAAGCAAACGTCAAGAATTTGTCCAATTTCGATCTTTTCACAACTCCCTGAAAACTATCAACAAAACGGACAACATCTGATATTCTTACTTTTGTCAGATAACGTTATATGAATGACTGAGAGAGAAAACAAGCTGTTCAAAGTCCATTTTGAAAATGAATGGCGATCGTAGCGGGCGGCGGCGCGACCAGAAGTCTTTTTGCCGTCTGTGTCTGGCGTGATTTAACCTCTCCCCAGTTGTTCCATGAAAACCCGTAAAACACGGAAAGCTGTGAAGTGATAAAAAGGGTTGTTTCTTCTTTGGGTTGACATAAACACCATAAAAAGGTAAGCAACAGGACTAAACCGCTTACAGTTTCCGCATTTGTCCTCCGACTGTAACTGCTAGCGCTTTCACCAGAAAAGAGTTTACCCTACTTCCGGTCTCTGGGGCCATTTTGTGAAATAGGCCTATAAACGGATTTCACAAAAGGGCTCACCATGGTCCATTTCTGCATAAAAGAGTATAAACTATATTTCTATATAAACTATAATTTCACGGGAAACTAAGGATGCATTTGAAGGAGCCTTCGAACTGGGATGTCCGTAGCTATAGTGACAGGACTTTAAACTTTGGAACTATCCCTTTAAATGCAGACAATGGGCAAACCTCATTCGCTTCGGCTCAGCTGCCTCAAGGTGAGTAACCGCTCTCTGATGACCCTGTTCTCCTCCAACATTTTCTTGATTGTGCTCAATACATCCTGTTTTGTTTGGGACTGACATGGAAAAACAACAACACCACATTGTCATGAAAATTAAAATAAAATGCCATAAAATTCTGAAACTATACCAAACCCACAATTTCCTCTGCTGCTGCTTGAGGATCTCTTGGTGGGAATCCAAAAGTATCAGATGAGGGCCCTTTTCACACACACACACACACACACAGCACAGAGAAAACACGCAACTGCATTCATTCTGCTGTACACAACAGAGTGATATGAAAACCTGTGCGTTTTAAATGACTGATTGAGTGGCTGTGGTACACACGCACCTTCGCGAGCGTCACGTTTGGCGCGCTGTGATTTCCCGCCTTCAGGTGCCCTCAGATTAACTGTAGATTTCTGATAAGTCCTTATATTCGAGTAAAACCTCAAAAGATGGTTTGTTTTCATCTTTCTTGAGAAACATGGTGTTATTTCTGGACTTTTGAAGTGGAGCAAGGGTGAGGGAGTAGCCTCTTGAGTCAACCTGTTCCAATTCCTACTCAGTTTATGGTGTTTGCTATTTTCCCCGGTAAATCCCGGTTTCTTGAAAATTTGTGGCGACTGAGAGCTGAAGCTCGGTGTGTAGAGTAATTTACAGTAAGTTGCCATTGTTAACGACGAAACCACACTTTACGAACTAAAATAAATAAATGAGCGTAAGTGAAACTTAAACTGTTCAAATTTATTAACGCCAGAAGAAGTCGAGCTCATCACCAGTCACTTCAGGTTTGAAATGGAGGCTCAATCACAAGCGCAGTGCAAAGCAAAGCACCTGATATGCCCTTAAAGGAACAGTTACGCAATAATGAGTTCATAAAAAAAAAATATCCAAAAAGAAACCACATCGTGTTTTGTTTTCCAAGCCCGTATTACTTTGTCATTTGGGGAAATATTTTCCCCAATACAATGAAATTAAAATAGATTATTTTGTATTCTGTGCTATAATAGACCTATTAAAAGCCATAGCTTTGCGTGAGGAACAACCAAACTTGATGATCAAATCGATTTAAAATATTAGGTTTCAAATAAAATATGGCGCCTATGACGACATGCGGACGAATAAATGATGACAAAATGTTTTCCATTACGTAATCAATGTTGGCCTTGAGATACACAGTAAATGCTTCAGATGACTGTTCCAGGCCAGCATTGTTAAATTTTTACATACAGCCTGCCTTAGTAAAAAAAGTAATATACTATATAATAGCTACGTAAAGTTATATTGTCTGAGATGAATGAATGCCTAAACAAGTCTTTCATTTAATCATAATTACGAAAGGATCTACCGGTGTAAAATCCATATATATATATATATATATATATATATAGGCTATATGTATCCATATAATCAATACCATAGTGGACTTCCATTTATAAACAAAGTCCACTTGTTGTGTGGTATTAATTGAAGACCCGCCAGAGGGCGCTGTTTGTGTGCTTCTGCAGTGATCATGTGTGGGCGGCCTCTAAATCAGACTGCCTGTGTGTGTGTGTACCGTGTTCAGACCTAAACAAATACTGTACACTAGTAGATGATTTGCATATAATAATATGAATTGCAGCATGAGAATCTCTAAGTAATGCAAGTCCATACAGTTTAGATGTACTTCTGTGCATAAATCATGAGGCCTGCCCTCTCACCAGGTCCATTAATACACCTTCAAGTTGTTGTAAAAACAGCAATAAATCTTAATAAATCCAGCAAAGTTTTCACCCTGATGTCCTCCTTGTAATCATAATACTGTCTTTTAGGCAGCATGTATGTGCTGTATCAGACAAGCTAAAAATAGATTTTTTTGACCCCATTCACAGTCAGTAGTGCCAGAAGCTTTCTGCATTTCCTTGCGCTCTGTTAAAATAACTAACACTTTGATTTGATGTACAGTAGGTTGAGTTAAATTAAACACAACAGGAATTAAAGAGCCAACTTCCTATCAAAGGTTTCATTGATAACTTTCATGGTTAAGACAAGACATTCGGCATTTCCTGCAATCAAGTTTATTCATTCAACATTTCACATTACAAATACTTTAAGCATTCTGTTATAAATATTTAACCGCAAATAATCAAGACTCAACTACCAAAGCACATGTATGTCTAAATGATATTTTTTCTTTACATAACTCCATGTGGATGTAAAATATAAAAATTAAAACTTTTAAATGACATAGCAAAAAAATTGTTCCTTTTATAAAAATCTATTGATAAATACACCTTCCCATACAGTTATAAACTATGTAAATTTAAATAAGCAGTTACATAGAGAATTTTCTGATATTTTTTCTTATCCTTCTGTAGGCATGAAGCACAATATAGTGATTATTAAAACTAGAAAATCTAATAAGTGTACTGATCAAAAACTATAATCAAAATGACAATTATTACATTCCAATTAAAAATATATCAGTAAATGGTTGAAACATTATTCACTTAGTATTTACATTGTAGTCACAGTAGCATGAACTCAAGTAGGAAAATATGTGAATACATAAAAGTAAAAACACCTATAATTTCAGTGGTATTGTTTTTTTTACTGTATAAATCAGAGAATAATAAAGGTTATAATAGCTGAAGGAAAGTTTGTGAGGTGATGCATGTTGAAAGTGGTGGATTTGCACATAAGTAGTTATATTAGAAGTACAATGTAAAGGTCTCTGGGAAAACGTATTGCACAGATCTCACTGTCAATATTTTGAAAGTGTATTCAAGTAAACCCTGAATCAATTTATGACTAAATCACCCTCTTGAATGCTTCATTTTGTCAACTAGTAAAAACGGTAAAAATGGGGTATGCACAGTTTGTGCATGGGTAAGGTACATAACTCAAAGCGTTTTCCCACAATGTGGGAAAAGGGTTGAAAAAACCCCACTATTAAAGCAAGAGAAAATAATTAAACCCTAACTTCTTAATTTAGCTCATGCATACCTAATGAATAAATTAACCTTGCTGCCTCTCAGAATTATACATAACAGTAAACATTGATATTTCAATATGGAACATTCATCATTGTGATACACGTTGCATCCTAATATTTCTCTAATTTACATGGTTAATTATTTTATTTTCTACAGCCAATAATGAGGGAGCCATCATCATTCTCATAACTGATAGAGGGCAGGTACTGGATAGGTATATATTTCTACATGTACCACACATTTTAAGGAATTTGTGTCATGCTAGATTCAATATTTACTTTGTCCATTAAGATAGAAAAGAACACTGTTTGCATTTTGCAAATATTAGATATTAGTTTGAACAATACAGTCACCTAAATATATATATATATATATATATGTGTGTGTGTGTGTGTGTGTGACAATCTAGGGATTTCAGAACGTAAATACATAACCTAAACAAAATTATATTAGCTTTTTTTTTCTTTTCCTTAAGGTATGCTTGCATCATAACCAGATCTCTTAGTAACAAAAAGTACAAAATCTATATTCAACAAGTGAAAAAAAAAAAAGTTATCACAAAAGGACTTTCCATTTGTGGAAAAAAGTGACTTGAAAAACAATATTTAGAAAAGTAGTGCATAATGGTTTTACGTCCATGACAAAATAATTAGCTATAAAACACAGTACAAAAATCAGCAGACCATGTAAAAAATAATATTTGTTTTTCAAATTCTTTGAAATGTGCTCAGCTACTGCAATGCTCAGTTAGAACACCAATTAACCCATGGCAAAACCCATGCAGTAAAACACTATCAATGCAAAACATGGTAATTCCTCATTAGCAAATACTACAACATTGAGTTAGCTTTTAGCACAAAATCCCTGACAAAAGAGCCAAAGTTACTGCCATAACCATTACAAGAATCATAAACACTGTGAAGTGAATAGAATTCATTATTTTTTTTAAATCCATTAAACCAATTATGTTTTTAAGCTTTCTAGTCATTGTATCATAGACAGTAGGACATCTCTAAGGCTCATCTTTGGTTTGCCTGACCAAAAACCTGTGTATCAAGCACAACAAACAGTCACATCCTGTATTATCACCGCATCTCTGCTGTTCTTAGTCGTTGCCCTTTAGCCTTAAGTCTTATGCTTGATTTGATTAAGTAATAGGTAACTTGGATGTAGTTTAATAGTAATCTTTACAGAATGGGTTACTCTAAAGGATTTTAATAACTACATCTTTTTTTCTTTTTTGGCTAAATCACAAAGATTTGCCTTACACATGAGAACCAGTCCATATAATCCATTCCAGAATAGGTTGCGGCCTCTTGTTAGTTGTTACTGTGCATTTGAAAGGAGTAACTATGATTCCACATTTGCCATGCAACCAGTTAAGATTAGTCAGTGAAATAGCAAACCTCAACATTAAAGTCATATAAATGAGGCTTGAACCCTTACATTGTTAGCCTCTGTGTTTAGCCTTCAACAGATTCAAGTGAAAATGTGACCTATTACAAACAGAAGATGACGCTCCAAGAGAATAAAGATAGAACAGTAATTCAAGTCAGGCTAAACATCTATATATATATATTATTTTTTTTTAAATCTAATGCATTCAAGTCTTCATGCGCACCAATGTAGCTTTTCAACAAAAATCAGGAATACACCATTTTCTTTTAGCATTCTCTTCTGCAAAAAAAAAAAAAAAAAAATTTTTTTTAAAACTTAAGAATAAATACAATTTTAGACTTAAAAAGAACTCTAACTAAAAAGGACTTAGCAAAATGAAAAGTGCATGTATACGAATAGCACAGCCTTGGCCTCCCAGATCAGTTCCAGCGGAAGGAGATGTGGCGAGGCCGGTCTCCTCCCTCCTTCACTAGAGGCTTGTGAAACTCCCGTCCGGCACGCGAGTGAATGGCTGCCCAGCAGTATTCACAGTAGTACTGAAGACAAGTGACATTAGCACAGAAGAACGGAGCAAACTTGCCCCCACAACGCGTGCCCTGACACTCATCACACAGCTGGTCATCCAGTACATATGGCTTCACTTCCACCTGGGAAAGGTAGACACTTTTAGCTTAGCACATGTAACGGCAGGCTGGCCTTGACCATGAAGAACAAAAGAATTAGGATAATAAACCATTTAAACAAATAAGGCAAAGAGCCCGACATTATTGTAGTATGCAGTAGATCAGATCTCCATTTTCTTTTAGAGGCTTATTTTCTTTATAAAACTTAAATGCACAGTTAGTTTTGCGGCTGACCTTATTGCATATTTCCTTTTCAGGCTCAAAATTTATGTGAGGAGAGTATTTAAATGAATCATGCAAGGCGCTCGTCAACTTACTGGTGTTTGCGCCATTATTAACCCCCCCCCCCCCCCCGGAAATTATCGGACTGTGTCGGTGTTCTTTAATTTGCACGTCGTCAGTAAATAACGCACTGAATTTTCCACTCCCATCAGCGGTGTTTTGGAACTGCACTCACGCTTATAGGCCCAGTTTAGTAAATCTGCCCCTTAGAGCTTAAGTTTGCACTCCAGGTTAAATTTAGACTGCAGACCTAAATGTCAACCATTTTGCGCTCTCTGCGCAAAAAAACAGACAGTTCACAAGAAAAATCAAGGGCCATATAAAAATGACTGCCACAAGAGCCCTGCTGTACATGGTGCTGACATTTGATATTTGGAAGAGCTAAAGAACGAGCTTGACTATATCAGTTTACATATACATTACTTAAAGCTCCAACCCCCACTCACCCGTTTATCGATCTCTCCGTGTTGCAGTTGCACAAAGCGAGCGCTGATAGCAGCAATGTAGCTCTGTTGATTGGAGAAGGCCACCCGTCCAGCTCCTTTAGGATACTTCAGCTCAGGGTCAGTGTCAATGCCAGCATAACACACCCCGCCGTACAGTCGGTCCATTATCATTGCGAGCTCCACTGTCATGGGGTAATACATCAATTTAAAAAAAAAAAATTTAAACGAATAGAAATAATAATTTAAAAGAGGACTCTCATACTCAAGACATAAGTGAATAATGCAATAATCATATTGCAACATGCTTGTATTCTGTAGCATCAAGTCTGAGTTAGAGTAAACCCTGTACTAGATACTTCTAACAACACACTGTAAATAATCTACAAAACCCTCATTGTATTTACTGTGATGACTAAACCAAAAAATGTTTTAATAATGTATGGGATCATCTGAAAACCAAACAAACCGGCTCGTAGAGGTCGTGGAACTCCCCCAACAAATATAGTTTTCCTGGGGTCAAGGGGCTGAGAGCCATCCATCACAAAGTCACTGTCGTTCAAATTCCAGGGTCGTATCTGGACCTAATGATACACAATGAACATAACAGAATCATTGACTTGTCATTTGCAATACAGCGTTTCTACGAAATTCCACTGGTATAGGTAACAGTGTTGAGCAGGTTACAACGTTCAGGTTTATAATTAACTTTAAAATATTCTACTAATTTCTTATGACTTGCATAAGAGCTTAAGAATAAAATCACACAGGAACAGCAGACATACAGCCTTCTCATGAGTTCGCCTGCCCATCCAGTCCTGATGGCTAATGGTAAACAAACTTGGCTTGCGGTCTTCAAAGGAAGCTCGAACCCGAGGCTCGAGCTCCGAGCTAAACCCCCAATAATGAAACTATGTAGAAGAATGAGAGAAATAGAGGAGGAGAAGGGATGCCGGAAGAATTGTTGTTAGAAAGGCACAATGACTGCTGCTTATATATGCTTGTAATGATGATTGACAGGACTGAATGATTGGGCTCCTCATGAACCTACATTAGGAACTTCATTTAATATCTTACTGGTTTGTCTTTGATTGTAGGGCTAGAGACACAGAGATAGAGCTTCCCATCCTCTTCCATGCAGGCGTCAATCAGTGCCTGGACTGAGCTCTCGTCTTGAAACAGGAGGAAAGCATAACCTGGAAGACAACAGGTTCACTGAGGGCATGCATGCAAGAAGCAACTAGCACTTTCAGTAACCTTCACCTGCAGCCTTTGCTTAGGGCCCACTGATATCCATCTTAAGCTTGGCTTTAAACAATGGTTTGCATCTAAGCTCCCTCGTAGGATTAATCAGCTAAAATGAGAGAAGCTGATGTCTGTATGACTCATTTCTTAATAAATGTAGAGTTTTTGCACTCTGAATCTAACCTTTCGGTGGAAAATAAGATTTGCTTTCTGCTTTGTGTGGCCAGTCCACAAACAAATGTCCAAAGCGTCGGAAACTGGCAGTGATCTCGTCTGAAATTGTATACATATGACATGTTAGTTGTGGTTATTGCTCATTTTACTAAAACCTGGAGAGCAGACCCTTCTTATCCCTTAGTACCTTCATCTATGTCTGGAGGAAGACCACCAACAAAGACCTTGCGAGAATATCGCTCAATGCGTTCACCATTCTGATGAGGGAAACTGTGCGGTGAGCCCAGTCCACTCAGACTCTGATCAGACCTCTCATCCTCTCCGTAACTCCGCTCATCCTCCATGGGAAACAACGATGAGTGACCTGTCACACAAGAGTCCCAAAAGCAATTTAGTGGAACTAATTCTGAAGTCACCTAACAAACCTTTATATGTATAGAAAAGCTGATGTAGCAATTAACAGGGTTCCTACGCGGAAAAGTATGGAAAAAAGAAAACGGAGCACGGAAAAATATTTGTTTCCCCTTTTCAGCTTTCTGAAATATAAAGTTACGAATTTTTAGAAAATAAATGTATAACACAAGCAGTGTGATTTCATGGCAAACGTTTAATGGCTGTTTAATGAGTTCAAGGCGGACATTTTGATTGAGCAAAATTGTTTGGCTTTACCATAAGCAAGTCTCATTTGAATTTCACTAAATGAATGAGCATGTGCCACTTGAACCAGCAACAGATAAAGGGGCAAAATTTAAATAAGAATGTACTTTGCTGTTTGGTTATCATTCAACATCAAACCATGATTACAATATCAAACTGATGTGTCAGACGTAAATATATGGAGCAGGGTTGGGATTTTTCCGTATTTATATGGCTTTCCACATTTTCCGACCAGAAAAGTGTGACCTTCGTGAATTGAAATCACAAAGAGACCTTAAACAATTACTAAATAAATGTAAAATGTTACATTTTCTAATACAGTCATTTAATGCACAGATTGCTTCTGACAGCGCTGCACGCTGGGTTTAAAGTGCCAAATGGGATTAAAAAAACACAAAAAAAAACACATTACTCACCAGTTGCCCGGTAACTATGAATTTTGACAATGCATGTTTGTGAGAATGTGATCGGTCTTAGTGCGATCATCAAATCGCAAAGATTGTAATGTAAATAAATACGCAGTAAACATGCGCTGCATGTTTCAGAGCAAAGCCAAAGCGCAGCACTGTGTTCATTTTCAGTTTCAATTTACAGTAAATACTCTGCGAGTGCTGTGTTTGAGTAATTAAGAATTTGCATTTGGCAACACAACATGCGCAAACCATCAACCCAAATTCGTAATGTCAACAAAGCGTTAAGGTCTCCCTGCAGGTTTCCGCCAAAATAAAAACTCAATGGTTTAACAAATGAAAGCAAAGAAATTAGGACAACCATAAATGTTACTATTGTAATTTTACTGTTGTTTTGTAAAATAAAATAAACAAATGATCATACCAATTATTATTGTTGTCAATATTAATAATAATAAAAACTACTACTACTAATAATAATAACAACAATTCAATTAAAACGTTTTTAACAGTGTATTATAATATGTTTTTGTTACTATGATTATCATTAGTAAACACTTGATTGTTTAATTTTACAGTAGTTTAATTTTGCAATAGTAAGATATTTCTTTATGAATTTAATAAAATATATGATGCTGATAATAATAATAATGATGTATGAAACATTAATGTTAAATATGGTCGAAGTTTGGAAATTGGAGTATGATAAGAATGGAATTTAGAAATGAAAAATGTGTAGGAACCCTGAATTAACACCCATCTTCATTTGAAAACAATGAGATCACAGTTTCTAAACAACAGAGTACAGAAACCTTCCCTGGCAACCAACACAATTTAACACAAAGGCATGATGTAACTTGAAATTAAGTGACATGAACCAACAAAATATAAATACACTTCTAAGATCTTTACCTCGTCGCCTCCCGTAATTCCTTGCTGCATGTGAAATAAGACAGAATAAACTTGAGGAAAGACTTAGACATTGCAATCAGATGCTATCGGTCTAAAACACTGTTGATAAAAATGGAAGATTTGTGTATTAAATGCACAATAGCACATACAGTTAGAAGACATAAGTGCACAGGTATTGGAAAGCAAACACTGAACGATCATTTGGTTTACCACATTTATGCTTTTCAAATATATAATTCATTAAATCCTATATTTGTAAGAATTATTAATGTTACACTTCACCTCAATAAAAAAAAAAAAAAAAGTACCATAAATTATGTAACAATGTGAACAACTAAACCAGTTCTGTGCAAAAACTACATATAAAACTCTCCAGTGTTTGTCCTAGGTAAGCCTTCAAATCCTGAAGGGAACTTAGGTGATCTCCATGTCCCTTCATTATGTATATTCTGTGGCTGTGCTTTCTGAAACACTCATCCTATGGCAACAATAAATCACAAATCCCTAACAGACTCCAAAACTAAACTTAGAACTGGGTTGTGTATGTGGGTTACTTGAACGCAGGAAAACGTTAGTGTGGGGGACAGTTTATATTTGTCATATCAGTTATGACAAGACTGGAAATAACATGAGTTATATATTTTTGACTTTGATTGGGGAATAAAAATGTGGAGTTTTGGAGAAATCAAGCATTATAATACAGCAGATGAGATAAAAAAAAAATAAAAAAATAAAAAGGTGCATTAAAAAAACAGCATGCATGATGCTGCAAATATAAGCATCAAAGCCAAGTAAACTAAGGCTATATTTGGTTATATTTTGAGAAAGAATCTATAAAATACATTTAAAGAGATATTTCACCTCTGGAAAGATGAATGTGCATTTAAAATGGGTCATTTATGTAGAAGAAATGTGAAATTATTTTTGAATTTGGAGATTTCTAGACTGAGAAAAGCCAGAAAATGTATTTTTGACTTATGTAGATGAAAGACAACAACTCCCAGAATGCACTTGCTTCACTGCCCTAGGAGGCCACGCCTACCGGTAACAGAGCGCAGTAGTTAAACAACAAGTCTAGGCCACTAGTGAGTCTCCGTGATGAGTCTGCCCGAAAATGTGTTTCGAGATCGCCCAAAATGTCCGGGATTCGGCTTTTGCGTTCTACAGTCGCCATTCATCATGTTTACTGTGGCGAGCAGGACGAGTGAGGGCCACGGGAGAACAGCGCGAGGCCGGTGGCGTGATTACCGATGAGAGACGCCTGTGAGACGCACCGGTCTCGTATCTTTCACGGAGGAGCGGGAATTTTCTTAGCAATGTTAAAACGCACATCGATCACTTGTTTAGCGTTCATGTAAACACTACATTCAGATTCACCAATCGGAATGAATTCAGTTAGATTGAAACAAAAGGTGTGCATGTAAACAATGAATGGCAACTGCAGAAAGCAAAAGCTGAATCCCGGACATCGACGGCCGGACATGTCCGGGAAAAAAGAGGATGGTAACCCCTACTACTCGGCTTTCTCCACAGAACAAGAGCCTGCTAGCTTAGCTTCCAAAAAAAAAGATGGCTGACGCTATGTGTGTATTCTGTGAGTGAGATCCCACCCTCTATGGGCGGGTTGAGAACATGCAGAACAGCTCCTGTTGCATTTATGCATCATGCATTTAAATATGCTATATTACGTGTTTGCTATGAATAACACTGAGTCATAAACTCGAGTATAAACTAGACAATTTATTTTTATTGTCTGGCCTAAAAATTCTAAATAATTAATCATCAAATTTAGTGGTTTTTACTTGGAAAAGATACTCAAACGCTTTCAGACTCATGCGAGCCAGGATCTGTAATGGCAGCGAGTAATGTACCTTTCAAGGAATCCTGCTCGGCTCTCATGATGTCGATCAGAGAGTTCTCTAGAGAGTGCATGCTGAAACCATCAAAGGACCGACTGCGCTCCTGCAAAAACGACAAGGGAGATGTGATTAGGCCCTGTCATTCGGTCTGAAAAGTAATAAATGGATTTTATAAAACAATGCAGACAAAGTTCCATTTAAGCGATATCAACAGTTTCTGAAACGCATCCTGCTGGCACATTCACATAATTTTGTTTTGAAAAATGCAGATGATATGTGTCATGCCACCCATGCAAACATGCAGCTAGGGCCCACATTAACACACAGAGACTGACACAGTTGGGCACTTGATGTGTACACCAATAGTGCCATTAGATAATGAATACATCAATCAAGGATTCC
Organism: Rhinichthys osculus; assembly: GCA_029959095.1. Lineage (NCBI taxonomy): Eukaryota > Metazoa > Chordata > Actinopteri > Cypriniformes > Leuciscidae > Rhinichthys > Rhinichthys osculus. The sequence continues at coordinate 35,447,085 of JARWKJ010000011.1, read as the reverse complement.
TAACGCTATAGACAAAGAAAATAAGTAATTCTCTGTGTAACAAGTCTGGTTGCTTGCAAAAGAACCCATGTTGTTTCGCAATTCAAAAATGTACATGGCGTCTGTAGTCACCTGATTTAGCCTGGATTGACTACAAACACTTATTTTGATGAAATGCACTATAACCCTTGGGTGTTTTAGCACAACAATCCTGTGCTCACCAACAGAAAAAGCCTTACAAACAATACAAGGTTTGTTCTTGGAATTAGGCTGCGAACTGAGCAGGGAGGACACACTGAGCATGTGAAACAGTGAGTGTTTTCAGTTACTGTGGTTATAACAACAACATACAGTTCAGACTCAATGCTAACAGGTAAATCATTAAAAAAAAAAAGATTAAAAAAATTCTGTTCTAAAACAAGTAAAATTCAAATCACAAGGTATTGCCATTAGTATCAAATCATCTGTTGGTCTTCCAGTTACTAAATCTAGGATAGATACGAAAAGAATAGAATAGCCTGATAGAATAGAATCCCTGATATTTCTGAATGTTAATATGTTGATAATTGTGTTGACAAGTGGATAAATGAGTATCAGAGTTTCCAGTTCCCCTCATGTTGCATGTGCTGTGTCCCATCCCCTGATCTTGACTCACTCAACCATGTCTTTTTATATCATTGACAATCACAGCTTGCAGAAGTGGAGCGGCAGCACTGCATTGCTCATCTGAGCTTTGATCTATCACATTTATCTGACAAACAGGCCACATGAGTGCTTTGTCACTATCAGATTAGATTAACCCAAAGGGAGCAAATGCAGAAAGAAGGGAAAAAAAAGGGAAAATATTCTCATGTCATCTAATCCTCGATACACACATCTTTGCTTGCAACCATATTACCTCTAAACACGTTCCTTCATCTAAATCAACAATAGCTAAGAATTAAGAGAGACTGGGCTTTAGTTACCTGAAATGGAAAGAGGCTATCATTGCGATTTATGGTATCCTCCATCCAGGGTTTAGTGTTGAAGCCGGAATTGTTGCGGGGATACTTTTGAGTTGGTGTCTGGTTATTTGGGAAAGACTTCTTTAAAGGCGAAATCGAGTTGAGGGGATTGACCCCTCCATTCAGCCCTCTTCGATACTCCCGTCCCTGAGAGCTTCCCCAGCCACCATACCCTCCACCGGGGCTCCATGAAGTTGAAGATGGAGTGGAAGAGGGGCTCTGATAGCTTCCCCAAGGTGATGGGGGTTTGCTCAAGTTATTCCCTAAATGGGGCAGCTGGTTGAAAGGAGCACTGCGGTGGGAAAAGGGAGGCGGATGGGGGCTGGGTGAGGACCTGCGGTGCTGATTATGAGGGTGCTGGAAGTGGGGATGATGAGATGGATGGTGCTGAGATAGAGGCCCTATCTGGTGGGAGAAATTCCCCCCGAAACCTGTATTGGTGTGATGAGAGAAACTCTGAAATAGCAGCGGAGGAGGAGCATTGTTGGTAGTAGCGGCCTGGTTGAAAAAGCCAACCTCTTCAATCAAGGTGGAGGGGTTAGGCGGCATAGCAGTGGACCAGCTGCTGAAGCCAGTGAGGGACGATGAAGAAGAGCTACTGGACTGTGCTAAAGTACCAATACCGGACGTCTCATGATAGTCAAAGCCTGATAACACTGGAGACTCAAGCCGCAGCGCCTCTTTTCCGTTAGCATTCTCCATGGTCCCTTTCTCCAGCTGATTCTCCTCTGGCATGGCGTTGTCCAAATCTGATATGATTCCTGGTGCTTCTTGATGACCTGGTGGAGAGAGTGCTTGCTTGTCTTGTCCATCCTGACTCTCCAGTTGCGGCTGCAAAGCCTTGGACGTCTCAGACTCCAAAATATCATCTTGCATGTTAGAGTGGGTCGTCACAGCTGGGAAAAGCCAAGCGGATCCAACACTTCCACCATTGGTAGTGTTGTTGTTGCTGATGAAAGCTGGAGGGCTTGGTGGAGCGGTCTGGTGGTGGACCGTATGCTGCAGGTGTGGATGTATTCTTACTGGAAAAACTGATTTGTTAGCAGCGTTGTTTTTAACCAGAAAGCCGTAATCCCCCATTTATGTAGCTTAATCGAGTAAATCTTCACTTGTGCGTAATTCCCTCAGTTTCTCTTAATACCCTTGTGTGTGAGAGAGAGATGAAAAATATTTAGAATACTAAACAGCTAATGAATCATGTCATCCAACCATTATTCAATACATTCAAATATACAGTTTCTATTACTGTTTTACACTAACGACCTTTGCCGTCATTCAAGACACGCACAGTAGGCTACTGATCTATCATGGATTTAATGATGGAATCGAATGGAATTTAATCTAAATGAAATCAAGAGTAAAAGACGCTGCAGCGAGAAACGCCATGGGGAGTGAGTGCATCGTTGATTTAATCGACATTTCTTCTAAGCAAAACGGGGTCGCCTTTAAACACATCACGACATGTCATCATGACACAGGCCACCTTATCTAATAATTCCGCACGCCCGCTGATGGAGGATTTTCACGTACGCATTTAAAGCATTGTCATCGCTCGCAAATGTTTCAAGATAATGCAAATGACCTACCGGCGTTCTTCCTTGTTTCAGCAATGACCTCCTCTCTCTCAGCCATTTAAATACAGGAAAATGTTGATGACGTTTCAGTCTATGTGCTATAGACCAGGGCAGTGTCCCCCTCAGTCCAAATTTTACCTTATAAATTCCCGAATTTACATTGACGCGTCGATTAAATCCCACGGTTGTGATGCCATACGCTACTCGGTGAATTTCTGGTACATTTGCTTCATAAGCGACGCTAAATTACTTCAGATCCCGCACTGCAAACGACTGCGTTCGTGTTCTGGTTTCTTAATGACACCGTGCATCGCAGTCGGCGTTATAATAAAGACAGCGGTTAAAAACGTCCACGCGTCTTCGTCGGGCAACCATTTACACTCGACACATTTTGGCTGTTTTTGCTAAAGATTTTTTTCAGAATCTACACTGAGAATGATACAGGTTTTCTTACGTTTCCAAGTTGCAAGGACGTGCTGCAGATGACCATGGTTTGTGAGTGTTGCAACCGACCGACCAATCCAGTTGAACTTCCGTCTTTAACCCCGCCCTTGTATAGCAGAATCTCCGCCCTGGTTTGAGTAAACGCGTAATTTGATTGGACCCGAGAATCCCAACCACACCTCTTTCTCAACCAGTTACCTTCTATCACCGATAGCAGGATGATGACTGTACCTGCCCAGAATGTAAATACCCCATAGAACCGGCTTTGAAATGTTTAAATATTTGCTGTCTAGACTGTGTCTTATATCGACATATAAATACCATTACTGAGTGCCTGTAAGCAACCAACATGTGTTCAAGGTCTATAAATGAAAGAGCAGCTTCTGTAATTATTATAATGTGTTGTCACATTGGTAGGTCTGAATATCAAAACCAGTTGAGAGAGAAATAGGAGATGTTTATATGAACTTTAGCATTTTCTTGGTCTGGAAAACGTATGCTTCGGGCATGCTTGACCAGATGAATAATTAAATTTTTTATCAGGTTTGAAGGAGAAATATTGGACGATGGAAGATAGATCTGCCTCGTTTTTATTCAGTTCTGCACACTGCTTTTACTAATGGGCAGACACAGTCTATATCTTTTTAATGATGGGGTTAGAGGCTCAGGGATGCCTTCAGTAGGCCAGTTCTAGTGCTCACTGCAGCCTGCAATCCCATTAAAGTAAGCTGCTACTATTTTCAGCCTGTAATCGAGTTTTAGCGCTTGACTATTCATGCCTGGACCAGTTCAAAATCAATCCATTTCTCTGCAGCACTAAATAAAAAAAAAGTGCGTGACATCCATTGGATGAATCTGTCTCAAGTAATTCATTTTTGTGTAGGCTTTATGTCAAGTTTAGTGTTTGTACAGTTTATATTTTCTGTACACAGACTAAGATTTATGTGAGGGAGAACTGACACATTTGGACTGTCAACTGAAACGGGAATCGATCAAATCAACGTTTTGAGCGTTGTCTAAATTTAAACATGTTAATAAAGAAAGAAGCACAGGCAGATATTTGGAGAGTTTCTAATATATTCTTTAAGATTTTATTATAAAATGTTATTAATTTAATTAAGTACGAATAAATTACCTTAACATTCACGGAATATAATTTATTTACATTCTCTAATAAATAGCACATGCAGATATTTTGATGAAATATATAATTTTGTATATGTTCTCCGCAAATGGAGCAATTACATCGCGATTCGCAACAAGTCTGAGAATATAATAGGCCCTAACACTTCCCTAATTCCCAGACTATCATACCGCGTACTTTAAAAAAAATTCAGCCACATTGTAAAAAAAAGTTGCTGCCTTAATTAACTACAATCAACTTGGATGTTTAAGTCATTTGAACTTAAATTACATTAAACGGACTCCAAAAAAAATGAGTTGAATCTTGTATAACTTGAAATTCGCTTAACTTATTTTGATGAGTTAAAGCAATGTAAAAACATATGTTGTCATAACTTATTGATCTTATAATTTTTTACAATGACAAATTAATCAGCCGTGTTTAAAATGCACCCATCATTGACATCACTCACTTTCTGTTTCCCAGAAAACAGGCAGAGCTGGGACTTGAATAACCATTTGTGGTCTTTGCTTTCATCAGTCTGTCTGTGGGTCTGTCACAAGATACTGTGCACAAGGTCATCTTGCAGAAGGACAAGAGCGAGGGGGCTGCAGAGGATTAAAAAGCCAGCTATGTTCACTATAGCTCACAATGTTGTTCTGTCTGCCACATCTGCGTCGTAGTTGCTTGATAGACTTCGCCCCAGGTGATGCAATCAGTTTTGTGTTATTTCACATGCTGTTCAATGATTCAAGAAGAGTCCTTAGTTTTAGCTTTAACAAAAATTCTAAAGATTTGCAAGCTTGAGGTGGCATAAAAACTACCAAGATACATTTCCTTCAGCTGCTATTGTAATGTTGCATATCTCAACGCTTGCCGGCGTGGATGTTTCTGAAATAAAGCAATTAATTCAATCTCTCCATGGCAACAGTATGACTGACACTGCATGCTGTTGGTTTGAAATGTAGGCTGCAGAGAATAGCACACTTTATGGAGCCCTCAAGGTTAAAGATGTGAAGGACATGATTTCACGAATCAAGAATGCTTAAAACGCAAGCTTTTGGAAAGCAAAAAAATGAGCTGTGCTTGGTAGACGAGAGTAAGTTGCATCATTAGGGTAGTCTGACTAAAGCATATAAATCAGAAGGCTGTCTGCATTCATGTCAGCTCTTCAACCCAAATTCCAAAGTTCCCATCTGACAGATCCCATCCTCAGCAGATCTTTGCCACATTTCGGAGGGATTGAGCTACACTTACTGCAGTGTCATAAACCATGTGCAAACACTGCAACAGCTGGGAAAGGACCCCTCCCTCTTGTTCCTCCAATGTTACACTAACAAAAAACACACACACACACACGTGCACACACACGTATTCACACACACTCCTCCCTTTCCATCTTTCCTGATGTGTGGCTTAAAGCTAAGCCGTTGTCAGTGCATGTACAGGGGGACAGCTGGGAAGATGACCATGCAATTCAGCAGCATCCAGCCAGTCTGCCTCTCTCTCTCTCTCTCTCTCTCTCTCTCTCTCTCTCTCTCTCTCTCTCTCTCTCTCTGACCTTCCTCAGTTTCTCACATTGATTCCCCTGCGGTCCTTTTTCAGGTTCTCGGTTTCAATGCAAATCTTCAAGCTCTCATGCCTCAGGCCTCCGTCTCTCTTCGGTTCTTTTTCAAACTGTCCTTTATCTGTGTTAAAGGAGAGAAGCTTTAGTGTTGGTGTGCATTGACTGCTAGCGGTATGTGGCACATGCCCAGGCCATGTGACTAAGGGCTTTGGCCATGTGAGAACTTCTGCTTTGGCCTGGCAGCAGAGAGGAGAGTCACAGTGCAAGAGGATAAACAATAACACACATAGACACTCACACACACCAAGCGCAATGCAACAAGACACATTGCAGGAGTACAATGACAGTTTTGTTCTCACACTGAATAGGCTATCCACTTCACGAGTCATGCACAGAGCAACAAAGCGCATGACAAAATCTTTAAATTGATATACTTTGTATGAGTCCAGCATATATTGTATTTACTGGAATGCACCGGTCATGATAGATTCAATTGGTTGTACTGTTGGTTATCTTTCAGCTCATGAATCATTGAAAATATGTCTTTCCAAAAAATCTCTTGAGTTATCTAAGCTGTGACTGAATATCCTCAAAGCCTCATTTGCATTTGTGTCCAATTAAATATACTGTAGCATCTCCTCTGATTAAAGTTTATAGATCCCTTGAACACTATAGCATCAGATTCTCTGCACTCAAACGATAGAGCAAATCAGATAATTCGATCAGAAAATGATAGACAACAGCATTTATGGGACTTGTCTTGTGGCCATAAAAAAATCAATTTGGAACTTGGATGGGTCAGTCAATAACTCTGAAGGGAGGTCAGCGTAGTATTTATTGACCACTGATTCGCTTGTCGAGAGCATGCAACCTTTTTTAAACTAATTTAATGTACCAATTTGTTTTCTAATGTTTGCTTCTGATTTTTTTTCTGTTTCCCATTGGTTAGTTCATCATGAAACTAACATTCCTTTACAAAATAAATACTTAATTGTTTACCTATATGCAATACAAATGAATAGCTAATTATATCAAATCAACCTGGAGCACTTCACTGTCCCTGCGGATGTGCTGTTGAATCTGAGCACTCATTTCCTCTAGACGGTCTAATCAATGGAGACAGGCCATTTCTCTATTCTTTACACCTGAGTGGGTTTCTCAGACCTCAGGCTCGAAGCAAACACAGCAGTATTGTACATCTAAGTCCACTTTAACCCAGGCCAGAGTATTAAACCTTGCAGAGAGCGTATGTTGAGTCAAAGTTAGAGGAGACAGCATACTGAAAAAGCGATAATCCATCTGTCTGCGTGAATGTTTTATGGAAGTGAAAAGGAAAGTGAGAGATGTGTTGTTTTGTTTCAGCCTGCCTCCGAAAGTGCTGATATTGTCTAATTTCATTCAAGTGGAAAGCAACGATTTCTGTGAGTGTTAGCCACACACCTAAGCCCGAGGCTCCCAAACTGGCTTACATTCCCATGGTTTTCCAGTCTTGCTACGACTAGAGTGTGCTTGTGGCCTCCTTTTACTTTTGGTAGGAAGTAACTGCAAGAAACTTGAGTTTGAATACATGCACACTCAGAAAATTTTGGGTTGAAAGGTAACATGCACATGCTACTGATATGATCTTTTTTTTTTTTTTTTTTTTTTTTTTTTACATTCTTAATATAAGATTAAACATACACAGGAAATATGGCAGCATTTTCTGAACTCAGATTTGCCATTTCATCAATCATTAGAAAAGCCATTGTAGATTTAGTTTTTTTAAAATATCATAATGTTTATTATTCTTCATTCATTGGTAACCAACACCCATGCACGTGGTTTTCTTGGCTGACTAAATGCAGACTAAAGGAGCATAAACCAGACAGCGTGTGCTGTATTATCAGGGTTGAGTGCGTGAACAGAACAGAAATAGCTCAACGGAAGCACTGCTGTCTGCTTTAGTCTACAGATTACACCTGCAGGAGCACTCGCGTGGTGTGAGAACTGATTACACACACGCTAATGGACTGCATATAGTGCAGAATTATGGCACATATATGGCCATGTAGATTTATGACTGCAAACAAAAAAACAACTGCAAATCAAGATCCTATAAACCTGGACTTCAAACTCAGATTTGAGTGGTCTTCTATTTTGCATGAGTGTTTGTGCATAATCTACTGTGTTTAAGTGGTTGGCTTGGTCAAAGGTCTTGAATTGATCTAGTCAAGAACTGGTTTTGACCTGCCAAGGTCTGGGCTGTGAAGGGGTGGGGATTATGCATGCACAAAATAAAAATAAATAGTAAGTAAACACAAACAATTAGCTTGGGTATTTCTGAACCTTTGACCCTCAGATCAGAGAACAATGGGATTTCAGCTGCTGTCAGCTTTATTTCTAAACCACCTTCATTATTCATCAGACCTTCGTAATCACTTATTCATGGCCCACGTAGATCCTGGGAGCTTTAGTTTCTCTCTCTGAAAGGCCTTTGATTTATAACGTGTGTCCTTACCTCTGTGTGTTTTACTTAGCAAAAACTATGTTTCACTGTGTCAGGATGTTTGTGTTCTTTAAAGGAGCTATGTGGGATCTTCTGTTGGGATCTTCTGTAAATAGTGGAGTGCAGATGACAACGTCAAATCCTCTTTCATAAAAATATTGTCACGACATTAGAATATGTAAATATAACAAATAACAAATTAGGAGTAGGCATTATAGGAAAATGTTGAGTTGTATGATAATATATTTTAACATATTAACCCTTAAACGCATACCTCAGGTCTTTATTATCCCGGGACATCATTCACTACCCTCCTGTCACATTGGTTTGGGTTTAAGTTTGTTCTTCTTCTTTGGGGTTCACGGCAGCCGGCATCCAATAAGTTGCATTGCTGCCATCTATGGTACTAGCACCTAAGTGCACTATATCCTATTATACAAACCAGTATCTTTTAGAAATTTGAAAAGACACCGCTTTCCCCTTGCGCTTGACCCTTCTTCTAAAATATTTTTTAGAGATATTTTTTTCCAAGCCGATTTCTCGCATTTCTTTGAGTAGATCTTGTCTTTGGTTGTCATATTTTCTACAAGAAATCAAAACATGTTGCACTGTCTCAGGTACCTGACATGAATACAAAAGGTTTTGGTTTGTTCATGTTTTATGTCTTTTATTTTACAATTTAGCTTAGTCATGATTTCCAGGTTTGTCATGTGATTCCCTTGCCCTCATGTGATCTTGTCATGTGCTTCCCTAGTCTCATGTGTCATGTTCTGATTGGTTCCCTTGTCTTTGTGTCATGTTCTCATTGGTTCCTTGTTGATTATTCACAGGTGTATCTTGTTCAGTCATTAGTCTTTGTCTATAAACAGACCAGTCTTGTCAGGTCAAGTTCATGTTTATTTTCACTAGTGATGGGAAGTTAGGATCATTTTACTGACTTGATCATATTCTGAATTAAAAAAATCATTATAATGCAGTTAAACATAATTTATAGAGGACATAAATAATTACTTTGCCTTCAGAGTCTTGTTCACTTGTCACATGACAGACACAATGAATGGGCACGTCTCCAGAGCCTGGCCACGTCATGGCCACTACAGCAGAATTTCCCAAATTCATTTTTTGGGGGGTATAATACCACTGCCACTGCCGTCTGCACTGCCTGTAATGGAAGTCGCCATCTGGTGTGTGTGGGCCACATACACTCTTCCCGAGGTGGCGGCGACAGCTACAGCTCCTCCCGAGGCAGCAGTGAAAACTCTGCCGGCCCTATTCCACCATTGCTCCATGGCCTAGGTTTACCAATGCTCCACAGTCTGCCACTGCACCACGACCCAGGTCCACCAATGCACCACGACTCACAGCTCCACAGTCCAGGCCCGCCACAGCTGCAAGGACCAGGCCCTCCACTGTTCCACGGTCCAGGCCCGCCACAGTTGCACGGTCCAGGCCCGCCAATGCTGCACGGTCCAGGCCCGCCACTCCTCCACCGTCCAGGCCCGCCACTGCTGCACGGTCCAGGCCCGTCACTGCTCCACCGTCCAGGCCCGTCACTGCTCCACCGTCCAGGCCCGCCACTGCTGCACGGTCCAGGCCCGTCACTGCTCCACCGTCCAGGCCCGTCACTGCTGCACGGTTCAGGCCCGCCACTGCTGCACCATCCAGGCCCGTCACTGCTCCACCGTCCAGGCCCGTCACTGCTGCACGGTCCAGGCCCGTCACTGCTCCACGGTCCAGGCCCGTCACTGCTCCACCGTCCAGGCCCGTCACTGCTGCACGGTTCAGGCCCGCCACTGCTGCACGCGGTCCAGGCCCGCCACTGCTCCACTGTCCAGGTCCGCCACTGCTGCACGGTCCAGGCCCGTCACTGCTCCACCGTCCAGGCCCGTCACTGCTGCACGGTTCAGGCCCGCCACAGCTGCAAGGACCAGGCCCTCCACTGTTCCACGGTCCAGGCCCGCCACAGTTGCACGGTCCAGGCCCGCCAATGCTGCACGGTCCAGGCCCGCCACTCCTCCACCGTCCAGGCCCGCCACTGCTGCACGGTCCAGGCCCGTCACTGCTCCACCGTCCAGGCCCGTCACTGCTGCACGGTCCAGGCCCGCCACTGCTGCACGGTCCAGACCCGTCACTGCTCCACTGTCCAGGCCCGTCACTGCTGCACGGTTCAGGCCCGCCACTGCTCCACCGTCCAGGCCCGTCACTGCTCCACCGTCCAGGCCCGTCACTGCTCCACCGTCCAGGCCCGTCACTGCTGCACGGTCCAGGCCCGTCACTGCTCCATGGTCCAGGCCCGTCACTGCTCCACTGTCCAGGCCCGTCACTGCTGCACGGTTCAGGCCCGCCACTGCTCCACCGTCCAGGCCCGCCACTGCTACATGGTCCAGGCCCGTCACTGCTCCACCGTCCAGGCCCGTCACTGCTGCACGGTTCAGGCCCGCCACTGCTGCACGGTCCAGGCCCGCCACTGCTCCACCGTCCAGGCCCGTCACTGCTCCACCGTCCAGGCCCGTCACTGCTGCACGGTCCAGGCCCGCCACTGCTGCACGGTCCAGGCCCGCCACTGCTCCACCGTCCAGGCCCGCCACTGCTCCACCGTCCAGGCCCGCCACTGCTCCACCGTCCAGGCCCACCACGACTGCGACATCAACTTTCTAAGTACAACAAGAGTTCACTTTTACCTATTCTGCACAACCTATTCACTTTTTTTTGTAGAAATTGTATAGGGTTGCTAACGACCCGAGGTGTGTAACAGTGTAAGTGTATATTTTTTCTGCACAACAATAATTGAGTCTTTGAAGACTGAATAAGTGCAATTCACCTTTATTTCACAAGGTGACAATGTCTGATACACAATGATGAAGTGACGTTTCACTCAGTGTTACAGCAGGCAGAAAACAAAACAATAGGAAGTATCATCAGCAAAACTTGAAATGGCTCAGCGATTTACTGCAGAGCAAGTATACGCGATCATTAATGTCTTAGTGTCACTGTCACGTGATGGTGGATCTGGTGAAGAAGCTGTCAGCGATCAAAATACTGATCTTGAAGATGTTGAAAATGATACTTTTGAGAATATGTTTGAGATGGCGAATTTGAGCCATATGCTGAATGTACTGGGAAATGAGTTCTGATGAGGACAGTGATGATGGTATACCCTAAACCCTTATTCTATTAAACCGAACCCCTTATTCTACTAACCCTAACCTAATAGTCTTCTATAGAAGATATATTTTGAGCAAACCAGGGCAACCATAAACTGCTAGTTCTCTTGCAGGGAACATAGTATAGGCTATCCCTTGTGAATACACAGACGTACACAAGGGAGAGCTGTGCTTTGGAAAGCATGTTTTATTTCACAACTTCTGAAAGCACAGTTGCTGTGGAGAAATGGACTTAACAGTTTAAGATGGACCAGTATCACTTTATTTATTTGGGTAGAAAACACTCAAATAATAAAAGAGTTAATACCTATCTCTCTAAAACACATCAACTAGGAATATAATTCAGGTAAAAGAGTGAGACGATTTACCCGAATTTATCGTTTGCAGCATTTCATTTTAAAATGTATACGATCACACAACCTGTATCAGAACTGTGAATCTGTCATGCCTGATGAGACTGTGGCTGCCATAGCAACAGTGCCCCATCGTATCCAGAATAGCGACTGGAGACCAAGACTGATAAGCAGCCATGTAGCACACAAGCCCTCCCTGCAGCCTCAGCATCTGTCACTTTCTGAGTTCTGTTCACCTTACACAGCTGAGAAATACTCTCGCACAAATAGCTGCTAATGTAGTGCTTGACTCTTGGAAATAACATCAACATTTATTTCCATCAAGAGGTGCTTCAGTTTTTGGTCAAGATCTTGTATTGACAATGCAAGAGTCAAGCACTCTGTAAAGTCTCCTCCAGCACACCCCAAAGACTTTCACTAAGGTCTAAGGTCTGGAGAGGTGCCAATTCATGTGTGAAAATGATTCTTCATGCTCCCTCCCAACCATTCTTTCACTATTTGAGCCTGATGAATCTTGACATTGTCATCCTGTCATATGGCCATGATGTGTCTTACATGGTTGTTTAAAGCTGCAGTCCGGCGTTTTTCCTCTTTGTCGCCATCTCTGTTCGAAATCTGCAATTGCAGTCATTCGCGGAATTATCAACTTTACGTGAGTTGTACTTCAACACCCTCGACACGGCACAGCGTGGATGAACACAATGTTTAAGGAGACTGTGAGGCTGTCAGTCTCCACGGCGATGTGGATGCTGGCATTCAGAATCACAGATTATTCTTTTTGGAAGTATGACCAACATAAGAATTTTCACCGGAAAATACTAGTAAAACTAGTAAGAAACATTCACTTTTGTTCTGGTTCTGACATTGAAGATTAAATCTAACAATCGCTTATAAGTTATCATATCACGCAAAACCGTGCAAATTATACTTTGTTCCCAAATTGTTAATGTTAACAACATAAGCAAGCATTAAGTGACATGTAGTCATGTAGTCCTTCCAATATGTATCCTTGTTTTCGCATGGGTCCGATTTGCAGTCTCTTTTTTCTGTTGCCACTGCGAAGTCCGAACGAAGTCTTTTGCATTTTACAGCGGGTGAATCTGTTGTCACTGCCTGGTGATTGTCGTTTGAACCTTTCTGGATCCGCCATCAAATTGATAAGTTTAATTATATCAAGTGCTGTGAGAAAAGGCTATAAATCTCCACCTCCAACATCCTCACACGCAATATAGCCTACTAGCCGAGACTCTTCTTTTGTGTACAGATGTGACGTAATGACTCAATATAGCCTACTAGCCGAGACTCTTCTTTATGTGTACAGATGTGACGTAATGACTCAATAAAGCCTACTAGCCGAGACTCTTCTTTATGAGACAGATGTGACGTAATGACTCAATATTGTCTACTAGCCAAGACTCTTCTTTATGTGTACAGATGTGACGTAATGACTCAATAAAGCCTACTACTAGCCGAGACTCTTCTTTATGATACAGATGTGACGTAATGACTCAATATAGCCTACTAGCCAAGACTCTTCTTTATGTGTACAGATGTGACGTAATGACTCAATATAGCCTACTAGCCGAGACTCTTCTTTATGTGTACAGATGTGACGTAATGACTCAATATAGCCTACTAGCCGAGACTCTTCTTTATGTGTACAGATGTGACGTAATGACTCAATATAGCCTACTAGCCAAGACTCTTCTTTATGTGTACAGATGTGACGTAATGACTCAATATAGCCTACTAGCCAAGACTCTTCTTTATGTGTACAGATGTGACGTAATGACTCAATAAAGCCTACTAGCCGAGACTCTTCATTATGTGTACAGATGTGACGTAATGACTCAATATAGTCTACTAGCCGAGACTCGTCTTTATGTGTACAGATGTGATGTAATGACTCATAAAGAAGAGTCTCAGCTAGACTCTACAGATGTGACGTAATGACTCAACATAGCTGACTAGCAGAGACTCTTCTTTATGTGTACAGATGTGACGTAATGACTCAACATAGCTGACTAGCCGAGACTCTTCTTTATGTGTACAGATGTGACGTAATGACTCAACATAGCCGACTAGCCGAGACTCTTCTTTATGTGTACAGATGTGACGTAATGACTCAATATAGCTGACTAGCCGAGACTCTTCTTTATGTGTACAGATGTGACGTAATGACTCATAGCCTACTAGCCGAGACTCTTCTTTATGTGTTCAGATGTGACGTAATGACTCAATATAGCCGACTAGCCGAGACTCTTCTTTATGTGTACAGATGTGACGTAATGATGACTCAATATAGTCTACTAGCCGAGACTCTTCTTTATGTGTACAGATGTGACGTAATGACGCAAAGACATGCTCGAATCTCCTGCAGAAATCCACCAGTACCACTGGAATTAAAAACATTATTACAAGCTTACCGCTTTGAATCGAGCTAAGCAAGCAGATAGTTTTGAACACTGGCTGGTTATGTATTTTCTCAAATATGTATTTTGGATCATTTTTAACCCCAAAAAAGCTTCAAACTGCAGCTTTAAGAAATGAAAAGCTACATTCCATCACTTAGGGTTAGAAGAACTGTTGGCAAACATATAACATGCTAAAAACACAATGATCACTGTAATGATCTAATCATAGACTCTTAAGCATTTGCCTATTTAAATCCAAACTGTGACTTTTTAAAATTTGTCTGGGCAGTGTATAGGCTATTAATGTTATATATGTATTAGCCTAATATTATGAAGTAATATATACATATTAAATCATAACATTAGTTTTTTTTTCTTTCAAAAAAGTAATATAAAAATGTCTTAAGACTAGAGGCTCATAGATGCAATAAATGTTTGTCGTTTTCCTTCATTATATGTTCGTGTGTAAATTCATGATGGCTACGACATGAAACAATGAGTCTTCTTTGAATCACAGTTAAAACTGCAACAAAAGGCCATTTCACACTGCTATTGTGTTTGTGAGTAATGATGTTCAATATAGCATTTCTAATGCAGCTCATTTTCATTGTCTCTTTCTGACACTCGTTGGATAATATTAGGCGACGTTGTAACTAAAAAAAAAAAAAAAAAAAGACGAAAAAAAAGAGCTCTTCCGTGGGCAATGGCGAAAGTGTGCTGAAGTTAAATTGCCACTGTTGCTAATTTTTCTGAGCAGAATGTCAACAGGAAAGCACGTAATCAATAAACATGTAGAGTCATGAAGGCTGCATGCTGTTATCATTACAACTTAAAACTCGAACGATTCAGCTGCACAAAATACACTGCTTTCCTGACGGAGATTATTTTAGGTAGCCTAATTTTAGAGATAGCTGGTACAAAAGGCACCGCATAATCTATGAAACACAATTGTGTCTAAACACACAACCAACGAACTGTCATTTCATAATAAATCTGCAGCTCAAAATGCTTAGATTACTGACATTATTCTACTAAATTCCCAATAGCACACTGCCATACTACTTTTACGATTTCTTTCGAGACAGCATCCTCTAGTGGTACACAATATTATTACATTGTGGGATTTTGACAATCTTTATAAAAAAATAAGAAAAAAATAAGAAAGAAACAACATTTGAATCAACATTTAGTCATTTTTAAAACATTGCTGGGGCAACTAGGTCTACAAAATGGAAATAGTTGGCAAATAAAAGCATAAAAAGACCAATTCGGTGATATGCAGAATGCCTGAAGTGCAATAAACTGTTTTATCCAAGGGTACGGGATTGATTTGTACTAAGTAAATGTACTAAGGGATATGATTTGTTGCAAAGGTTGTGCAAAGTGAGCTCGCACTAACTGCTCAAATTATGAAGATTCATTTAATCATAATAAAAAAACAAAATGTATGTTTGTGTATATTTATGTAATATATATTTGTTTGCCTAAAATAAATGGACATGAAACTGTTTTTTTTTTATAATTGCATTTCTTTAATTTTTCTAAAATAATCTTGCTAATTAAGAAGTTTTTTTAAGAACGTCTTTTGCTGTCCCTTCTTTTCACACAAGTTGTGTTTTTTTATTAATATCCACTATAAAATAAATGTTTTCCCCCTCTATTTACACCAGGGGCGGCGCTAGGGGTGGGCTAAGGGGGCTGGAGCCCCGAATGTTTCCAGTAAAGCCCCGAATGTTTTTATTACCATTCATTGTACGCACCATCACTTAGTTTCCATGCGCATTGAAATAATTTTTATTAGAATTTAATTAATTAAATGTATATCTCTCGACTCTCGCATCCAAAGCGTCCGTCAACATACGCGTTGTCATCACAACCGACAAGAACCGCCCACTCAGGCTAGTGCTTCTGACTGACATGTAAACTGGCCAACCATCGATGAGAAGTTCAGCGTCTGCACGATCCAGCCAATGAAATTAGATATTTTGGAGCCAGGCGGTTTGTTGATGTGTAAGTTAATGAATGAATGAGTAAAATGGATATATCAAAGTTCTTCAAAAAAAAGGAAGTAACCCCCCCCCCCCCCCAGCCATCACTAAAACAAAATACAACAGCTTCAGCAGGTATCTGTAACTTTTAATCATAGTATTAGATTTCTTATTCGGTTTTAAATTGTGTCTGATTTACATTTTGATCGTTTAACAGTTTGTGCAGTCTATAGGACGCGCGCGCGCACACACACACACGCATTTTTACAGCGTTATATGTTTGGTTAGCATGGCCTGAAGGTGTCAGGGCAACGATTCAATAAGAAAAGATAATATAAACGTAAAAAAAAATATTTCGCTAACGAAAATGGTTTCAAACAAAACATCACGGTGTTTATTAAATGAATTTGCTTGTAAACGATTCACTGACCCCGCCATTCAAAAAACATTTCTTACTTTTTTTCTAAATGAATCATCTGTTTTGAACGAATCGATTGAATAAAAGCGACTCACTCATCAAGGCAGTGGCTTGCCGCCATCTAGTGGCAAAGTAGCAACCATTTTAATTTTTTCAATATTTCATATTTCTAATTCTGTATTCAAAATTTGATACATTAGTCTCATACAATTATTTATGCTCCTTCAAAAATATAAGTGTATTGAGCCATGTGTTCTAATTTTAGGCATACTTGGCTTTTAATGTTTGTGTTTGTATTATGTATAAAGTAAAAATAAGGTAGCCTATAAAATGTAATATGTGCATGAAGAATGGGTGAAGATTTTTTTTTTGTTATTATAGAGATTCTTTAGTCACCTCTTTTTATCTATTCTCACAAAAATCATGTTGTTAAGTGAAGGCTATTTATTAAAACAATAATAGAGCTTAGTTTGCTATTTTACCATGTCTTAGATGAGTCAGCAAGGAAAGAAGAGGCTTTAGAAGGTGAAAGGGAGGATGATCTAGGAACACTGCAGACAGGCCCAAAACATGTGAAGCTTCAGCAGTATCCCTTTACCCAATTTGGAACACAGCAGAGAGCTTTTAATAAGAATTGGCTAGATGCATTTCAGTGGCTTGAGTATTCCGTATCCAGAAATTCTGCATTCTGCTTTTCTTGTCGTCTCTTTGGGAAGCATCATATCAAAATACAATTGTTCATTACAAAAATTTTCGGACCATATGGATATAGAAATTATCGTCAAAAGTTAAAGGAACACTCCACCGTTTTTCCATATTAAACTATGTTATTCCCTTAACTAAGACGAGTTGATACAAACCTCTCTCGTCTCAGAGCGTGCACTCAATCGCTCTGGCGCGAGGTGACACTTTGAGCCCAGTTCATTCATTTGGATCCAAACAGAGATGAAGTTAGAAGCGACCAAACACATTTTCCCTATTTGAATACAGTTACCCGAGTAGTTTTACACGTTTTATTTTGTGTCACCATACTTGGTCGTGTAACTACTCTTGTAACTGTATTCAAATAGGGAAAGCGTGGAGGTGTTTGGTCGCTTCTAACTTCATCTCTGTTTGGATCCAAATGAATGAACTGGGCTCAAAGTGTCACCTCGCGCCAGAGCGATTGAGTGCACGCTCTGAGACGAGAGAGGTTTGTATCAACTCGTCTTAGTTAAGGGAATAACATAGTTTAATATAGAAAAAACGGTGGAGTGTTCCTTTAACTATTACACTGACTGACTAATGTTAACAAACACAATTTTACTGTAAAGCATTATAACAAAAAGAAAATTAAAAGCAAATGAAAAAGCCAAATACATAAAGTAGAGAAGTGGGCACACTTTAAGAGGAGAATAGTGTAAAAGGGGAGGGAGGAAAAAGGAGAAATGAGTGGAGAAGAGAAAGGGAGGACATTAAAAACAAATGAAACCAATAAGAGGAATGAAGACATTAGATTTAGGATGACTGGTGTGGATAGAAGATGAGAAAAGGAGTGGAGAGAGGCAAGAAGAGCTGTCAGCAGCCCAAATCAAAAGGAGAGCTGTTATGATGAGAAGGAAAACAATTGAAAGAAGAGGAAAGCAGGCAACAGCAAAGCTATAGGACAAGACTTTATGAAGCAGCCACACCACAGGAATGATGCACAGACGCCAGTAGAGGGTAAGGTTTATCTGTAGTGCTAGACTGAATAACTTGAATCAGTTTACTGTAATGCATAAACACAGAGCTAAGGTCCTTTGACTGGGTCTTTGTAGAGAGTATGTCAGTGCACTGCTTAATGTTTGCTTCTTACCCCTGTTCTACCAGGACAATTGTGGGCAGAAGGCTTGATTGGAAAAGAAAAGAAAACTGAGAGACAGAGACAAAACAGTGAGACACAACATCAGCAGAATAGTATAGGAAAGAGAAATGGACTGATTTTCCTGCTATCAATTGCTATTGCATTGCACTTGACCTGATGTTGAACTTGACCTGTGCTCTTCCCTTTGTTTGTAAATAGCATCTTGGAATGTTTGGTATTCTTACTTTGGAATGCATTATTGCATTTTTGTTGATGGGGGTGGATTGATGTTTCAGTTTAACTCTGTGTGACATTTTGACTTTTAATTTTAATAAGCCAGAAATCTTAACCTTGTTAAAAAACATTAAAAAAAACAAATATAAAATGTTTATTTAAAGTTTATTCCTTGTATTGTGACACATACATGGATTTCTCTGGGCTAAGCCCCGGATATCCACTCACCCTAGAACCGCCCCTGATTTACACACTTGTGAGAAAGTACCCAAAAGGTTTATTTTAAAGTATACTTTATAGTAAGTAGTAATATCAATGTACTTGTAATAGAATACGTGTAAGTGTACTTCAATACTACTTGAGACTAAATTGTCTCACTTTTTTGTCAAAGTCTACATCCGGAGTGGATTCAGAACGATCAAAACAGACTGAGTAGATCGAGCTCAACTCCCCCAAGGTCCTATCTCTACCTGGATCGACATATCATTCGGTAACATTATGCAGTTTTGAGCTTATATGCTGTTTAATGTTTGATGATCACGTTATTTTGCATGTGCTCTGCATAAGCAAACTTCTATCACTTGTTTCCATAGTAAAGCTTATTTCTACTGCTTCTTTGCCTGTATTTTGCCGATGTATTTCCGATTCCAGAGATCCTGGACAGCGCTTGCAGTCAGTAGAGGGCTCTGAGACAGCGCTTGCAGTCAGTAGAGGGCTCTGAGACAGCGCTTGCAGTCAGAAGCGGGCTCTGGGACAGCGCTTTCAGTCAGTAGCGGGCCCTGGGACAGCGCTTGCAGTCAGTAGAGGGCCCTTGCAGTCAGTAGCAGGCTCTGGGACAGCGCTTGCAGTCAGTAGCGGGCCCTTGCAGTCAGTAGCGGGTTCTGGGACAGCGCTTGCAGTCAGTAGCGGGCTCTGGGACACCGCTTGCAGTCAGTAGCGGGCCCAGGAACAGTGCTTGCAGTCAGTAGCGGGCCCTGGGACAGCCCTTGCAGTCAGTAGCGGGCCCAGGGACAGTGCTTGCAGTCAGTAGCGGGCCCTGGGACAGCCCTTGCAGTCAGTAGCGGGCCCTGGGACCAGGGACGTGCACAGGAATTTTAACCAATGAGCATTAAGCTGTGTCGTCAGCAAGTCGTTTCCCATCGTGCTTTTGATCAGCGCAGTCGGTGGTGAGCAACTGTGCACAACTGCAGAATCCGACACTTCCGCCTTGCGGTTGCGAGAGTTTTTTGAAATACGTCGGCATGACATCAGAGCAAGGCGGACCACTCTCAGACACATTTCTAACCGGCATGCATCTCGCGCTGATCACCGGTGATCGGTTCTGCGCAGATTTTGCTCATCTCAAACAAGCCTAATGTCTAATAAGCAAGGGGGTAATCCACCAGCCGGAAACTGAAGTCTCCACGGGGGCCGCCATTGGCTAACAAGCCTTCACCTGCTGTTAGCATTCCCTTGACTCCCATTCATTTTGGCGTCACTTTGACAGCGAATAACTTTACATCTGAGGCGTTTAAAGACTCCATTTGTCCATTGTTTATTTCTAAAGAAACACGACAATGTATAAAAGGCTCCATTACCTTGTATCTTACGTTATGGCCAAGTAGAAGCAGTTTTTGTAAAAATAGGCTAACGATTGCGTCATAACACGCGACTCTCTGTCACACAGTAGAGATATTACCGTATAGACAGAAGTAGAAGCTGGCACGCAATCGGGGGGACGTGGAGGCATAAAGTCAAGAGAGAAGCCCATTGAGAGTTGTAAAGCTGCTCCTGCTGCTAGCTCATAGACAGCTAATACTCACGATCTCCGGCTCAGCAAGATTCGGAATGCAATGATTCAGTCAGATTGCTCTTGGCACAGCTACTAGAAGACGTACAACTGTGAGACAGGTTGCTTACGTCACATCTACGTCGTCAAGCTTAGTTTGAGCTTGCGCAGTGCGCTTGGCAATCAGGAAGTGAGTGCTTCTAATTGACTTCACTTTTCTCCGTTGAAGTCTATGGGGTCGCTGTGTCCATTTCTTTTACTGTCTGTGCTAATAAGGGGAGAATAGAGAGCCTAAGTCCCTCCCCTCCCGGTCGACCACCATGGGACCTTATTTCGGAAAAATATTTTATGGTAGTCAATGGCGAGAGACAACAAATATTTTGATCTCGTTTGAACTGTGCCCTGAATTACACATATGACATTTGTCAATTTAAAAGATACGTTTTAAAGTCAAGAAAGTCGCAGTTTGATGTGAAACTGTTGAGGTATAAGACTGTGAAAATACGTCATTACAAAGACTACAAACCCAAAAGATGCACGTGACGTCATACATTTTCTCTCAATGAATGAAGCTAACTTTACTGAAGCTAACTTTACTGAAGCTAACGTCTGTCATTTTTTCTATAGTCTTACGTCATAATCGTAACGTTACGCTGTCATGCCTGAGTGTTTTGTACCAGACTGCACACACGAGTAACGGATCTCGCTCGTTGTTTCGCTTCCGGGAGATGTAGTTCATTGAGCGATTTTCACATAAAACTAAATGTTACTCTTCTGTTTTATGACAAACTGCGAAATTCTTGAATTCATAATTATCTTTGAAATTGACAAACATCATGTGTGTAATTCAGGGCACAGTTCAGACGGAATAAAAAGATAAATTGTCTCTCGCCATTGACTACCATACATATTTTTTCCGAAATAAGGTCCCATGAGCCTAATGCGGGGGGGAGTGACTTAGGCTCTCTACAGGCTATATGCACGCATAAGTTCCGCATTTGACGCAAGGCTGCTCTTCAGTTTCCGGTTGGGGAGATTTAAAGCGGAGGAAAACCGAGGAAAACGGGATTATGGCAGAGTCTTCAAAATTTACGGTCCTCCCGTCTTTGAAACGAAACTTTAATACGTTTAGATGTAATTTTTTTATATAGTTATATTTATTTAATATAATAAACAAAGAAGCATAAACAAAATGAGGGGTGTCTGTTTTTGTGACTAACGTTTCTTTAGTATAGCAATAGAGTATAAAAACCAATATAAATTCTCGGTATAGCATTGGACTCTACAATCCAGCATCCTCAGACCTTCACCGGAAATACCGCCGTGCATTGAGCCCATTGGCACTGTCTGGTTACTTCCGGTTTCTGGACTGGCTGCAGTAACACGTCTCTGTCCATACGGGGAATGGATGAATGAATGGGAGTCTATGGGGTTTCACCCCCAGAAATCCACTTTTCTCAGCATGTAATTTTTTGTCTAGTAATTTCAATGTGTTATTCGAAAGAAGCTGCAAAGAAATTACACATTACTGGGTGTTAGATTTTTTAGAGTCACTTATTTGCTTTAAAAAGTCTTTTAAAATGTCAATGACGGCAATCCTCTTTACGGCAATCCTTCAGTCACTTTGGTGCTTACGCCCATAGACAGACGAGAGAAGCCGCGAAATTTAAAAATACTACTGTTATTGTGTCACAAAATGTAGTTTTAATAGTTTTTCAGTTGACAATGTAGTTGTTTAAAGCTCAAATCTGTGGTTTATTTTTAAAGATAGCGCCTATTTAAAAATTTGATCTGACGTTTTCGGAGTTGTGATATCCAGGCCTTTCCTGGGGTCTCAGCGCTCTGCTCCCCGCCTGAAACAGTCTTTCCTCAGCTAGTGCTTCTGACGTTTGCCGCTGGCTCTGATGTCTCTAGTCTAGTGGTTAAACATGAGATATAATTTGTCTTGTGGATATCTAACGGGCAATCTTTGGTCTCATTAATCGTATCATTTGTTCCCTGGCAAATCGTTTTGGCTGAGGGCAAAGTGAAGTTTCATAACTTTATATTTTGGCTATTTTAACGTTGTATCCTGCTGTGTCTGAATTGTTTACTTTATTTCTTGTCTAGTATAACTTCTTATACCTTTTAGGCTACTTATACTGTTATAATGTCTCTTACTGATCAATAAAACTGAAATTTAACAAAAATAGACAGGGTTGTGTCATTTTATTTTATATAGCCTATATTTTATATAGCCTTTTCATTACTATTTTATTTGCTGTATACGGTTTGTTTGTTTTATTGACTAAACTATTTACTATTACTTCTCACTTTATCTTATATTTACTATTTGCATTGCACTGTAGTTGTCCCTTATCGTATTACCATAGATAAAGGATCCATCAGTTATCTTTGTTATTGCTAAAATCGGGTCAATCACAGAAAAAGCTTTTTCCACAATAAGAACACTATCGCAGCAATGTTCCAAAGCGGCCAATATGCTGTCTATGAGTTTAATATGTCTATGCTTTTGCGCTCTGCACTTTCTTTTCTCTCGAGGCATCGACTACACAGCTGAAACAGGTAAATACATGTGTGAAAGTTCAGTCCGCCTTAACATTAGTCCCGCTTCGGATGCCATCAAGCCGTATCTCTGGTCGTAATCACTGACCAATCAGCGTCCATTAGCAGAATGCTAGCGTGTTATGGGCAACAACCACTCAACCTATTAGAAATCAAAAGGACATAAGTACTCGTTCATTCAACTTTCGACCTATAAACCATGTTGAACTTGCAAAACCTACATTCAAATCTGAGATTTCTCAATGACAATCGGGTGACAGAGACAAATTTAGCCGTCTAGCCCCATAGACTCCCATTCATTTTGCACTCGGACGATCGCCCCCAGTGGAACTCTGGTGGAACTACAACCAAAATTTGGTACAATAGGACTTAATAGGGAGTGCCCAGGCTTTCCGTAGACGGGCTTTGGTTGAACACTCAAAAATTTGGGCGGAAGCAGTAAGCCATCCGGGAACTTCTCGCCTACTCTTTTATGAATACTGATGTTTCGAACGTACTGCTTCTTTCACGTACTGTTTTCGCCTACTATATAGTATGAAAGTAGGCATATTCGAACGCACTGTATGTATACGTACGTCCGAATCTCGCGATAATTAGTACGTCACCTAGGTAATTCTCGCCTACTCTTTTATGATTCGAACATACTTTTCGCTCGCCTACTCTTTTTACCATACTATATAGTAGGGAAGTATGCGGTTTCGAACGCACCCATGCGCGCTGGAGCGTACGTCAACGGCGCCACCATATTGCGGAGGGCAACTTTCCCATACTTCTCATAACTAGAATTGAGATAAAGGCCTGTTTCGTGCGCTGCTTGGGGCTGTACAAATCGCCACACAACTGAAAACAGGTCTCGAGGAATTATCTTTCACAAGCAAGACTGAACATTTGTTTCTGGTTGTATTTGGTCATGATATAATTAGTAAAAGTAACGTTCAAAGGAGAAAGGCTGTGAAATTTAAAAATACTACTGTTATTGTGTCACGAAATGTAGTTTTAATGGTTTTTCAGTCGACGATGTAGTTGTTTAAAGCTCAAATCTGTGGTTTATTTATAAAGATAGCGCCTATTTAAAAATTTGATCTGACGTTTTCGGAGGTGATCAGCGGGCACACAGCGCTCATGTACCCGGCCTGGAAATGTACTCGCTCATGTACTCGGCTAGTGCTTCTGACGTTTGCGGCTGGCTGTCTCTAGTCTAGTGGTTAAACATGAGATATAATTCGTCTTGTGTATATCTAACGGGCAATCTTTGGTCTCACAAAAGACAAAAAGAAACAGGGCTGTGACAATTAATTTCTTATAGCCTATGTAGGAATATTTAAAAATAAATACATTATTTTATAGGCCTATATACATTATCACTGTAGGCTATGTACTTATGATATTATATAATTATGCTATTCATTACTATTTAATTTGCTGTATACTTTTTTTTATTTTTTTTTATTGACTAAACTATTTACTATTACTTCTCACTTTATCTTATATTTACTATTTGCGTTGCACTGTTGTTGTAACTTATCATATGTATTACCATAATGGATCCATCAGTTATCTTTGTCATTGCTCAAATCGGGTCAATCACAGAAAATGCTTTCCACACAATAAGATGTGGCCAATAGGGCGTCTGTTGGTGCTTCTCATTTCTTATTTGTGCATCCTCGTTTCCTTTCCTCGCTTCCTTTCCTCGCGTCTCAGCTCCACCCCCTGCAGGATGCGAGAGAAGGCTGTGAAGGAAAGAAAACGAGGACGGAGGAATCGAATGAAAGTCT
Organism: Rhinichthys osculus; assembly: GCA_029959095.1. NCBI lineage: Eukaryota > Metazoa > Chordata > Actinopteri > Cypriniformes > Leuciscidae > Rhinichthys > Rhinichthys osculus. The sequence goes on along the minus strand of JARWKJ010000011.1, from coordinate 35,422,408 downwards.
TTAGGTATGTTCGACATCGGCTGCGGTTGGATGTAAGCGATCGGCTAAAGTTGCCGCGTGCAGGCGGGGAGTCCGCTGCAAACGGAGACGTGAACTCGGACACTTTCTGGTTCCCGTAGTCGTGACCGCTCACGTGGGTAAGGTTTGCATACTTTACCACAGCTGAAGTGAAATAAGTGCAATATTTGCCAAATACACAGATATTTCTGCCACATTTTCATTAAATACTTTACTTTTTCATACAGCTGTTTGAACAAGAATAAAGTTCAAAATAAGCCTATATCAATGAAGTGGAGTCAACGTTTTTTTAATCAGTTTTATTTTGAAAAACATGACACAATATAACATCGCGGCTACATCAAAAGACGGTTTACTGTTATAAAAAACTGATTTGTGAGCTTAAGTGGAACTAAAGGTGTGAGAATAAACACGAAACGTGAATCGTGGTGTGTCGTCATCAGAGCTTGTACAGCTGCTCTTGAGAATCTGCGCTGACTGAATCCTGCGGCTGCTCTCGAATCGCTCTCACGCTACTTTGATGGCATACGTCACAGTCACGTGGCGTCGGCGCTGTATCAAGTCCATAGACAGTATAAGAAGTGGACAGAGCCATCTCATTGGAACTCAGTTGAGACAGTTGAAGCCCATTTTTAGCGATTTTTGAGCACTTCCGTTCCTGACGCGCAGACTCAAACCGACTCAAACTAAGCTTGATGACGTGAGCAACCTGTCTGACAGACGTTACTCTTCTAGTAGCTGTGCGTGAAAATTGCCAACGTTAATCTTCCAGAGACGGGGAACTTGAGCAAAGAGTTCTTTGGCATGAGTGAGCAGGAGTAAGTATTCCGTTGCTTTTATGGACTCATTATCTATGGGCTTCTCCCTTGACGGGACGTCCCCCGATTGCCTGCGAGCTTCTCCTCCTGTCTGTACGGTAATTTCTGTACAGCGCGACAGAGAGTCGAGTGGTTATGACGCAATCGTTAGCCTATTTTTACTTAATCTGTTTTTACGGGGCCATAATATAACATAGAAGGTAATGGAGCCCTTTATACATTGTCGTGTTTCTTTAGAAATAAATAATGGACAAATGGAGTCTTTAAACGCCTCAGATGTAAAGTTATTCGCTGTCAAAGTGACGCCAAAATGAATGGGAGTCAATGGAAATGCTAACGCAAGTGAAGTTCTGCTACAACATGGCGGCACCCGGCCGGCTTCAAATTCCGGTCGATTGATTACCCCCTTGATCAAGTCGGACAACATTTCTAACCGGCATGCACTGCTTCAAGTCAGCCGCCGATCGGTCTGCGCAGAGCTGCATGAAGTCGAACAAGCCTTTTTTTATACTTTGGAATACTTGATCACTCGAGCGTCACTTCACTGCGCCATCAGCAGCGCTCAAAGGATCTGCCCTTATTTTGTTTAAGTTTGGTTATTTAAGAAATTCATAATAAATAATAATAAAGAAAGATACCCTGTTGAAATATGTGAGTGTGGTGTATATAAACTGCAAAGGTAAAGTATAAATTAAAATGATTGTGACCGACGTGAAGGGGGAGGAGAATTTATACGTGCGTCACGTTTAGTCAATAAAACACTTCCGCAAAGCATGCAACTGTGCATCCTCGCTCATAGCTGTTACGGTGAAATGCCATATATGGTTTGTATCCTGTTGTGACGTTGTTGGCCCGGGTTTGCGGGCAGTCGATAATGGAGTATGGGATAATAAAGACGCACATTGAATCAGCTCTTGATTGTTCATTGCATAGTACACAAACATGGTGTCAGAAGTGAACACTAGATCCTGAACATGGATTTAAACAGCATTCCTGCCCCTGAGGGCATGTGGATGTCAGGGGACATATCCAAAAATTGGGACAATTTCAGAGCGGAATTCGAGGACTATGAGCTAGCTACCGGGCTTAGTGAGAAGCCCAAAGAGGTGAGAGCGGCAGCGCTGCGGCGATTAATGGGTAATGAATGTCGGCATATCTACAGTCATAATATTGTGTTGAGCGAGGAACAAACGAAGGATCCGAAATTCATACTTGATGCATTGGGAGATTATTTCAAGCCTGCAAAAAATGTGATCTACGAAAGATATATGTTCGGTTGTTGCAAGCAGGAGGTGGACGAGCCTATAGACAACTTTCTCACGAGGCTGCGGGAACGAGCATCGACCTGTGAATACAGGGAGCTCAAAGATGAAATGATTCGCGATAGACTTGTCCTGGGCATTGCCAATGAGAACACGAGGCGGCGCATGTTGCGTGAACGTCAGCTGATTTTGTCACAGTCTGTCGAAATATGCCGACTGGCAGAAGCGACGGAACAAAGTTAACAGAACAGAGTTAAAGTTATCGACAACACAGTCAGTGATGCTGTGAATATTGCACAAGCACAAAGGCTGAAACGCAGGGATGGTGAAATGAATAATGAGCAAACGCTCAGAACTGTGAATTGCAAGTATTGTGGGGGTGGTCACAAGAAAGGCAGAGATCAGTGCCCCGCATATGGAAAGACTTGTCGATCATGTGGTGTATTGAATCATTTCGCAAAGGTGTGTAGAGCACGTCAGATTGCCGACAGGTCCGGCAGAGTGAATGTAATGATGGATGATAGTCAGGATGAGCAAGGGCCCGAAAGCGAGGGTCGACTTTTCGCTGCTGAGGAATGCATTGACACAGTAAAGTGCCCCGGTCCAAGATGGTTTGTTAACCTGACGCTTAATAAAAGAAAGCAGGCCTGTCAGCTAGACACGGGAGCAACTTGTAACGTTATGAGCCGTATAACCAAAGAAAAACTGGATTCAGAAAGCCCTTTGCAGCCAAGCACATCAAGACTGAAATTGTATTCTGGAGCCACAATGCTGTCTTTAGGCCGATTTCATACAGAATGCACAATAAAGAGCACCAAACACAAGCTAGTCTTTGAAGTGGTCGAAGCCGATCAAGAGCTATTACTTTCGGGTGACACATGTGAGCGGCTAGGGCTCATGAAATTTACCATCCCAGAAGAGCTTCACAGACTGATTGCATACTCCGACATGCCTTTCACAAAGCAACAGTTAATTGACAATTTCAAGGACGTGTTTAATGACCCAGTCGTTCAGTCCCAGGAGAGGTCCGCTTTGTGCTCGACAGCAGCGTGTCGCCTGTGCAATGCGTGCCATGCAACTTGCCAGTGGCCTTGAAAGCCAGAGTAAAAGAACAGCTGGATAAATACATGAGAGACGGACACATCACAAGTGTCACGGAACCTACACTATGGATCAGCAACATGGTAGTCATGGCCAAGCCAGACAAAGTAAGAATATGTATAGAGCCAAAACACCTTAATCAAGCACTGCAAAGATCGCACTATCACATGCCAACACTGGAAGACGTTCTGTATAAATTACCCAAAGCACGTCTGTTCACGCTGGTAGACGTTCGCGATGCCTTTTTACACTGCAAGCTGCATAATGAAAGCAGCTTAATGACAACTTTCTGGACACCATGGGGGCGGATGAGATGGTGTAAACTGCCCTTCGGCGTCTCCATGGCACCAGAAATCGTAAGCAACACGAGCTGTTGATGGGACTCCGAGGCATAGAGCCCATAGCGGATGACATACTGGTTGTTGGCTGCGGTGACTCGGACGCAGAGGCCGAGTTAGATCACGACAGAAATCTCGGCACTCTGATGGAGCAATGCAGAGCTGTAAAACTCCGGCTGAGTGAAAAAAAGGTGCAATTCAAACTCAAAGCGGTGCACTTTCATGGGCACATATTGTCAGCGGAAGGATTACGAATTGACCCAGAAAAGACAAAAGCAGTCCTGGCAATGCAGACACCGCAGGATGTAAAAGCAGTTCAGCGCTTCATTGGATTTGTGACGTACCTGGCCAAGTTTCTCCCACGGCTTTCAGAGGTATGCGAGCCGCTTCGCAGGCTTCTGGATAAAGACGTAGCGTGGCACTGGCTCCCTTAACACGACGAGGCAGTTCAAGAAATAAAACGCATGATTACGAACACGCCAGTTTTGAAGTATTACGACATAAGCCGGTGACAATACAAAGCGACACCAGCAAGAACGGTTTGGGCTGTTGTCTGCTGCAGCAAGGACAACCTGTGGCGTTCACCTCTCGGGCGCTTACGAGAACTGAACAAAATTATGCCCAAATTGAGAAGGAATGCTTGAGTATCGTGTTCGCATGTCAGAGGTTTCATCACTATCTGTACGGCAGGGAGACAATTACTGCTGAAACCGACCATAAACCCCTCGTGAAAATATTTAAGAAACCACTTCTTAATGCTCCCAAACGCCTCCAAAGCATGTTATTACAGCTTCAAAGCTACAACCTGAATGTTGTGTACAAACCTGGTCCAGAGATGTACATAAGTGATACGCTGAGCAGGGCAGCACTCGACAAGCAGGTGTCCAATGAGACAACGGTGAAACAGCAATCAGAGAGGGCGACAAATCGGACAGCACGGAATATGTGCCAGAGCAAGTTCAAGAACAAAAGCTGTCAGTGAGTAATAGGCCTGCCCAGCGCGAAACCCTGATCATTACGCGCAGCGGCCGTCAGTCACGTCCACCACAGAGACTTGACTTGTGATTTTCCCTTAGTGGTGTAGACAGACTAACGCACCAGTAATGCAGTTCAGTTTTGGTAATGCACAGCATAAGTTGGTCTAGTAACCACTCATGTTCGGGTTGTTAATTAATGGAGGGGGTTCTTAGTGAAGTGTGGCAACGTTGTAAAGAAAGGGAGATGTTACGGTGAAATGCCATATATGGTTTGTATCCTGTTGTGACGTTGGCCGGGTTCGCGGGCAGTCGATAATGGAGTATGGGATAATAAAGCCGCACATTTAATCAGCTCTTGATTGTTCATTGCATAGTACACAAACAATAGCTCCTCTGGAAGCCTCCTCACTCCTCAATCCTCGACTCCTCGCGGTGCAATTAGAGAATTGAGATGTCCTTCAAGATGGCTGAGCTCGATCGGTTTCCGGGTCATAGGATGGAGGACGGAGGATGGAGGAGACGAGGAGGGATATTGAGAAGCACCCTATGTATTTATGTCTATGGAGTGCAGTCTGGACGATGGGGCGGGGCGACACTTTTAGGTGTGTCGCCCCGCCCACCCCCAATTTAATTGGTTTATTATACCGCAATCTTATTGGTGTTGACGATTCAGGTCTGGGCATTCGCATTCTTTTATGTACGAATGAGTTCATGAATGATCTATGATGCTTTTTGGCCATACTGATAACCATTGCGATTTCAGTGACGATCAATTGGATAATGTTTTGATGAACTTACGAATCAAGTTAGATGAAGTTACTGTCAAAATTCGCATAGCGCTCAATTCACATCGTTTCAAAGCAGCTTTACAAAAAGTCATATTGTAAGCTTTAATATTGAGCAGTTTTATGGCTTGGCGATATCACAAAATATGTTGCTGATAAATGATACACTGGTTGAGATTTAGCCTAGCTATACTATATTAATTTACCCTGCAGATAAGTCAATGGCACTTTTTTTGAAAATTGAAAAATGAAAAATGAACGGTTGAACTGTAGGCCTATAGCTTACACCAAATGCTGCGCAAAAATATAGCCTTGACGTATTTTCCGATTTTTGTTTATGACTTTTTGCCCTTTATTAAACATTTAAAATAGTCACAAATTATATGGACAAAATGGTTTTCTAAGGCCAAACACTATATTTCTAAGGCTATAGATGATTTATAGGCTATTCATAATATATGTATCCGGGCAGATTTTCTCACAAATGCGTCAGGCAGATTTTCTCACAAATGCAGATGAGGAACTTCTCTTCTAAAACAGTAGATGGCGCATTTAGGCCCACCACCAATTTAATTGGTTTATAATACCGTAATCTTATTGGTGTAGACGATTCAGGTCTGAGCATGCGCATTCTTTTATGTACGAATGGTACGAGTTTATGAATGATCTGCGATGCTGTTTGTATGCCTTGCATACCTGACATACCTGGTGGATGAATGAGTGAGTGAATGGGTGAATGTGAGGCAAAATGTAAAGTGCTTTGGTGGCCATTGGCTCTATATAAATGCAGTCCATTTACCATTTATCACAGTAGTGACACTAAAACCACACTATAATCGTTTTAGTGTGTGTTCTGTTATACAAGCCAGTATGAAGACAGTTGGAAAAATGAGTTGGCACAGTCCATGGCACAGTGTAAGTTTTATTAATTGCCAGTAAACCATGCAGTAAACCACTCCTGTGCAGGCTGATTGATTGTATGTTTGTTCGTGTATGTGTGGTTTTGTGCCATCGTCTGCACAAGCTGGAGCAACTGTGTGTGAATGTAGAGGATCATGTTGCCATTTATGTCATATCCAATAAATGTGGGTTTGCACTATAATGACCTCATCATCTTCTGTTTGCGGTTCCAAATGCCACAAAGACCACGCAGGAGGCGTACAAGGGCAAAGTCCACCTATCCAACAGTAATTGCCCCCGTTATAATGTACTGCTGTAGACCTAGTCCAGACTGCAGGCAGGCCATTTACCATGCTTTACTTGTTTCCATGCAATTTGAGTTAACCAAGAAATGAGGTAACGGCATTGCTAATGGGGGTAAATGATGAGCATTGTAAGTAGGCTTGTCTAGAAGGTCTGATTACCACATTTGACTATAGATTATTCATAAGGAGACAAAAGAAGGCTTGGAGAGAGCACTGGACTTTGAGCACGTCTCTGTTTTGGGTCCCTAACTGCCCTGCAGTGCCACACAGGGCATTGTTAACCACAACCCACTCTGTGTGTGTGGACGTTAAGTCCTTGGCACTTTTATTTGAGTTCCTGTCCAAAGTTCTAGTGCAGTGGGTGACGCCAGCCTTGCCTCGGTCACACGGGTGTTCATGAGTTGCTCATTTATGCTCTTTGTGAAAAATTATACTGGACTGTATGCATAACATCAAGGCTTGACTTTGTGGGGTTGTGTAGCCTGCATGGTAAAACCATTGTAAACTCATTCTTGAGTAGTTGGACAAAACAAAGGAAAAAATAAAAAAATATTTGTTAATGTATCAACGCAAGAAATACTTTTGCTTTAACCTGTTTAATATATTCAGATGAATCCCATTGTTCTGCTTCTCACAAAATGTGTTTTGTTTTTTAGAGAATGAAATAATTCTTTTTTTTTTTTTTTTATCACCATCAGATAAAAAAAGCTTAATATAATACATATATTATACAAATATTTATTAAACACAAATTTATAGATAGATAGATAGATAGATAGATAGATAGATAGATAGATAGATAGATAGATGACAGACATATACTCTTACCCGCCATTTGCCTATTCTCATCTGACTTTTTATGTCACGAGTTTGTCACGCAATTCTGACTTTTTTCTCAGAATTGTGAGTTTATATCTTGCGATTCTGACTTTATAAGAAAAAGTCATGAGAATTGCGAGAAAAAAGTCAGAATTGCGAGATATCAACCTGCAATTGTGAGAAAAGAGACTTTGTGAGACTTTATATCATGCAATTGCGAGTTTATATCAAGCAATTCTGACTTTTTCTTGCAATTCTGACTTTTTTTCTTGCAATTCTGACTTTATTCTTACAATTAAGAGTTTGTATCATGCAATTCTGACTTTATAACTCGCAACTGCGAGTTAATATTGACTATTTTGATTATTGATACATATAAGACCAAAACAAACTTGTGGTGGTGATGACATCAGTAACCCGCAACCATGCAGAATCCTTCTTTAACTGTAAAAATGAAAACATTCTTTAACTTAACAGCTTGTATGCATGAGAGTTTAATGAAAACCTCAAAAACATGCAATTTAGTCAAATAAGTTTTCCAAATATCTCCTCTCTAAAAATGATTCACTGCAGACCCAGAACCTGTGCCCACCGCAGACCTGGTGCCAGAGCTGATAACCACAGCTTGCTTCCTTTGGCTCTGTCTGGCTCTGCCTTCTGCCTTCCCTTGGTTCTAGGTCTCACCAACTCTGACACAGTCCACTTGCACACTGGCTCCACCTCTGCTGCTCGTCATTGCGGTTCCGCCCTGCCCTCCGGTCACCGTGATTTTGCCAAGTAAGACATGGGCCTGGATCAACATATTTTGTTTATCCTGGATCAACATTCCTGTCCCAAAACGTAGTCCTTACCCAATCCCTACCCCTAAACCTAACCCTACCCATAACCTTTCCCTAAAATTAGAGGGTAATGAAAGGTTAATAACACTGATGTTTAAGTACCTCACCCTGGTTCTAAGCCTAAACTTGACTTAAACTGTAAACTTGTCCCTCAAATCTGATTGGTTGATTGGAAAGTTGATCCAGGATCAAAAAAGATGTTGATCCAGGAACATGTGGTACTTGGTGAAATCACGTTCACCCTCCTAAACCTACGGTGTTGTCTGGTCTCACCATCTCCTTAGCTGCGCCTGGGTCTCATTCTCTGGGCTCCACTGTTGCCTGTCAGACTGCTAACTTCACCCTGGTTCCTCCCACCATCGGTTCCGCTCTGGGGATCGTCAGTCTGGTCTGCTCTGCTGTGGTGGTCTTCTGCCGCTCCAGGGGAGTTATCAGTCCTACTGTGGTGGTCTTCTGCTCCACTATGGAGGTTCTCTGCTCCCCCACTCTCCTGAACTCTATATGAACATTTATCATTTATGACGCCAAGAGTCACCTTCCGGAAGGGGGAGTTCTGTCACATGTTTCCTTTTTTTTTATATATATTTTTTTTATATTGGACTTTCGGTTACTTGTTTCCTGTGTTCCTTTGTTCCCGCACTAATGTAACTATCACACCGGTCAATATTTGAGTTATCATCATCGTGTATTTAAATTCCTCATTTCATTCAGTTCATTGTCTGGTTCATTGCCGCATGTTACACGCTGTTACGTTAAGTTTGTTTTGCTTAACTTTTTTACTTCTTCTTTGGACATAAGACTTTACACACTGATTTTTTTTTATTTTATTTTTTTTTTATCTGTTTTGTTATTTTGTAAGAAATCCCAATAAGGTTACATGGCACAAGATAAGGGCCTCCATGTCCATATCTTATATCGTATATGAAATCAGTGGAGGGCAGTGGGGCCAACATCAGTGTTTTTCAGGGGGCCCAGAATTCTCTAGCTACGGCCCTGCTGTCCAGTTACGATCACGGAAACTCCTTTTTCCCCCTGTTGTCTCTGTTACGACTACAGAGGCCGATTATGAACTTTGAGCTTCCTGTGACGGTCACAAAAACCATTTTAAACTCTCTGATATCCCTGTTGCGGCCATTAAGGCTGTCAAAAACCTCTCTGTGCTCTGTTTCAGTGTTGCCGTGGTATCCACCATAGACACTAAAATCATGGTTCTAGGCTCCAACATGGTCTTCAGAACCGCATATTCTTCTCCGCAGTGTTGGTCTTCAGTCCCATCTGCCTTGCTGTGGTGGTATTCTGCTCTGCCAAGAGGATCTTCTGTCCCATCTGCTCTGCTGTGATGGTCTTCAACTCCACCTTGAGGGTCTTCTGCTCTGCCTGTGCCCCCATGGTGGTCTTTTGCTCCGCTGTGGTGGTGGTCTGCTCCACCATGGTGGTCTCCTGCATCTTAAGGTCCATCCTGGTGGTCCTCAACTCTGCCTGCTCTGCCTTAGAGATTTCCTGCTCCAAGGGCTCCACCCTGGTCACTGCCAACTCCTCCCTGGCTCCCTGAACAGTCAACTCTGCAATGGTTTCCAAAATTGTCAGCTTCACCCAAGCGTGCCTCACAAGCCCTGGAAAGTGAAGCCAAAACGTCTCGATCGCCTCCCGGTGACTGGTTCTAGTATAGGTCATAAACCCCGCCTCCCCATGTTTTTCAACGGCACGTGAGACCAACTAAACAATTAAATTACACTTCAAATATCGTTTTTCCAAAGATGGTTTCTGTCATTTACTGTAGTTTTTATCACGCTGATGTAATTTCAAGAGTTTGTGTTTAAAATAGGTTTGTTTTTGGTTAGTTATTTGTTGCGGTGGTGGTGACGTCATGATTGACAGCTGTGATTGACAGGTTCTCTGAGCGAAGTAGTCACTGAAGCACCAACAGACCTTTTTCGGGATCTTCGGAGGAGATTGGAGATTATTTAAATTTAATATCTAAAGTTCTATAATTAATTTTTAAAAAAGTGCAGGAGCGTGTGCTTGCGAATGATTCTGCGAGATTGAGGGCGGGGCCTTGATTTTGCGGCTTTACTTCCTGCTCACTACTCCGCATGTCTGGTCATGAAATCTCTTCTGCGCAGACTCAAGGTCCAAGATGTCAGTGCCATATCGGGATACTGGCGGCTTCACTTCTGACCAATGGAAGAGAGCGAAGGGGCATCGTCCATCTTTTTTTACAGTCTATGGCTTCACCTTGTACTCTAGGCCCACTTCCACCACACAGGCATGGCCCTCTATCCATCCCATATTTAAACCCTTAAGGTCCTTGCACACTGAGTCCAAAAATTTCGTATGCGTTTTTTTGGTATTCGTGATTCGGTGGCTCTGAATTGTCAAAACACCATTCAAAATGCTTGCTACGGATGTGAAAAACGCAGAAAATCGAACCCGATCCAAATTTTTAAATGACTGACGAAAGTTTGGGAGGCAGTGTGTAAGCGTGATTAACAAAACGTGAGGTCGTATTAATTTTTTAACGTGCGAAAATTTCGGAAGTGAATTTCGGACTCAGTGTGCAAGGGCCTTTAGTCATCGTCTGTTCATTGTCTTGTGTTAATGTTTCGTGCCGGTGTTTCTCGTAATTGTTCCTTGTGTTTGTTAAAGGGACACTATGCAGGATTTCCATTTTTGTCAAACAGCGACCCCTAGAGTCGCTGTGGAGTACTTGTATTTAACGTTACTGTCGTAAATACCACTCAACGCAGACCGTGACATGGCGTGACGTGTTACATAGAATACAATAGTACAATGTGTTTAATTTGTCGTATATGTTGTTAGTGGTGAGAATTTTCACGTGATTAAATCCGAGTTAACCCCATGTACTTTAATGGTCCAGAACTTTTGCCAAGTGTGTCAGAGGTTCTGGGTTCTAATCCGCACTGAGTCTAGTTTTTTTTCCTCATCAAAACCGATTGTTTATTAGTGGTTGTATATCAAGCAGGGACACGTTTTTTTGTGCATTAGGTTTTGTGATTTCACCGTAAAAAATATAGAGAGTCTCTTCGCAACGGATTGAAGCGCGCGTCCGTGTGAAGACAGTGCGCGTCACAACAGAACACTGTATCCGCGCCACTGATCTCAGCGGCAACGAGCACTTTGGTCACTTGATTTCAAAAACAACACATTTCAGATCGCCTCTTATTTAACAAACAAACTAAATGAATGCTCTGAGTTAACTGGAGATGTTTTATTTGTTTGTATTGGAACATCCGTGCCGCGAGATGTTTCAATGGGGACATATCACACCAGCAAATTACGCCTATGCTCGTGTCTGAGTCCTCGCTCGGTCAGTCTGCAGTTTCCTCTTTCTCTGTTCCTCCGACAATGCTTTCCTAGCTTTCTGCTTCTTATATGCCGGCTTAGCCATGACGATAGTGTGACAAACTCCATCCCTCCCTACCTTGTTCCTGGATGGGGGCGTGTATGTGTGCAGTGCAGTAAAGGAATATGTTACATCGCGAGAGCTGATATCACGCGATACTTCCTGACGCTGAGGCCGGCGGCCCGCCGGACCAAAGTTGCAAGTGTGGTTTTTGAGTTCACAGGCACCAGGTGGGGGCGAGACGGCCACCATTCAACCCGAAAGAAGTCATATAACCATTTCTACCAGAAATGGTTATATGGCAGAAAGACTTGGGAGAGAAGATACTGTACAAATATGCATTTTATTAACAGCCCAGCAAGCAATATATGCAATAGGGACGTCCCACCATTTGGCGCAGCCATCTCGACGGAATAGAAAATGCCAAACCGCCGGTGATAATACAGCTCGTCGCAAAATATTCCTATCATGCCCGAGCGATGCTGTGCAGTTGGATGCGATCAGATACGTGATCATACAAAAGGAATATCTTTATACCGAAAGCTGATCTTGTATTTTATTTGACACTTCTTATAAATCGTCAGAAGCACAGGTTGAGACAGCAGTCTCAATGACAGTTTATCATACTAAAGTGACAGTCAGTGTCACTGAAGTATGATAGTTACAAGTATAAAACAACGCATATTATTTCGTTTTTCTTGAATCAAACTAGATTCAACAAATTCATTTAAGATACACTTAATCTTGTTGGTGATTTTGTTTTGTGTTTTTCCCTGTAAACTCAGTTTAAAAATTATTACAGGTGTGCCTACTATATTTTGGTGATAAAAATACATCAACCTTTGTGGTGATGATTGAAAAATCCTTCCCCGCTGGAGTCCAAATTAAAGAGTTGCTGACCCATCCGGACTCGTGATACCGATAGCCTGCTAAGCTTTTGTAAGCTTTTAATGAAAAGCTCCGGTGTAGCAAGATGGGAAGTGAATAAGGTAGCTGTAAATGTCACCGAACTCAATGTCAGGAAGTTTTTCTACACATTTAATGACTGTAAAAAGAACTTGTGGTGCTTCATATGGATCTATGATTCCTAATTCCTTTATCTTCCTCTTATATAGGCTATTTCTTTTTGTGATGCTAATAATAAGTGCGATGACATGATGTGAAGAGTTAGCTGACGGCCGCTGTGCTAATAATAGATAGTGGTGGAGGAAAAAAATCGATTCTGTTCAGTATCGAGATATTTTTATTTGATATTATTTATCAATATTGTAGCACAAAGTATTGCAATATTTAGGCTAATTATACTAATATTTATATTATTAGTATAATAAACTAATCATTATTATTAGTATAATAATATACTTATAATACGTATATATTACCCACGGCAATGGATCTATTATTAGGGGTGGCCCACCCCTAATAATAGATCCATTGCCACTGAGTAGCTGACGGATGTACTCCGTCAAAATGGCTGACACACGGCTAGGGGTCACGTGACTGGGAGATCCCTATAAAGTTCTTTGGCGAAGACCCCGTCCGTAACTCGCAATCCGAGGGTACGGATTCTGCATTTCCTGCCTGAAGATGAAGGCAGGGGCGCAGCCGACCCGCCTTGGGGTATTGGAAGGGACCATCCTGGTGGTGGTGGGAAGGATGGAGGGAAGACCGTCTTGGTGGAGGTGGGGAGGATGGTGGTAAGTGGAAGCGTCAGCATCTGCGAACTCAGAGTGTAAGGATGGAACTTTTGTACTTCACGTATCAGAGCGCGATTGGATAGATGAGAAGGTAATAAATGACGTAACAATTGAGTCTTCCTGGCAGAACTTACGCTAAGGTTTCATTTCAATAACTCCGAAGCTGTTCAGTTAAGCTAAATAAAACTGCCTAGTGTCCCTTTAAATGTGATTTCATCGTTCATTTGCGTCAAGCCTCTTAAATCTGGATTATCAATTCAAGCTAGTATGTGAATGACAGACAGACAGATAGATAGATAGATAGATAGATAGATAGATAGATAGATAGATAGATAGATAGATAGATAGATAGATAGATAGATAGATAGATGTGTGGTGACTGATTGTGCCAAAACAACCATTATCAAGCATGCTAAATTCATTTGGCTAATAATAAACGCGGAGGCTGACAGTAAGCAAGTGTGAGGTGAGTGCTGTGAAGTCACCGGGCAGTTTTGGGGTAGCACGTCCTGCACAGTAAAGTGTTGACCTTGCAGGGAGCCACAGGGGAGCTAGTGTCCCTGGATCCAGCACTTCTCCCTAATGCAGCCTGACAGCATGAGAGCAGGGCTTGTGCTCCCTGTGCCGAACTTTCTAATTGCCACTGCAACAGAAGGGGCAGCACAGAGTGCGTCTGTGTTCCCAGCAGGTCAGGCATGCTGGAGACGCTCTGTCGAAGACAGAATCATCACTCAGGTGGTGCAGGCCAGGCCTAGGCCACATTCACATTCTAGGCCCCACATAGAGCACAGCATTCATCAACTCTTGGCTTCTCTGGAGGAGGAGTAAGAGGAGGAGACCCAATGTAATGCCTGTACGTCGAAAGCCAGAAAACACCAAACAGACTTTTGAGTGTACTGAGGTTGCACATGCAACCACAGTGTTCTTAATCAGCGAAGAAAGTGTGTTTAACACTTTCTTTAGTGCTTAGATTGTGAGAGCGAAAGGGCATCAGAGGCACGTGCCCTGTCAGATTGGACCAATTGGATTTTTAAATACATCTTCCAAATAAAATGTTTGAATGTTTGACAATTAAGCATGATTATTGTAGGTAAAAAGTGTTTATTTAAATCTCTGTGGCAGAAATTACACGTTCACATTTCTAAATTTGTCACTCAAGTCAAGTCCACAGATCATTTGCTCAATTTATCATCGTGTTCTCAAAATGTGACTGAATATAACCATGCATATGCATATAACCATATACACATATTCACATACGTTTACTCTTATACGTATAAGTAAATATACTTAAATAATATAAATAATATGAACACTGTTGTGTAAGCACTACTAAACAAAAAGTCTAAGCGCTGCTAAAAAAAATACAAGGGTAAGTGATAATAATGTCTCAGGGCAGAGTCATATCCTCAGGAAAAAAAAACTATAGCCTATATAAAGCATATAAGCTCAGTCCAACTTGGTTAGCAAACAGTTTAGGTTTATTACTATTCTGTGGTAAAAAAAAAAAAATCTTGTAAAGACTATTTCAAGATATAAGGTACAAACTACTGTGATAGACTGGCCATCCCACATCCCTGTGATCTTACATAGGACAAGCGGTTTGGAGAATGAATGGACGGATCATAGAGGTATACTAAGGGTAATTTGTATACTATGTAAACATAGTTGTTTTGGGCCACGTAGTTGGTGGTTTCCCCGCTGATTTGAGGCATTGGGTGGTCTTTAATTTTTGTTTTACTGTTAAAGTGGTTCACCACCTGAAAAAGATTGAGAACCACTGCACTTCACTGCAGAACACATCCATGTGTTTTTGGTTCATAGTGATCTGTATGTTCCAGGGCAGAAGGGAACAGAGCGCGCTGGGCCCATGGCAAAAGGTGTCCTCCAAATCCTCCAAGTTATGAAATCCTCTGCTTCTGCCAGGGTGTAAAATCTCTCCTGTCGACAGACGGACAACGCATTCCTCTGGCCTGAGCTGCGCGCCACCCCAGTGTTTGGAGGAGAGGCATGCGTTTTTGCACATACATGCCTCATTTCTGTGAGTGGCCACTGAACACGTACACCTACTTAAGGGCCGTTTCGCTTCCAGAGGCAGAGCGCAGACTTCACTGCAGTGAGCAGAGAATCAGGCTCGGCTATGTGAAATATGCCCAGCAGGGACAAGGATTGATTGCTGCAGGTTGAAGGGTGTTGGATCCTCACCTTTCTGCCATACACAACATTCTCCACAGCCAAGTGAGTGAAATGCCAGCCTGACAGCGCTGATCCCATACTGGCCTCAGAGTGACCAGTTGTTCATGCGCTAACTAGGTCATACACACTCACATAATGTAAATTACACTGCCAAACTTATATGATTTACATCACAGAGATAAAGTACAGTAGAGATGGCAATAAGTAGAGAACTTCGAGAAAACTATCCATTCAATTTTGATAGAAAGAAAAAGAAAAAACATACAACGTAGCATGGAAAATGTCTTGCATTCAAAGTCATCTAAAGCCGCATTTCCATCGAAATTACCCGGAACAATTTGTCCCAGGAACTTTTTAACCCCAGACCTGTTGCTGTCTGTGTTTCCATGATGGTCTAAAGTACCATGAAGAGTAGGCAAATTAGTCGGGGACGTAAGACTACGCGCAACTTTCCAATTCCTATGGATTTGGTCATCTGTAAAAGCTCAATAAAGCCTCAACCTCTTTGTTGGTCCATCGGTCGTATTTTTTAAACTCCATTGTTGATTCGAATAGTAAACAACTCTTACTGCATGAAAAAATACAAGGGTAAGTGATAATAATGTCTCAGGGCAGAGTCATATCACGACCAGATGAAAACACTAACTTATCTAAATTGACAGAATGTCTTAAAGATATAAAATGCTGGATGACGTGTAATTTCCTGCTATTAAATCCAGATAAAACGGAGGTATTACTTATTGGTCCAAAAAACTACCCACAAAATCTCTTACAATACAACTTTAATTTAGAAGGATGTCCTGTTACCTTATCGACTACAGTAAAAGACCTGGGTGTTATACTAGACCGCAACTTGTCTTTCGAAAATCATATTTCATATGTTACAAGAACTGCCTTTTTCCACCTTAGAAACATTGCTAAATTACGTAACATGCTATCTGTTTCTGATGCAGAAAAGTTAGTTCATGCATTCATGACCTCGAGACTAGATTACTAAAATGCTTTATTAGCTGGTTGTCCTGCATCCTCAATAAACAAGCTACAGTTAGTGCAAAATGCAGCCTATAGAGTTCTTACTAGGTCAAGAAAATATGATCATATAACACCGATTCTATCATCTCTGCACTGGTTACCTATTAAGTTCCGTATCAATTACAAAGTACTACTACTGACCTATAAAGCCCTAAATGGTTTAGCTCCTGTGTATTTAATGGACCTTCTATTGCCCTACAATCCACCTAAATTCGAGGCTCCTGGTCATTCCTAGGATATCTAAGTCCACTAAAGGAGGGAGGGCGTTCTCACATTTAGCTCCTAAACTCTGGAATAGCCTTCCTGATACTGTTCGTGGCTCAGACTCGCTCTCCCAGTTCAAAACTAGATTAAAGACGCATCTCTTCAGCCAAGCATTCACATAATGCTAACCTTTTATACTACTGTTGAATCAGATCGAATGCATTAATATTATGAACAGCAGCTACGCTAATTATTTCCCATCTGCTTTTCTGCTGTTATCTCGGGACGCTAGTCCCGAGGTAAATAGCGTTTGTCAGCTCCAGTTTGTATCCAGCCTCTCACGGAGACTTCAGATGCCCCAACACCTGCGATGAGACGACTCGACGCCTGCGATGAGACGACTCGACGCCTGTGAAGATATGTTATGCCCTAAATTAATACATGATGATTAACTAACTATATTTTTCTATGTACATTTCTGAAATGCACTTTCTGTAAAGCTGCTTTGAAACAATATGTATTGTGAAAAGCGCTATACAAATAAATTTGAATTGAATTGAACTTGCTAAAATGTATAAACTATGTAGTAGATTCTGTACAACAGGGTTTTCCAGCAAAGTTTTGATAATGTTGATAATTTAGAGGCATATTAAATATAATTCAGTAGGATTTCTAGGATTATATAATATTATTTAAAACATGTTTTTGATATATTTCACTGATTGTGTTGCAAAAAAACCTGTTTAAACATACAAAAAGTTAATGAGGATTATAAACAAAATTGAATCTGCTAAGAAAAACTCGGATTTTGCCATTGGTGCTAGAAGCGCAGTATTTGCTATACTCTCGGGAGGTTTCTGTGGTTTTCCGGCTGAGTGAGTTCTTATCCATGATTCTGTGATGCTGCAATTAAGAAGGTCAGAGGTCATGACCAAACTGACAGAGAGGTCATTGTGTGGGAGGAGAAGGCGCTAATCAGTTCCTCTCTGCTCTGTATGTGAGATCATGGCATTATATGTGAAAACACAGTTCACGGACAATAGGCATAATTAGGGGACAACAGGGCAGAGAGCAGTATATGCACATTCTCTCCGCTTAGGATTCGGCTCAAAACCATTGTACGGAAGAGACTGGAAAAAAGACAGCAAGCAAAAAGATGACAAAAGACAAATGAACAAGCAAAAAAGAGGACCCTAAGACACAGTGTCCTAATTTGATAATGATGTGTAAAAACCTTGGGCTTGAAAATGGGGGTTTTGTGCAATGGCACAAAGCAAGCACATGGACCGGTGGAGGAAGTTGGAGAGGAGAGAGAGTGAGTTGTGGTAAACCTCACTGTTTGGTGTGAGAGAGCATGGGAAATGCGTGGGACCAAACACGGTCATGGTAAGTGGTTTTGGCCTGTCACTTTGGGGCTCATCCAAATCTGACACAGAATGGGAACCAAAGTCCAGCAGAGCGCTTTCCGATCGGCCTGAACAGCGACTCATCTACTCCGCTAGCCCAAAGCAAAGACAGGCCTTGACATTTATGCCTTTTCATCTCATAATTCATAGGCATTAATGTTTCCCAAAAATGTTTGAAATGGAGCATGGCTTCCTGTATCCCATCTGATTCCCGCCCTCCAAGGTAACTCACACCACCCACCACCGTAGACAATAAAATGTCTTCCCCTAGGCATAGGAAGCACTCTGCTGTAATGATCGCTTACAGCTCAACTCGAACCTTGACCAAGGTCATTTTTAAGATTTAATGTTGAAGGTGGCAATGGCATGTTCAATGTTCAGTCTAAAGAAATGCCAGAAGGAATGAACATTTCCGTTTTCTTTTTAAAAGGGACCAAGACAGGCGCTGACAGGTTTGACACACCTGGAAAAATTTATCTTGATTAAAATAAATGGTAACACTTAATTTTGATGGTCCCTTTTGAACATTCTGTTGACTATAAGTAACTTTGCAACTGCATGTCAACCAACTCTCAGAGTATTAGTAGACTGTCCGCTTAATATCTGCTAACTCTTTATTGTGATGCTCCTCCAAAAGACACTCTACTGACTATAAGTAACTTTGCACAACAACTTATTCTAACCCCAACCCTTCCAGTCTACTAATACTCTACTAATACTTTAATGAGAGTAAGTAGACATGTAGGTACAACGTTACTTATAGTCAACAGAATGTGTTAAAGGGACCATCAAAATTAAGTGAAACCAAATTAATTCATTATAACACAAACATTGATCCAGTGTAACGATAACACTAAATGTCTATGATATATTATTGTCAATTAATGATTTATACTATCCAGTCCACAGGAGAATGATAGCTTGTATGGGAATTAGACAAAGAGGTGGTTTTAAGAGTGTGTGACGAGGGAAACGGTTTAAATGTAGCCACCAGGGGGCAAAATTATTTCAGTTACAATTAACCACTACATTTTGAGCCTTCTCAATCTATCCAGTGTCAATTTTCTGTCATTTGCAGTGTACTCTGCCTTTTGAAAATACAAGGACAATACATTTTAAATGCCTTGACGGATGACCAAAAAGTTCTACCAAATAGCAAGATGCATCCCAAAACATGTCTGATTGTACTGAAAACTAGAGCTGACCACCAAAACCAAGCCAGGAATTTCCCTCAAAAGAGTTTCTCTCAACATTAAATCAAAAAACAACATTTCAACACTTTTAGTGTACACTCAACAAAAAGTGGACTGACATTAAATACCATTATAGTTTCACCACAGCTAGTCAGACCTCAAAACAGAAGAGTTAAGCTGTCGCTCGTGACTTTTTTGTTTAATTAATTCAGCTACTGGACTACTTTTCATTAATTTACTCCACCCATTCAATTCCTTTCACCCATTGAAGTATTTTGTTATCCTATGTGATAATGACACAGAGGATCACTGGTGGTGAAGCCAAACCATTTGGAATCAAACTGGTTGCAATGAGTTATGGCAAGCCATTAACAAAACATGAAGTGTTTTCTGGAGTGGATGAACAAAGTATAAATAGATCTCTCGGAGCACAACAACTGAATGCTTCATCAGAAATGTTTGGCATTACATCACTGCCTGTGCGAGAGAGACTCTGGAGTTACCCGACGCTCTCTGAGCCAGCTATTATGGTTTGTACTAATGTTCTGGTTTTAAAATCCAAACATTCTCAAAGCTGTTATTTGCTCTCCCTTTTTCCTTTTACTCAGAAATTCTGTCTCTCTTTCAGCAAAGTGCCTCTGTCTTTGGTGAGGAGAGACAGATTTCACAAGGCCTGCTACTGTGTTTATGGCTCATGGGACTGTTTTGTGGCAGAAATCGGGGTAATGTTCCTTGTGTCGTGTGTATGCGGCTGGACACACGTACTCACATGCGGGAGAACCGGGAGTGTACATAAAATGATATTTATGGAAATATTTCATCTGGTCTGGCTTTAGGACGGACTGTCAAGTTGATGTGGAGTAAAAAACAACAACCTAAATTTAGTGAAATACAGTGAAGACCGTAATGGATCATGTAAGGCTTGATTCTTTTCATCTGTTTGATATGGATTGTTTATTTGATTGTTTTCCAAAAAATTAGACATGATGATACAAAACCGATAAAATCTACAACAAAAAGCCTTTATAAAGCCTAACACAGAATGTGTCGGACAATTCTTGAAACAAAGTCAGAAAGAGTAACATTCCACTGAGAATTAATATACAGCTGTGATTATTAACACATTGGCACATCTGACGACTGTAGCAAAAAAAGGACCATCTGATTAAGCTCTAAATAATACTTTGATCCCAGTCCTTGCACTCAAGTGCCCAGACTTCAAATGAAATGAGTGTTTCTTATGCATGGTATTGACACATATTAAAGCTGAGATTTTATGTCCTCATTATCACACACACGCACATGCCTAGACACTCAGTCATGAGCCCTACCATCACTGCATCTCATCATCTGATTCAATAAACTCACCTGATAAACAAGCATCGGTTAAATGCAATGTCATAATCCTAAACAATATTTACTTTCCTACTTATCTGTCATTAAAAATAAAAAAGACAGAATAAACACAGAAATTCTTTGCATGTGAAGTGAAGGAACAAAACCAAATGTTAAAAATATTTGACAAATTGTGCATGCCGAAGTGTGCTTTGTATGCTGTATTATCAAGTAGTTACAACACGACTCAATATTTGTGTTTATGTTGGTTACAAACACTGTAATTTACCCTTTATGGACTAATTGTGAAATCAATAAATGACTTTATGTTTTACATAATATTTAAGGCTAAATTCATTTTCAAAAATGACTTTTGACATCTGACCTTTGACCTATTTTTAGGATGCCGCCATTTATAACTGACTTTGTCCTTTATTATTTTAAATAATTTTTGGCGAATTATCTGAAACTTAACACACATTCAAAGCAGTGAAAATGTCTTAGTGTTTTAAAAAAACAACCTTTATTAACATTCCAAGTCATCTTGTGCTACTATATTTCATTTGGAACTCACATGTCAAAATTTGACAAATTCTGATGCAGCTTCGCTGCCTGGAAAGTAGTGAAACCATGTCTTAGTGTTTCAAAAAACAAAAAAAATCTTTAACATCGTTTCATTGTTTGAATTCCACATCAATGATTGTAGCACACATGAAAATCAACAAGACTCTTCTTTTTCAGTGTACCCACACTTTTGCACATGTACTGTAACTGGATTTTGACCTGTTTAGTTATCATTTTTGGAGCATTTGCTTATCAGTGTAGTGAGGGCCAATAGGCAGTGGCATCTTTCCTTATCTCTGGTTTTGGTATGGATCACATCTTCCAAACTGGTATAGAATAATGTACCAAAATGCCTGACTTCCACAACAATCTATGACTTATATTTTTCATCTCTACCCTCAGCCTCACTGCTTCTGTCCACCTTAATCTTCAACTTCTTCCTTTCTTACTACGACCCTATTTTCTGTTGCTCTGCCGTCACTGTCATTAATACTTTCTGGAAAAGGTACAGCCTTTCTTCAGTCTTCTATAAAACTTACTAACATCAGCCTAAAACACAAGCAAAAAATGCTGTTATACTGCCTGTCAGTTTGTTATTGATTTTACAAAATGTGTATTAAAAATGATGCAAAACTTTCAAGCACATGGCACTGTTATGAATCACCAGACTCAGAGAGATCCATATGCAGCGTAAAGTTTATTAACAGATTAGTCAGACAGGCAGGGGTCAAAGACAGCAAACACAGCACTGGAGTCAAGGCTTAATCGATGTCGAATTACCAGGCAGAAGATCGGGGCAGGCAGAGAACAGGCAGAGTCCGTGAACCAGGCGGGGGTAACGTGGGCAGGCAGCAGGCAAGGAGAAATCCAAGACAGAAGGGATCGATAAACGGTCAGGCAGTCACTGGGTAATAACGCTCGGTAGTGTTCACAAAAGGAAAACAAAACTTCGCACTGAGAGCTGTGCGTGGTGCAGTTAAATAGCCCGGTAGATGGGCTGCAGCTGGGCATGGTGATCAGAGTCCGTGATGAGGCTTATGGGAAATGTAGTTCAAGTATGAGAGTCAATATTCGGGTGAGGGCTCCCTCTGCTGGCCAGAGAGGGAGGTTGCAGAGTCCGGGATTGTGACAGAGCCCCCTCCCTGCGAGCGACTCCTGGCACGAGGAGCCTGACGACGTCGGGGTCTTCCACGTGCTATCGGAGACTAAGGAGGGCCACCAATAACGGTTTTGGAGTAGCTGGATGGTGGCCGTGATTCTTGGATGCCCCGAGCTAGGTAGGGCATGATCGAGTTCCAGGACCTGGTTCCGGAGGGACTCGAGGACAGAGACTCGGTTTGGCGGACGGGATATCAGCACGGGAGTTGATCTGTTCGAGCTTGGTCTCAATGTCCCACTGGATGGGAGCGACAACAAAGTTGGGAGCCAGTACCGTCTTGGGGTCTTGTGGTGTGAGTTCTAGGTCGTCTTGGCGTGACAGGGCATCTGCCTTGGTATTCTTGGAACCAGGACGATAAGTGACAGTGAAGTGGAAACAGGTGAAGAAGAGTGACCAACGAGCTTGCCTGGGATTTAGCCTCTTAGCGGTACGTAGATACTCCAGGTTCTTATGGTCGGTGAGAACGATGAACGGATGGACAGCACCCTCGAGCCAATGCTGCCACTCTTCGAAGGCTGCCTTCATGGCAAGGAGTTCCCGATCACTCACATCATAATTTCTTTCGGCGGCATTCAACTTGCGGGAGTAGTATGCACAGGGATGCAACTTGGGTGGCGAACCTTGGCGTTGCGAAAGGATGGCCCCAAGAGCGGTGTTCGAGGAGTCCACCTCGACTATGAACGGTAGTCCGGGGTCAGGATGGTGCAGGATGGGTGCTGTGGTAAAGCGTTGTTTGAGCTGGTTAAATGCCTGGGTGGCAGGCTCATTCCACGGAAAGACAATGTGTTCCTTTCTTCACCAGAGATGTGAGTGGATTTGCCACGGCACTGAAGTTCCTTATGAACCGTCGGAAAACGTTGGCAAACCCGAGAGAGCGTTGCAGCTCTTTCAGGGTTGTGGGCCGTGGCCAATCGCGGACTTGCCCTCCTTGCCCTCGTCCATAGCAACTCCGTCCGGGCTGATGACATACCCCAAGAACGAAACGGAGGTCTGGTGGAACTCACACTTCTCCAGTTTGGCGTACAGATGGTGGTGAATGAGTCTCTGGAGGACGGTCCGGACTTGCTGCACATGTTTTGTGAAGGTGTCAGAGTAAATCAGGATGTCATCGATGTACACCATTACTGTACGGTGGAGCATGTCTCTGAAGACGTTGCTGATGAATGACTGGAAGACGGACGGACTGTTCGCCAGGCCAAACGGCATGACCAAGTACTCGTAGTGCCCTGTGTTGGTTGAGAAGGCCGTCTTCCACTCGTCCCCCTCCCTGATGCGGATGAGATTGTAAGCACAACGTAGATCGAGCTTGGTGTAGTACTTGGCCGTACAGAGTAATTCCAAGGCGGCTGGTACCAGCGGGAGCGGATAGCGAAACTTTACAGTGATGTCATTCAGGGCACGGTAGTCAATGCAGGGTCGGAGGCATCAGTCCTTCTTCTGGACAAAGAAACCGGCGGACGTAGGAGACGTGGAGGGTCGAATGAAGCCCTTTGCAAGCTCCTCCTAAATGTATCTCCTCATAGCTTCGGACTCCGGTTGGGAGAGAGGAAAGATACGACCCTTGGGAGGTACGAATCCGGGTAGTAGATCGATGGCACAGTCACTGTCATGATGAGGTGGGAGCTGTGAGGCTCCTGCTTTGCTAAAGGCCTCTGCCAGATCATGGTATTCGAAGGGAGGTCGTTGTAGTCTTCGAGGTCTAGAATCACCGGTCGAGAAGCGGTCGAACGAGCTCTGGATGGACAGGAGATATGGAGGTGACCAGCCTTGCCGCAGTATAGACACAGGTGAAGCCAGACCCTTCGGTCTCTCTCCTCAGTGGGCAGATGGTAGGCGTTGATCTGCATGGGTTAGGGTTCATCGGCGCGAAGGGGGGGTCGCGGCCCGAGTGGCTTGAACAGTGCGATGAGCAGGGATGACGCAGTGACTCGCTCGGCGAGATCGCATGAGATTGTCAATCTGGATCATGAGATTTATGAACTGGTCGAGGTTCCTGCCCTCATAACGACAGGCTAATTCAGACTGCAGATCATGGTTCAGGCCTCTTCGGAAGATTACCTTGAGCATGTCGTCATTCCAGGAAGTTTGTGCGGCCAGGGTGCGATGCATGAGAGCATACTCGGCAGCGGTTGATTTTCCCCGCGTGAGCTCCAGTAAGCGATCGCCCCTGCTCTTTCCCTCCCTGGAGTGCTCGAAGACCTCCCTGAGGCGTTGAAGAAACACCTGAAAGGACGGAACTGCTGAACCATCGACTCTCCATACGGCCATCATCCATTCCAACGCCCTCCCCGTCAGTAACGAACACATAAAGCCAATCTTCCCTGCGTCGTTCGAATACAGCGCTGGTTGTTGCTCGATGTACAGTGAGCATTGGAGAATAAAGCCTTTACATTTGTCGGGATCCCCGTCGAACTTTTGTGGGAGCGCTAGACGAGGAGTCGCGGTGGGCGGGGCCATTGCGGGGCTGACAGCAGCGGCGACGG
The DNA here is from genome assembly GCA_029959095.1 of Rhinichthys osculus. Lineage (NCBI taxonomy): Eukaryota > Metazoa > Chordata > Actinopteri > Cypriniformes > Leuciscidae > Rhinichthys > Rhinichthys osculus. The sequence goes on along the minus strand of JARWKJ010000011.1, from coordinate 35,397,613 downwards.
CTTGTGTGGGTGGTGGCACTGGTGACGAAGCTTGGAGACCTGGAACAGCTTTGACCAGCTCGTCCATCAGCGAGGTGAGATGACTTAGCTGATGATGGTGGGCAGCGATCCGGTCAGCTTGGGCTGAATAGGCGGCAGACAAGGTTGACATTGCTCCTGAATCTGGTTGCGGCAAAGTTTCCTGTTGTGAATCACCAGACTCAGAGAGATCCATATGCAACAGATTAGTCAGACAGGCAGGGGTCAAAGACAGCAAACACAGCACTGGAGACAAGGCTTAATCGAGGTCGAATTACCAGGCAGAAGATCGGGGCAGGCAGAGAACAGGCAGAGTCCGTGAACCAGGCGGGGGTAACGTGGGCAGGCAGCAGGCAAGGAGAAATCCAAGACAGAATGGGTTGATAAACAGTCAGGCAGTCACTGGGTAATAACGCTCGGTAGTGTTCACAAAAGCAAAACAAAACTTCGCACTGAGAGCTGTGCGTGGTGCAGTTAAATAGCCCGGTAGATGGGCTGCAGCTGGGCATGGTGATCAGAGCCCGTGATGAGGCTTATGGGAAATGTAGTTCGAGTATGAGAGTCAATATTCGGGTGAGGGCTCCCTCTGCTGGCCAGAGAGGGAGGTTGCGGAGTCCGGGATTGTGACAGGCACATAGATATTTGAATTTTATTGACTGAAGGGGAAGTTATATGATAATTGTGAAATGTTGTTGTTGTTGTTTTTGTTTTTTGGTTAAATATTATTATTGTATTTTAAATGCAATTTTATTTGCTCAATTTTTTATTTTCTCAGAATTGCCACCAATGTCCTCATGTCTAACTGCACTTTAACATAATTACTGGACAGAAAAGAACACTGTGTAGATGTTATGACTTTGGTATTTCAAGCCATTCAAAAGCAATACTAAGAAAAACAAAAAGCAGTTTTTTTATGGTAGATGCCATATTTAATTTTGCGATTAAAAAAAAGAGGCAGAGGAATAGAATTAGCCTATAGGCTACGGTCGTTTCAATAGGGCTAGTTCACCCAAAACTCAAAATTCTGTTATCATTTTCTCACGTTGTTTCAAACCTGTGTGACTTTCTTTCTTCTGCATAACACAAAAGAAGATATTTAAAGAACAGTTTTGGTTCCTCAACAACATTCCTCAAAATATCTTCTGTGTGCCACATCAGAAGACGTATATGTTTTGAAAGAGAGTAAGTAAATGACGCAGAATTTGTATTTTTGCATTGCGTTTAATGTTTAATGTAGCCTACCTATTTAGGCCAACTGGGCCTATATTCACAATAGGCTACAGCATGGTGTTGAGTGCCGTTTAAACTATCATTTAATAAGTAACCTTAGAACATCCTAAAACTTGTTAAATATACCCAAAGTAAAAGGTGGCAATTGATTTAATTTCCGATGTCATCTCAATTCTACTCTGCTATTTTTAGAGCCGGTTAAATATATGCTGGAATTTGCCTTCGCATTTCTAATGGCGAGCCAACCACATGCATGTGGGAATCAAACGTTATTGCAGCAATTCAAAGCTGAGAGAGTGAGGCCGTGCGAGGCCAGACATTTGAGCTGTCATTCCTCGCGCGGGGGATTCAGCACCAACATTCCCGCGCGACGGGAGATAAGGAGCGGGTGTTTATGCACGGGTGACTGTGGAACCGGCAAACGTCCCAGTTAGCTTCATCCAAAACCATCTCGCCTGTGCACATCTGCCTCCATAGCCGCTGAAAGTTTGAAGCCTGTGTCTAATTATGTAGTTTTGAACTCGAAACATCACATCTAATTATGGCCAACGAGTCTTAAGCAGAAGAAGCCCCGATGAGAGACAGAGCTTTCCGTGACCAGAGAGCTCCAGTCCTGCACGACAGGTCCAGACCTCAGTCAGTCCCCCAGCACGAGTGGCTTGCGTGGGACGAGCAGCAGTTTATGGTTTATTCGGTTCTCCTCAAAGCACATGTGTCACGCTCAATGGAAAAAGAGCAGATAGACAGACAGACAGACAGACACACTCTCTCTCACACACACACACACACACACACACACACACACACACACACACACACACACACACACACACACACACACACACACACACACACACACACACACACACACACACACACACACACACACACACACAGCTGACTGGACACTTGGCTTTGGCCAAATATAAATTCAAACCTCAAAAGCAAAGGCATGTAGCTAATGGAACAGAAAATGGGTTTATCTATTTTGGGTCTTAACTGTGTTTGCCATATTAAACTAATCAACTGACAGAAAATTACCAAAGGCATAAACGCATGGAAAGATATAAAGATATACAAGATATAAAGCAGGTTGTAAACTTTGTGACACAGGGTTTGTCTTAACCCAGTCAACCAATTTGCCCATAGTTGTTTTCATGACCATGATCGAAATGTCTTTTTTGTTTGTCTATTCACAAAAGCAATCTAAAGGAAATTGTTAATAAATTGACATTTTGTCCATCATGTAGTCCATATGATAGTGGAACTCAAAAGGAGTTATTTAGTATGTCCTGGCTGCTCTATTTCATGCAGTGAAAGTGAATGGAGACAAATGTTGACAAGCTTAAAATGAATAAAATGACTCAAAGCTATTGTATGGCTTAATAAGCCTTGGAATATAGTTGTGTGGATTATGTTTATGATACTTTCACCAAAGGCGTAAAAAAAAAAAAATCTATCCAACACAAATCTAAATAGTTTCACCTAAGCATCAGTCAAAAGTACTAAGGAAATATTCAGTTAAGACAATGTAATGTGCCTATAGCAAACTATACAGCCTAATAAGCTTTCACCAGTAACATGGTAAAACGGAGCTGTAAAGTAATTAATGATGATATCAAAAGTTTATTCAGCTCTATTACAGTTTGTTGCAGTGGGACGAACTTTAATTAAAATGTCTTACCCTATGGGTATTTTCAGAAATCATCCTCATTCCCAGCTGCATACTAAAGCACTTTGAGACAAAAACCCAACGTTCAACAACCAAAGCTGAACTTTTGGTTACACTTTATTTTGATGGTCCCTTTTGAACATTCTGTTGACTATAAGTAACTTTGCAACTACATGTCAACTAACTCTCATTAGAGTATTAGTAGACTGTCTGCTTAATATCTGCCAACTCTTTATTGTGATGGTCCTCCAACAGACATTCTACTGACTATAAGTAACTTTGCAACTAACTTATTCTATCCCTAACCCTACCAGTCTACTAATACTCTACTAACACTCTAGTGAGAGTTAGTAGAGATGTAGGTGCAACGTTACTTATAGTCAACTGAATGTGTTAAAGGGACCATCCAAATAAAGTGAAACCGAACTTTTTAAATATTGTATGGGTGACATGACAACATTCTCATTATACAACATCACTATTGGTATTTATGAACAACAGCAGAACTGATATCTTTCTGACATTATTTTTTAATGTTATTTAAAGTACATTATAATAAATACTTTGCTTGTTACATAAGTCCGTGCAACATTACTGCTGTAAATAAATAAGTAGATTATCTTGATTACCTGAAATACAGGTGTAAATGGGGTGTACAACGTTTTGAGAATGTTCCAGAGGTAGTCGTCATTTTTCGGATAGTCGGATTGCTTTTGTAGTGTAGACGCTCATGTGGTCAAATGTGTTCCAACAGCCACAAAAGACCGCCTACTGACTTAATGCGTAAACATTATGGGAAGGGTGCTAGCCCGTAAGGTAATCAAGATCTGCCCAGACAGGATTAAACTTTGTTGGCTGGAGACCCAAGTTTGGTTTGAAGGCGAAAAACGTACCAAGCACAATGTTTTTCACCATTCCTGATTTCTAACACGTACTCACAGCGTTCAACGTGTTCTTCAGAGCATAAACAAAAACTGATGCTCTCCAAATGTTTTTTCAACTTCTCTGGGCGCATTCATATGTGAATTGCACAAGCTTATTTTGTCCATTTGAACAAAAGAGTCTTATACATTTACCTGCCCATAGACCCTCCCTTCCAAGAAATCAGGGTAGGGTTGCACCAGCCGTTTGTAAGTTCTTTATTAAATTGTAAGTAAAGATCACACTAGACTAGAGGCTTAGAAACTACTAGCTAGTTTGTAACTAACTCTGTACTTTATTCCGTTGCACCATTTGTTTGTAAGGTTGAACGTAGCTAGCTAGTAGGTCGTAAACTCTCCGTAAAGTAATGCGTAGTCGCATAATATGACGTTTAGCCTTGATGAACCAATAGTAGCCTTTAAATACGTGAGCAGAAGGTGTGTAGAAATGCTGTGAATTTCAGTTTATCCTTCATTCTAACTTCTTTTGCCTCACGTTACTAACGATAAAAATAAGTTTCCATTTAATAAAATACTTGATCATGAATAACATAAGTGTTTTTATATATAAATAACATTCAGAAACTGTATTTGAAATAAAATTAATAAGGATCAATAAATAAATATAATACAAAAAACAAGAAATTATGTTTATTTATTATGACTGATATTTGACATGCACAACATGTTTAGGACGGGTTCGTGTTAAAGAGCTGCTAACAAAGTAATCTTTTCACATAATGTTCTCTCTATTAAAATGTAAGCGAGTGTAAATGTCAGAATTATCATATGTCTAAAGAATTGAAGTCTGTCAGGTAAAAGAAGAGCTTATTGATGCAATTCAGTCTGTCTGATATTTTATTCCAACCGATAATCCCGATCGGAGGCTGCGGTGAATATTTAGTTGGAACGTAGAGTTACGTTTAAACTAAGTTTAATGGTGGAACGTAAAAATATTTAGTAGTGCGTAAATTGTAACTTAGTCCCCATTTACGTCAAAACTAGGCTAAGTTGTAACTTATGCACAGCTGGTCCAACCGGCCCCAGGACAGAAGGGGTTGAAAGTGGACAAAATATATTGATTAAAACACCAGGTGTAAACTATTATTTGTATCCCTCGTCTACTTGTGATCCGATCGACTATTATGTATTCTACGTTTGAGTGGCTACCCTCAAGGCGCAGACTTCGCTGTCAAGTGTGTAGGACCCAGAGGAGGAAGGTAACCTTTGTCCCCAGGGCTGTCCTGCTACTAAACTCCAAGTCACCATCCGCCCCCCAAATCTTTGAACTGCGCTAAACATGCCATAGACTGATGTACTCATCCTATCCACTTTTATTTTTATTTTTTATCTATCTATTTATTTTTTATTAATGATGTACTGTGTGTAGTTGAATGCTATTCCTTGTGTCATTTAAATTGCCCCTTGGGGATGAATAAAGTGATTTGAATTGAATTGAATTGACCAAAACGCATATTAATACCAGGTCTAAACAGGGCCATAGTGAGCATTGATGCTCCCTGGTTTTCACGGTGCATTGTAGGACTTTTTAGGGAGCGAACATTTCAGTGCACTGGTAGGATTTTGCAATTGAGACAGCCCTTAAAATGGCCGACTCCCTGATCAGTGCCCTGACTACTGAACTAGGAGCTGATCGAGACGCACCAGAAGTTCAAATCTCAGGGAAGGAGGAGGTGGGAACTGGCAAACGGTGAACATAACTTTAAAGTCCCTGTAAAGTCAAAATTATGTGTTCTGAGTTTGTCACACCACAGAAAAATGTGTTATTAGCCACCCAGACAAATTTGAATGATAAAAAAAGCCGGCAAGTACATAAAATAAGCTATCAAAATCTTGAAAATATGAGCAGCTCTCTCTGCTCTCAAACGCTGGGGGCGTGTCCGCTGGCTGCGCTGAAACCACGCCCACTAGTGGGAAAGCTGCCGACGGTGATATTAGCTACTGCTTTGAGGATGAAGGCCGAGGCGGGCGATAGTCGGTTCGGCCCTATTCACCAGTAACAGCGGATTATCAGTGAATCCCAGTTGTCTCAGACGACAGTTTATAAAACTATCCCGTGTAAAATAATCACTACAGAGGCGGGTGTTGGCGGTGATCCTCAGCTCTCTATCAAGGTTGGCTCTTCACAAAATCAATCCAGCTCTTCTTGATGTGATCGTTTTTAGGACATTTAAATAAAGACACCGATCTGTTTTGTACATGATCGCATCCAGGTAGTAGCCTACGCATTTCCGTGTCGAAGGCATAGCTAGCTAGAAAACTGTAGGCTGTAGTAACTAATAGTACTGACAGTAACTCTATTGGTAGGGGAGGGGCCAGCCAGCCTCAGTGGCTCCTGTGCGTCATCAAGTAGGGGCGTGTCCAGGAGCTCAGGGGCTCCAGTGCGTCATCGAGCCCTGTTTTAGCCCCGCCCAAAAAATCCGGAAAATAGCAATGGTGAAAAACTGTTTAACGGTCTAACTCCACAATTCAGTAATTCACAGTTCACAGTCTTTGTAATATGTTTTAGCAATACATTTCTAACATTTATAATGGGTTTAGATTTTTTTTTTAGAATTGCCTTTACAGGGACTTTAAAGGGTTAGTTCACCCAAAAATGAAAATTATGTCATTAATGATTCACCCTCATGTCGTTCCAAGCCCGTAAGACCTCCGTTCATCTTCGGAACACAGTTTAAGATATTTTAGATTTAGTCCGAGAGTTTGTATTTTCGATGCTTCAAAACATTCTAACTAACCCACTGATGTCACATGGACTACTTTGATGATGTCTTTATTTCCTTTCTGGACAAGGACAGTATACCGTACACATTTTCAATGGTAGGACAGAAAACTCTCGGACTAAGGGTGCTTCTCAATATCCCTCCTCGTCTCCTCGATCCTCCGTCCTCCATCCTATGACCCGGAAACCAATCGAGCTCAGCCATCTTGAAGGACATCTCAATTCTCTAATTGCACCGTGAGGAGGCGGGGATCGAGGAGTGAGGAGGCTTCCAGAGGAGCTATGAGCGAGGATACACAGGTGTACCCTTTGCGGAAGAGTTTTATCGACTAAACATGACGCACGTATCAATTCTCCTCCCCCTTCACATCTGTCACAATCATTTGAATTTTATACTTTACTTTTGTAGTTTACATAAACCACACAACTCACATATTTCAACAAGGTATCTTGCTTTATTATTATCTATTATGAATTTCTTAAATAAACAAACTTTAACAACATAAGGGCAGATCCTTTGAGCGCTGCTGATGACGCAGTGAAGTGACGCTCGAGTGATCAAGTATTTCAATGTATAAAAAAGCTTTCATTCGATTCCTCCGTCCTCATTTTTTTTCCTTGGCACGTCCAACTGTTTACTTCATCAATGCATTGGCACAGGGAGTCAATGGAGCTGTAGTCGTTAGGCGATAGTGCTAAGTAGAGCTGTGTGTCTTCTGCATAGCTGTGGTAAGCAATTTGGTTCTTTCTCAATATTTGGCTCATTGGTAGCATATACAGGTTAAATAGGAGTGGCGCAAGAATTGAGCCTTGAGGGACTCAGCATGTCATGGATGACCACTCAGACTTATGGTCTCCTAAACTCACATAATAACCTCTCCCTTCTAAGTATGACCTGAACCATTTTAGGACTATCCCAGAAAGCCCCAGCCAGTTTCCCAGCCTGTCAAGAAGTATGTTATGATCGACAGTGTCAAATGCAGCACTGAGGTCGAGTAGTACCAGTACTGATAATTTGCCTGTATCAGTATTTAAGCGAATATCGTTTACTATCTTTATGAGCACCGTCTCTGTGCTGTGATGCGGTCGGAAACCAGATTGAAAATTGTCAAAGTATCCATTCAAGCTTAAGAAAACAAGATTTGAGATCGGTCTATAGTTGCTTAATATGGTCTTATTCAGAGGAGTTTGGAAAACTCCCAGAGAGAAGTGAGGCATTTACTACTTCTAGGAGATCTGCTTCTAAGCTGTTTAACAAAAATATGTGGGAAGTGCATCAAGGGCACAGGTTGATGTTTTAAGGTGCTGTACAGTTTCTTCCAAAATTTTGCCATCAATTTCTTCGAAATCAGACATAGTAACTACTTTCTCCGGTTGTGGTCTGATCTGTCTGACCCCAGTGCAACTCAAGGATGTGCTGATCACCGCAAGACAGACAGACTTGCAGATTAAAAGTGAAACGATGTTTAATAAACGATGAGCAGAAAAGCATAACAGTTTGTAATGCTAACACAAACACAAACAACAACTGACAAAGAACTCATGAGACAGCGGAACTTAAGTACAGACTCAAACAAGATAATATATCAAACACAGCTGATAACAAGGAGGAACTAATAATGACTGTAACCATGGAAACATATAGAGTGGCGGGAAATTCAAACTAGGAACACATGTGACTAATGAATACAAACTAAAATCCAAGAAAACTGAAACTAACTGAACATAAGTGTGACACACGCTGAGTTAGACAAGTATTTACACTACAAAATAAATAAATAAATAAATAAAAATAAGTAGGCCTATCTTTCCATTAAAAATACACTGTATAAACATCCTAAAATATAGTTAACCTTAGACCAAACTGCATAAATTAGATACTTTTTTGCTAGATATCTCAAGTAAGTAACTTTGCTCTGAAAAGCATATTATATGGCTTTTACAGCTATTTTGATATAGTATTCTAAAACAAGGATACTGAATGAATTTTAGCAATGTAATCTGACAGCACAAATGGCATTTATAGTCCGTATCTCATATTTTCCTAATGTCTTATAGCCTGTAGTGTTAAACATGGTCTCACGTTTATGGAAATTATATGCAGATGATGTTAGGCATAATAAAACTAGGCATTGCAAGCTCCATGTTTGGTTATTTCGTGGAGGAGACAGTGGTGGGGGTGGAGATGCATGTACGCACAATCTTCCACTGAATGGGTTTTATAAAGAGAATTTTGCACAGGTTCTGAAAACTTTTGCCTGGGGCCTCATGTACAAAACCTTCCATAGATTTTTTTCCTGAAAGAGTGCGTACGCAGGTTCTAGTGTGCGGACGGTGTGCACATGTTTACACTACGTTTATTATTTATAAATCCCGATATGTACGTTGAAAATTGTGTATGTACATTTCAATGCCTTTTTTGTGTGTATGCAATGTTTATACATCAGGCCCCTGGTCCTCTCTCGTCGTCACTCCTCTTTTCATCCTTCCGGAGCTTCTCTGTGGAAATCGAGACTGATGTGGCGCACATTAACGCTCGTGCCACTGGCCTCGCTCCATTCCCACAGCTCTTGGCCCCTTGCCTGGTCACCCGAGGGTCAATTCGCCAGATTCTTGCATGGTCAGAATAAGATTTCAATGGATGGCATTGGCTTGTCATTCTCAATTTGCTTCTAACCTTCACTTAGGGCGTTTCACACCTGAAAGTCCGCACCAAGGTCCGAACCAAAGTTCACGTTTTGATACATTTTATACTTTCAGAAAGTTTTGGTTTGGTTTCACACTGCAATTATGCGAGCGCACTAAAGAACTTTACGTGACATACTTGCGTCCTGTCGTCATCATGTATATGTGCTGCATCTTGACATTGATTGGTTTGTAAATGGACGTGCGTCTGACGTCAGCGTGTTGTCAATTTGGCGGGTAACTTTGACAACATGAATGAACAGACACATGTCGTTGCAACTATATTGTTATTTTTATGGCATAATTACCTGCAGCACCAACTATACACAAGGCTAGTTCAAATTCGCCAAATGAACGTCCTCGTCGTGCGAACATTTTATCGAGTTGACTTCTTATTATGTCATCAGACCATACTTCAATTAAAAACCTTGTCTCCTCCTCTCCCCATGTGCTACCACGGCTCATTTTTCCTGCCACCTTCTGGGAACCACTAGCCTGACTTCGTCATACTCATATTCTAGTCAGAATGTGAGTCTGATACTGCTCCATAGGACTTTGATTATGAGGCGTGTCTTAACCGAACCAGGAAAAAAAACCTCTGCACTCAATTGGATAGACCTACAACCAATCAGAGCAACGCAGTAAGTCAGCTACATAGTTGCATAGCACAGTTGTCAACAGAACTCAACTGCACGCACGCTGGAAGAAGTAGTAAAATAATGAGTGTTGCTTCTTTTACTTGGTCCTCCATGAGTGCGACCAAAGGAGAAACCACAACGACCGCAGGGTTTTCATTGCGTTCCATCTTCTTAGTGACCATCGGAGCCAGCTGATAAATTAAACTTTTACCGAATCCCGTAGGAAGGACGCCAAACACATCTTTCCGATCAACAATCTCTGTTCGTCTTTTAAAATGAATGTGCTGTCGATTTCTTTTACAACAGACGCGATAGCGGAATCTATACATCTCAATTCTCCAGCTGCAGTCAATTTTGAGGGAAACCAGTTCAACCCAAGCGCTCTTTGATAACGTGATGATTACGTAACTGCAGATCATCTGTCCATCATCGTAAAAAGCCCGCCCTGGCAATTTGATTGGCCCGACGATTTCTGAATCGATCATAATTACTCCTCAATGGATCGAGTCCAGACCGAACTTCCCGACCAAAAAATGTTGTGGGCGGGGTTTGGGCTGGCATCCAGGCAAGGGAACCACCGGAACTTCCTGTAAAAGGTCTGAAAGTCCGAACCATACAGAAATGCTTTCACACTAGAAACGAACCAAACCTTTGTTCAGTTTGATCCGGACCGAGACTACCTCTTTTCGTCGGACCGTGGTCCGGGGTAGGTTTCACACCTGTAATTTTGATTCGGACCAAACTGAAAAGTCCGATAGTCCGGACCAAACAAGGTAGGTGTGAAAGGGCCCTTAAACATCTAAACAGAACTCTGTAATGTCAAAACATTGTAATTTCAATTTGCTGGTCTAAATCATTACACAAAATGCAGGTATTTCATGTAAACTGTTTTATTATTTTTAACATACAAATTGCAAGGCAAATTCCCTTAATTGTAACCCCAGACTCTGAAATAAACAATGCTGAAAAATGTAACCCACAATTATGGTTTTCAAAGCCCTGATGTGGTATTTGTGAAGCTTCTGCCAAGTCTGTTTTCATGTTCTTCTCAAGTTACTGCCTAACATGAGTCTAAACCCTCAGCCAGTTCAGAGATATATGCATTGAATTTGGCCTCCACAATTCATTCCTGCTTCAATAAAATGTTCCAAATTTAATGATGTCCTTAATAAATCAACCACTGATGAATTATCCCTAAAATGAACTGGCCCATGCCATCAGAATTCATTCGCTTCCAAGCAATACGATGCAAGTGCTTTATTTTCTTCATCAAATTATCTCAGGTCACATGCTGAAATCCCCTCTATACATTTCCCTGGAACATCCCAAACAACACAGAGCTATAAGAGACAGCAATGCTGACACACGACACCAATGGTAGTCACCCTGGCAGAGCTGCTGGTCAACGTACTGTGCGCAATGGGACTAGTAGTGACTTCTCTCAAGAAAGTTTCCTTAGTCCAAGTGTGGCAAAGGACACTGGGAGATTGGTGTGCTTTGGAAATGCATACAGTATAAATGCACACACACTAGTAAAACATTGTGTTGGCACTTTGCATTAAATATAATACTAGCTGGCTGATAAAAATATCAACCACAAGAGACTGAAGAAAACAGGCCCCAGCCTAATTGCATGCAAAATAAACATGGTATTTTAGGCATTTTTCCAAGGCTGTCACGACATTGGCACTAGTTCAGTGGCATACTTGTAGTCTGCTTCATTTAGTGTCAACACTGACATTAGCTTCTAAAACCAATATCATACACATACATCATAAGTCACAAGTCACAGATTTGTTGATAAGGTTTCAATTTATTACATGCAGCTCAAATAGCATCTACTACACTTTTAATTTAAAAAAATTTAAACCTCAAATTTAAAAAATCTACAAAGTAGGTCAGGTCTGACCTTGTATTATAGGAATAGTTCACACAAAAATGAGAATACTGTCATAATTTCTTGCAAGTCATTTGGCTTAATGTTATGATGTTTTTTCATGTCACCTTATTGGATTTTGGCTCTTTATACATGGGTTGAATAATCACCCTTGAATTCATCATTCAAAGTATCCCTTAAGAATACTTGATAAACCACAGAGTTTTGTGGATTTATTTTATGTTACTTTTTATGCACCTTTATGGAGCTTGAAACATTTGGACTGCATTGACTTTCAATGTAAGGACAAGAACAGCTGCAAACATATTTTGTGTTCTGCAGAAGAAAACATATTCGGAACAACATCATATGATGACAGATTATTCATTTTTGGGACAACTATCTCTTTAAGTCAGACATGTATTGTAAAAAGGTCACAAACACAAACTATTTCTGTCCTTTTTTCAATCTTGAGAAATCGATTTTACAAATACGTCACAAGATGTCTTACTCTCCAGGTTCCTGCTAAATTTCAGCAAACGGTTGCGTATAATATCATCTGTGTGATTGGTTTACAGCGCCCGTGGGTTTGAAGTACCTGCAACCTTTCCCAGTGTACCCACAGGGCCAAGTTCCTTTGCGATCGCCAAGGCTGCTCTGGATGTGTGTCAGCACAGCAAACGGGGTGGGCACGCCGCCAGTGTTGTGTTTGGCCAGATGCATTGAATGCTCGTGGGTTAACAGAACACCCACTTTTTTGAAGAGTGCTGGCAAGCATCTGCCAGGGTTGTCACACAGTGGGGTAATGATTTAGAGGCCCAAATTAGCTTTACACTGTACTTCATTTGTTCCTCCATGTTTATAGATCATTTGCAACCACCATCCCCACTTCTGCAGGGTCTCCGCACCCCCCTAACAGACCAACGACCTTCCCAGTCCAAACCATCACGTTCTCTCCGGACCAGCCCAGAAACAGAACAGCGCTGTAGATTACCGTACACAGGCCATCTGTGGGAGGTACATGATAAAATGAACAGCATTTAGGGACCCAAAAGTTGAAATTCTGTCATCATTTACTCACCCTCATGTCGTCCAAACCTGTATGGTTGTTATACAGTTATAAGATATTTTGAAGAATGTCTCCCACTTCAAATAGGGATTTTCTCAATTCTATTTTTTGTCTTGTTTTCCAGTTCAGATAAATTTCCACAAATCTAGATATGTTAACTTGAGAAGCTTAAGATATTAAGTTTTGTTTTCTTGAAAAATGGATAAAAATTAAGTGAGTTTATTCTTAAAACAAAAGGAAATGGGTCAGGAAAATATACTTAAATGTATCTTGGTTTTAAGAATATTTAGTATTGGAAATCAAGACAAAAATACTGAATAAGAAAATATTCTTTTGCAGTGCAGTGGTTTTGTGTTCATACAGTGAGGGTACAATGTTGACTGAGTGTAAATGTAAAAAGGAAATGTAAAATGGCTGATTTTAACTCTGGATCAAATGAATGAAAGCACACCAAATACATACTCCCTCCATAATTATTAATCTGACACTTATTATATCTAACATAAAAAACATTTGAAATTAATATTCAGTAGTAGTATAATCTGTGCTTATAAATGAACAAATATTTAATTCCAGACTTTTGTGAAATTTTCACCAACGTGAAAGTAAGGGATCCATTTCCTCATCTGGCACTACCTCAGGTAACCCCATTCCTCTCGCCCTCACCTCAAATGCTATACTGGAGACTGACATAAAAGTCAGACTCAGATTTCCTCCTCAGCACTGGACAAAGTTCATTTTAGGAGAGATATTTTAATGAGTTCGCACTGATCTGCATAAGCCAGCGGGATCGGGCTCTCTGCAGGGTTCCTGAGTTCCAGCGACTGTTTCTCAATCTCCACTTGAGGCGAATCATTAGATATTAAACGAATCCTCTGTGCTCCCAGCTCTTTTACATTTCGAATGAAAATGAAACTTTGTAGCGCAGTGCACTTGCTGTGTTGGTTGCGTAATATGAGATAAGGAGATTGTTGTGGCATGGGAATGCACAGTGAGAACACTATTAGACCCAATGTGCATAATACTTGACATTGAAAAGTTAGCAATAATAACTTAATAACAGTAACAGATTAAGTGTTAGATGTTTTTGGCAGCAGGTGTGTTATTATCTCTCAGTGCTATTTTCATACATTATCATCTCTACACATCTTTTTCAATTGTGCATGTAGTTTTGACAGTATATTTAAAGGGATAGTTCACCCAAAATAGAAAATAATCTCTCAAGTTGTTCCAAACCTGTGTGAGTTTCTTTCTTCTGCTGAACACAAAAGAAGATATTATGAAGAATGCTGGTAATCAAACAGTTGACGTTAACCCTTGGCTTCAAAATACTATGGAATTCAATGGGTACTGCCAAGGTTACCAATATTTTTCAAAATATCTCCTTTTGTGTTCACCAGAAGAAAGAAACTCATATGGGAACAAAATGTGGGTAAATTATGACAGAATGATCATTTTTGGGTTAACTATCCCTTTAACAAAGTTTCATGGAATGTAATCAAAGGCATTGAAGGCAGTAGTATTAATGGTTGCAATGGTTGGACAGTATTACTAGAAGTTGTTAAAGTTCTAACACAGGACACGGAAAACTAGCACTATTGAAAATAAACATAGAGGCTTTAGTAATAGTATTAGTAATGGTAGTAGAAGTAGAAGGAGTAGTATCAAAAGTAGTAGTTGTAGCAGTATAAATAGCAGCAGTGGTTGTTGTGGTTATGCTGTTGTTAGTGGTCACAGGGCTATGGCCACTGGTACCAGACCAATGTGGTGAGCTGAAACACAGTACAAGAATTTGAGGCTTAAATGTGGGCGAGATGCTGCAAAAACGAAAACTTTTAAGTATTTTGAAGCTGTTCTTGGCAACCATATGCCGACGAGCACCTTTACGGCCACTGATGAATTATTGTTTTTTCCGTGACAGCCAGGTTTACCAGACATCAACAACCCATGAGCTTTGAGTTACATCACATAAAACTGAGTCATTGGATAAGTTTAGTGCTGGAACGAAGTTTCTGCTTTCTGGTTACAAACATCTTTATTTTAACTGCGAATTCTCCATAATCTCAGTAATTCATACATTTTAGTTTCACGCTCTCCTTACCTCTGATCCTTTGATTTGGGGTAGTTCGGATAATGAATGCTACCCAGAAAATGCCTGCTTTGTCCTCCACTTATCCACTCATTCAAACGCTTACATCTTGGCCTGGATATGCAGACGGTATGCAGAGTTGGGCTCCTCTTTGCCACTATCTTCTGGCACTTACTCCCTCGTGACTGAACGTGAGCCATCGAAGCCTCTACTTTGCTGCACATAAGCTGATTTCTGGAGCCTTGGGCCAGTCCTGCGGTTGGCAAAAGTAAGCCATTAATATCAACTTTGGTCTCAACGTAAAGTGAAAAATGTAGCCTGTCTATGTATGCAAAAACCTGATGGAATGAAAAGACTCACCACGAAAGGATTACACTTGGCCTAACATCCTTAAATGCCATTCATGCAAAAACATTTTGACAGCAAAAAACAAATTCCACAAGGATTTGGTTTCTACTCCTCTCCATTGTCACTCCCAGGTTTTTAAACACTCTTTCACTGCCCTGTAGTCGAGCCTCTGGAGAGCAGTAGAAGTGGCGGTTGACAGCAAAACTAGAGCAAAGAAGTGTTTCAACAAATTAACTTAATTATATTCTAATACAATATGTGCAGCCTGAATGGTAAGTATCTTGTCCTTTTTACTTTTCTAAGTGGTTCCACCAAAATATCATATTTTCTGCAGTTATTGTTATTAATGTAAACTAGGCCTACATTAATATGAAAACTTATGTATACAGTGTAAAAAATCTTTCATTTTAAAGAGCAGCTACTTTTCTAAACGTTTTTTCAATGGAGATAATCCAATTAGTGCTGTTCCAAACCACAGAGTCGGCTTGCTGTCTTACTGCCTACAGCTACTATAGAGCTGCACGGTTAATCAAGATCGCGATCTCAATTCAAACAACCACGCAATCTCATTTCTAAATAACAACGATTAGCCTGTGTCTATTAAATCTTTGACAAAATCACAGTGAAACATTCAAATCTGCATTTGCAGATATAGCAGTTATCATCATGTAGGGATAGTTCAATGAAACAGCTTCTCAAACAATCTTCTCAAACAATCTTTTGAACCACACAGTAGGCTTATCACTATTTATTTGTTACAAATATTCATATTATCACAGAAAGTGCTATGATAAAAGTTCAAAGCAATCAAATAATAGAGTAAATCATCTTTTGAAAGTGCTTCAAATAACGATTGTGTCAATTACATTGTTACACCAGGTGACGACAAGTGACTGTTAAAAAATTGATTTGTCATTGATTCCTTTATTTAAGAGATTCGTTAAAAAACGCTGATTAATCCAGTAATGAAACAAGCGAAGTGCTAAATTCGGTACCCCATACTAACACACTATCACTGTTTTTTCCATAGAAAGATATGAAAAATAGAAAGCGTATACTATTATGTGGTTCCGAAATCAGCTAAATATTTATGACTGAGTCAGTCATTGAATCATTCATTCAGACGTTGTTGTTTTTTTCTCCCCCCATTCAGATTAATTAAACATTTTAAATAGACTGCAGAAATTAACATTTTGTCAGAACCTGTTGTTTTTGTTTAGTTGTCTGTTGAGAACCGTGGGAGAATCTCTTGTTGAAACTCTAACAGCTCCCTTCTAAGGCAGCATTTTAGCCATCATTTGACCTCATAATTAGTCACTTGGACACTCACATAGGCAGCAACTCATACAAATTAATTACAATAGACCAGTTTACATTTCTATCACCTCATTCGGCATCTTGGATTTCTCTTCACTGAGCACATTACATTGCATTATGGGATTGCTTTTATCATGAAGGATACGTGTGATGCAACATTGTTTAGATGGAAAAGATTTCTGTCACGAAAATGAGAAAGTTTTGGAGCAGAGTTACTGTGTTTATAGAAATAAATGTAATTTATCACTGGTTTGACAGGTAGTACAACACCCAGAATTTATGTGATCAGCCATGCGTCTCCTCAGTCACCTGGACTTACATCAAAGCTATATAAATATTTGATCCAATGTGCACAAATACACAGCTTTGGTAAAGAGACAGAGATGAGACCGTTAAATCAAGATTTATTGACCATTCGGCTGAGTTTATTTTTATTTGTGTTTTCATTTGGCCAATTTCAATCAAATCCAGACTTTTCTTCTCAAAATTAAGTTGAATCCTAACTCAACACTCAAAAGGTGATTATGTGATTATATTATGTGTGGTTATGTTACATGTGATTATGGCTTAGTGGTGAAGAGCAGGAGTTCCTCAAACTACGGTTGGAGCAGGACATGGCATCGGTAAGAAGATGCAGGGTGTCACAAGAGACTGGAGACTAACAATCAGCAGCTGTGACACACACAAAACTTCAATGAACCAGAGATGTAAGCGTGACTAAAAATACCGAGAGGAAAATAGAACTATTTATAACTTAGCCGTGAGAGAAAGGAGTGAATTACTGCAACAATGAGCCACTAGACACACACACATGCACTTGGACCTTGAAGCGACTAGGGTACAAAAATTGGTACCAGCTGTCTAGCCTGCAAATATGTTGCTGTGGAAAGGCAAAAGTGTCCAAATGTGAGGAATTAATCATTTACTCATAAAATCTGGCCACTTAAGAAACCTCAGGCACTCCATGTATTTGCTTCCATTTATGTGTGGTGGTTCTGGCTCTTCTCTTTCTGCATCCACTTTGCAGTCCAGTTTTGCATGAGAATGCTGAGCAGAGGTGGAGACGTGAGAGCTGTACCACTTACATTCCAGGTGGTTTAGCAGCAAGTGACACGAGCTGCAACCAGAGGATGACGTCTTTTGTACAATTGAGTTCACTTAACAAAATCTTGTTTTGTAGGATGTTCTGGTCAGTTATTAAAGGTTAGTTCACCCAAAAATTAAAATTCTGTCTTTGATTAATTACTCACCCTCATGTCGTTCCAAACCCGTAAGACTTTCGTTGATCTTTTGAACACAAATGAAGATCTTTTTAATGAAATCTGAGAGTTTTCTGTCCCTCCATTAGAAAGGTAGAAAAGACATAATTAAAGTAATCCACGTAACTCCAGTGATTTAACCTCAATTGAAGCAACGAAGGTGCTTTGCTTTGGCAAAAAACATCAGTTTCCACTTTATTTACAAACTTTTAATCTCTGATGCGCATTCAAGCAACAACGTCTGCTCCTGCGTCAACACAACACGCATGCTTCGTGGTGAACATGCATTCGAGATTGTAAATACAATTTAAAATTGTGTGTTTTTGTTTTTTTGTGCAAACAAAGCACTCGTGCTGCTTCATAAAATTGAGGGTAAATCACATGGATTATTTTAATTATGTCTTTTTTACTACCTTTCTGGGGCTTGAAAGTGGCAGTTGCGTAGCTGTCAGTGAAGGGACAGAAATCTCTATTAGATTTCATTAAAAAGATCTTCATTTGTGTTCGGAAGATGAACGAAAATCTTACAGGTTCGGAATGACATGAGGGTGAGTAATTAATGACATAATTTTCATTTATGGGTGAAATATCCCTTTAAACTGCATGCAAATGATCTTTTAATCCCACCAAATAATGGTGATGGATAATACAAACCATTAATAATTGTGGAAACATTAGCAAGAAAGTATGGTTTATACTACATGTACTAAAACTACATTTCAGAAAAAGTATGGTTAACATTGTTCATTTTTGTAAAGTACCAGGCATATGGATGAGAGTTCTGTAAAAACATAAGGCTGACCTAAAAAAAAGCATACAATGTGCACATTTTCCAGTGTCATTCTGTTCAATTACAGCAAGACTTATTAAAACCTAAGTTTGAATTCAAAGACAACGTTTAAAGTGTCACTAAGTAAAGTACTCGACTGAATGCCTTTCTTTATAGTCTGAATTATAACGACTCACAGTGACTCAATGAATTCCTGTCCCAAGAGTCAAACTCTACAAATGAGTCAGAAATGATAAAATGAGAGATTGTCTCCTGAGTAATATGCAGAGTTGACCAATGCCTTTCATTTCACAGCCTCTGGGTTGGCTGACTTTTCATATCAAAATACTTCACTCATTGAGATGGCATGAATAAGTGCTGAAGGCTAATTTTACATGAATGGCGATATAGTATATCATAAGTCATTCTGAGTTGGCCTAATTGGACCAGAGTTTGGTGAACTGATGCCTCGGTATGTAAGAACCTGGCGGCCAGTGCACTTAAATCAAGTGACTTACTCCCAAACATTCCTGGAAAAGCAGGCCTAACTTCGAAGAAGAACGTGTCACACGTCTCTATTTAACAGTGAAGGGTGACATGATCTCAACGCTAACTCTGGTGACTCAGTGCTTTAACTCTCTCATATACACACACATACAAACACAACACAGCATCTGTGCGCCTTTGATTTATGGGTCTAGAGCCTCTCTGCAGCCTGAGAGGACTCTGTTGACATGACTGTTTCATAAGTCAATAAAATATCATTCAGAATCACTGGGCTCTTGTATAACTTGAAAAGCCACATCTGTGGACCGTTGATCTCTCATATGAGACCGTGGGGAATAGGTTCAAATACTACAGGCTGCACAGACACCCAAAACTTACATCTGAGAAATCTGCCCTTTCTAATTAAACCATCTGTTACTCAAATACAGCTGAGGTTTGAAAGCAGCCCAGCAAAAAAAATAAACGTCTGGGTCTAGTGTTCGGAGAAGGAAAATGACACACAATACCAGTATGTCATTGTAGTACTCTTGTAAATAGCCACTGATGTTGATCATTTTCAACTGCACTGATTTGATAAAAAAAAAAAAAAAATCATTGTGCAGCACAATATGCATTAAGTCTATTTAGGCAATATCAATAAAAATGCATATATTACCGTTCAAAGGTTTGGTGTAAAAGTAGTCTCTTGCATATACTTCTATACTTTTATTTGCAGAATTTTCAGCATCATTACTCCAGTCTAAAGATTCACATGATGCTTATTTGCTGCTCAAGAAACATTTCTTATTATTAATGTTGAATAGAAAGTACAAAAGAACAGCATTTATTTGAAATATAAATACATGTAAAAGTCTTTACTGTCACTTTGAACAACCTAATGCATCTTCAGCTTTCCAGGAATCACACTTTGTTTGGCTACTTTAGTTATGTAAATAATATGATTGAAATCTGGTGCCTTATAAATCTTGTTTTACTGCTTTCCAGCAAAACAGAAAAGTAATTAGTTAGTTCCGAGAACTGCCCTGATAAGCAGTACTTTGCAACAGCACTCAAAAACTACATAGCAGCTAGATAAAAATAAAAAAAAACACCCCAATAAAACAAGTATGCAGGTATGCAGCACTTAGCATGGTGACATCATATTTCCTCCAGCCAAAATACAGAACATGGAAACTTGTCCTACTGAGAACCCTTCAGGAACAATGCATGAATGCACGAGCTCAATCTGTGCTCAATCTGAACTTTAAAGGCGTTCGTTAAGCCTTCAATTTCTTCCAGAATCAGTCAGCATGGATACTGTGTCACTCACCAAAAGCTTTTGATAGTCAAGTCACATTGTTTGGACTAAATGCCACCAAGACTCACTTGAGTGTTGCGTGCTGATTTTGAAGGTAACCTGTCATTCATGTTGTAAGGAGATCATTTGTTGCAGCTCTTGTAAGTGAATGAAACAATGGAAAATCATCCAAGCTACAAAGGGAAGAGAGGAAAAACAGTGACAGTAAAATGAGAAGCAAGTCAGAAGACAATCTTGGTCAAAGCTGAGGTCTGTTCACTATCACACTCAACGCCATCACAGCCCCCTCATTTTACACACCACCAGCGTCGGTCAGATGCTTTTGCCCACACCACCGTTCTCCAGCCAACTTGAACCCCAACAACTGTCTTCTCTGAGCCAGCTTTACAGCACCAGGAATGTAGGAGCAGCAAATAGCTGGAGGGGAAGAGATGACAGATGGCCATCCTGAAGATAATAATTACCACATATTTCTCACTGCTATGTATGTCTCTGACGTGTCCCCTTCCACAGCACAATGGACACCCACAGCGAATCAGAAAATAGAGAGAGATAGATGGATGTACACAGGAAGAGACAACAAAACAAGAAACATAATAATGTTTTTTTCTTTTTACATAGGAATTTACTTGAGTTAAGAATGATAACTATAATGATAATGACAAAGATTTATTTAAAAAACAATACATTATAAATTGAAAATAGCAACATCCACACCACTGGTTCACAAAGCGGTCAGACAACACTTTAGGTCGGAAAGCTGGATTCGGCCAGAGTGTAACCTGATTGTACTCAGGACCCCATCTGAGACACTGTGGACTCACCGAGAGGGCATGAAGCTCACCTACTCTTCTGGTTGACGTTATAGCCAAGAGAAAAGCAGTCTTCATCGAAAGACTCTTAATATCAGCTTGTTCAAGTGGTTCATAAGGCGGTAAACGCAGGCTGTTAAGCACCATCTGAAGATCCCACTGGGTATGCATTGTCCGTGCCGGTGGATTAAGACGTACTGCTCCCTTAAGGAAGGCCACCACCAATTTGTCCGCACCAATCGATTCTGGGGACTGCCCAGTGTCCAATAAATGTTGTAAGAATTCCAACACTGAACTGATGGAACAAGTAACTGTAACAAGTAACAAAGATCTTCTATTTCCTGCCATAAGTGCAACATGTTGATGGGGCTCTTGCATTCATGACAGTGTTCCTCAAATCTGAGGAACACTGTGAGAGCTCCTGCTCAACCCCAGGGGCCATACACATAGACTCAATTTGCCTGGTGAGGGGTGCCAAAGCTCCCCGTTCATTTGTCACAGTAGGTCCTTCCGAACTGGCAATAGTTGTGGTGGACCGGTCATAAGGGCCAACAGCAGACTGAACCACGGTCTCGCTGGCCAGCAGGGTGCCACTAGAATAAGCCTGTGTCGTCTCACCTGCACACGCCTCAGCACAGGCCAGAGAAGTGGAATTGGAGGGAAAGCATAGAGGAGGAGGTCTGGCCAGTCATGGGCCAGGGCATCCTGGCCTAGTGATCCCTGCTCCTCCTGCTCCGCAAACCACAGCGGACAATGTGTTGTCTTTCTGCTGGCAAAGAGGTTGACTGCTGCGGTCCCATAAAGTCCCCAAACTGACTGAACTACCGCCTTGTGCAGACACCAGTCCCCTGGCTTCGGACCCGATCGAGAGAGTGAGTCTGCCACACTGTTGCAGTGACCGGGAATGTGTGCCACTCTGATCGACAGGAAGTGCTGGTTCTCCCACAACAGCAGCACTCGTGAAAGTCGAAGGCAAGGTAGAGACCTCGTGCCCCCTTGGTGATTGATTAAAAACACCACTGTGGTGTTGTCGGTCCGCACCAGGATGTGCTTCCCCGATAATTCCTGTCTGAAGTGTCTTAGGGTGAAAAGCACTGCCCACAGCTCTAGGATGTTGATGTGAAATGTCGTCTGCTGCAAGGTCCAACTCCCCTGCACGCCCTGGTGTTGCCACAGCCCTCCCCATCCGGAGAGAGAGGCATCTGTTGTCACTACTTCCCTGCGTGCTGGGGGTGGTCCTATTGGTACACCCTCTCGTAGAAATTGTTCCCGTCTCCAAAGCCTCAGGGAGACAGAGCACCTGGTTGTCACCAAAACAAGGGTATGTCGGTTGTGAACTGCCGACAACCGTCTGGCTATCAATCAACGCTGAAAAGGATGAAGGTGTAAAAGTCCTAACTGAATGGCCTATGAGGCTGCCGTGAGAAGGCCCGCTAGCCGTAAGAAGTGGAGATAAGGTAGCTTGTGCCGAACCTGGAACCTCGCTATGGCTCCTAGTATAGCCTGCCTCCTGCATACTGTGAGGGTAGCCCTCATTATTCTGGAGTCCAGATGCAATCCCAGAAAACATATTGACTGGCATGGAGTAAGGCAGCTTTTCTCTAGGTTTACCCTCAGTTCTAAAGCAGTAACATGCTCCAGTAGGCGCTGTGTGTTGTTGGCTACTTGCTGAGGTGATCTGGCACAAAGTAGCCAATCGTCCAGGTAAGGGAGAATCAACATGCCCTCCCGTTGTAGAGGTTCTAGTGCCACTTGCATACACCATGTGAATACATGGGGAGAGAGGGATAGGCCAAATGGTAGGACTCGATATTGGTATGTCCTGCCCTGTAATGTGAACCGAAGAAATCTTCTGTGATGAGGTGCAATGGGCATATGGAAGTATGCATCCTTAAGATCCACAGAGGTAAACCACATGCCGGGTTCGACTGCTTGTAGGACATCCCTGACACGCAGCATGCAGAAAGGAAGGTGTTTGAGACTCCTGTTCAAGCGTCTGAGGTCCAAAATTGGCCTGAAACTTCCACCCTTCTTGCGAACTAGGAAGTACTTTGAATAAAATCCTCCCGGATGGACCTGGGGGTTTACTAGCTCTACTGCACCCTTTTCCAGTAGCTTCCAGACCTCGAGAGATAGAGCAAGAGCTTGATGATGGTCCCGAACCACTGTGGGCCGAGTGTGTGTGCATAATTGGGGTCTTTGACGGAACTGAAGACAGTAGCCCCTGTCGGGTGTGTCATGGAGCAACTTGTTGTCTGTAATCCCTCTCCAAAGTTGTTGTTGAAAAGTGTCCCATCACAGACCCTGGACCATCATCGACGATGGGGAGCGGTTTCCCTACCCCTGGGGGGGGGGTTGGGGGGGGGGGGGGGGGGGGGAGGGGGGGGGGGGGGGGGGAACCGCTCCCCATCGTCGATGATGGTCCAGGGTCTGTGATGGGACACTTTTCAACAACAACTTTGTCTTGGTCAAAGACCTCAGCTTTGACCAAGTGTCTTGGTCAAAGACCTCAGCTTTGACCAAGATTGTCTTCTGACTTGCTTCTCATTTTACTGTCACTGTTTTTCCTCTCTTCCCTTTGTAGCTTGGATGATTTTCCATTGTTTCATTCACTTACAAGAGCTGCAACAAATGATCTCCTTACAACATGAATGACAGGTTACCTTCAAAATCAGCACGCAACACTCAAGTGAGTCTTGGTGGCATTTAGTCCAAACAATGTGACTTGACTATCAAAAGCTTTTGGTGAGTGACACAGTATCCATGCTGACTGATTCTGGAAGAAATTGAAGGCTTAACGAACGCCTTTAAAGTTCAGATTGAGCACAGATTGAGCTCGTGCATTCATGCATTGTTCCTGAAGGGTTCTCAGTAGGACAAGTTTCCATGTTCTGTATTTTGGCTGGAGGAAATATGATGTCACCATGCTAAGTGCTGCATACCTGCATACTTGTTTTATTGGGGTGTTTTTTTTTTATTTTTATCTAGCTGCTATGTAGTTGTAGTTTTTGGGGGGTGGTCTAAGAGCACGGGATGCCTCCCTTCTCGAGTCATACCCAGGTCGAGTAGCCTGCTGTACAAGCCTGTAAGACTGTCCCAGCCTGTGTTGGAGTGGATTTGCATGACAAACAGGCATTTGATGTGAGGATCGTCCATAATTCACACTGCGCTCAAAGTGCTGGGACCGAGACTCCACTGCATGAACTCTGCGCGCAAGAGCTTCTTGAGCGGCTGAACCAAAAATCTGCCCAGGTACCAGTGGTAGTTGACGAAGATTGCTACGGCAAGCCTCCGGAAGTCTAGACTGTGCTAGCCAAACCTGCCGCCTAGCCTGTGTAGTAAGCCCAAGAGCCTTCCCGCTAGAGAAAGCGATTGAACCCAAGGCTTGTGAGGAAGCCTCAAGGAACTCTGATGTGGTATTATCTGGTGGGTTAGTACTCAAAGCAGAATGAAGTGCTAACAGAAGATGAGCCATGGAGTTCCCCTCTCGACTCAAGCCTGAGACAGTATTATAAATCTTAACCAACAGATCATCTGTGCATCTACACTCTGGGTTGGGACAGCGAAGATTGTGTCTAAGAGCCTCATCTGGTGACACTACCAGTGAAGAAATGCATGGCTCAACTGGAGGCATGTTACCAAGGCCCTTTTCGTCGGCTTCAGCCATTGCCGCTAGTTTACGAGCCACACGATCAGGTCTGGATAAAGGAGCTGACCGAAATACAGAAGAAACGACATCTGTGAAGTCAGGACAACTTGGCATTAGGAAATTCTCTTGCTGGGAAACTGAGTGACGCAAGACTGGCCTGGTAGTGGAAGAGGTGGATCCAAATTTCGCTTAGCGAGCGCCATCTTGAGTGTGTCCTGCAGAGAGAAAACCACTGAAGAAGGCACATCCTGAAGGCCTGAACCATCGTCGCTATGGGGACATGGAACTGGGAATGTGAGGGTATCGTCTCCTCCATGGGCGTATAATAATCCCATTCCTCCCGGTCTAAGGAGTCAGAGGCCGCAATAGATCAAGTGTCTGGTTCTCTCCTGGAAAACCTGGATGCCACCTCACACCTGGACAAGGGAGGAGCTAAAACACCCACCCCTGTCCCCTCACTCACATTCTGACGAGTAGGGGGTGCAGATGATAAGACTTTAATACCCTGAACTGCGTTCACAAGCTCAGCTACTTGCTGGGTCAATGTACTTGACTCCGAGGAGGTTCGCATCCTCTTTGAAGGCCTTCCAGTCCCACTGGCCACACGCTTGCTACTCACATGCGACGCTACCCCAGCTGATGGAGCAGAATTCTTAATCTCAGGATCTAATTCAGCCAGTCGATGTTGTCTCATCTCCAAGGACATCAAACCACATTCAGGACATGGGTCTACTAAAGCCTCTCGGAGGTGATCAATGCCTAGGCATGTGGGACATTGAATATGAGCATCCATGAGATCCATTGGACCGGAGTAGAGGGAGCATGAAGCTGCCATAACTTCCAGACCAGTAGTTGAAAAAGGCCCTGGTCAACCAATGGGGTTATAAAAAAAGGTGTTACAGTTGCCACGATAAGCCTTATCAATGTACCGTAAAACTTCAAATAATAGCCGAGTCCCAAATAGACGCCTGTCTCTTTTACACGCCTGGTGTGGCTGCAGGTTTGGGTAAATAAAGGCCGGTCTCAAATAGAGGCCGGGTCTGTTTTTTAGTTTCGGGTATTATTTAATCCTCTAATACCGCCAGATCGCCCGCTTTTTGGCGGCCGCCAAAGCACATTTTTGTCCCTCCAAAGCCTTTTTTTGATCGATGAGTGATGTAGAATAGAATGACTGCTGCGCTTGACAGGGCGCGTTACGAGCAGAGAGAGAGAGAGAGAGAGAGAGAGCGCTCCGGCCGCGCGCGCGCACTCTCACGTCTTCAAACAACACGAGCGCTGTCTTGCTCTCTCTCCCTCGTGCATATTAATCAAAATCAATTGACACGATAGTAAAAAGCCGCATGCGTCATGCGCATGCGCGTGCGGTGTTTGTTTGTGTTTAGAGCTCCGTCGAATTGATTCATTAATCCTTGATTTTCTTCTTTACCACTCATTTATTAACAAGCACTTTCTTTTTTTATATCGTGTGAACCTATCCTCGATACTATTCCCTATAAAAAACAATCGGATTGCTTTGATATCGCTACTTAGATCCAACTTTGCGAATCTCGGCTACTAGCCTTTAGCCCGCTAGCATTTCACGCGTGGGCTCGCGCCTATCGAGCGTCTGATTTTACACCCGTTTCACTGAAAGGATACAGGTTATATCCAGCATTCCAGTCCTAAATTAGTAGTGATATTGGTAGTATCACTACTAATTTACTGTTCATCTGTTATAATGGCGAACATATCGGATGTGTGTCTAACGTTACCTCTTAGTGCAGGTGAGGACACATTCGAGCTGATGTCGGTGCGATTGGAACTGGAATCGGTGGAGAAACAGATCCGTGGTCTGCTGGAGAGGCAAGCCGAGCTGCGGGATCGGCGATCAGCGCTTGAAACGTCACGCGCCGATGCTCACAAGTCAGTGGTTAGTAACTTTTTGACTCCGACTTCCTCTACTCCGTGCGTTTCTCTGCCCAGGAGGACGCGATCATCTCTGGCTTCATTCACTCCGGCACCGACACAGCACCATGGACCCTGGGTGATCCCACAGCGGAAGACACGAGCCAGGACCAGAGCAAGAACCTCTCCGCCCCTCCCGGTCTTCGAGATCTCCACTCGGAACCGCTTCTCCCCTCTTCGCGAGTCGGAACGCGACGACGCCGTGATCATCGGCACTTCCATGGTCCGTCATGTCCGCGCTACCTCAGGTAAGGGTAAGGTGCGCATTCACTGCTTTCCTGGTGCTCGTGTTCTTGATGTCGCCGCACAGGTTCCCGAGATTCTGAACGGTGACGAGCGCGTCGGAGCCGTTGTCCTCCATGCGGGAACGAACGACATCAGGCTGCGGCAGACGGAGGTTCTGAAGAAGGACTACAGGAGCCTGATCGAGGCGGTACGCAGCACAGCGCCTGAGGCAACGATCATCGTGTCTGGACCGCTTCCCACGTACTGACTAGGACAAGAAAGGTTCAGTAGACTATTTGCTCTAAATGAATGGTTAATGTCATGGTGTAATGAACAGAAACTGCTCTTTGTAAATAATTGGAATCTGTTCTGGGAGCGACCTAGGCTCTTCCGTCCTGATGGCCTGCACCCCAGCAGAATCGGAGCGGCTGTTCTGTCGGACAACATCTCCATGACGTTGCACACCATCTGACTAGTAAGTCAAAGTCCAATTCACAGTCTTTGCTGTCCCAACTTAATTGATATAAGTAGTGTAGAACATTATATAGAAACTGTGTCTATTCCTCGTCTAGTGAGGCCAAACAATAAATCTAGTGTAGGATCTAGGAAAAGTCTTATTGTAATTAAACCAGAAAATCTAAATATCAGTGCACAAAAACAATTTCTAAAACTAGGTCTTCTAAACATTAGATCGCTCACACCTAAGGCGGTTATTGTAAATGAAATGGTCACAGATAATAGCTTCGATGTACTTTGCCTTACTGAAACCTGGCTTAAACCAAATGAGTATTTCGGTCTAAATGAGTCTACTCCCCCAGGATACTGTTATAAGCATGAGCCCCGTCTGATAGGTCGTGGCGGCGGTGTTGCAACAATCTATAGAGATATTCTCAATGTTACTCAGAAAACAGGTCACAGGTTTAATTAGTTTGAAGTACTTGTGCCAAATGTTACGCTCTTAGATGTAAGAAAGAAATCCCTATTATCTCTAGCCTTGGCTACTGTATATAGACCGCCAGGGCCCTATGCTGATTTCCTAAAAGAGTTTGCAGACTTTCTCTCAGATCTATTGGTCAATGCCGATAAAGCAATAATTGTTGGAGATTTTAACATACACGTAGATAACACAAATGATGCGTTAGGGGCTGCGTTTACAGATTTATTAAACTCCTTTGGGGTCAAGCAAAACGTCAGTGGTCCCACTCATCGTCTAAATCATACACTAGATTTAATTATATCATACAGAACCAATCCAACCAATATAGATATTATACCGCAAAGTGACGATCTCACTGATCATCACATGGTAACTTGTATAATACGTACTGCTGAAATTTGTCATGTTGCGCCGCGTTATAGACCAGGCAGAACAATCCTTCCAATCACTATAGATAGATTCTCAAATAGCTTACCTGATCTATCTCAGCTGCTCAGTGAACCCAAACAAACAGATGAACTAGAGGAAATGACCAGCAGTTTGAGCAACATTTTCTCTAGTACATTAGATATTGTTGCACCAATTAGATTAAAAAAGGTTAGAGAGAAAACTAAAGCACCATGGTACAATAGTACTACACATGCTATCAAGAGAGAAACTCGTAACTTAGAGCGTAAATGGAAACAAACTAATTTAGAGGTCTTTAGAATCGCGTGGAAAGACAGTGTGTCACGTTATAAAAAGGCTCTAAAAGCAGCCAGGGCTGAGCATCTCCGCAAACTAATAGAAAATAACCAAAATAATCCAAGGTTTTTATTTAACACCGTGGCTAGACTAACAAATAAACAGACATCACCCGAGCAAATTATTCCGTTACAGTATAGTTGTAATGATTTTATGAATTACTTCAATGAGAACATAGAAAGCATCCGAAATACAATTGTAAATGTACAATCCTCTATGGTGTCTTATGATTCAGCCTCAATTATCGCCCCTCAAGAACAACTACACCGCTTTACAACTGTAGGACAGGAAGAGCTAAATAAACTTATCATTGCATCTAAACCAACAACATGTTTATTAGATCCAATACCCACTAAACTACTGAAAGAAGTGTTACCTGTAGTGGAAGAGCCTCTTCTCAATATTATTAACTCTTTTATCTTTAGGTCATGTTCCAAAAATATTCAAGCTGGCAGTTATAAAACCTCTTATTAAGAAACCGCAATTAGATCAAAATAACTTAGCAAATTACAGACCCATTTCAAATCTTCCATTTATGTCTAAAATACTAGAAAAAATTGTGTCCGCTCAATTGTGCTCTTTCTTGCAAGAAAATGAGATATATGAAAAATTTCAGTCAGAATTCAGACCGCATCATAGCACAGAAACTGTGCTAGTTAAAATTACAAATGATTTACTTTTAGCTTCTGACCAAGGCTGTATCTCAATATTAGTTCTACTCGATCTTAGCGCTGCGTTCGACACTATAGATCACAAAATACTCTTGGATCGACTACAAAACTACGCTGGTGTTCAGGGACAGGCATTAAGCTGGTTCAGATCGTACTTATCGGACCGTTACCATTTTGTTTGTTTAAATGGGGAAAAATCGAAGATAACGTCAGTAGACTATGGAGTGCCGCAAGGATCGGTGTTAGGCCCTCTGCTATTCTCAATATATATGCTGCCACTTGGTAATATTATAAGAAAACATGGAATTAATTTCCACTGCTATGCTGATGACACTCAATTATATATTTCATCACGACCAGATGAAAACACTAACTCATCAAAATTGACAGAATGTCTTAAAGATATAAAATGCTGGATGACGTGTAATTTAAAACGGAGGTATTACTTATTGGTCCAAAAAACTACCCACAAAATCTCTTACAATACAACTTTAATTTAGAAGGATGTCCTGTTACCTTATCGACTACAGTAAAAGACCTGGGAGTTATACTAGACCGCAACTTGTCTTTCGAAAATCATATTTCATATGTTACAAGAACTGCCTTTTTCCACCTTAGAAACATTGCTAAATTACGTAACATGCTATCTGTTTCCGATGCAGAAAAGTTAGTTCATGCATTCATGACCTCGAGACTAGATTACTGTAATGCTTTATTAGCTGGTTGTCCTGCATCCTCAATAAACAAGCTACAGTTAGTGCAAAATGCAGCCGCTAGAGTTCTTACTAGGTCAAGAAAATATGATCATATAACACCGATTTTATCATCTCTGCACTGGTTACCTATTAAGTTCCGTATCAATTACAAAGTACTACTACTGACCTATAAAGCCCTAAATGGTTTAGCTCCTGTGTATTTAATGGACCTTCTATCGCCCTACAATCCATCGCGTTCGTTAAGATCACTAAATTCGAGGCTTCTGGTCATTCCTAGGATATCTAAGTCCACTAAAGGAGGGAGGGCGTTCTCACATTTAGCTCCTAAACTCTGGAATAGCCTTCCTGATACTGTTCGTGGCTCAGACTCGCTCTCCCAGTTCAAAACTAGATTAAAGACGCATCTCTTTAGCCAAGCATTCACATAATGCTTACCTTCTATTGTTGAATCAGATCGAATGCATTAATATTATGAACAGCAGCTACGCTAATTTTTTCCCATCTGCTTTTCTGCTGTTATCTCGGGACGCTAGTCCCGAGGTAAATAGCGTTCGTCAGCTCCAGTTTGTATCCAGACTCTCACGGAGACTTCAGATGCCCCAACACCTGCGATGAGACGACTCGACGCCTGTGAAGAGACGACTCAACGCCGGCGATATGTTATGCCCTAAATTAATACATGATGATTAACTAACTATATTCTTCTATGTACATTTCTGAAATGCACTTTCTGTAAAGCTGCTTTGAAACAATATGTATTGTGAAAAGCGCTATACAAATAAATTTGAATTGAATTGAATTGAATTAAAAGGTCGGAAGACTGCAGTTTCACCCGGAGCATTTGGAGATTTTTAGAGATTAGAGACTGGCCTATACACTCAATGAACAACATCTCAACACTAAATTATAAAGGCCTGTCCCATATAGACGCCTGTCTCAAATACAAGCCGGTGCAGTTCGATGATTTGGGTAAATAAAAGCCCGGGCTACTATTTGAAGTTTTACGGTATCACTCTGGTTAACCAATGAGCATAACATAAAGTAGTAATAACAATAAACAATACTACACACAGTCTGACAGAACCCTGGTTAACCACTGAGTTCACGTGAGGACTCACCTCAACACTGCTAGTAGCGATCGGTTCCAAACAAACCCTGGACAACCAGTGGGTATATGGTCCGATGCATGTCGATAATACAATTAACTATATTCCAAAATATTTCTCCCGAGACACAGCTGTAGCGGGGAGCAGTTGCTCACCAAAAACGCTGTGCACGCTCAAGCGAGATCTCTTCGCGAGAATGACAAAGAGAACGACCGTGACATGAACGGAGCGGATATACCTTCCGACACGTCATCGATCAGGGTCACAGGTGACAAATCAATGCGAGATTCTCGATATGGTTCGCGAGACGCGACTCCTTCCACTATGTTTGACCGTCTCTGGCGGTCTGTAACAGTAAAATAGAACAAACCCAGCTCATGACAAATTCTTATTGATATGATAGAAAATCTCATCACTTGACAATGAAATTGCATTTCCCCCAAAAATATGTATTGTATAAAAGTACAAAAAGAATCAATAAATTGTTACAACCAAAAATGTTAAGAGCAATTGAAAGCATTAAATGCTTTGCAATGTCCATTGCTAAATGAATCCTGACATAGCTTGAATAAGCGTTTCACAAGGCCATGTCATTGTGAGAATGAATGTGTAGTCCAGTGATCCACTCATGGCAGGTTAAGACCTCCAATGTAAGCTTTCCCCAGGAAGCGATGATAGATGGTGAACTTTCACCTCTAGGTCAGGAAGCTAAGTGACTCTGGCATGTCAGTACTTGCTCTGCTTGATTCATGTAGTATCTGATATCAGAGTTGTCCTTCATCAAGCCTTCTCTTTTAGAAAGATGTGTCATGTTCATAGTAGTGGGACAATTGTTAGTAACTACTGTGAAAGAGTCTGTCTTGATTTTTCATTATAACTGCTATGAATAAACCACATAGAAGATTCCACACATGGACAACTTTTGCTCCAACTGGCATATTCTGTGATCAGTGAAGACTGGACATGGCTGTACGATGAGGGGGGAAGGGGGAAGAAGACAGAAGTGTCAGAAGCATCTTGGAAGCCATAATTATGACGTAGCTTTTGGAATTCCTCTGGAGGCTCGCCTCTCTGGGATCTTTATA
Source organism: Rhinichthys osculus (assembly GCA_029959095.1). NCBI lineage: Eukaryota > Metazoa > Chordata > Actinopteri > Cypriniformes > Leuciscidae > Rhinichthys > Rhinichthys osculus. Next base: position 35,365,287 of record JARWKJ010000011.1, on the reverse strand, counting down.
CCTGTCACAAAGTCCAAGCTTTCTGCCTTCGGAACAATTCGAAATGTGCCAACAGACAAAGGGAGAAAAGAAAAACAAAGGTTCGGGAGATCAAGATTATAGAGTCAGTTTCCTCAAGCCTCTGTAAACGGTATCACCACCATTGAAGTAAAGATGCCATAGTTTTTATAGAGCTGTTATATTATTAGGGTGTCTTGCGATGCATTTCTGAAACAGGTTGGAAATGAATGACCTATCATTATAGAACCAGTCTGAACCCTTATCAGGACATTTCATCGGTCACAAATTGGCACATTTTATACATTCCCGTCCATTATGAAATATGAAAAGTCTGTGTGGAAAACATTTTTGAAAACCTTCGAGTCTGAAAGCTGATGTGAAATGTAAGGATTGTGCCAGCATACAATAGGAGAGAAGCAGAAGTCAAGTCAAGTCAAGTCACCTTTATTTATATAGCGCTTTTTACAATACAGATTGTATCAAAGCAGCTTCACAGTGATAACATGAAAATAATACAACAAAGTTTGTTTCTAGAAGAAAATTGTATCAACGTCCACCTTAAGTAAGGCAGATCAATAATATTGTTGAATATTAAATGTCCCCAACTAAGCAAGCCAAAAGCCAAGGCAACAGTGGCAAGGAACCAAAACTCCATCAGGTGACAGAATGGAGAAAAAAACCTTGGGAGAAACCAGACTCGGGGGGCAGTTCTCCTCTGGCCAACGAAGGAACAGTGTATGATTCGGGCAGCATTACAAGTCAGATTAGATCGGAACATTTAGAGTATTTATCCATTTCCATCTGGTTGGAAGTCGAAGTAATATGCACTTTTCACACAGTATTTTTTCAAGCTTTTGTATAATAATAGGACTTTATTAAATCTAAATGTGTTAAATATGTGATACATTTCATTGGAAACATCAGCGGCACAGTGGAATTGGCTTAAAATAAGTCATGATTTACTATTTCACAGAATTTATTGCTAAACTTCAATAGGCAATGTTTCAGTAGTTTTCTTTGGTTGCAGGCCTGCTTTTACACAATATTCAAATGATAAAGCCAGGCAAATGAAAAACTATTTTTTTTAACAAGGAGGCAAACAAGGGTATGTTTGTTCTGAGAGTGAGGAAAAAAATCTTAAAGTCAGATTTTGAATTTATGGGCTGGAATTACAAAATGTTATATCACAGAGACAGAAATAGACCTAAACAGATAAAGATACTGTATATCACTTACCGTGATTAGAATGAAATTTTAAGATGAATATTTTAATCTTTATTTGCCTGTCTATATGGTCAAGGTATACAACTGACGATGTACTTTCACATACATTTCCTATTGTCTGTTGCTACTTACAGTTAAAGGGACAATTTTTCCAAAAATTAAAATTCTGTCATACTCACCCTCATACTGTTCCAAACTTGCATGACTTTCTTTCTTCTTTGGAAGATAAAAAAAAATATATTTTGAACAATATTCATATACCATTTTGGTTACCATTAATCTCTGTTGTAAGTACAAAAAAACACTCAGACATTTCTTAGCTCTTTTCCCACCAAGTTTTTCCCGCAATCTATGTTTTCACTGTTATATGGGTGCTGTTACTGAAATAGTTCAGCATCTCCGGATCCAAAAACAAGCAAAGAAGAAGATCTGCATAAACTAGAAGGCGCAAATAAAAGTTGCTTACGCACAAGTAAAGCTAACGTGATAACCAAACATTCAACAGCATGTAAATCAAAACTGTCTAATGTTACAGAGAAAAATGTTGAACCCACAAAGAGGTATGTGCAAGCTTTGGGGGTGTTGATGGAAATCGATTTACTAAATCGATGTTTTGATCTACGAAATCTTTGTCAAAAACACGATTTTCTCATCTTGAAAATATCTTCTTTTGTGTTCCACAGAAGAAAGAAAGTCATACAGATTTGGAACATCATGAGGGTGAGTAAATGATGACAGAATTTTAATTTCTGGGTGACCTATACCTTTAATTTCTGGGGGGGAATTATAGAAAAAAAAACACATTTATCCTTTTATTGTTAACATTTTCCCATCTTTATCTAACAGTAAACTACCTGCTGGTGAGGTAGGTACAACTAAGCCATTGTTTACTCAAAGTGTGCTATTAGATAAGTGTGCATAAACCCTCCGAACAGAGATGGCAGATCAATCATTGATGTTTACAGAAGAATTGTGAGAGGGGGAAGGTATGGGTGAGAGTGCTGCTGCTCAACAAAAGGCCTGTAAGCTGATTGAGCCCCCAGTTAAGCCTCCTCCCCAAGGATCCAGGCGGGAAGTCGAGTAAAGTTGGTGTCCGCTGCTGCCCTTCCTCTGCCTCAGGCAGGGTCATAAAGACCCCCTCCTTCAGGCTTCATGCGATCGCATGCTCCCAATCACATAGGCAATGGCTGCAGATGAGGCATTCATGTGTCTGCTTACACACTCAAATGAGCAAATGCATGACCCACACCATTGCCAGTATAGTGAAGGAAATTGTAGGGTGCAAGTATTTCTTCAAACCACCTCTGGAATGATCTCTTTAGTGTTTTATGAAACTGCAAATCAATCATAATATCTCTCGAAAATAGTTTCAACATGTTAATATGACAATGTTAATGTATTTGGGATTGACAGACTAATCTGTTATGCATGCTGCTGCAGAGCAATATGGATTTCTACCACCAACAGACACGCTTCTGTGAGCAATTATGCTGCTGCATGAATAGGCATACATAAATCCCGTAGCTGTCATGCTGAACTGACAACAGGAAGCAATCGCGAGTTAAACAGTTTATTTAAAGCACACACACAAAGTCCAGGACACAGTAAGCCAGTTGGTGAAAGGTGACGCAGGGACTTCGATGGTCAAATCCGGTGAAGTGAAGACAGACGGTGAGACGACCCAAATCCACACGGAAGACGACGAACAGGAACACCAGGCAGGAACACGAACCAGAAGACAAGAAAACATCAAACAACGATCTGACAAAGATGAGAGAACAGCGGTGAGTTTATGAAGCGTGGTGAGATGAACTGCAGCTGGTGATGTAATGATGAACAGCTGGAGCGGATCAGGTAATGACATACAGACACGCCCCTTGCACACGTGCACTCATACAACAACATAAACACAAGACTAGAAGGAACCAGCGAATACGTCTACCGTGACAGTACCCCTCCTCCTAAGAACGCCTCCTGGCGTTCTCAGACTCCCTTACCTGCCGATTGTAATCATCGATAAGGGAGTGATCCAGGATGTCTCTAGCAGGAACCCAACTTCTCTCCCCGGACCGTAACCTTCCCAGTCCACCAAGTACTGAAATCCGCGTCCCCTCTGCCTAGAGTCCAGAATAAGGTTGACCGAATATGTGGTCTCCCCATCTACGAGCCGCGGTGGGGGAGGAACCGGGACTGGCGGATTAATGTGAGAATGAAAAACGGGTTTGATTTTAGATACATGGAACACGGAATGAACCCTCCTGTAAGCAGTAGGTAATTTGAGGCGGACTGCCACCGGACTAATAATCTTGGTGACAGGAAACGGGCCAATAAATTTGGGTGCAAGTTTATTAGAAACGGTGCGAAGAGGAATGTTCTTAGTTGAAAGCCACACTTTTTGACCAACGACGTATACGGGAGGCCTTGACCTGTGGTGATCGGCCTTGGCCTTGGTGCGCACCCCCACCTGGAGCAGAGTCTCCCGGGCTCTAGTCCAGGTGCGGTGACACCTCTGGACAAAGGCGTGAGCGGAGGGAACCGCAACCTCGGATTCCAGACTGGGAAAAATAGGTGGCTGGTAACCTACACTACACTCAAACGGAGATAGGCCCGTCGCTGACACTGGCAACGTGTTGTGTGCGTACTCCACCATAGACAGTTGTTGGCTCCAAGAAGAAGGATTTCTGGAAACCAAACATCGCAACATTCTCTCCAGATCTTGGTTGGCTCTCTCTGTTTGACCATTGCTCTGGGGGTGAAACCCAGAAGACAGACTAACCGTCGCCCCCAGTAATTTACAAAATTCTCGCCAAAATTTGGACACAAACTGGGGTCCCCTGTCGGAAACCACGTCTATCGAGAGGCCATGTAACCGAAAGACATGATCTACGATCGTAGCCGCTGTCTCCTTAGCTGAGGGTAATTTGGGTAAGGGAATGAAATGTGCTGCCTTCGAGAATCGGTCCACCACAGTCAAAACGACTGTGTTACCCTGGGAGGGTGGGAGGGCGGTAATAAAATCTAGAGCGATATGGGACCAGGGTCTCGAAGGCACCGGCAGCGGCTGAAGTAGCCCATCTGGAGGTCGATTGGAAGACTTACCAGTGGCACAAACAGAGCAAGCCAAAACAAAATCGTGAATGTCACGAGCCATAAGTGGCCACCAGAATCGTTGCTTGACTAGAAACCCAGTGCGATTTATTCCTGGATGACAAGCTACGTTGGAGCTGTGACCCCACTGGATAACGTCAGACCGTAAGCCCTCCGGCACAAATAATCGGTACGGTGGACACCCGGGCGGAGGCGTTACCCCTTCTAAGGCTTCTTTGACCTTCGCTTCGACCTCCCATGTGAGTGTTGAAACAAATACGGTTTCGGGTAAAATACACTCGGGAGTGGACGGGCGTTCAGAAAAATCAAATATTCGAGATAGTGAATCGGGTTTGATGTTCTTAGATCCCGGACGATATGAGAGAGAAAAATCAAAACGACCGAAAAAAAGTGCCCACCGAGCCTGCCTGGAGTTCAATCTTTTGGCAGTTCTGATATATTCGAGGTTCTTATGATCAGTCCAGACGATAAAAGGTACCCCTGACCCTTCTAACCAGTGGCGCCACTCCTCCAACGCCAACTTGACTGCCAACAACTCTCTGTTACCAATGTCGTAATTACGTTCGGCTGGAGATAAACGATGGGACAAAAACGCGCAAGGATGCATCTTGTCGTCTACAGGTGAATGCTGAGATAACACCGCCCCTACTCCCACCTCTGATGCGTCGACCTCCACCACGAACTGACGTGATGAATCAGGGGTGATGAGAATGGGGGCTGAAACAAAGCGGCCTTTAAGTTTCTTAAACACAGTCTCAGCTGTGTCGGACCACCTGAACGCAGTTCTGGGGGAGGTCAAGGCGGTCAGAGGTGCGACCAGCTGGCTGAAGTTGCGAATGAATCGCCGGTAAAAATTGGCGAATCCCAGAAACCTCTGCAGGGCCTTGCGGGAATCTGGACTTGGCCAATCTACCACAGCCTTAATCTTCTCAGGGTCCATCCGCATCCCCTCAGACGACACGATGTTCCCTAGAAAAGGAACAGACTGTGCATGAAAATCGCATTTCTCCGCCTTGACAAAAAGCCCATTCTCTAGCAACCTCTGAAGCACTCGTCGGACGTGCTGCACATGCTCCTGGAGAGATGAAGAAAAAATCAATATGTCATCCAGGTAGACATATATGAACTGATCGATCATATCTCGCAACACGTCATTGACCAGTGCCTGGAAAACTGCTGGGGAGTTGGACAGCCCGAACGGCATGACCAAATATTCAAAGTGCCCCCTAGGGGTGTTAAAAGCAGTTTTCCACTCATCACCCTCCCTGATGCGGACCAAATGATAAGCGGTACGTAAGTCCAATTTTGTGAAGATGGATGCTCCCTGCAACCTCTCGAAGGCTGAAGACATCAACGGCAAAGGATAAGTATTCTTTACCGTGATGTTATTCAGCCCTCGGTAATCAATGCAAGGTCGCAGAGAACCATCCTTCTTCCCCACAAAAAAGAACCCTGCCCCCGCTGGAGAAGAGGAAGGGCGAATGAACTTGGTTGCTAGAGAATCAGAAATATATTTCTCCATAGCCTCTCTTTCGGGAATCGAAAGCGAATATAACTTGCCCTTAGGCGGAGACTTACCTGGGAGTAAATCTATTGCACAGTCGTAGGGACGATGCGGAGGGAGAGAAGCAGCACGAGACTTACTGAATACTTCCTTCAGGTCCAGATACTCCGCGGGCATGTTAGACAAATCCCCTGCTTCCTCCTGAAACACAGAAACAGGTACAGACGAACAAGCAGACACGAGACAAGACCTATGACATTCCTGACTCCACTCCAGAACAGATCTATGTATCCAGTCCACTCTGGGGTTGTGTTGAATGAGCCATGGGTGTCCAAGAACAACGGGTGCCAGTGGTGAGTCCAGAATAAAAAATGAGATGGTTTCCGTGTGATTGCCAGAGGTGATGAGAGTGATTTCTTCGGTGGATAATGAGATGGTGGGAAGTTCTTTTCCATTGAGTGCGTGAACTGCAATCTGCTGTGTGAGGGGTTTGAGGGGAATCTGAAATCTGCGTGCGAAATTATGGTCCATAAAATTACTTCGGCCCCCGAATCCAACAGTGCTTGACAATCGTGCTGGTGGACTGACCATCTTAGTCTTACCAAGAGGAGAGTGGAGGTAGATCTTGTCGTGGATGAGGTCTTCCTGGCGGAGATCCCACCCGATAGTAGCCTCATGTTTACTATCGGGCTGGGCCTTTTACCGGACAGTTGTAGGCGTAGTGTCCGGCTCCTCCGCAATAAAGGCAAAGGCCCTGGGACCTCCGCCTCTCCCTCTCCTCCCGGGAAAGCCGAGCTCGACCCACCTGCATGGGCTCGTGATCGTAGATGGGGCTGACCACGTCCCTGCCGCTGGATCGTGGACCGTCGAAAGCCTCAAATGTGCGGGTGGACGTAGCTCGACGCTCGACTCTGGACAGCCGAGCGTCCACCCGCAGGGCCAGGTCAATGAGTCCGTTGAGGGTGGTGGGAAGATCCAGGGCGTAGATCTCCTTCTGGCGTGGTCAGCCAGCCCATGCAGGAACATGTCCCACTGCGCCTCCTCGTTCCATCCACACTCCGCCGCCAAGGTCTGAAATTCAATGGAAAACTCGAAAACTGATTTTCTTCCTTGCCGTAGTTCGGCCAATGCTCTGGCCGCCTCTCTTCCCGTGACCGCTCGGTCAAAGACCTGTCTCATCTCGGCGGCGAGGGTCTGGAACGAGGCACAGCATGGATTTTGGTTCTCCCACACCGCTGTTCCCCAGAGTGCCGGTCTCCCAGTCAACAGCGTCAGTACGAACGCTACCTTGGCCTGCTCAGTCTGAAAAGTACGAGGTTGAAGTGCAAAGTGCATTGAACATCGTGTAAGAAATGCTCTACAATGTGAAGGTTCACCTGAATAGGCCTCTGGGATGGGTAGCCGGGGTTCTGACTGGGAGGGGCTTCCTGGTGGTGCGGGGGGAACGGCCGGTGTGGGTGGCGCAGTGGGAGGTCGAAGGCGCTGGATCTGCTGGGTGAGCTCGGACACCTGCGTCACCAGGGCTTGAACTGCTCGGCCCGTATCGCCGATCTCCTTCTCTTGAGAATCCATTCTTCGGATACTGTGATGAATAAATACCTCGAGTGAGGATGAAGAGGCGCTCGCTGCTTCCATTCCTTGGTCAGATCGTTCTGTCATGCTGAACTGACAACAGGAAGCAATCGCGAGTTAAACAGTTTATTTAAAGCACACACACAAAGTCCAGGACACAGTAAGCCAGTTGGTGAAAGGTGACGCATGGACTTCGATGGTCAAATCCGGTGAAGTGAAGACAGACGGTGAGACGACCCAAATCCACACGGAAGACGACGAACAGGAACACCAGGCAGGAACACGAACCAGAAGACAAGGAAACATCAAACAACGATCTGACAAAGATGAGAGAACAGCGGTGAGTTTATGAAGCGTGGTGAGATGAACTGCAGCTGGTGATGTAATGATGAACAGCTGGAGCGGATCAGGTAATGACATACAGACACGCCCCTTGCACACGTGCACTCATAAAACAACATAAACACAAGACTAGAAGGAACCAGCGAATACGTCTACCGTGACAGTAGCAGACCAAGGCAGGTGGAGCTGGAGGAGTTGGAGGGTTTCAGACAAACTTTGAAAGCGCACTGAACCAGGCTATTTTAAATGTTGAGCAAGCAATCGCCATTGGCTGTAGGATCTGCAGAGGCCAATCAGCTTGTGCTGTGTATAAATGATGTGATGACTGAACTAGATATTTGTATCTTTGTTATCCACCTTATTTGTAACATAAGAGTGGACACAGCCATTTGTAACTTGAATGTGCGAGGCTTCCTGTGTCATCTGCTTTTCTGAAAAAAGAAGTCAGAATTGTGGCTATATATCACGCAATTCTGACTTTATAACTCACAATTGCAAGTTTACATCTCAGAATTGCGAGTTATAAAGTCAGAATTGTGAGATAAACTCGCAATTGCCAGAAAAAAGGCCAGATTTTTGCCTTTTATTTCGAAGATACTGGAAAAAATTGTGCATGCACAGCTTAATGACTTTTTAACGAGGAATAACATCGCCGATAGATTCCAGTCAGGTTTTAGAGCTGGTCATAGTACAGAATCTGCTCTTTTGAGGGTCTCTAATGATATCCTACGAGGTGTTGATTCTGGAAACCGTGTTGTTTTGCTTTTGTTAGATCTTACAGCGGCATTTGATACAGTTGATCATAACATTCTCATTGGTCGTCTTAGGAATCAGGTTGGTATTCAGGGCTTAGCCCTGAAATGGTTCTCTTCCTATTTGAAGGATAGGACTTTTTCAGTCAGTTTAGGGGATTATTTTTCTTCTGTTGCCCCTCTTGTGTGTGGGGTTCCACAGGGCTCTATACTGGGACCAATTTTATTTTCCCTTTATATGCTCCCTCTAGGCTCGATTTTTGAGAAATTTGGGATTCAGTATCACCTGTATGCGGATGATTCTCAAATTTACTTACCACTGAAACATGGGCATAAATGTGCCATTCAGTCTCTCCGTGCATGTTTGGCCGAAGTTAAGTGTTTGCTTGCGAATAACTTTCTCCAATTAAATGAGGATAAGACCGAGATGATTTTATTTGGAAATAAGGGCTGTGTGGATGATGACTGCCTGGGGTTGTTTCCTGGGAAAAAATTGTCTAGCGTGAGGAACCTTGGTGTCATTTTTGACTCTGAGCTTAAATTTGACCGGCAAATCAATGCTGTCGTTAAGAATAGTTTTTTCCATCTTAGATCAATTTCTAAATTGAAATCTATCCTTTCTTTTGACGATATGGAGAAGGTTGTTCATGCCTTTGTGTCATCCCGTTTAGATTATTGTAATGTATTGTATCTGGGTGTGAGTCAGGCTTCTCTCTTCCGCTTGCAGCTCGTTCAGAACTCAGCTGCCAGACTTTTAACGGGCACTAAGAAGAGAGAGCACATTACTCCGGTTTTAATTAAATTACATTGGTTACCCATACGATACAGAATTCAATACAAAGCTTTGTTGTATGTTTTTAAGTCTCTGCATGGCCTAGCACCTGAGTATGTTACTGATTTAATCAGCCGCTGTCAATCAAGTAGATCTCTGCGCTCTAATGACCAATTGCTTCTCATGGTTCCGCGATCCCGTTTAAAATGTAAAGGTGATCGGGCATTCTCTGTTGCAGCTCCTAGGCTCTGGAATGACCTTCCTCTGTCTGTAAAAACTTGTCCTTCATTGGGTGCTTTTCAGAGTGCGCTTAAAACTTACTTGTTCTCTTTAGCATTTGACAATGCTTTGTAAGTTTTTATGTCATATGTTTGCATTGTTTTTATGTCTTTGTTTTTACTTTTTTACCTTCTGTACAGCACTTTGGTTCCACTTGTGGTTTTGAAAGTGCTCTATAAATAAAGTTGAGTTGAGTTGAGTTGAGTTGAGATTTTACGTTTGATAAACCAATCCGAACGTGAATAGAGTTCCATGGCTGAATTATTTGTTTATGTACCTATACATTAAAAAAAATCAGTGTAGAAACAATTTTCAGTCAGAAAATGAATGCTTTCTAATCCTAGTAAAGAAAACAGAGACACATCAGGTACATTGAATTAAACATTCAATTTTGAAATAGTCTTTTTTTTTAAGTATACTCCAATCTTGTTTTTATCTACAACTTTGAAAAAAAATCATTGTTTACAGTGTAGCGGTTAATCGAAATCGGAAGTCTCACACTCTCAGAAAGTAGCTTACTTTCGTGTCCAAAAATAAGGTGGATAAGAAGGCTGTAGTGATTTGTAAACCATGTTTGGTAGAAAATGAAAAGAGTTTTACCATGTTAACCTGTTAAGTATTCAAACATTCATTCCTATTGGGATTCATATCTGCAGGCAAATGTGAACAAAGCTGGTCTCAAGACAAAGAGATAGAGTGAGAAACTCTTCAGTCTTACATGCTCTTTCCTGAGCAGTGCCAATTATTTCCCCATCCATTGACTGACAGCAGTGAATGTGGGTCACGAGGCACACAATCTTCTCTTGATTGACAACTAGTAAATACAGCATTGAGGAAAGGTTTTAATGATCCTCCGAGATCTCAGACCAACCACAATGTGCTATTCATCTCTAATGAGGAGTAAGTGTGTCACAGTGCGTTGGCTTGTTGTCTTTGGACCTCCACGATGATAAATTTAGCATCCTTTAGGGGCAGTGTTGTGGGATCAAATCTACAAAACCCACTGAAATCCAAGTCTTGCCTTACATAACAAAAGCCTTTCCATAATTCATGACACTGACCCGAATCGCCCCATCTCATTTTCCAGGTTCCCATTGTTTCCGGCCGCATCGTTGTCCCACCTCCCACACCGAGAGTGTGTCCGTCCTGGAGCGTTCCAAAACGGATGACATCAACCCCTCTCCTGATCGACAGTGCAAGCGAGGTAAAGGGTCACATGGCAGCATCACTGAGTCTATTGTGCTGCAGTGGGAAAGCCACACGGACTGTAATGAGCTGGAGGGCTTGGCTGTAATCTGCCAACACTGCTGCAATATAAATCACAGCATAAAAAAACACTCTATAATAGCACATTGTTCGAGGCCAGTAAAAGCTGGGGTCCAAGGCACTATTTTCACGTTTGGAATGAAAGTGCATTTTTGGCGCATTGTACTGGGCTTGTAAAAAACGCTCTTTTCACGAGTCAGGTGAGTTTACGCAGCAAGAGTATGCTTTCATGTTGCAAAGACATAGTGAGTCTTTCCAGCATAGTGAGAGCTTTATAACCTGCTGATGCACACATATCTTTTTCTCCACCGTCACGGTTCCTGGAAAAAGCTCGAACATTCCTGGTCTCCTTCGCGCCGAGCACCCTTCTCTGCTTCCAACTCACTAGGCATCCTGGGCCCTCTCCATTTCACCTGGGATCATCTGAGCCCCCTGGAATGTGGGATTAATGGCCCTCTACGTTTAAGATATCCGAGATGGCACGTTCTCTTATCAGTAACACCCATTCATCATGATGTGAGTGGTCAGAAGCACGTTAGGAAGTAGATTGTAGAAATCGCTTATTAAAAAAGTCACCACCGAATTAGAAGACGGAGCCTTTCATTTTGTAGATGTAGCACTAGTCCAAAATGACGAGGGGCCGATGGGATTAGCAAGCTAAGCAAAACAGAAATTGATGCATTTCAATATGATAGCTCACATTTTAACAGACCGTCACTGCCAAGAGGGAATTAATAAGCACTCTTGCTGACAGCCTCATGCAATCTGTGCGCAAGGCTGGCATTTTCCAGCAACACAGTGAGCGAACGCAAGACATAAATTACAGCATGATTAAAGACCCTCCTGAGAGATGTTTATGTATTTTATGCATGGTTATGGTCAGCTTCATCCCCGTTTATGCGGATGTGATTGCCTTTAATTATTGAGAGCCATCTGATAATGCCAGATGACTGCACCTCTTCTTTTAAATTATGATGTAGACGTCACGTTGATACGGCATTAAAATAAATATAGGTTATCTTTTAGTTCGGTAATAGCACATTTCAGGCTGCCGCGGTGCGCTCGCTCTCTCTATGAGACACGCTTTTGAGCATCTCAAAAGTACAAAATATACGGGTAAACCTTTTCGGCGCTCCAGTCGTCTGTGGTGACACGCGTCATTACGAGGTTGCGGTCTGTGTGGAAGCGCTGATTGGTGGATACCGAGGGTGTGCGCGCATCATGCGCTGGCTTTCTTACAGACCCCGAATCCCTGATTCAGTCCATGCTACGAGGTAGGCATAAGCTAAACCACCGCACCAAACAGGTAAAGCACACCGAGTCTCTCCTAAATGCCATACATCCCCAATATAGCGGAGTATGGGCATGTTGTGCTGTGCACCTCTTGAAGCCACAAAATCATTCGCTCTTTCATTTAAAGCAAAGCTTAGAGAACTGAAATACCAGATTTTAATTTACTGGCGTTCTGTTGTGAATAATCTTGCCAACAGTATTTGAAGTGCTAAATAGGCTATAAAAACTAAGACAGTCTAACCATGTTTTATTCTCCTCTCACCGCGAGAGTGTTGACCAAGTATTTGTCTGCAGCTTCATTGCTGTTCATCTATTTTTCGCCTACGGGTGGCCGCACAAGAAACCGTTTCAATTCTCAGTATGGCAAACCGTTGAAACAAATGAATTCCTTTGATATGCCATTGTCATTAGGGGCCAGTAATTATTGTATCTATTTAGAAACTGTGTATTGCACTTGTTGGCCTGAGATCTTTAATCATAATATTTCATTTTAATTGAAATATAAAGTACCCATTCTAACTAGTCATATATGAGAAGTGAAGTAGTGAGAGAAGAAATAGTAACGTGTGTCTCATAATCATTTGCTGGTTTATTATTGCTTATATATATATATATATAAGCAATAATAAATTATATATATATATATATATATATATATATATATAAGCAATAATATATATATATATATATACAGTGGTTAAATTGGGCCGGGGCTCTCCGGGGCTCAGCCCCGGCACATAAGCCTGCTCGTTTGCAGTCAGTTGCCTACTGGAAATTATGTCACATACAATTTGATGAAAGTGATGCTTTTGAAAACATATTTCTGACAATAAATGAAAGATTTTTGAAATGGCATGTCTATTTTGTCTCGGCGGAGCTGAGATGAGAACAATCGGAACACGGCCGTATTTGTTCAGCTGCTTAATCTCGTTGTCAGTCGACCATGATCGCGCACCGCTCGCGCATGCGCATCTGACACGGATACGCAGCAATAATGAATGTTCCTGGGAGACCGTGGTTGAGCCAAGGGGGTAATCCATCGACCGGAAGTTGAAGTTGGCCGGGTGCCGCCATCTTGTAGCAGAACTTCATTTGCGTTAGCATTTCCATTGACTCCCATTCATTTTGGCGTCACTTTGACAGCGAATAACTTTACATCTGAGGCGTTTAAAGACTCAATTTGTCCATTATTTATTTCTAAAGAAACACGACAATGTATAAAAGGCTCCATTACCTTCTATGTTACGTTATGGCCCCGTAGAAACAGATTTAGTAAAAATAGGCTAACGATTGCGTCATAACCACTCGACTCTCTGTCGCGCTGTACAGAAATTACCGTATAGACAGAAGTAGAAACTCGCGCGCAATCGGGGGGACGTCGAGGCATAAAGTCAAGGGAGAAGCCCATAGAGAGTTGTAAAGCTGCTCCTGCTGCGAGCTCATGGACAGCTAATACTCACGATCTCCGGCTCTGCAAGTTTCGGAAGGGAATGATTCAGATTCCTCTTGGCACAGCTACTAGAAGATTAACGTCTGTCAGACAGGTTGCTCACGTCATCAAGCTTAGTTTGAGTCGGTTTGAGTCTGCGCGTCAGGAACGGAAGTGCTTTAAAAATCGCTAAAAATGGGCTTCAACTGTCTCAACTGAGTTCCAATGAGATGGCTCTGTCCATTTCTTTTACTGTCTATGGGTTGAGCGGGATGTGGATGTTCCAGAAATGTAAAAAAAAAAAAGAAGTGCCCTGGCCTTGAATGACAAGGTAAGGAAAATAAGACTAAATCAAAATTAAATAACCAGGACTAGGTTGACCATGTGATTTTTCTCAGGAGATGTTTTGAGCATTTTACTTCAGATACCGGATTATCAGCAAACTGCCAAGAGAACTGCTAATTCAACGGCTGGCTACTTAAAATAAACTAGCAATCTATTCAGTCAGCATATTTGTATTTGATCTGTGTGAATTACAGAAATATAAGACTTGCTAGACCTCGCCATCTCTGTTCGAAATCTGCAATTGCAGTTATTCGCGGAATTATCAACTTTACGTGGGTTGTGTAATGAGGCAACCACTGGAGCCAGAAATCAAAACTTTGCCTTTTTATGTGTGTGTGTGTGTGTGTGTGTGTGTGTGTGTGTGTGTGTGTGTTGTCGTAGTAAAGAGAGAGAATGGGAGAAGGAAGTTTGTATGCGGTGGACCTGCACAAAACTCTCCAGAAAGTGCTATTTAATGGTTTATTTTTCCCAAAAAAAAAATTCCCGGGGGGGGCATGCCCCCGGACCCCCCTAGGGAGAGCAACCCTTCATAATAAATCCCAATTTAACCCCTGTATATATATATCAATTGATCAGTAAATCAATATATGTATAGTGTATATATCACTGTAAAAAAGTTGCACCCTTAAATTTTTAAGTTCAATCAACTTAGATGTTTAAGTCATTTCAACTTAAATTACATTAAACTGACTAAAAAATTTGTTGAATCTTGTATTACTTGTAAAAAAGTTTAAAGTTGCTTAACTTGTTTTAATGAGTTAAAGCAATGTAAAAAGATGTCACAACTTATTGATCATATAAATATAAACAATCTCAACACACCATAACATAACATAAAAAAGGAAACCAGCATGACATAAAAAGCATTTTGCAATGGTAGGTAGGCCTATCTAATAAATAGTTAATAGTGAAATTTAAATAGATAGGCTAGATACTATTGGAATAAGTAACTCTAATTAAAACACAAGTATTAGTAACATAAAATTGCCATATTCACAGTTTCTCAGTAGTCCCACATCCACGAGGATGGCCTGCATCTGATTTGAGGCATGTTTCTCATTTGCAATAAATTTGCATGACTTGTTGTGGATCCCATTAGAGTATTGCCGAAAACCATAGTCACCAAAGAGTAAATCAAGATAGATATGTTCTGTGTAATTCTCAAAATTTTATAATGAGAAGAGTAGGTGATTTATTGCTAGCGAAAACATTCATTGCATGAACTTCATTGCAATCATTATAAAATGAGGCTCAATTACAACTAAGCCTTGATTCAATTGTGTGTCTACATGCTGCTATGTGTGTGTCAGACTCTGATATGCACACGTCTATATGCCTTTTGTGTTGCTTTGTCTAAGTATGGCAGCTGTCTATGGGGGTGGTTTGAATGATGCAATCCCTGCCATCCATTAGCAAATTTGTCCCATTTTCTGCACTGTGTGGAGTTGGCACATTGTGACAACGGGACTATATAATTCAACTGAGTTTTCAAAAACTGCAATGTAAAAAGTCACATTATCATTATGTCCTTTTTTCATGTTCATCTGCTGGGTCACCAATATACCAGCAGTAAGAACAGAATGTGCCATTCACTGTCAATGTCCCGGGTTTGGGGAATCCGGATATCTTACTCCTTTATACATCTCCTTGATGTATATTAAGATCACTGAGCATTTTCTGCACATTGTCGTATAATGTTTACTTTTTTCAAATGTTTGAATTTATTGTAACACACTGTGTGTTATGTTACAATATGTTAACACACATAATATGTTCTAGTTTGAAACAGACTTTGTTTTAGTTTATTAGGGCCCGAGGCACCGAGCACCGATGGTGTGAGGACCCTCTTGGAATTGCTCCGTTTTTCCATGAATGTGTTCTATAATACCTGATACTCTATCCAAATAATTTATAAAGAATCGATCAAAATTATAGTTGCAATCTATTTAATGCTTATATGCAGCATGGAAGTAGCCTACAAACTCTTACGCTTAAATATTACATATGAAATTGCAATCATCTATAGCCAAAGCAATGATAAACACTATTTTTATTTCAGTTGTATCAAATTTATTTCATGGTAACGAATAGTAGCCTATTAGTGTGCATAGAAATACCATTTTATAGCCTGTCCTATACACTACACTTTATTTGATTTATTAGAAATGCATGGATTGTAAATGCAACATTTAATATATGCATTTTCTCGTCGATCAATTTCAGTATTGATATATATGGATTGTCTGAAGACTCGCATGTTCTTGTCCTTACAACAGCCTGATGCCTCATAAGCAGCACTTGTAGAGTAAATACCAACCCACTCGTCATTTTACAAGCTTTAGTTTATGGCAAGTAGAGACAACTTTCGCCAGACACACCCCTAAAACTTGGACGTGGTGGTCTGCGTCTCTGATTGGTCGGGAAGCACGACTGACAACACCTGCTTAACTCCTTCATCCAAATTGACACCCGGACTCTAGGAAATATATCCAGCATCCCGTCTCCACTCTCACACGCTCTCTCTGTCACCTCGACCAGTATCCACACCAGATCCCAGGCTGACAGCCTGTCGTTATTTATCGAGAAAACTGAGCGTAGAAATGTTGATCAAATGTACACTAGCCTTGCTACTTGTCTCCGTCTTGGGGGAAGTGGTAGGAACGGATAATGTTGATGTTCACGAGAGTCACCCCGAGAAACCGGCCAGTCAGAAGGGACGTCTCTCCTTGCAAAATACAGGTAAGAGAATGCAAGTGTTGTGCAGCTGTGCTCAAAGCCCGAAGTGAGTCTTGTGTGTGCGGGCACGTGAGCGCGGGGTCAGAGCGCGATTTAAGCGCTAAACCGGCCAATGCACATCTTATCACGCGCTGCGCTAACGTTAACGTTACGTTTTTCGATTACGCAGGAAGACGAGATCTCGTAAATCCCTAGCACACGTAGAGAAATCCAATATCTTCGTAAACTATTAATAGCATGGCACAAGGTATGCAAAGATATTCGGTGACATTACTGTCAGGTTCGCGTGTGTGTCTTATTTTCGAGCGCAGAGTGGATTAGTGTTTGCCTACGACACCCTCTGCTTGCAGGCTATTATTATTAAGTGGCGATTCAAAGTGATCTCTATATAGAGCATCAAATAGCCTATAGACGTGCCCAACTTGTGTTGCATTGCGCGGACAAGCAAGTTAAACCTGTAATGTGGATCTGAGTGATGCAATGGCTTTACATGTTGCACTAGAGGTGGGTCACACTTAAGTTAACCTTTCTCACGGCAGCAGGGCGATTCAATCCCATCCATACATTACGATGAAATAAGGCTGTCAAATCAGGGATCAGAGGTTGACAACTTTCGCACAGGACTGACTGATTCAGAGTAGGTTCGTGTAGTTCCACGTAAGATCCATGTCCATTCCCAACACAAGCTAGCACTGCAACAGCTCATTTTACCTGTGCACCTCCATAAAAGCAGATCCATTGCAATACATTATGTAAAAGCAGGCAATATTGGATAGTATTCATATACAAGACTCTCTCATATACCGTTTTGTCCAGCTATACTTTAGGAATACTGAACATGAATCTTTAGGTGAAATATTTTGGAATGCGCTTTAAATTGGAATATTTAGGTACACTGTAAACTATATATTAGAAATACTATTTCAGTTAGAATATATAAGAATACTCTGTGATTTAGAATCTTTCTCTGAAAATAATGCACACTCATATATTGAACATTAACAAAATAGTAGGCCTATGTTAGTACTTATGAAGAGGAGATTCATTGAAGGAAATCAGAGTACGATGTTTTTACTTAATGTGTTTGGCAGTCAGATTGGCACAAATAATGTGATGTTAGAGAAAGACAAATAATCTGTCTGTATTTCAATTTTATCATCAAAGTCGCTTTGCTCAAAGCATGAGTGGCCATTGTGAGATCCTTAGAAATAACATTTTAAAATAGTGCAATGTTTATTGTGATTTCTGCAGAGCTTTTTTACTTTTCATGAACTGTTTTGCCTTTAGCTTTGGCTTTATACTGACACAATGGGGTTTCAATTTTACAAGTTGAATTAACTATTTTCCTTGCATTAGAGTAAACTATTTTGTTTCTTATTACAGCACAGTATTTCTTCATTTTAAAATAAAAGTCCTTAAATTGCCAATATACATAATGTTTGTATTACCCTCTGGTTGCTGTTGTACAACTAAAATGTTTAATAAATATCGTTCAATGCAGGACAAACAGGCAGCCTTTCTCTCACTGCTGTTCTGTAATAGGACACGACCAACAGACACATCTCAAACTGTAATTTTATAAAAACTGCTGATCTGATCATAAAGTCATGATGAATACTACTGAATCTCTGTTTTTGTGAGTTGATCTGATCTATCATGAATTGATCTAATGTATCAAATACATGGCATTCGCAGATTTCGCACTCTCTAAATCAGCAAGTAAAGTGTTGTGCCTCAGTTTAGCAAAAACACTTTCCTAAATATTAGTACAGTTATTGGTGAATCAGAACTGCCTTTATCAGTTCTGATTAAAAGTCAAAAGACGCTTAATGCTGCCCTTTAAATGTGCGTTGGAGATATAAGTGGAATTGGTGAGAGAGTGTGACTTATTCATTTTGATATTTCCATGTGCTATTTGCTTGTCTCTATTTTCCAAAAACTCAGTAGTCATTTTTAATATCCTCAGAAAGGTAAAAGCAATCTTGTCCTGCCCTATATACGGTTAACCTTCCTTTCCCACATCTCAGACAGTTACTGCAAGATGCCTCCCAGTTTGATGGACTTTAATAGCATACCTTAATTACCACAGCGCTCTCTCTGCTAAATTTGTCCCCTAAATACAGTTCTTCGATTTTCACAGCAGAAACAAAGCCCGAAAATAGGCCTCAGCGTTCATGTGTGTGCATGATGTAAAAGGTTGTCAAGTATATTTCTAAAGCAATTTTATTTCTTACATAAATATAGACCTGTTGTAGAGATTGCTTTGGAATATGATGACCAAAATCGAGTTCTAATCTGCATTGCATTTATATAAATTCTTTATTTAGCTCTAAATGACATGCTCTCTCTTTCTAATCTCTACAGCTGAGATCCAGCACTGTCTTGTGAGCGCAGGAGACGTTGGCTGCGGTGTGTTCGAATGTTTCGAGAACAACTCCTGTGAAATTCGGGGCCTCCAGGAAATCTGCATGACCTTCCTGCACAATGCTGGAAAGTTCGACTCGCAGGTAATGTCCTTCAGGGGGGTTCATGCCCCCTCAGACTAGAGGTCTTCTCGGGTCCTAAAATCTGTACCCGACACGAATCACTTCTTACCCGAACCCAACGTGCATAAATAAATTTTAAGAAAAACCTAGAGTCCATTGCACGTAGAAGAGCGGATTCAGAGAAAATGTAGAAAAAGTGAGATAATACCATTGTCATAGGCCCTGTTTACACCTGGTATTAAGATGCGTTTTGGTCGATCGGATCACAAGCGGACGAGGGAGATCAACCTCTTCTGTCCTGATTTCTTCGAGGGGAGGGTCTATGGGCAACGTATGCTGACAAAGTATAAATCCCGTCTGGCTTGTGCGCTTCCCGTAATGTTTACTCGTTAGGTCAGTCACACATTCGACCACATAAGCGTTTAAAATACGAAAGCAATCCAATCAAATGCGTTTTCGACTTCTTACGTCACAAACTACCTTGTATCCAATAACGTCAACGTGCCAGCGGGCTTTAGCATATCATTAACGGTGAACTAGCAGGGGAGTCTCGAGAGATGCCAGGTTATCCCCGGATTTTTTTTTTGTTGATGTGAAAAATCGGGTAGATTTAGCAATATAGCGGGTGTATGAAGTATATTACGATGTTATGATGAACTATATGCCTTTCTCCACTGACATTCTGAGTTGTTCAAAATGTTTCTGATGATCGTTAGAAGGCAGACTGAGATGGCGAATGGGAACATAGTTTGTGTAACATTAGCAACATTATTACCTGTTTGATAACATAGTCA
Source organism: Rhinichthys osculus (assembly GCA_029959095.1). Classification (NCBI taxonomy): domain Eukaryota; kingdom Metazoa; phylum Chordata; class Actinopteri; order Cypriniformes; family Leuciscidae; genus Rhinichthys; species Rhinichthys osculus. The sequence continues at coordinate 35,345,385 of JARWKJ010000011.1, read as the reverse complement.
ACCAAAAGGCTAATCATATTAATTACCGTTATGTGTCCGACGTTGTAAAGAGCGATACCATTGTGCAGCGTTTACCTCAGTAAGTTGGCTGAGTGAATCTGTGAGCTGACGTGAGTGAGTGGAGGCAGGGTTAATTAGCATATTCATAGATCCTCGTATACTAAAGGGTGTAGAGTTACATTCAAGCTACTTTAAAGCATGAAGAATTTTTTTCACTGCAAAAAAAAAACGCTTAAATATGTCATTTTGATAATCAAAGATGAGTTTTAAGGGATAAAATGATTGACTACAGGGGGACTTTAAATAATACAATTTTGTTAAATGCCCGAGACAGTTTAAAAGAATTCAAGTCTTCTCGGGTCCATTCGGAAAAAGCACATTTATTCTAAATTTATCCGAGACCCGAGGCCACTAATACCAAACCCGACCCATTTCTGAGGCACTCATCGAAATTTTGGACCCAACCCCGCTCAGGTCTCGGGTCGCACCTCGGGTTTTCGGATCCAACTGAACCCGTGAAGACCTCTACCTCAGACGCATCCAGACGATGACCCTGTGGCCGGCCCGGCCAGCTGGCACTGCCTTTTAATATGGCTCGTGTTTCACAAGGTGCTGGTGGATTTGAAGCAGAGGGTTTCAAACCTGTCTTGCCCTATTAGAACAGAGAAAGAAAAGAAAGGCTGTTTATGACTGCAGATCTGATAAGACTTTGTCTTAAATGCTCACAGGGCAAGTCCTTCATCAAGGATGCTTTAAGGTGCATGGCTCACGGTTTAAGGCACAAGTTCAGCTGCATCAGTCGAAAATGCCTGGCCATAAAGGAGATGGTCTTCCAGCTTCAACGGGAATGCTACATGAAACACAACCTCTGCTCAGCTGCTAAAGACAATGTCAATGTCATGGTGGAGATGATACATTTCCAAGACCTATTTCCCAAAGGGTAGGTATCACGCTCAGCTTATCAGTTTTCCGTATCTCCCTGCTCTTTTGAACATACTATATGCTTTCCTGTTTGTGTGCTTCGGTATTGTTTGAGGTTTGTGACTCTTGTTGATGTCATTTACAGTGTAATCCTCATGCATTATTTTAAAGTGTTTTTTTTTTTTTTACTTGGAATCATATATAAAATTGGCACATATGATTTATTTCTGTAATATAAGAAATACATTTTTGTCATATAGTACAATAATTCATATATATTCCGTGGAACACAAAAAAAAGGATTTTAAAGAATGTCGGTAATCAAACTGTTTTGAGTCTCCAACCGCAGAGCCGCAGCGCTGATGAATGAAAAAGAAGGCTGGGTCTCGAGCGCAACACGTTGAAAAAGCTGCGGGACGCGGCCCAACGGTCGAAGATGTCCATCTAGCACATATTTACATAAAGTGCGGAGAACTTGCAAAGAAAATAGTGCGGAGTAATTGCTTCTTCTCCATAAGAAATGTATGATTGGCCCAAAGCAGACTTCTTACCTCAGCGCGTTCGAACCTCATTATGTGCTCATATCGGTAATCTTTCTTCTTAATCATCCGTGTAATTTACTGGTAATGCTGCAACTTCTCATACTGGTAAATTGCCTGAACCGATTTACCGGTATTTTTGAAAAGGTCCTGTTCACACATGATCTCTTAATGGTAATTTACTTCTAATTTACCAGTAAAGACTATATGTGTGAAAGGGGCCGAAACTGGTTGATTACCAGCATTCTTTACAATTTTGATGGCAAAATGTGATTGTTAATATTGTTACAGTTAAAGCTGCAGTCCGGCGTTTTTCCTCTTTGTCGCCATCTCTGTTCGAAATCTGCAATTGCAGTCATTCGTGGAATTATCAACTTAACGTGAGTTGTACTTCAACACCCTCGACTCGGCACAGTGCGGATGAACAATGTTTGAGGAAACTGTGAGCCTGTCAGTCGCCGCGCCGGTGTGGATACTGGCATTCAGAATCACAGATTATTCTTTTCGGAAGTATGACCAACATAAGAATTTTCACCGGAAAATGTCATCTGAACTAGTAAGAAACATCCACCTTTGTTCTGGTTCTGACAGTGCAGTAAATCGCGCTGATTAAATCTAACAATCGCTTATAAGTTATCATATCACGCAAAACCGTGCAAATTATACTTTGTTCTCAAATTGTTAATGTTAACAACGTCAGCATTGCGTGACTACATGTAATGTCCTTCCGATATGAATCCTTGTTTTCGCATGGGTCCGGTTGCAGTCTCTTTTTTTCTGTAAGTTACGCACTCCGAAGTCCGAACAAAGTCTATTTCATTTTACAGCGGGTGAATCTGTTGTCACTGGTGATTGTCGTTTGAACCTTTGTGGATCCGCCATCAAATTGATAAGTTTAAGAGTTATCAATTTGACTCCGAGACTCCTTCTTTATGTGTACAGATGTGACGTAATGACGCAAAGACATGCTCGAATCTCCCACGGAGATCCACCAGTACCACTGGAATTAAAAACATTATTACAAGCTTACCGCTTTGAATCGAGCTAAGCAAGCAGATAGTTTTGAACACTGGCTGGTTATGTATTTTCTCAAATATGTATTTTGGATCATTTTTAACCCCAAAAAAGCTACGGACTGCAGCTTTAATCTTTTATCTCAAGTAATTGTGATTAGATCGAGGGAGCTTGTTTATTTAATAAATGCTGTTTTATGACATCAAATTGAATGTGTTATTTTCGGTTAGCGCTGTGTTTCCAGGCAATTAATGTACTTTTCCATTTAAAAATGCTTGCATAAAGTTCTGTAAATGCACAAAGTTTGTTTATGTATTCGGCCTGAGGGCCTTGAGGAGCAGCTGTTAAACGTCTTTGAACATTCTCATGAAAAGTCGGTGTGTCCTGTCCAAAAAGAATGGTGACATGACCTGTCATTGCAGTGTCTTGCACCTTTTTTCCAGCACTGGCCTATAATGAACACAACAGGGAACGGCGTTAAAAACTCGAGACCTTTCCGTCAGCTTTTTTTTAAAGTAGAGGCAAGTCACTTTTTTTTTTTTTTACCATGACTGACCGCTATCATCCTGCTTTCTTAGGCCATACGTTGAGCTGGTGAACATCTTGCTCAGCTGTGGAGAGGAGGTGAAGGAGGCCATTACCCGGAGCGTGCGTCTGCAGTGCGAGCAGAACTGGGGCGCTCTGTGCGACAGCCTGAGCTTCTGTTCGTCTATAACTGCCGCTCCAGCGCCGGGCATCCTTGAGCGACGTCCTGCCGTTTCCTCTCATTCAGAGGGGGAGCACCACAAGGGCGCTCGACAAGGAGACCGGGACAAACCCGGCAAGGTCGGGTTCAGTTCCCACACGAGAAGTCGGAGTCAAGGCCCACGGCGCGCCAATTTAGATGCCGCCGTTGCCGAGCAGGAAGACTCTAAAATCAGTGACATTCGGAGGTGAAATAGCAGGATCACCTAAATTGACCATGACACCCCAATCCCCAACTTAACAGACTCAGCAGACCTCCTAATTCAACCCATTCACCCTCACGTCTCCACAGTCATTCCAGCACTCCCAAACTGTACATTTTGCAAGGGTAAATGTGGTGCAGCTTTTTTGATACTTCAGATTATATTGCAGATTGTTAATTTTGTAGAACTCAGTGCTTTTGTTAATTTTGTAGAACTCAGTGCTTTTATTTTAGTTCTAATACAGCATCTCTATTTCGCAAATCGTATCCTCAAGATTCAATCACTTTGATTTATTTATTTCATGCTTTATGCAGTGTTTGAATACATGTACATATAAATCTATGTATATCTATATTTATATAAACATGTCTAAATATAGCCTCCATATTCGGTAATGATATACTATATGTAATATAGCGCAAAGAATGCTTGCTGTTGTATTAGTTACATTATTGCACCAATTACACATCTGACTGTAGATATGTAAGATATGTTTGTTTGTTTCAGAAATGTATGTCTAATTGTTATTTGAGATACTTGATTAAATACAAGCTGTACAGGATTGAAGTCCAGGTCTAGCACATACAACGCCATGTGCTTTTTAGAAGGAAGTCATTTCGAAAAAGACAAAAAAAGCTTATTGTGCCTTGAGATTATTACCCCAAAATAAACTGTGGAACCCAAGCAGATGCATTACGGTTGAATGCCCTAATATAACAGCCCTCTATATAGTTGTATTCAGCATTACATTCAGATTTGAGCTTAGAAATATAAACATGAGCTGTCTCAAAGAAGTGCCCTGATCGTATCATTTAAGTCTAATATGTGTGCTGCATTTAAAGGCTTTGCCCAAACAGATTAGTTCAACACAGAACAACTTCAGCGTACAGTGTCTCATGGAAAGCAGGCCTGTCTGTGTTCTGGCCAAATCCACAGCCAGCCACTGGTGTTTCCAAGTAAAAAATAGCAATTTTCTCCCAGAGCCACTGAGAAGAGCCAGAAGCTGGAACTGTATTCGGCTGGCCTTAGACCCAGGAACTAGGTTAAGTCTACACAAGAAGCTCAGGGTATTACTGACAATAATATTGAAATGGGTGGATTATTGTTTACTATAGCAGCGAAAGAATTGTTTTGGGCCCTTGCCACGTGATTGGTTAATACAATGTTTGGAGCTGATTGTTGGTTTAAGAATAAGCAAAGGCTTGTATAGCAGCCTAAATATTACAATAGTTACTTTGACCAATCATATTTTTAATTCGCTCAGGTATTTCAGTGAACATGATGGCAAAATGTGATCAACTTTGGGTTTAGCCGTGGAAAACATTTTCAAATTGTTATGATGAAAACAATCTATGTACAACAGTTACAAGGAATGTTGGATTCCATATGACTACAGATAGCATGTTTTAATTGTTTTAGAAAAATAAATACTAAAGCTCATTTCTTACTCGGATGTGTCCTGGATTATTGTTATTATTTTTCACTTTAAGCATTATTTTATTTGTTTTTATTATAAGAGGTCATGAATGGGAAATGCATTTATATTAATTTATATATGAATATATTTTTTAGGCATTCTATTAGCATTAAATAGTATAATTGTGGCTAATGTTAGTCTACGTTTAAAAGAATAATGTGTCTTATATGAATTATATATATATACACTACCGTTCAAAAGTTTGGGGTCAGTGAGAATTTTATTTTTATTTTTTGGAGGAAAGAAATCAATACTTTTATTTGTCAAGGACAGTAAAGACATTTATAATGTTACAAAAGATTCTATTTCAAACAAATGCTGTTCTTTTGAACTTCCTATTCATCAAAGAATCCTAAAAACAAAACAAAAAACTGTACAACTGACAGACCAACAACTGTTTCAACATTGATAATAATAGTAAATGTTTCTTGAGCATCAAATCCTCATATTATACTGATTTGTGAAGGATCATTTGACACTGAAGACACTGACACTGGTGATGCTGAAAATTCAGCTTTGATCACAGGAATAAATTACACTTTACTATATATTCACACAGAAAACAGCTGATTTACACTGGAATAATATTTAATACTATAACTGATTTTTGTTGTATTTTTAATCAAATAAGCGCAGCCATGGTTAGCAGAAGAGAATTCTTTTAAAAGTATTTAAAATCGTACCGACCCCAAACTTTTGAACGGTAGTGTATATATATACATTCATGCATATATACAGTAGCCTATATATATATATATATACACATAAACATGCATTAATCATATACATAAATTATTTTGCATCCATATATACAGCTTTATGTGTGATTTAAATACAATTATATGTAATTCCATTACAATATAAGCTATATAAAATATTACATTATATATACATTAATAATATTTTGTGGTTAATAATTCTGCAAGTTATATGCATCATGCATGACATATGTATGGGTGGATGGATCATAGACAGTATGGGATGGATGGACAGGTTAATTTGACAGCCTTGTGCACCATTCAATTAATTAGGCTATATTTACGATAATATAGTTTTATGTATAGATAAATAGTTCAATGCATATTTCAGCTGTAATAAACAAGAAACGGTCAACAAATTGTCTCGTCAAGACCAATCTGTCTCTTGACTTCCACAGACTTCCACACAGACATTAATCACAGTAAAGCTCAATCCAAACAGCCCTGAGTTTCTAAGAATCTGGTTTCTGTAAGGGGAAAAGGCGCATTGATGTTGGTCAGGCCCATGTTGTCTGAAGCCAGCCCTGATCTGAAGAGCGTTCCTCTTGACTGGCACATAAAGCTGTCAGGGCGTGTGGCACAGGGTTGGCGCCAGGCTGAGCTGCAGCTGTAGCGGGCACCTCCACCACCAGCCTCCTGCAGAAGCACTCAGCTCATCGCAGCAGAACGCTGGAATGAGACCACTGCACCGCAAACAAGCTCTCCTGCACTCTGGTTCGGGCTCTCCTGTCATAGGGCTGAGGATCTATAAACAGGCTTTATGAGGCTCTGGTGGCTGCGGCCTAGCAGCAGGCGAACTGGTTCTCAGGCTGGGGCGCTGCAGCTAATATATGACAGGCCAACACCACAACAAAGTGGCCATTCTGAACCCTGATGAGCTGAAGGTGTGGGTGATCTGGTCAAGCGGTTTAAAGACGTGTAGTCAGACTCCCAAAGATCCCTGGAGCCCAGTTTTCAGAGATGATGCAGGGTAAATCTCATGCATCATATTACCAACGGACTCGTTATGAAGGAGACATCATAAAGTCATGTCAGAAAGTTTGTTTCTTTTAAAAAAAAAAAAAACACCAGGCCTTAGTTAAGCATAGCCACACATCAAGATTTCCTCTAGGCTAAACTACATTGCATTCATGATGCCTCAAACTTGCACAAGGAGGCAGAGACATCACATTAGACACCATATTTGTACATATGAACAACTGGGACTAAAAAGCAAGACAAAAAAATGTGTTTTAATAATTTGATTAGAATTCTATTCTGTGTGTCTTTGCATCAATGTGACAAATCACTGTCAGTTCTTCTCTTGGATCGCCGCTGTCCTCGATGTAAAGCACTGCGTGTCTGCCCTCTAGCGGTCATTTGTATCCAATGCCTGTGGAATGCCAAGGTTATAAATGTGGGTAGGGTGCAGTGTGAGAAAAAATAGGATTTTGGGAGCGTTGAAAAAAAAACATGATGCATATTTGTTAATAAGTACGCCTAACCCCTTTTTTATTTTAATTCCCCTTCTAATATTCGAAATTAAATAATTTGTTAAATGTGTTAGTTTTTCAGGTAGCATTTCAGAATTACACTTTCAGGAAGCATTTAAGCTTTAAATACGATTATATTTAGTGTAAAATAGCTTTTTAGTATTGACAACATAGCCAATGACTTTTACTGAACACTGAACAACAAAGATTTAGGAACATCACATTTGCCTGCCTTTAGTTTCCCTATACTGAACACATTTGAAGCAAAATATGGCACGATATAACCTAATATAGCTACAATGTAAAAAAAAAAAAAAAAAAAAATCCGTAACGTAACAGAAAAAGTACCCGTTTACCGGAGATTGTCCAGTAATTTTTAGTTTTACACTAACCCTAAAAAACAACGCAATGAAGTTCAAAATCCAAAATACAGGTAAACCGGAAACCTCCGTTAAATTAATACAGTAGCCTACATTGTGCCCTATTTTTGAGATGGTCCTCACTGCAGAACACGAAATCCAGGGGGAGGAGTTGGATCCAGATCCAACTCCTCCCACCTTACATGTAGGGGTCGACCGATATGTTATTTTCAGGGCCGATGCCGATACCGATTATTAAAGGTCAAATAGACCGATAACCGATATTTTGAACCGATATATATATATATATATATATATATATATATACCGTACAACTTCAAATAATAGCCGAGTCCCAAATAGACGCCTGTCTCTTTTACACGCCTGGTGTGGCTGCAGGTTTGGGTAAATAAAGGCCGGGTCTGTTTTTTAGTTTCGGTTTGTATTTAACCATCTAAAACCCGTCGGATCGTCCGCTTTTTGGCGGCCGAAAAAGCAAATTTGTGTCCCGCCAAAGCCTTTTTTGACCGGCGAGTGATGTAGAATAACTGCTGCGCTTGACAGGGCGCATAACGAGCAGAGAGAGAGAGAGCGCCCCGGCCGCGCGCGCGCACTCTCACGTCTTCAAACAAAACGAGCGCTGTCTTGCTCTTTCTCCCTCGCGCATATTAATCCAAATCAATTGACACACGATAGTAAAAGGTCGGAAGACAGCAGTTTCACGTGGAGCATTTGGAGATTTTTAGAGATTAGAGACTCTAGGTTTACACTCAATGAACAACATCTCAACACGAAATTATAAAGGCCGGTCTCATATAGACGCCTGTCTCAAATACAAGCCGGTGCAGTTCGACGATTTGGGAAAATAAAAGCCCGGGCTATTATTTGAAGTTTTACGGTATATATATATTATAGCTATGTCTGGTGTAAAACTGTAAATTAATGTCAAAATTAAGAATAACAAAGGGTTTTGACAAATACTTTCTTTAAATGATTTTAAACATATCTTTGAATCTGAGAACTGTTATTAATAATAATAATAATAATAACTTGTAAAAAAAAGTGCAGGGAGCACCCAGCAGCATTCTGTAAACATTTTGTGAAACTTGAAGACTCTATTTTAATTTTTAAATAAAATTTTAGTAATCAAAAAGCATTTCTAATGAATTAAAATCAAACTTATTCAATTTATTTACAGTTTAACAAAAATTAAATTTTTAGGGCCCTGTGGAAAACCGAACTTTTATTTTGACGGGTTGCCGTGGAGATCTTTGAGTTTCTGTGTGTTTATGATATGTCGATAACTTTTCTCAGTTGAAGCATTAAAAATCTCATGAAGTGACTAAGCGGCTCTGGAGATGATGTTTATGAAATCATGTCCTCATATAATGATGCGGCTGAGGCTGAAAACAGCGCAAGCGTCACGCGTGCTCCAGTGTGTGTGTGTGTGTGTGTGTGTGTGGTAACTGAAATCACGCGTCTCTGCGCCATTCATTTAACGTTAGAGACACGCAGGATTCATATTTAAATAGTCTTTTTGCGGTTTGATTTGTACTGACCTGCTTTTTATTAATTCATCAAAAAGTTGACAAATTCCGTGATATTCCGCTTTATACTGTAAATTCCGTTTTTATGACTGGATTCCGCAACTCCGTCTGTTCTGCATCGCGGAAATCACAGGGCTCTATTAATTGAGGTATTTTGCAACTTCAGTGTAGTAATCTATTGCTTCTTCAGCAAAGTCTGCTGCTGCCTTAACTTTGAGAGACAACTGAAGCGTGCTCAGTGAAGCAGCTCTAGTCAGCGAGTGCTCTCTCGGTGTGAGAGTGCAACACTTTCAGTGCCTCAGCTTTCCGCGCTGATTGGCCGGACTCGTGACTCCCAACAAATCAGATGTGCGGGGACATTAAGGTGATGATACACAGGGCAACTTTTTGAGCAATGTTGCTGGGCAATGTTGCCGTCAACGGGCAACCAGATGAGACACAGGGCCCACGGCCGACCTAAATTATCCAGATAGAAATGTATTGGCCATTTTGGGAAAGTGCCCAAGCAACAATCTCTCGGCAAGATTGCCCAGCAACATTGCTCAAAAAGTTGCCCTGTGTATCATCATCTTTAGTCTAGTCTACAGAGTGGTGAGTTCCGACAAAGGTGGCTGCGTCAGAGCCAAATATAGCGCATTTCAAAATAAAATTATTTTATCGGCAAATCGGTTTTGAAAATGGCCGATACCGATAACCATAAAAATGCTTACTATTGGCGCCGATAATCGGCCAGGCCGATAATCGGTCGACCCCTACCTAAACCTACCCATCTCCGCCCCCTGATCCCTAACCCCACCCCTAATCCTACCCATCTCCACCCCCTGATCTCTAACCCCACCCCTAATCCTACCCATCTCCACCCCCTGATCTCTAACCCCACCCCTAATCCTACCCATCTCCACCCCCTGATCCCTAACCCCACCTCTAATCCTACCCATCTCCACCCCCTGATCCCTAACCCCACCCCTAATCCTACCCATCTCCACCCCCTGATCCCTAACCCCAACCCTAATCCTACCCATCTCCACCCCCTGATCTCTAAACCCACCCCTAATCCTACCCATCTCCACCCCTTAGATCTGGATCCAACTCCGCCCCCTGGATCTCGTGTACTGCGATGAGGTGCTACTGCTATTTTTACGGATTTTTTTTTTTTTTTTTTAGAGTGTAGGTTTGTGGTAGTTACCTTAAAGTCACCCTAAAGACAATTATACTTTTTTTATGGAATATTGCAGTATTTTTTTTAATAAATGGTTTATTTGTGCACATCACTGTTTTTAATTTTTTTTTTATTTAATTGCCAGTAATATTTAATCAAAGTAACTTCCCCTCACTCACTATCTTCTCATGTTTACTGGAGCGAGGGCGGGGCAACCTGTCAATCACATGAGATCACAGCAGGGGCGTTTCCTCTGAGGAGGCTAGAGAGGCAGCGCCTCTTTAAAAAAATTGGATGAGAAAATAATCCATATTACAAAAACAAGACAATGCAAATATTTCAAAATGTGAAATAATTTGTTTTAAAAATTACGTGTTTTTCTAAAGTAACACTGTCCGGCAGCAAAGTTAGTGAGCAAATCAGCTTGGTGAAATTACAGTTAGGCCTACGTCTTTGTGTTTGTGACCATGTTTACGGAGCTTGATGATACGAAATCAGTTGACTATTAAAAAGAACAGTTGAACATCAGTTCACACATAAAATAGGGTTGGTGTAAGATGCATATGGGGCAAGATGGCACATACTTGACCATTGATGTCATCTCAGCACATTTCATCTGAATATCAACAGTTGTGCGATTTAGTCAGTCGAAACAGTTTTGTGGTAATTGGTTTAATTTTCTGTCTCTGGTAAATAGTGATCTGTATTATGCAGAATATCAAAGTTTTTCTGTGTCTATGAGAGATTGGTGGACACAAGTATGTTTTTAGATTTCTGGAGTAAAAAATAATCAAGTTTCGCTGTAGCTACTTTTTTATTTTCTTTTTCGAGAAGCTGTTCTCTTACTAGAGGTTCTCTCGTATTGCGTTTACCTTACGCTACGGGAAAGATTCATCTTCTTGAGATATTGAAGCCAAAAAATTATCCTTAATTTTGTATATGTTGTCAACGCAGTGCTGCATCAGCTAGCAGACCTAGAGCGGGCATTCTAGCGCGCTCATAGCCTGCCCTGCGGGAACTGCACAGCCTACCAGTGAGCCCGACGTGACGTCACGTCCAATCGCGCCCTCGCCGCGTCCTAGCCCGCCAGAATCCTAGCCCGCCAGGCGTATATCTCTTCAGCGAAGCTGCTCGCATCGCTTGACCTTGAGAAGCCACCGCCGTTGAAACAGCGACAAAGCCAGCTAGGACAGTGACTGAGGAAGCCGGCCGCCTTCGCCACCTGCAGCCTTCCAAAGCGAGCTACGCTATCCGGCGTTGTATCCTTTTCTCATTGCAAATCCGAGCATCTAAAAGAGCACGAGCGTCTTTTTAAAGATGCCTTGGTCCACTTGCGGCTTTGCAGAGTCCCTCTCAGTGTCGGAGACCGCCACGTTATATGCGCTCTCTGCCTGGGACAGGAACATGCTGCTCTTGCCCTCTCTTCGGGAGGATGTGAGCACTGTGAGGATCTTCCGATGTCGACCCTGCGGGCTCGACTCGAAGCCTTCCAGGACGAAGCTATCTCTCCGCCCTTTGCTGCACCGCGCAGGAAAAAGAAGCACCGTTCACAAAGGCCGCAGGAGCCTGCCGCCGCGACGCGCTCGCCGGAGTCCCTCCCTCGAGCCTCGCCGACGCCCTCCCCGCCTCTTCTCACCGACGCGCAGCCGCCGGCTACGGCCTGCCCTGCCCTCGAGTCTGAGGACGACGCGGATGGACCCGCCGCAGGAGATAGCTGTTCCATCCTAGCTTCGGATAGCGAGGACTGGTCGAGCTCTCAACGCTCCGCCTCCTCTTCTATTCAGGAGTCTGGGAGATCACGCGCTGGAGCGGAAGCCGAACTGATGCGCCTCCTGTCACAGGCCGTCGACCGCCTCGGGCTTGAGTGGTCACCGCCTCAGGAGCCCGCCCCCAACAGGCTTGATGGCTGCTTTCTTCAGAGTCGCCGCCGTCAAGCGCCCGCTTCCAGGCCCGCGCCCTTCCTCCCTGAGCTGCACTCAGAACTGGCTAAATCGTGGAATGCCCCTTTCTCCGCGAGGCTTTATTCCTCTGTCTCCGCGTCGCTCTCCCAAGTGGACGGCGCCGCCGAGAAGGGATACAGCTCCATTCCAAAGGTCGAGCAAGCTGTCGCAGCGCACCTTTGCCCGCCCTCCGCGAGAAGGCGCTCAAAGTTTGCCCTACCATCTAAAGCCTCAATGGCTGTTCTACAAATTATCCAAGCCGATCACCTCCGTGAGTGGGACGAGATAGGCCGGGACCCAGCTGCCGTTACGGACCTGAGGAGCGCGACGGATCTCTCCCTTCGCGCTACAAAGTCTGCGGCCCAGGCCCTGGGGAGATGCATGGCCTCGTTAACTGTAACTGAGAGGCACCTTTGGCTGACGCTGGCTGACATGAGAGAGTCTGAGCGATCCGTTGTCCTTGACGCCCCTCTCTCACCCTCCGGTCTCTTCGGCCCAGCAGTGAACGGGATCGTCGAACGTTTTTCTGAGGTGCAGAAAACGTCGCAAGCCATGAACCTGTTCCTGCCGCTTCGCGCTAGCTCCGCTGCAGGTCGCTCACGTGACCAGCCGCCTGCACGAGCCGCCACGCAGCGCCCAGCTCAGCACAGACAGAACAGCCAGTCTTCGCAGCGACAGGGCGGCCACCCTAGATCGCGCTCAGCTAACCGCAGCAGGCCGCACCCCCCACGAGGGCCTCGGCCGAGGATCGCGTTAAAACCTGAGCACGCGAAGCCCTCCTAGCACCATCAGGAGGAAAAATACGGTTGTGTCTCGCCGCGGCCTGACCACCGTCAAAACTTCTAGCCCTGTCAGTCCCCTCATCTCAGGCTACTGCAAAGGATCATTTAGCAGTCAACGAGTCGGTTACACAACCCGCTCACCTGCACACAAACGGCGTTTTTACGGCGACCCAGAGAAATCTCATAAAGAGCAAGTTATCTGGTTATCCGGCTCATGCCGAAGGTATTTTATGTGTAGTAAAACTGCTCACAACCCAGTGTTCACCCCTACATGTAAACACAACACTTCCCGTGTCTCACATAGAGCCCACTCTCATGAGGCAGGCAAATGCTGCCCGAGTGTTGCCCATAGCAGATGTGCCCACGTGCACACATCTTCTATCTGCCCGCTCTGTCACACGGCCAAGCCGCGCGCTTCAAATAAAGCCACGCGCGCACCACAGTGCGCAGTCCCACATGAGCCACAATATAAACGTAAATCTCGTGCCCCCTAACTCGCGCTTCGCCAGTGCTGTTAAACACACGCCACAAAGCGCAAGCTCATGCCGGTCAATCTATGGTTGTAAGTCAAGCGTCCGCCCACGAGCACCCGCGCGTACAAGCCTGCACGCCTCTCAAGGCGCCGCTCGCGCATCACAATGTGATCACAAAGCTCCCCCCATTCACAGTAATCGGGAAGCTGCATATGAAACAGCCTGTCACTGTTTTCAGCGAGCCGCCCCATATAAGCAAACAGAGCGTGCGCGCTGCGCCCGCTCCTCCGGTTCAGTCTCTCGAGCCCGCACAGCGCGGCGACCAGAGCCCGGAGTCCATTCTACCCTTAGGTGCACATATAAAAGCATGTGAAAACATCCCAGGGGTATCGAAGTGGGTGCTAAGCACTATAAAGCAGGGTTATGCGTTACAGTTCGCTCGCCGCCCCCCTCGGTTTTGAGCGCGGACCGCGACGACAGTGAAAGCAGAAGTAGCACACCTACTTCGCTCAGAAATAACAAAACTGCTGTGCAAAGGGGCCATAGAACCGGTACCGCCTCCTCTGAGCGAGTCAGGCTTTTACAGCCGTTATTTTCTCGTGCCCAAGAAGGACGGAGGACTCAGACCCATACTGGATTTGAGGCATGTGAACAAAGCTCTTATGAAAAGACCGTTCAAAATGCTTACAACCAGACAACTCCTCGCGCACATTCGCCAGGGCGACTGGTTTATATCTCTCGATCTGAAAGATGCCTATTTCCAGATTCAGATAATACCCCGTCACAGGCCATTCTTGAGATTCGCCTTCGAAGATCGGGTTTATCAATACACCGTCCTGCCGTTCGGCCTGTCCCTAGCACCCCGTACTTTCACGAAGTGCATGGACGCGGCTCTCGCCCCCTTGAGAACTCAGGGCATGCGAATTTTGAACTATCTGGACGATTGGTTGATTCTAGCACAGTCAGAGACAGAGCTATTATCTCACAGAACTGCGCTTCTAAGCCATCTGAAATGCCTAGGTCTTACGGTCAACTGGACCAAGAGCTCATTACTGCCCAGTCAGTCAATTTCCTTTTTAGGAATAGAACTGGACTCAGTGACCATGACGGCTCGCCTGTCTACACAGTGCGCGCGCTGTGTCCGGCAACTGGCCATGTCATTCACGGTGGGAAGCGTTTCCCCTCTGAAAAAATTCCAGAGGATGCTAGGTTTGATGGCTTCAGCCTCGGCGGTACTCCAGATAGGTTTAATACGCATGAGCCCGCTACAGCACTGGCTGGCCGCGCGTGTGCCACACCGAGCTTGAAGGTCGGGTCGCGAGCGGATCAGAGTGACTCAGAGCTGTATCACAGCTCTGTAGCCCTGGTCAGCGGCCGACTGGTACCAGAGGGGATTGACTATGGGGGGATGCGTCGGATGCGTCCAACGCAGGTTGGGGCGCCACCCTTGAGGGCAGACCAGTCTTCGGCCTGTGGTCAGACCGGGAAAAACTCTCCATATAAACTGTCTGGAAATGATAGCGGTCGAGAATGCGCTGAAACGCTTCCTCCCGCTCATTCAGGACCACCATGTTCTAGTCCGTTCGGACAACATGTCTGTGGTGTCCTATTTAAATCGCCAGGGCAGCGTCAGATCCAGGAACCTCTGCAATCTGGCGGAACGCCTCCTCGTTTGGTCTCAGCACCATCTGCGCTCACTGAGAGCTGCACATGTGCCGGGTCACCTGAACGACGGCCCAGACAGACTGTCCAGGGACAACGTTCCCCCGGGAGAATGGTCCCTGCACCCCCAAACAGTCCAGTTATTATGACACCTTTTCGGCAAAGTGGAAGTCGACCTTTTTGCGTCACAAGACAACGCTCACTGCCTGACGTTCTTTTCGAAGGACATGGACGCGCTTGCCCGAACGCGGCCCAGCCGTCCGCTATATGCATTTCCTCCTGTATCTCTGTTACCACAGATGATCAAGAGAATCAGGGAAACGCGCCATTCGGTGCTCTTCATAGCCCCGCGTTGGGAGAACCAGACTTGGTTCCCAGAGCTAATGCGGCTGTCACAGACAGCCCCATGGCCTGTCCCGCTGAGAGCAGACCTCCTCTCTCAAGCACGCGGCTAAATCTGGCATCCCCACCCGGAGCGCTGGTCGCTACACGTGTGGGTGATCAACGGGTACCCCTGCCAGACGCAGTAATGAACACAATCTCGCAGTCTAGAGCACCTTCTACCAGAAGGCTCTACGCGTCCAAATGGTCTGTGTTCTCTAAGTGGTGCACTAGCAAAAACCTGGATCCCTGAAAAACCGTGGCTGCTCAGTTTCCTTCAGGAGCTGCTGGATAGGGGCAGATCCCCCTACACGCTCAAAGTCTATGTGCCGGCTGTCGCAGCATTCTCTGAATCAATGCATGGCCAGTCAATAGGCAGAAACGAGCTTATCATCCGCTTCCTCAGAGGAGCCAGAAGGATGAACCCCCCGCGCCCCCCCTCGGTTCCTATGTGGGACCTTTCACTGGTCCTAGAGGCCCTGAAAGCATTCCCCTTTGAACCCCTGGACACAGCGGACCTGAAATACCTGTCGCTCAAAGCTGTTTTTCTGATCGCACTGTCATCAGTCAAACGCGTGGGGGATTTACACGCGCTGTCTGTAAGCGCGTCGTGTCTTGAGTTTGGCCCGAATGACTCATCCACGAAAGTCATCCTCAAGCCTAGACATGGTTACGTTCCCAAAGTGGTTGGCACCCCATTCAGAGCACAGGTCATTTCTCTATCGGCTCTGCCAGCATACGATAGTGAAAGTGATGTTAATCTCCTCTGCCCAGTCAGAGCTCTGAGATTGTACATTATGCGCTCCGCCCCATTCAGGCGCTCTGAGCAGCTGTTTGTTTCGTTCGGTGGGCGCACTAAAGGTCTCGCCTCCTCGAAACAGAGTCTGTCCAGGTGGATAGTAGACGCAATCGCAGCCGCTTACACGGCAAAAGGTCTGCAGTGCCCCTTGGGCATCAGGGCTCATTCCACTAGAGGCGTGGCCTCGTCGTGGACATGGTCAAGCGGAATTTCCATTCAAGACATATGTGTGGCGGCGGGCTGGTCCTCCCCGTCCACCTTTTGTCAGGTTTTATAACCTAGAAGTTCCCGCCCTGCAGGTGAAACTGCTGTCTGTTTAAGTGAGAGGCTAGCCCTGTCCAGATAATATCATGCGCAGACTACCCTCACGTGAATTCAGCTCTTCTGGTTGAGCTGCGCTGTTTCAGGTTATGTGCTATATATGCCTATACACCGGCCACACGCGGCCGCTCTGTATTGCCTGTCAGTGCTTGTTTACACGCGCTTATACGCTCATAGTACTCGTGCTTATGCTCGCGCTTATGTACATGCGTGTTGTTCCCACTTTCTGGGTTCACAGAAGTGTTGTGACTCATGAGGTGGATGCGGGCGCGCGCGGCGTGGACAATGGGTTCCCGTAGCGTAAGCTAAACTTACGCAATACGAGAGAACCTCTCGTAAGAGAACGATACTGGTTACTAACGTAACCTCGGTTCTCTCTAGAAGAGGGAACGAGTATTGCGTAACCTGCCATGCTAAACGCCACAAGCGCTATTTCGCTTCAGTCGATGAAAACCAGAGAATCAGCCTCCGAGCCCCGCTTATATACGCTAAGCCACGCCCATTCTGGCGGGCTAGGACGCGGCGTCACGTCGGGCTCATTGGTAGGCTGTGCAGTTCCCGCAGGGCAGCCTATGAGCGCGCTAGAATGCCCGCTCTAGGGCCCTGTCCCAAATGGAACCCTAAGCACTCGCGGTCTTCCTCTGAGTCCGCACTTTCGTAACGTAATGCCGCTTTGACTGTCGGGAAGAAGTCTGCTGTGGAGTCCACATCAGCACGGGCTCGGCAAAAGTGCGGATCAAGGGCGCAAATCGACCACACGGGGCGCTCGCGAGCACCCTTCTGAGATCTAAAAATGACAAATGGGACACACTACGGTCTCACGGACTTAACGGACACGCGCACGCGGCAGCCATTGTAAGTCCACAAGACCGAAAGTGCACATGAAGTGTGCCATTTGGGATTGGGCCTAGGTCTGCTAGCTGCTGCTGCACTGCGTTGACAAAATATTCAAAATTAAGGATCATTTTTTGGCTTCAATATCTCGAGAAGATGAATCTTTCCCGTAGCGTAAGCTAAACTTATGCAATACTCGTTCCCTCTTCTAGAGAGAACCGAGGTTACGTTAGTAACCAGTATCGTTTCATTAAGATATAGCCAAACTACGACTAGCAACTTCCGTTTCATGGCGACTTTAAACTTCTCCCTGAGCTGTATTGCCTAGTGTGATCTTTATTAAATATATTTGCTAAATCCTAAACTGCAAAATGGACATTTGTTTAAATATGTTTTTATAGATCGCTTTTTTTTGTGCCTGTTGACTGTGAGTAGGCCTGCCTGAATGAAACACTGACACTGCTATGTTAAAATCTGCCACCAGGAGGCGGATTAAGCAAAACTACAGGACAGAAAAGTGTCTTGAGGTATAGCCTACAATATGTGTTTAATTTCAGAGGCAACATATTTTTTAATAATATATAACTAATTATATTGCAAAATAAAATGTTATAAATAAATAATATAAAGAATATGTGTATTTGGTCTCCATCTACAAGGAATTTTGCCTGGAAGACATTCACTTGTCCAGGAGTCTAAATTTCACATCCAGTGGGATTCCATGATCTCAGCAGCCGGATGGTCTGTGAAATCATACGGGAGGAACCAGCTGCAAAAGTCCCTTTTAATTATGATTAATATAGTTAAAGCCTTTTTGAAATGTGAGCATATGAGCATGTTTCAGTGTGACTGTGAGCGAGTAGTCAAAACTATTCTGAGCCATCCAAAGCAGAGCAGGTCATCTGACTCCCCGAGGGAGCAATCATGTTACTGTCTGCCCCGACTAATCCACTGCCAAAGCCCTGAACATGAGTTCATAAAGAAAACTGTTATTGCCCGAGAAATGGAAGACAAATGATGTGATGACAAAACGCACAGATTTAAAATAACCGTAATGATTTTCTTCTTCTCTTCTTCATTCAATATATTTCATATTCTATATCTAAACATAGGCCTAAGTACCGGTCAAAAGTCTGAAAACATTAGACCTAATGTTTTTTTAATGTTTTTGAAAGTATATATCTTAATATCACCAAGGCTGCATTTATTTGATCTAAATACAGTAAAAACAGTAGGCTAATGAAATGTTATTACAATTTAAATGAACTGGTTTCTATTGTAATATATTGTAAAATGTAATTTATTTTTGTGATGCAAAGCTGAATTTTCAGCATTATTACTGACTTTAGTGTTACATGATCCTTCAGAAATCATTCAAATAATGATCTTTATGGAAACAGTGATTTTTTTTCAGGATTCTTTGATGAATAAAGTTCAAAAGAACAGCATTTATTTGAAATATAACTTTTTGTAACCTTTATAAATTTCATAAATGTGTTTAGGCTAATGCCATTTTTTATCAATTTAATGTGCCTTTGCTGAATAACAAACTTGGCAGTGCATCATAATTTCCACAAAAAAGCGCAAAAACTGTTGTTGTTTTTTACTTTGATAATAATAAAGAAATGATCTTAGAATGATTTCTGACGGATCATGCAACTGAAGACTGTAGTAATGATGCTGAAAATTCAGCTTTGACATCACAAGAATAAATTACATTTTAAAATGAAGGCTATTTAAACAGAAACCAGTTTATTTAAATTGTAATAATTTTTCACATTATTACTGTTTTACTGCAGTTTTGATCAAATAAATGTATCCTTGATTAGGACACTTCTTTCATAAACAGTGAAAACCTTAATGTTTTGTTTAGCAACTTACGACTTTGGATCATTTCAATTTATTTCAATAATGGACTGAATTATAAATGTGCACTTGACTTTTAGGGGTCAAATACAAAATGCATGACAATAAAATATAATTTTCAGCAATGCCCACGAATGCAAAGACATCCGCACTGATATGAAATGTCGCTTTAAAATTTCTTTCCTTCATGTTAAAACTGTCCATGCCTATTAATAATTTAACTGACACGTGATCCATATTATGACGCAAAACTGCTGGATAAACTCACGAACAAACAATGGAAACAACTGGGGAAAAGTGAAGCCCTTGAAATAGTTAAAATATAAAACTATTGCCGTTAAAAACATGTAGCAGGCAAAAGAAAGTATATGCTATTAAAAAAAACGTGTTCTTGGAACCAAAGATAAACAAATGAATAAATACTTTATGAAATGTTATATATAATTTTATACATAACGAAATGTCAAATGTTGCCTAATAAAATATTAATTTAACACAATAAGACATTGTTTCAAACAACGTCACAATCACATGTAAAGGAAACATTTGTGAATGTTTAATTCTTTTAATAAAAAAATGTTGAAGTTGATTTTCAGGGTGAAGAACATTTTAATAATCTAAAGGGCTTTTTTTTTTCTATAATGAAGAACCTTTTGTGCATTTGAAAGATTCTATGGATTTTAAAGGTTCTCCATGCCAATAAAAAAACTTTATTTTTAAGAGTGCAGGTCAAAAAGCCTAGTTGAAGAACGCCTCTTCGTCAAAATGTGTTGAATAAAGAGTATTTAAAATTCCCCAGAGGTCTTATGGCATGAGCTTCCTTCAGGAGGTGTTAAATTTGGAAGTGATTGACAGGGATGAAGAGGTCTGTGGTTTCATCACTGCAGCAGACTCATTTAGATAACACCCATCTCACCCCTCTACCCCATCATTTCCTAAACAGGTCGGCCTACAGGAAGTTTTCAAGAACGTTATCCAACTCTTTATCTGCTCCAAATGCGCTGTTGAAAGACAAACCTTCAGATGCAGTCGCTTTGTGGGAGTTTGTGCCTCTTCTTCTCTTGACCGTGTAGTCTGTCATAATATTTAACAGACATGCATCAAACAAGACGAATTATTCAAGCAACCCCTGTCTCAGAAAAAAATTATCGTGGTAAACTTTCGAAAACATTTGCTAGTTTTCAGCTCCATCCGTCATGAGGACTGTCACTAACTGCAGCAGAGAAGATGCCTAATAAATCATCGTGATATAAAGCAGTTTCCATAAGCTGCAGAGTCAGTTTACTTTATTTCACCAATTATTGCAGGGATGGATAAGGGAGTGTTGATTCGCTCATAGAGAAAAGTGCTTGCGTCCATTTATCAGAAACGCCTGTCTGAGACTCAGACAAAGATGTTCTGCAAAACTAAACATGAAGCTCTATAGTGCAGACACGGGCACCATTTAACCGTTGGAGATCAAATAAACGATAATACTGTCTGTCTCCTCTGCACACAAGCACAACTCATGGCTAATATCCAGAGGAACGGTATAGCCACACGTCCTTCCCTTCTGTTACCAAAAACCTGGATTAGCCTACTGTTCGTTTTGCAGCGCAATTACATATTTAATCACTCTAAAAAATGCTGGGTTGTTTTAACCCAATTTTGGGTCAAATATGGACAAATCCAGCCGTTGGGTTACATTTTTAAATTTCATTTTTAATCCAACGTTTGGGTTTGTCCATATTTGACCCAAATTTTTGTTAAAACAACCCAGCATTTTTAGAGTGGCCTATTAGAGGATCTTGTAATCATTTTTTGTTGTGTGAAGAATTACTCAAACTCAATTACAGTAATAAATTACAGAAACATGTGATAGGATAGTGAAACGTGTTATGATATCTAAAATAAAAAAGTACAAGAAATACAAAAGGTTAGGCTACCCTTTATTTTAAGGTGTCATACAGTGTAATTATATATTTAGGTATTAAGTGATATTAATTAACAACATGTACTTGGGTAGGATTAGGATTTGGTTTAGGGTTAGTAGCATGTAATTATGCATAATTTACTGTTATTTATACCATGATATGTGTAACAACACTGTAAAATAAAGTGTTACCGATTTAAATAAAAGGCAACGCTGTATTTTAATGTGACGTAGTTACACGGCTAACTATAAATGATGCATAATGCAACTAAGCCTAAACCAAACCCCAATTCTAAACCTAACTCTATGTACATGTAGTTAATTATTTATTACACTAAATGCATAATTTCACTGTAACACGCTACCTTAAAACAAAGTGAACCTATTTGGATATCTAAAACAGGCCGAAGTAAAATTAATATAATATTATATAGGCCTAATGAATAATTAATGAATACCAATTAATTTAATTTAATACAGATTAATTAAAAACACATTAAATTCATTTCAATCAGTTAATCAGATGTGCAAATCAGACCTGCTATGTGTAACATAGCCTACACACTTGCACATGTATAGTGTTAGCAAACCACAGATGTCCAAAGGTCTGCTTTGGAGCAATTTCATACCAATTTCCGCCACACAGGTCTATATTTTCTATGAATGGACATGTGTTGCACCACTCTTCTGCTGCATGCGGCTGTTCGGCGTGGGTGGGTTTCTGGTTTGTTGTCATCTGTTATCACGTCTTGATAACAAACCCAGTGGCACCAGAATCTTTCAGTGGTAGACAGTTGGGTTTGTCATTGCAGGTTTCAGGTTCCAGCAATGGCAGTGTCTGATCCCTTGGAGAAAACTCCTCTCTGGCCTGTTGTTTCCTCTGGATCAAGCAATTAAGAAGAAAACAAACAAACTGAGAGCGCAAGGCAAACGGTATTTGCCACTTCATATGTAGCTAAAATAGCTCATATGTAGCTATTTTAAAGTTGTTAAAATTGTTTCTTATGCACATACTTGTATGGAGGTCTTACAAGTCATTTTAATATTATGCGTCATCGACCAATAAAAAGCTGTGAAATGCCGTACGCTCAGCTGACCCCGCCCTCTGCCTCCCGACAGTAGCCTATGCCGTCATTTAGAGTTACCTTACACCCCGAAAGTGTGTTATGAGGGGTCTACAAGAAAGATGAACGTGCTGAGACCTCTAAACACAACAGATTAACCCTATTCATTAAACGACTAGGCACTCTTGATAAATGCCAACCGGACTGCCCAAGAGGACCATCACTCCATGGCAATGTTTTCCAGCCAAATGACTTCCACTCCTTTCTCAGTGCGGGACATATTGAACCTGGAGCAGAATCAGGAGGACATGGTCTCTCTGGACATGTCTCAGCGGCTGGACAGTGCTCTCCTTCCGACCTCATCCTGCATGCTGTCCACTTTCAAACAAGAGCAGTTCATGGAAATGCCATCCGGAGCCTCTCTCTTCAGCGAAGACCTGCATGACGACAAAGGCAACAAGAACTTCGGTACTGCTGCCTTTTATGGGAAGACTTTCTTAGAAATGGACTATGTTAAAGACGCAAAGACGGATGACACGTTTGAAGACAAAGAGAAAAAAGGTGAGTAGTCGCACATTTTGGAAACTTTTCCTGTTTGTTTAAAATCTCAAATGAAAAAAATAAAAATAAATAAAAAACAATGTACAGCCTAGGCTATATTGAATTGTTTAAACATTTGCGTGTTTCCCAAAGAGTTTCCACTTGTCTCCATCAATTATAACCTTATATAGGCTAATTAATTACTAAGCCATAAATCATAATGTTTATTGTGAATTTTAATTCTTTTTATTCGGCTTTAGAAATGAATAATCGTTTTTCACCAGAAAATGAAGTTCATGATTAAACTGCACGACTACTGTTAAATAAATAAAAGTATAGGCCTGCATAAAGTGCACAAAATTTAACTCACTATTGAAAATGTATAAGTTTTAAAGTAAGTTTTATTTGTTTTTTGTTTTGTTTTTTAATCCAAGAGGTTCAAAAGCTACAGCCTGAAGTGAAAAGGTCGCTGCACTTTGTAGTCAATATTAATAATTAAAAAAAAAAAAAAGTAGCCTAGCCAATAAATGATTAATTTAAAAAAAAAAAAGTTGCTGCCTTAAATTTTTAAGTGCAATCAACTTGGATGTTCAAGTCATTTTCAACTTAAATTAGGCCTACATTAAATTGACTTAAAAAATGTATTGAATCTTGTATAAGTTGAAGTTGAAAATTGCTTAACTTATTTTGATGAGTTAAAGCAATGTAAAAATGTTGTCATAACTTGTTGATCATATAATGTTTCACAGTGTGGAAAAAAAGATGTTATATATGCTGATGATAAATTGACAGTGTGTCCCACTAAATTCTATCAGTTAAATAAACTCTGATTAATTATCGACTATTTTCAGACATCAGCTGCTCCCAGGAAGATCCGAGTGAAGATCTGAAGCTGGATGATGCGGATCGACCCAAACAGAGGAAGAGGAGGAAGCCTCGTGTTCTCTTCTCCCAAGCGCAGGTGTACGAGCTGGAGCGACGCTTCAAACAGCAGAAATACCTCTCTGCACCTGAGAGAGATCATTTAGCCAACGTGCTCAAGCTCACCTCCACACAGGTGAAGATCTGGTTCCAGAACAGACGCTATAAGTGCAAGAGGCAGCGTCAGGATCAGACCCTGGAGATGGTGGGCATCGCCCCGCCGAGACGCATCTCGGTGCCGGTGCTGGTTCGGGATGGGAAACCGTGCCTGGGAGACACGTCCACGTATAACACCTCGTATAATGTGGGGATCAATCATTTCACCTACAACACATACCCTGCGTTTAGTAATTTCCCGAGTCCAGGCAACACGAACTACTCATGTAACTATCCATCAAGCATGTCCAGCATCCCGCCCTCGCAGTCAAACAGCAGCTACATGAACTTTGGAGTTGGGGATCTGAATAACGTCCAGGCTTCTTTCCAGTCCAGCAGCGGGGTTCCCTCACTACACGGCATCCGAGCGTGGTGAAAAAAAACCCCCGACATTACCTGCATGTCATTTCTATGGACATTTACACTCAAACGATATTTTCATAATTGATGATTATTTGAATAGACCGAATCCTGGCCGAGAAGGTTTTGCTCTGTCAGATACAAGAAACGTTCATGGCTTTAATTTTTCCCGTAGGCTACTTTAAAAACTGTCTGAATAATTTGCCTGCACTTGAGTTAAATGATGAGAGATTAACCGCACAAGGAATATATTATAGCCTAATTTATATTTTTCACCAGATTGTAGCCTATTATGAGGCCTGTAAAGCTCGTGCGAAGTTCTTTCTTTCTTTCTTTCTTTCTTTCTTTCTTTCTTTCTTTCTTTCTTTCTTTCTTTCTTTCTTTCTTTCTTTCTTTCTTTCTTTCTTTCTTTCAAATTTGACGTGGATAGATCAATGTTAGACTGCAACCAATTTATAAAAGGACATCAAGGAACAAGCCTATTATTATAAGCATTTTTTTCTTTTGCGTATAGCCATAAAGTAGCCTACCGCACGAATACGACTCGAATTAAGGTTTTGTTATTATTGCCTGTGTAAGTTTGATATGTAACCTTTTCGAAAGAACATAATAAAGGCTTTTCAATAATGTATGCAATTGGTTTGTGTAGAATAACAATTAAAATATTAACACAACAACAATACTAATAATAATTAACATTTTTGTAATTAATTAATAAAGTCGTGTTTACGAATTACGTTCAAGCACGTTAGTGTTATTATTATTATAAGAAATATTATTATTATTAATATTAGGCTATAGATTTTTAAAAAATGCACAGCTTTTTTCTCAATTATGTGACGTTTTTATCATTTATAATTTGGTAAACAAAATTAAGTTTAGACACTTTCAAATAAATGTTCACTGTTTTTAACTTATTCTTTACTACTTATCAATATAAATCAAAATATGGTGGAATCAGGTTGATTGATTTTACCATTGAGATGATGGGGAAAAGTGTCCATATATCAACCTGAATTCCCCCCTAAATATTTGCGAATTTTTAAAATAATAATAATATTTAAGGACCAATGTTTCTCATGTGTTTCAGTGAGGACATGAACCAGTACTTTTGCGCTGTAAACGCCTGTATTTTGATTAACTAACATTAACAAAGATTAATAAATGTTTTGTTCATTGTTAGTTCATGTTAGTTAATACATTAACTAATGTTAACTAATGAACCTTATTGTAAAGTGTTACTCTTTTATCTTAATTTTATCTTATATTTTATCTTATATCACTTTTAGACAAAAACTTTAGAAGGTTCAATTGACAAGTTCTGACAGGCGACATATAAAACCTTTTAGAGGTTCCCATCATGTGATTATTTTTGAAAGTAGTTTTAATGAATTATATTTGTTTTAATTCATTGTTTATTTTGATGACTTTGTATGAATTAAACAGCTCGCAAACATACATTATCACAAGAATGTAGCAATCATTTAAAACATTTCTCCTTTTATAGAACCTTTTTAAATTTAAATTTATTAACATAACATTAACCCTAACCCACTGAACCTTTTTTAAAGGGATACTCCACCCAAAAATGAAAATTCTGTCATCATTTACTCACCCTCAAGTTGTTGCAAACCTGTATGAGTTTCTTTCTTCTGCTGAACACAAAGGAAGATATTTTGAAGAACGATTGGAACTTTGGCACCATTGACTTCCGTAGTATTGTTTTTACTATGGAAGTCAATGGTGCCATATAACCGTTTGGTTCCAATCGTTCTTCAAAATATCTTTCTTTGTGTTCAGCAGAAGAAAGAAACTCATACAGGTTTGCAACAACTTGAGGGTGAGTAAATGACGACAGAATTTTCATTTTTCAACCACAGAATGGTTTTGTTATGGCAACACATACAAAAAATATAGATTATATCAATATGTTATGTTATATGTTATATGACAGCATGCGTAACATTGCTTTAACTCATAAAAATAAGTTGAGCAATTTTCAATTAAATTAAATTCACATTTATTTGTATAGTGCCTTTCACAATACACATCGTTTCAAAGCAGCTTTACAGAAAATCCACATTACAATTTAGAGTGATCTGTTATCAGAGTTAACTGTCTAATTGATGTATTTCAGAAACATATAGCTTACAAATCACACAGTTAGCCATTTTAAATAATGTAATAATTTAAGGCAGAAACAACAAGCTCATTGAAGTAATGAATACATTTTCAACTTTTTTTATAAATTATACAAGATTCAACTTTTTAAGTCAGTTTATTGTAATTGAAGTTGAAATGACTTAAACAACCAAGTTGATTGAACTTAAACATTTAAGGCAGCATCTTTAAAAAAAATTTTTTTTTTACAGTGTACCCAAACCTTTGTTTTTAATTTTGTTTATGTGTGTGTGTGTGTGTGTGTGTGTGTGTGTGTGTGTACTATTTTTGTAAAGGCTGATGTCACCCTTGATTGACAACACAAAAGTGCTCTGCTTAGTGTGCAGAATGGCACAATTTGCTTGACATAGAGAGGTAAGGGTGCATGGCTGTGCATGCATGCAAAGACTTGGGAGATCCACATTTGCTGCCACTTCAAATGATTAATAGATTGTCCTTGGGCATCTCTGGCCTCTCCACACATATAAGTAAACACAATTACCCCTCTCGACCATGCACATCCAGCTGAGCCAGCATTTACAGATGAAATTTAATAGAATGTGTACTGTGGATGACTGTCAATTCAAGTCAAATATGGGGCCACTGCGAGGTAAAGAAAAAGGTCACACAGTTACAATAGTGGCTCACTCTTCAGAGGCGTTGAAAAGAACAAGTCAGATAACATGGACGCACATCTCTAAAAATAACAGACCTTGTCCTCCGGCCACAATGGAAGGAGAATGACAGAGAGAGGGAGAGAGAGCATGCGAGAAAGAGACCAGGGATAGAATAATCAGCTTTTCCGGGTCTTATCGGAGGAAAGACAGGGTTGCATGCCTCTTTATCAGCGGAGCTCTGATTATGGCCATTGCTTTTCTGAGCTTCCCCCCCTCCCTGCGATACTCCAGTTCTGTCCTGCCAGCATAACAGCTGCTGGTTCATCGCTGCCCAGGATGTGAGTTTAACTCAACTAAATTGCCTGTCATACCGTAGGTGTCCATGTGACAGCCTCCAGCGTCTAGCATGGGCTCAGATGGAGGCATGAAACTAAGAAACTGAGGGCGAGTGGCAACACCAGTGGTTAGACCCTAAATGAAGCCTTATTTAAAAATAAATAAAAACTGTAGGTTTTTTTATATATATATAAAAAAGAAGTCTTAAATTAGGTTTATGCTACACTGTAAAAAAAAAAAAAAAAAATCTGAAGGATCACTTGACACCGAAGACTGGTGCAATGATGCTGAAAATTCAGCTTTGCATCACAGGAATAAATTTCATTTTAATTTTCAAAAATACATTTTGACAATATTGCTGTTTTTTGGGTATTTTTGATCAAATAAATGTGTGAGCATAAGATACTTCTTTCTCCAAACTTTTGAAAGGTATAGTGTACATAGAAAATTTGTAACAAAATTGATGGATATTCAACTCATAAACCATTTTGAATATGAATTATTGTAACGGTTATGTTTGGTTTTATTGTCGTTGTGTTTGGTTTTCCCTGTCTTGCCTGCCCGTCTGTGTTCAGTTAGTCTCCTTGGTTGTTTATTAGATCTACACCTGTTCTGTTTTACATTGATTACTCTGTCTGATTTAAACCCTTAGTTCTGTCTGTTCATTGACTGTTCATTGTGTGTGTTTAACAATGTGTATTATATCTCCTGAGATTTCCTGTTGAATAGATTAATTAAAGATTGCTTTTTTGTTGTATTTCCTGAGCCGTGCCATTATTGCTGCAACCCACTTGCTTACAAATATTTTTTACTTTCATTTACTTTCAGGCTTTCTATTCTATTAACAATTTTTGTGTAGAAGTTGTCATGTTGGAGATCCTCATTTTCAAAATTAAAACTTATGATATAAAATTGGTAATTTCAGAGATCTTTGTAAGAGATTTTATTGATAATTGTCACTTATGTCTAGATTTTGGTTCTTGTTTTCAATTCATGTTTATGTTCTTCTTCTTTTTAATTTAATAGAGGTTTTGGTGCATTTCCGCCACATGGAGAGTAAATCAAACATTCTTTAGGTATTCTAATAAAAGTGGCTACTTTCGAATTATTGTTCAATAAATTATTTAATACAAACCTTTTTATACAACCTCTTTTATGAGCTGAGATCTTTCTTTATTATAACCAACACATTTTAGAAAAAACACGTTAGACTGTTTCTGGTTAATCACATTTGCTGCACAATCCTGTAATACTTTACAAATTTTAAAAAGTGATTGATTCAAAGCTTTGTGTCAAAGCTCGAGGAATTATTGTGTCATCCCTTCTTTTGCCTCAAACTTCTCTCACAATACCTACTTCTTTAAGTCATATAAATGTCTTGTAAATGTTATTGTCCCTCTGGGGCAAGCCGAAATGAAAAAGCTCATTAAGATTTAATAATTAATTAAAGCTATCTTAATTACAGTTATAACTCTATTCTTTAATTAAGAATAGAGTTAATCAAAAAGCTAATTAAGAATGGATGGCAAGAGATGTGGACAGAAAGGAAAGGGAATACATTTATATGATGTAAAGAAGTATATTCTTGAAGACTTTAAAGCATTTTTTGCACCTATTTTGTTTTCCATAATCTCCACATGAGCAGGAATCCCCAAAAAGTAGACTTTAATTCCTTGATGTTGAATTCTGAACAGGATCTGAAGGGTTTCTATGAGAATATCCCGTCTTGAGTCAGATTTTTCATTTTTAAGCTTATGAGGTTTTTAAGCTTTAAACTTGATAAAGAATAAGCACCAATAACCACTTTAATGAACCTCTTCCGCCCAGTGAAGAGCCAATTGAATTGCTATCAATTCTGATGAGTAAACAGATACATTATTAGATTTTCTTTTAACTACTTTATAGTGCAGCAGCTGCAGCTGTTATACCCAGTTTCAGGATCTTTTGAGCAGTAAATATTCAAGTACAATAATGATAACTCTTGATCTAAATATTGTTCCACCAAGAAATATTTTGAGATCCTCCTCTGATGATCATTTATTTCTCCCAGCAAGTGCAAATCGACCAATGGCATTGGGAATAACCATGGAGGTAAAGCTGATACTGCCACTGTCGGTTTCATAATTAAAAAAATTCATTCTTTGTTCCTCATCATAGCATGCATCCAAAACCGGCTAATTATGAATATTCATATTCCCAGCCGTTCTTAAGAACATATTTTACAGGGTGACCTTTCTTGCATCCATTCACTAATATACATTAATTTCAGTTGTTGCCACATGATTACCAAAGGCATTTCTCCCACCTGTAACACACTCCAGACCCTTTTGATACCTTCTGCATTGGTCAAGAGCCCTCTGAGACTTTTACATTTTTTACTTTTTCTGCCTCTTTCCTAGCCTGGCAACCACTGTACCAAGCACTATTTATGGGCCCCTCCACATCTACAACACATCAGATTCTCTGTTTCTACATGTTCTGTAATTGTATTCACATTCTGTAATAGATTTCAGCCGTTTAACATTCATTAATGATTCCCCCAGACATATTTCTCTCCATATCCTCAACTGATACATCCGTAGGTACTCCTTTAATGACTGCCACTCTTTTTTGGTGTTATTGTCTTTACAGAATATCCGTAATTTCCCATCTTGTACAGTGTTTCCTATTTTAACTACGGCTTCCTTCAGTGCTACTTAGTTGTTACTTTGATTGGGCTTTGATTTGGGATTTTGGGCCCGCGACCGACACTCTCCCTCCTAATGGTGTGTTCACACCGAACGCGAATTTAATTATTTGGGCGAGTAGATTACATACAAAGTCAATGCAAAGACGCGAATAGACGCATCATTCGCGCCGGGCGTTGCGAATGACACGAATTGGGCGACGCGTTTGCCGCGAATGTCTTCCGCGCAAGTTGAAAAATTTGAACTCGAGCGAATGTTCAAGCGTCTAAACGCGATAGACGCGTATTTGACGCTCTATTCGCGTTCGGTGTGAACACACCATAACGGCCAGGAAGCGCGGCCTTCTGCGGCCTACACTGAGCTTGTGGACATGCTAACTCACACTGCTGAGAAGCTCAACATTGAGTGGCCTGTCGAGCCTCGCGATTCTCAGTCCTCCATACTCTACAAGCTTTTTTGAGTGACCAATCTAATTCGCGCCCCATTAGAAGGAAGCTGACATTTTTCAGCGATCTTCATTACGAGATCTAAGACCCTGGAAGCAGCCTTTTTCTGTATGTCTGACTAATTCGGTGGCCTCTGAATTCACCAACCAGGGCCAGGTTTCCCGATAACGATGTATCTTAGGTCGCGCTCTCTACGTGCAGGTTACGAACGCTCGCGGCCACGCGCGTTTCCCAAAAATGCACTTAACATGAACGCGCGAGAACGCTCTCTACGTGCTACATAAGCATCGCTGTCCATAGCGAAGTGCTGAAATATAACCTTATATGGAATCGTATTCTGAACGTTTAACCTAAAAATCGTCATTTGTTGTGGATTAGAAATCAAGACAAGTCTAAAGCACCTATACAGGCGGAGGCACTGACACAATGGCTGAAAAACAAAACAAAGACAAAAAAACAATCCTTTTAGAGGAGATAGAGCGAAACAAAGACTTTATTTTTTAGAGGACACCATACAAATAAGGAAAAACAAAACATCAGGGATGACATTGCAAACTAACTGCAACCAGCGGTGTTCAAAGATCAGGGAAGGAGGTAGGCTACGCAAGAAATGCCCAATACATGGCTGGTTTTCGTGCACGTCAGCAAGTCATTGACAATTTTTTTTTAATTCATCCCTATTTTGCCCAGTTTTTAAAACATAATTCCCACATTACTTCTTTTATATATTTTTTTTCATTCATTTAATTTAAATGTGGATTTCTATTTTTTTCTTCCCTTTTTAATTATTTCATTTATAAATTATTTTAAACAAAACACGAATCCAATAATAAAGTGTACAATAAAGTACAATCAAAACCTTATATTATACTCGCGTTGCAGTGTAATCTGTTAAATCTAGATAAAAGTGTAATCTGCCGGTTGTCCTGCAGGTGACTTCATAACTCTGTCTTCTTACGATGCACTTGGGGATTTACGATTACTCCAGAGCACTCGTAGTTCTACGAAGATTTTCAAGTGCTACTTATGCCGAGTTCAGACTGCACGATTTTCAAAATAATCGGGTCACTGTTGTTTTCACACTGCATGACTATCTGGGGTAACGTTCAGTTGCTGCTGTGTTCACACTGCACGATGGATCGGCGACAGGAGGTTTCACACTGCATGACTTTACAAAAAGAAAGAATCGCCGACAACTTCTGCCTGGTCCGCAAACTACGTTTCACAACCAAACAAACGCGAGAAGTGATAAGGAAATAACGGAAGATCACGCGTGCGTGATACCGGAGTTCTCGCGCGACACTAAATTTGTTATTAAAAATGATTGCCTACAAATGGTCTGTGCACTGATTTGTAGCGAAAACGAAAAAAAAAAGAAAAAAAACAGTTTATGCAGGAAATGGTTGGGAAGACGAGGGAAGCAAGGACTGTGTTTTGCAAAGAGAGTTGGGGGTAAATAAATAATTTTGCAAATGTCCTGCTGTTGCTGCTGGTCATGCAAATGTTTGTGCTTTGTTTCTGTTTGATATAATTGTAAATATAGGCCTATCTATTAAAATACTGATATTCTGCATACTCCCCCTCCTCTCTGTATCTTGCTCTCTCATTGGCTGTCGGTCATCGCCGATGTAGTTTTCAGTCAGAACACATTCACACAGCAGGATTGTGAATCGCCGACAGGTCCAGATATTTAGCATGCCAAATATCTCACGGGCGTCGGCGACTCGTCGGCGATTCTCTCAGATCGCGTCTTTGCTCATTCACACTGCGTGATTGTCACTCGCGTGAACGAGCACCGATTTGCCTGTAATTTCGGGCATTTGTCGGCGATTTCTCAAAACCTGTCGGCGAGCCAAAATCGGGGCTAAAATCGTGCAGTCTGAACTCGGCATTAAGTTACGATGCTTTTGGGAAACAGACCATAATATTAAGATCAGTCGTACGATCGTTTTTACGATCAACTTAGGCTAACGATGCTTTTGGGAAACGCAGCCCTGGTTGTTTCTGTGGATCAGGGCTATACTAGCATTCCAGCGGTTGAGGACATGCTGGCCGCTCACCTTTCGCCTTCTCGCTCCCTCTTGGAAGTCCCGAACACTTCTCCCTTCTAAGCCCTGTAGGACCACTTCCGCCCCTCGTGGGCAAATCAAACATGGCGGCTTTATACCAGGGCCATTCTTCGGGCCTACTAAGCAGACGTCCTTAAGGAAATGGACGAGGCTGGGGCCTGACACCGGAAGTGGTCAAGGAGCTCCTCAGAGCTACTGACCTGCCGTTGCGTGCGACTAAGCACACTGCATGCGCGGTTGGGCATGATGGCGGGTTTGGTGGCCGTTGGAATCTCACTGAGATTCGTGAAAAGGAGAAAGTCTTCCTACTGGACGCCCCTATCTCCCAATCAGGTTTGTTTGGAGAATCGGTCAGCTCAATGGTCGATTAATTCTGTACTGCTAAGACACAATCTGCTGCCCTTAATCAATTCATGCCTAGGAGGGCTCGTGAACCTCCCACTCCTGCCTTCGCGTACAGGAACTGCCTCACACACAGGAAAGAGACCTCTGGGAGGAGTGATGAGCAGAGACATCCCCCACCTCGCATGGTTTGGAGAGCTCATGCTCGTCCCATGCACCATCAGTGCCCCCGTAGGCGCGTTGACCTGAAGCAGCCAGATAAACTAGCTGCTTCAGCGTCATAGGCTCATTCCTGATCTTTGTGTCAGGAAACGGAGAGCTTCCCCCATCTCAAGAGGGAGGGACAGACCGCTGAAGCTTATCTGTTCCCTCTCAAAATGCTCTTCAAATCAAAATCTGTTATACCCGCTACTACGCTTCGGGATACAGAGTTAGGTTACCAACACCATCTTCCTGTATTGAAGGACGGAGACGCTTCAGGCTATCTCCCCTCAACACCTCTTCTCGCTCGAGCTGCTTCACCCGCGACGGGAGACGCATCTGGTTTTCTCCCCGCGTCTGATGCTCCAGCCTTTGTGCCAGACCCCAGAGTGAGAGAAACCTCCTCAGTAGCCCTTATGAGCTAATCTTCACTGTCAGAGGGTGCCTCAGTCCCTCCTCCTGCTAATTTAGCACTGTGCCCACTGCCCACCGCCTCTCGCCTCTCCACACAGAAGTTCCGGCGGCCGGTCCCCTACCATAGCCCATTCCTTTGCAACCTTTTTCTTACCACCTGGAAACGTGGAGGCGTCTACCAGGTGTGTTGCGCTGGGTTCTACGAACAATCCAATTCGGATACACTCTCCAATCCTCCTTGCTTCGATGGGGTTCATCCCACTGTTACGAAAAGCGCCATAGAGACTTTTATTCTACAGCAGGAAGTGACATCGTTCCTCCTTAAGGGAGCGATAGAGGAGGTTTCTCCTTCGGAGTTGAACCACGGCTTTTACAGTCGGTATTTCCTCATTCCGAAGAAAGGCGGGGGTCAGCGTATATTGGACCTACGTCGTCTGAATTTTTCCCTCTACAAAGGAAAGTTCAAGATGCTGACGCAAAAACTATCCTGGCCTCAGATCCGAGCAAGGGACTGGTTTGTTACCGCGGACCTGAAGGAAGCCTGTTTCAACATCCAGGTCATTCCACGGTACAGGGGGTTCCTCAGGTTCGCTTTTGGGGGAAAGGCGTGCCAAAATCTAGCTTGGCCCCTGCTCGTGTTTCCAGTCTCTGTGCGTGCTTGGCCCATTTCAGGCTCGTCCATCACGTCGCAGTGGGCACGTGTCACAGACTTAAGGGGCTCATGGCAGCAGCCTCTCCTGTGCTGCCTTTGGGTCTGCTTCATATGAGGCCATTCCTGTGGTTGACGAAGCTCAGGGGCATTCACCCTTCTTGATCAGTCTTCTCAACTCTCTGCTGAGAGTATTGCATAGTGGCTTTCTTGTTCTCTGGTTCTCTTTTTGCGTCAAGCAGTCAAGATGGGCATGGTTCGCCGCCATCAGGTTATGACGATGGACGTCTCCCTGACTGGTTGTGGTATGGTCTTCGAGGGCAGACCAGCCTGCGGTGTTTGGATGGACGAACTTCTTTCATGGCATATTAACTGCCTAGAGTTGCGAGCCGACTCTCTTGCTCTGGATCACTTCTCTGATGGGCTGTCATGTTATTGTCAGGATGGAAAACAGTGGTGTACCCCATTAATCGTCAGGGAGGTTTGCGGTCGTACACCCTGAAGAAAGCAGTTCACATTCCAAGAGCCTTGAACCTCAGCGGACTTCCTGTCAACACAGTAACTCAGGTCGGGGAATGGATTCTGAACCTCCAAACGGTAGCTCTTTGCGTCGCAAGACTCAATCCGTGCCCCCTCTGGTTCTCCCTGTCTCATCCGACATCTCTGGGGATAGATGCCTTTGCACATCCATGGACGGATTTGATTCTACTAGATGGTGCAGTGGACCCAGTCAGCTGCCCGGTTGGTTCAGTGCTGGAATTCCTGCAGGATAAGTTTGTGGCCGGAGCAGCTGAGACTACTTTGAGGTTTAGAGTCAGAAAAGGTCGCCTTAGGTAGACACCATCTGGTCTCTTCGTTTATGCATGGAGTTAGATGCTTGAGACCTGCTCGTCCTGTTAGTGTGCTCAACTGGGACTTATCGGTTGTTTTTTATTATTGGAGCCTTCTTTCTAAGCTTTTGGAGTCAGCTCCTGACCGGATTCTGACTCTCAAGCGTGTTGGGGATCTGCAGGCTCTTTCTGTCTTGCATGGAGTTGTCCCCGTCCTTTCGCTCTCAAGTGTTAGTGCTTCATTCTTTCTGTCCTCCTCCTTTTTCCTCCGCAGATGTTCTTCGGTGGAAAATCTGAGGAGCAGACTATATTAAGAGTGAGTGACGTAGCTGAGGCGGAGGCACCCGAGCCATCAGCCAATGAATTGGCGTGATTCTATGTGGGTTCAGAAAAATCAGCAGCGGCCAAGGGCGCATTTCCCATTGTCTCATTCCCTATTCA
Source organism: Rhinichthys osculus (assembly GCA_029959095.1). Classification (NCBI taxonomy): domain Eukaryota; kingdom Metazoa; phylum Chordata; class Actinopteri; order Cypriniformes; family Leuciscidae; genus Rhinichthys; species Rhinichthys osculus. The sequence continues at coordinate 35,309,989 of JARWKJ010000011.1, read as the reverse complement.
GAGGACATGGGTAACACAGGTAACCCCAGACATTTTTGCCACTTGGTGACTGTCTGTTTACAACTCTGCATAGTCTCATGAAATGCGCAGTGATGCGCGAACAGAGTGTGTAGAGATATGGAAATATACAAGTTGACAGGCAGGTAGGACATCGTTTTATTGCATTCAGACCGAATGCAATGTTTGGATGAACATTTGTTTGGTCCTGAGACTTCCACATAAGTTAATTGACAATTAGACTACTTAGTACTTCTACTATTGACCAGGATATGAAGAGAGTTTAAACCAGAATGATAAAAAAGTGTTTATAAAAAAAATTGCCAACCCTGCCTTAAAGGCACACCGCGCACTTTGTGACCTAAAGACTTGACGCATATGAGTTATTTTAAATGATTCCTCAGGCCAATATACAGCGCTTGACACTATCAATGCTCCGAGCAGGGCTGCCCTCTTGAAATACCGCCTGGAGAATGCCTGGAGAACGTATCGCTTTACGACCGTCACGTGACCACAGGCTCTGATATACTCATGGAGCTAAGGCTTTTGCTACTATTTTTCCGCCTGCTCGACTCCTGGCCATGGCTGAGGCAAGGAAAAACTTTAAATCTGCTTCTGAGGAGGCAAAAAAGAGAAAAGGCGAGAAGGATCGTGCTCGAGGAAAAACAAGAGTCGATCTTCGAAAGGAGTTTGCTCATTGGCACAGGTTGAAAGAAGAAGCTGGATGTAAAACCGGTTCTCTTCTCTCAACTTTATTATTAGACTGGTAAGTTAACTCTTTGCTCCTAGTATATAGTCGTATAACAGCTTCAAAGGGGTATCAGGCCGTGAGTGCAGAGACGCTCTGCGTGAGTGGTATTTACGACAGTAACGTTAAATACAAGTACTCCACAGCGACTCTAGGGGTCGTTGTTTGACAAAAACGGAATTCCTGCATAGTGTACCTTTAAGTCATTGTTTGGTTTGGTTTATTTTGTTTTTTAAAAAAACTGCACGTGGTTTCATTCAACTTGCCTTCAGTGGAATTTGTGTGACAGAAAGCTTGAACAAAATCTAGACAGATGTGACATAACAGGACTAACTTTACAAAATATTTTTGTTGAATAACTACTCCAGCAACAGTTATACATTTCAATTCTTAATATATTTATTATAATGTTTCCCTTTATTATTATACCCTTAATAATGTTATTATTAATATATGATATGTTATAGTTAATGGCAAAAAGTGTTATGGTTAAAACATTTTATTATAAGTTTGCTCAGTCAACAGTAACACACACCATATGCTTTTGTGGAAGTCCATATTGACTTGAACTCGTTTCATGAAAATATATATGACATTTTACGTCCGGTTTTATAGTTTGTAAGTGTTAGTTTGTTTGTTCCTTCTTTTTAGAACAATGTTAACATTTATCCATTATATCATTTTTTTCTTCAAAATATAGGCTACAAGGCTGTAGCAAAGAAGAGAACGAGAGCGAGGAAAAAACTGCTTACATAAATTCCTGTGAATTTGGTGGCCCTCCTGGCCAAGCAATGTGCACAACACTTGCATCCTCCAGGGCTCTCAGCAGCAAGCTGAAACACACCTCCTCCTCCATCCTGAGTTCCAGAAAGGCCTGATGCTTAGTCTGATGTAGGCCTTAGCAACTGCATAGCAACACCCTAGTAACCACTTAGCAAAACTTAAACAAACACCCAGGACAACAGTCACACAGAACACCCCAGCAACTACAAAAGCTAAATTAAAGTCAAAACTGCTTTTTATACTTTCTCAAGCCAATTAGTTTGTCTTGACAAACCTTTAATCTAATTTGTTTAGTTATCCTCTGAGGACAAAATAGATAAGGATGTTAATCTAAAACACACTTTACATTTTTTTACAACTTTTTTCCCCCCTATTGTGATACATGTAGACATGTGGGAATGGATCTACAATAGCCTATGCATAAAATAGCTGCTACCGTCAAATATGCAGGAGTTTTCTTTTTTGAGTTAACAGCCTGAATTTTGTGAGCAAAAAAATATTTTACAGAGAAGTAGGCTAATATTGAATTTTTTTTTTTTTTTTTCTTCACATATCACATGTCTGAACTTTCATCGCAAGCATTCTAAAATATTTCCAAGTTTTAAACTGACCTTCGCAAAAATCAAACAAACAAAACAGGGGAGTATTCAAGGAAGCAAGATTAATTTAACGTCACATATACCCTATCCTGAACTCTCGATTGTTTACTCGAAAAAAAAAAAAAAAAAAAAAAAAAAAAAAACAGTTATGTTGTCTAGTCAATGCAATAACAGTTTTTTCCTGTTGAATTAGGCAAGAATCAATGAACTGAAAACTACCCAGCGAGACCAGACGGCATTTCTTGTTATTTAGTGCCCCCTGCAGTTGGCAATTGAGCAAAGAAGAAATGTAGAAATTATGTTATCTGCACACAGTAAAGTGGCTCCATTCATTTTAATTCTTAGGACGATTAACGGAACAACGTGTGAGGTTCACATGAGAAAAGTTCAGTTAAAAAAAATAAAAATAAATTGCATGCCACATGGCCAAATTAGGAAGGAGAAGATAGGTGGGATCTGGTGCATTCAGTCCCAAGGTGTTTGTTTTGGAAGTGAGGAGTGTCAGCAGTTGTCCAGCTTCAGAGTTTGTCTGATTGTTCAGCTCAGTGAATATTTCTGTGCTGTAGAGTTCAGAGCAAGAGACACATGGAGAACAACAGATAGGAGATGATTCAACATCTCTACTGCAGGTGAGCTTTCCTTTTTCTGTAATTACATTACAGAAACGTGTTATATAAAAACCTGAAATTTAGAAATAATTTGCTTTATTTCGGTTTAGATTAAAATTGCTTTTCAAAAGATGCATTTTTACAAGCTGAAAATACAAAGTCTTAGGTGTAAGTCTTTGTAGGCATTGTATGTTTTTTAGGCACTCGAAATAACGTGAATTTGACTTTTTGACTGTGTGTGTATGCTACATTTATTTAATCATAATTAATAATTTATTTTAATGTTAATCTCATGTTCTTGAACAAACATTTTTTCAGGAAAATTTCAACAGTAACAACCATTATGAAACACAAAAAAAAATTCATGAAACAGCAAACATTTGAAAGTTAATGTTTCTCCCAACTTGACATCTTTAAAAATATATGGAGAACACATTTCAACCTTTCAGTTACAATTGATCCTTGTCTGAATATGTTACTGTGGTTTTGCTGTGTTCACCTGCTATAGCAACAATATATTAGCCTATTGGATTTTCAGTTCAGAGGGGAAAAAAATATTCAGATAATTTAAAATGGAGTTTAAAACATGAAAAACCACTGCTAAATTAACAGAATGTTTGCCTCAAAACCGTACTTATATGCTCAGTAAAGGTTTTGAGACAAAACTCATATGCTTAGCAGTGTTTTGTGTGACAAGTGGTGCGACCATCTTCCCATTTTTCAAGATTTAGCCTAAAATTTATTTCACCTTCCGATCACCTTGTTCTTGACCCATTCTTGACACAATGTGCAGTGTTGGGGGGTAACACATATGCAAGTTATGTAATCATATTAATCGCGTCAATTCTGGCAGGTCACGTTAGTCAAGCTTACATCAGCTGACTCTCAGCTAATCCACGACTACCTAGGAATACACAACGCCTATCACTGTATACAAACTCACCCTCCTCCATCCCCAGCTCCTCCTCTCAGTCATCCGGTCAGGATTTGGCATTCTGATTCCTCTTTGAATCAGACTCAATTCTCGAATTATGTTGTACGTTAAAATATTGAATTAATGATATCTGCATACATCCATGTTGGTTCTGTTCTGTTTACCCTAAGGGGGGTTATTGCTGCTCTCCCTGCTCTTATCCATAGGCTGCATGGATGCGCAGGGATTTCTTGCCCAGAACAGAACCATACCGCCAATCTAAACTGTATGCTAATTGTCAATCGTGTTTGGCATAGTGGTCCTGACAGAACTTTTGTCACGTAACTAGTAAAGTAACGCATTACTTTCGTTTCAACAAAATATTTATTTTTCAAAGTATAATCCAAGTTACTTAACTTTGTCCCATTTACTGTCCCCTTTTTAAGAGAAATCAGAAGCATAGTGCAAAGGCGTTGTGTGCGCTGTGTAAACATGATGGTTATTGTAGTTCTAGACTAAATGTGAGCATGCATTTACTCATCTCACTTGCAAACAGATTCAGTATACTCAAAATGAATAAAAACGGTGAAATGCAAACACAAACCCACAATAATTAAGTATGTGAAATAATACAAATATTGGCTACTTGTATTCATAATGACAATATAAGCAAAAATTACTTTAGATAAAATATCACATCATGTTTATTTTTTTGTTGTTGATTTTATTGCTGAAGTACGAGTGTTACTTTCTTGTCCTGCGCCTTATTCTTCTGCAATCCCATAAGACAGCACATCTGAAAGCACTGCAGTGGCTCCCAACCCTGGTCCTGGGGTGCGTCTCAATCACTGATCAGGGAGTCAGCCATTTTAAGGGCTGTCTCAATAGCAAAATCCTTCCAGTGCACTAGAACGTTTGCTCCCTAAAAATTGAAATTACGTTACATTTCTGAAGCACGAAACATAAAACGCATGAGCCAACTCAATATATACAATGAGATCGAAGATTTAAAAAGACAAACCGTTTTTTAAAAATTATTATTATGATGTCAGCATAAATAGCCTACACATCGCTAGTGTAACCAGTCCTACTCGACCCGTTCAGGTGTAGGGTTGTGTTTCCCGAAAGCATTGTTAGCCAACTATGGTCGCAAGTTCCGTTGTTATCAGCATAGTTCAACGAGTCGATGTTTCCCGAAACCATCGTTCCAACGAACATTCGCAAAGCATCGCAAAGTTGTGTGGTTGGAACGACAGCTCTCGACCTATGGTTAGTGAGGTTTACATGCACAGCTCTTACTGGCCTACGTCTCATACAGTCATGTCGCCGGAAATTGAGTAATCACTGCCCCAATGTGTTGTGAACCAGGGTCCTTACCAGTGCCTGAACTCATGCACACGATATAATGTGCTCGGGAGCTAGGGAGTTGATTGAGAGGTACCCCAGAAATTTACCATGATAATCTCACAGTGTGTTTGCTGCTACTACTTACTTCTACTGCATATGGGACCGAAAAAAAGACATGAGCATATACAATTTACCAGTTAGTTGTTGAAATAAGCCTGGCAATGGCTTTGGGAAACATGTGGATTAAGAAGAGATAGAATGACTAGCTATCTTATTACAATTACACTGTTAAAGATTTTGGAATAAATGTGGAAGTTCATTTTAGTAAAAGTAAATAATAATTGTAATTGATGAAAACAGGAAAGACATGGGCTACGCTGACCCATTTTCCACACTTGTTTGATTGACCTCTGTTCTTTATTGCTGAGGGTGGAGTGAGCATCACATTTTGTGAGTGATGATTTTTCATTCAGATGAACCTGTCCAACGGGATTAACTACAGCATTCAGAAAAAGGATCTGCATCCGTGGACTAGAAAGTGATGTTTGTCAAGTACTTAAATTCTTTTTTTTTTTGTATTGCAAGTGACAGTAACTATATTAATGGTGTTATATAGTAACCCCAGAAGCATATTGCCATTGCTTTGACATTAATTCAATTCACTGCTAACTTCAACAGTCTGACTCCTGTGAGGTTAACTCTTATGGCCCTGTAAAAACATTTAAGGTTAAATAACAAAGAGTTTAGTCTCATTTAGCAGATGCTTATACACAGTGACTTACAGTACACTGTGTGTGTTTGCTTTCCGTTGCTACAGCACTAGTAAATTAAATACACATCGAGGGTTGATTTCAGGATGATGATATTGACTTTGCACGGCTGACTAGCATGTGTTTCAGGCCGGCCATCAATAAACAGGCTAACATGAACAAATACTCCTTTGCTTTTATAACTAATCAGAGTTTACCATTCTTATTAACGGTCATGGCAGATGGTTTTTTGTGTGTGTATGTGCATTTTATTGTTGCAGTCATAATGACCAATCAAACTTTGTTGATGAGCATGTTTTTAAGTTCTGTATTAAAATTCATTTTGATATTTTTTTGGGGGACTGAAATGTGTGCGGACCCAGTATCTCTCCTGGATGGACTCCCATGAGAGATTCCGGTCCAGAGGGATCACCTATCTCAAGCACAAGGGATTTCATTTTCGACCAGAGATCTGGAAACTTTGGGTCTGGATTTGCATCTGCTCATAGATTTTGGTCTGTCGGCTGAGGTTGCTAATACAATTTTAAACTATAAACCTCCTTCCACGAGAAAGCTGCATGCCATACAATGGCAACTGTTTGTATCTTGAACACAGTTGACTGCCCTGTGGGTTCAGGACTGAAGTTCCTTCAAGAACGTCTCACAGTGAGGATGGCTCTGGCTATAAGGTGTATGTGGCCACTATCTCTGCTAACCACTCACCTTTTGATGGAGCCTAACGAGACATCATTTGGTGTCTCAGTGCTTGCGCTGTGCCAGACCGCTGAGGCCTAACTGCCAGTCGTGAGTTCCCTCCTGGGACTTGCCATTGGTCCTAGGAGCCCTGACAGATGCCCCATTTGAGCCCTTAGAGTCGGTTCCAGAAAAGTAGCTGTCCCTTGATGACACTTAAAAGGTTATCAGGCCTTGTCAGTTGCCTTATCCTGCTTGGATTTTGCTCTGGGTGATGTCAGAGCCATATTGCACCAAAAGTTCCTTCTGCAACTGGTCAGTCAGTTTTTTTGCAGGCTTTCTTGAGACGCTGGAGCAGGAAAGCTTGTATCTGTTATGTCCGGTCTTGCGTTGAGGATCTATGTCCACCGCTTAGGCCAGTGGCATAAATCCTCTCACCTGTTCATTTGCTTTGGTCTTGTACAACAGAGGTAATGTGGTCAGCAAGCAACAAATTTCACACTGGATTACGGATGCTATCGCCCTTTCCTATGAGGTGCGCTGTATTGCCTCACCTATAGGGGTCAGGGCTCACTACACTAGGAGTATGGCATCTTCCAATGCTCTTGCTAGGGGTGTGTCATTGCATGATGTGTGTGGCAGGCTGGTCCTCTCTGCACACATTCATCAGGTTTTACAGTTTAGATGCGGATTCAACCCCAGAATCTCATGTACTTCAGGGCTGATCCAAGTTGAGTTGCGCTCAGTAGTGTTCTGTGCTTATACACAGCCATGACATAGCGACAAAGTTGACGTAAAAAAAAAACTGTAGATATTCACTTTTCATCTAAGTCTTACTGCAAAACACCATGACCCATTGAATACCATGAGCAAACATCAACAGGCTAAAGAACGTCTCGGTTACGTATGTAACCCTCGTTCCCTGAGTAGGGAACGGAGACGTTACGTCGAAATGACGACGAAATGGGGGTTTCGCTTAGAAGCCTATCACCTTTGAGTGTTAAAAAACGAGCCAATGGCAAAGAAATGACATGGGTCTGCGGAATTTGCATAGCGTAACTCCGCCCCACCTCGTGGGTATATAAGGAAGAACGCTGACAGAATGCAGACACGTTTCCCTGCTGAGGAGCCAAGACTGAGCTCGGTCGTTCCAGCGGTACAGCGGAAGTGGCAGGAAGACGTCATACGTAACCGAGACGTTCCCTTTCGTAGTCACTTCGAATTTCGTCGAAATGACGACGAAATGGGGGTACCAGTCTAATCACGCCACCTCTCGGCTGTCTTCCAGTGCCCTGCGTAAGTGTGAGCTCCCTGTCGTGAGACTGGCACGGACGAAGGACTCCCACTTAACACAGGAATACCAAGGTACACTGGGGAGCATATCTCAGTGGAAATATACAAACCATGCCTGCCCGAAGGGAGGACTTAGGAATACACGTATGGCCCGAGAGAGGGTAGCATAGAGAAGAACACTGGAGTATCCAGCCCGTAGGGTGGAATCTTTCAACTCCAGGAGTGGCAAGGTGGCTTGCCGAGGGAAAGACACATGCTCAAGGAGGCTTACAGTGGAAATACACACGTGGGGGTCACCCACCGGGGGAACCATGCACATGGAGGCACCTAGCCAACTGCGAAAGCTGCCGGGGGCATAACCTTGGCGTTGACGTCAACAGTGCTGGAGGAACCCAGGGCTTCTCGGGGAAACTCACCTGAGGAAAATATTGCACGTATCCAGTTCGTGGAGTGGAATGGCAAGCAAGCGAAGACACCTGAGCGGATCCTAGTTACTGGCTAGTTGAAGCGAGTACACGAGAGGACACTGGCTCCACTCGGAGATTATAGAATCTCGCGAATGTGTTAGGTGTCGCCCAGCCTGCAGCTCTGCAGATGTCTGTTAGCGAGGCGCCATGCGCTAGAGCCCAAGAGGAAGCCACACTCCGGGTGGAGTGGGCTTTCACACCAAGGGGGCATGGTCGACCTTGCTGCTGGTATGCCAAAGCAATGGCGTCCACTATCCAGTGAGACAACCTTTGCTTGGAGAGAGCCTTTCCCTTCAGCTTCCCACCATGACAGACAAAGAGCTGGTCTGAGGTCCTGAAACACTGCGTTCTGTCTACGTAGGCACGGAGAGCGCGTACTGGACAGAGCAGTGCCAAGGCTGGGTCTGCCTCCTCCGAGGGCAGCGCTTGCAGGTTCACCACCTGGTCCCGAAAGGGAGTGGTAGGAACCTTGGGCACATATCCAGGCCGGGGTCTCAGGATCACGTGAGAGTTAGCCAGCCCGAATTCCAGGCATGCTTCGTCAAAGGAAAATGCCTGCAGGTCCCCTACCCTCTTGATGGAGGCCAATGCAACCAGGAGCGCTGTCTTCATCGACAGGACCTTCCACTGATTGCAAGGGCTTGAAGGGAGCACTCCGCAGGGCAGTTAAAACCACTGAGAGGTCCATGAGGGTACGAGAGGAGGACGAGGAGGATTCAGTCTCCTCGCTCCTCTCAGTAACCTGATGACCAGGTCGTGCTTTCCAATGGACTTACCCTCAACTGCAACATGATGTGCGGCGATAGCGGCAACATAAACTTTCAGGGTGGAGGAAGACAGCCTTCACTCCAACCCTCCCTTGCAGGAAGGAAAGCACGACACCGATCGGGCATATCGTGGGGTCTTCTTGGTGAGAAGAGCACCAGTTGACGAAGAGGTTCCACTTCAACGCATAGGCATGTCTCGTGGACGATGCTCTAGCGGAAGTGATGGTAGCCACCACCGCTGGTGGTAGGGTACTCAAACCTACCTCATCCCATCCAGGAGCCACACGTGGAGGTTCCAAAGATCGGTACAAGGGTGCCATAGGGTGCCATAGGGTGCCCTGTCCCTGAGAAAGGAGGTCCTTCCATAGAGGAATTGGCCAGGGAGGTGCTGTCGCGAGGAGTACAAGTTCGGAGAACCAAGTCCGGGTGGGCCAGTGGGGCGCAACCAAAATGACCTGCTCCTCGTCCTCCCTGATCTTGCACAGGGTCTGTGCGAGAAGGCTCACTGGGGGAAACGCATACTTGCGGAGGCCCTGCGGCCAGCTGTGCGCCAGTGCATCCGTGCCAAGCGTGCCCTCGGTCAGGGAATAAAACAGGCTGCAATGGGAAGAGTCGTGGGAGGCAAACAGATCTACCTGAGCGTCCCCGAACTGTTCCCAAATCAGCTGAACCGGAGAGAGGCTGAATCCGTGAGAGCTCATCGGCTGCACAGTTCAGGTCTCCTGGAATGTAAATAGCACTAAGCGACCTCAGATGCTCCTGACTCCATAAGAGGAGGTGGCGAGCAAGTTGCGACATACGGCGGGAGCACAGACCACCCTGACGGTTGATGTACGCTACTGTCGCGGTATTGTCTGAACGGACTAGTACGTGCTGGTCTTTGAGCAACGCATGGAAGCGGTGCAGAGCCAATCGTACTGCCAGCAACTCGAGGCAATTGACATACAGAAGGCGCTGGGGTCCTGTCCAGGAGCCCACGGCAGCATGTCCATTGCAAATGGCATCCCAACCCGTGGTGGAGGCATCTGTTGACACAACAACATGCCTAGAAACTCGATCTGGGGGCTCACAGACCCATAGGAAGCTGAGGTTCGACCACGGGGTGAAGGTTCGACGGCAGGTCGGAGTAACTGGTACTCGGAGTGTGCCTTGTTGCCATGCCCACCTCGGAACTCGATCGCGAAGCCAGTGCAGAAGCGGTCTCATATGAAGCGACCCGAGTGGTGTGGCTGCCGCTGCAGATGCCATATGCCCCAGGAGCCTCTGAAATAGTTTCAGTGGAACCGCACTCTTGCTCTGGATTTGACGCAGGCAAGTCAGCAGTGACTGCTCGCTCTCGCTCGTAAGCTGCACGGACATGGCGACCAAGTCGATTTCCATACCGAGAAAAGAGATCCTCTGCACGGGGCAAAGTTTGCTCTTCTCCCAGTTGACCCGAAGCCCCAGACGAGCTATGTGCCGGAGCACTAGGTCCCTGTGTTCGCAAACCTGGTCTCAAGACTGAGCTAGGATTAGCCAGTCATCAAGGGCTGCCTCGACGACCTTCGTAAAGACGCGAGGAGACAGGGCTAGCCCGAAGGGGAGAACCGCGTACTGATATGCCTTCCCCTCAAAAGTAAACCGAAGAAACGGTCTGTGTCGAGGAAGAATAGAGACATGATAGTAGGCGTCCTTCAGGTCGATCGCTGTAAACCAATCGTGTGGCTGAACACATTCGAAAATGTGTTTGGCCGTGTGCATTTTTAATGGAAGCCTTTGAAGGGATCGGTTTAAAACGCGCAGGTCCAGGATTGGCCGTAACCCACCGGATTTCTTCGGTACAATGAAGTAGGGGCTGTAAAACCCGGACTTCATTTTGGCTGGAGGGACAATCTCGATCGCACCTTTCGCCAACAAGGTTGCGACTTCCGCATGCATGACAGGGGCATTGCCACCGACCATAGTGTAGTGGACTCCCCGGAAGCGGACTGAATCGCATAGCCGAGCCTGATGGTCCTGGCGACCCAGCGGGACAGGTTGGGAAGCTGAAGCCAGGTTCCCAGGAACTGTACCAGCGGGGTCATGGGGACCACAGACGTACTCTCGGTGAGACAGCTTGGCTGTATGACTGGCTCGGACTGGGGAGGCATAGTGTCCCCGTGTGGGAGCACAGTCATAGACCGCGTCCTAACAGAGGAGACCAGGGAAGGGCGTGGGTTCCACTGGGGTCTCGTCTGACAGGGGTCTGGCGATAGAGGGGGACGCGAGTGGCGAGGCTCGTAAGCGGCGCACACTGTCGTCCGCACACTCTGGGGGCACAGAGATGAGTGAGTCAGTTCTGTCATTAACCACATTGGGGTGCCGCTGCCAGGCAGGCAAAAGATTCTCCCCCGGCCCTCCACCGAGGGAAGGAGTGGCCCTGCTACCACCTCCTCGACAAAACTGTAGCCCATCTCTGAGCTGTCCGCATCAGGAGCGTCGTTTGGCCTGGCGTTTAGCGGGCGGCGGGGCTTGAACGGACTGGGACGCCTTCCTGCGACCACCTCCACGGCGTGGCCCGGGTGAAGGCTGCTGCTGGGGCCGAGCGGGAGGGGCGGGAGTCGCAGGAGGGCGTCCTCGGTGGCGAACAGACTGAGTGGACTGAGCCGGCGGCTGGGTGGAGGCAGCAGCTGGCCGCCGGGGCAGTATATGATTAATCGCCTCAGTCTGTTTCTGGGCAGCCGAGAACTTTTGGGCGAAGTCCTCGACTGCGCCGCCGAATAGGCCTGCCTGGGATATGGGAGCGTTGAGCAGACGAGTCCACTCAGAATCTCGCATATCGGCCAGGTTATGCCACAGATGTCGCTCCTGGACCACAGCTATGGACATCACCTGACCAAGGGAGTGTGCGGTCACCTTCATCGCTCGGAGAGCGAGGTCGGTGGCGGCACGCAGCTCATCAAAGAGCCCTTGGTCAGCTCTACCCTCGTGCATGTCCTTGAGCATCCTGGCCTGGTAGACCTGGAGGATGGCCATGGCATGCACCGAGGCGGCGGCGTTCCCCGCAGCTCTGTAGGATTTCGCCACCAAGGTAGACGAGAACCTACAGGCTTTGGAGGGGTGCTTTAGGTCACCACGCCATGTCGAAGCACTCTGCGGACACAACTGCATCGCTACAGAGCGCTTAACAGGGGGAACCCCAGTGTACCCATTCACCGCGGCCTCATCAAGGGAAGAGAAGGCGTAGGAGGCCGCCGAATGATCGCGGGAAGACAACGGGGCCTTCCAGGATCTCGTGACCTCCTCATGCACCTCTGGGAAGAATGGAACTGGGGGGGGGTGTCAGCGCGTGCAGCCCCCAAGAACCAATCATCCAACCGCGAGCGCTCAGGGCAGGGTGGAGGGTTCCACGCTAACCCGATGCTCGCGGCAGCCCGGGAGAGCATAGCTGTCAGTTCTGGGTCCGACTCGGACAATGCTGGGACCCCGGAGGGCGGCAGCACAGCTGAATCTTCATCCCCAGAAGATTCCAGCTCGCCTTGCGATGCGGCGATCGACATCATATCCTCCTCTGGAGCCCCGAATGAGATGCGAGGCACATCCGAAGACGGTCCGCAGCTGCACCCAAGGAACCCGAAGTACCAGCTCTCGAGGAGGGGGTAGATTGGGGTGTGGCAGAGGGGACTCTACCTTTAGTTAAGTCATGGAGCCTTGATCTCAGCACAGCGATGGTCATGTTCCCACAGTGAGAACATGATTCATCCATGAAAGCTGCCTTAGCGTGTTCTAAGCCCAAACACGCAAGACAGCGATCATGCCCATCAGAGGGAGAAATGGCACGACCGCAACCAGAAACACACGGGCGAGACATCTTGAAAAAGACGTGCCCGTGCAAGATCTTTTGTGAGAGGACGCTCATTAGCCTGCGCTGAAGCGGCCAGGGAGAAAAAGACACGCTGGATGCAGACCACTGCACAGATCAGTAGGCAGGAATGTGAATCTCGCTGGAAAATCGCCTTTAGACCAACACAGACTGGAGAGCTGCTCGTCTCGAAGACACTCGATGACAGTCAGAGAAATCAGGCTTGCAGGAGTGAAGAGGATCTCTTGGCTCCGAAGCAGAAACATGTCTGAGCATTCTGCCAGCGTTCTTCCTTATATACCCACGAGGTGGGGCGGAGTTACGCTATGCTGTAACTTTAAGAGCTGCACGGACCAGATATACTGTTACACATGCGTTTTCTTTGTCAACTGTTTACGTTCACTTAAGACATAACCGACTGTATTTACGAGAATATGTTGACATATTTTTGTGTGTATTTGTTCATTCAAGTGCAAAAAGATGCAGAAGAGAACTCAGTTCAGTATCCCGCAACACTATTCAGTATGAGAGGTGACTTTCTGTGCGAACATTTTGGATGTGTGCGCAGCACAGAAAACAGCGCATGAGTCATCTTTGCGCTTAAATGGTTTAAAATCACATTAAAATGCGCATTTTGATTCCGCTTATCGGTTCCTGTGTGCGCATTTTAATGTGATTTTAAACCATTCAAGCAAGAAGACTCACGCTCTGTTTTCTGTGCTCTGCAAACATCCAAAAAGTTCTTATCGAATCACCAGTTCTTGGAAATTTGGAGCTGGTTTCTAAAATGTAACCGGTTCTAGATACCCATAGTTATGATGATGATTCAGGTGTCTATTAATGAACTTGATCACGTGTCAAGTCACGACATCCATAAAGCTTGGCCAATTGGCTCGTTTTGACAAGTGCTTCAGACACCGTCTCATGTGAAAGCGTTCCCATAAGGTCAATGCCATGACGCGACATCTCGTTCCCTTCTCAGGGAACCAGGTTACATATGTAACCTGGTTCCCTGAGACATGTAAGACATTTTCCTCTTTGATGTACACTTTCAACAAATTTGTTAATTCAGAGTTTGTATGAATTAAACGTGTATTATAATACATATATGCCTTCATTCTGCAATATTAACTATTTAGAGTTTGAAATGTCCTATTTGTCTTCACAGAGTAATCAAACATCAGGAATCCCCAAAAAATGCAATACAAAGCATGCATCAGACTTTTAAAGGACAAAGATAATCTTATCTTCCCAGCCATCTTCAGTTCATGATGAACGTGACCACATTCACTCTGAATCTCTCCAGTTTACTCAATGGGACAGACGCACCGGTCTCTGGTCCCGTCAACTGGAGGACAGCGATGATCACTCTCATAACCATTCCACTCTCCCTCATTACCATCATAGGCAACGTCCTGGTCATGATCTCTTTTCGGGTCAACCCACTCCTGAGGACAGTGAGCAACTACTTCCTCTTAAGCTTGGCCGTGGCTGACTTCATTTTGGGCGCCATCTCGATGAACCTTTACACTACCTACATCCTGATTGGCCAGTGGACTTTAGGAAACCTTGCCTGTGATGTGTGGTTGGCTGTGGATTATGTGGCAAGCAATGCCTCTGTTATGAACCTGCTGGCCATTAGTGTCGACCGCTACCTCTCTGTCATGCGACCTCTGACCTATCGAGCCACTAGAACACCCAGAAGAGCTGCAGTGCTGATTACTCTAGCATGGACCGTCTCCTTTGTGCTTTGGGCTCCAGCCATTTTGTTCTGGCAGTATATAGTGGGTGAACGGACCGTTCCAGAATTCCAGTGCTCAATCCAGTTCCTGTCTCAGCCTGTGATCACATTTGGAACAGCCATCGCTGCATTTTACCTGCCAGTAAGTGTTATGGTTGCATTGTACTGGCGGGTGTATCGTGAGACAGAGAAACGCTCTCAGCAGCTAGCTGGACTGATAGCATCACAGGGAGGACGCACTGGAAACGCATCTCAGGTGAGTTTTATATTAAAAGGGTTGTCCATTATTTAAAATTTTAGAGGGTACGAAGCCCTGCACATGATATGCGAAAGTAAAAACAGATATCGTGGCTACTAATTAAAAAACCCTTTACAACAAATTATTAATTTGTGGTCACATTTTATTAATTTGTTCCATACAGTGTACTATTTGATTTAACTAAAATGAGGGAATGATTTATTACAACATGACCGTGATTTACCTAAAGCAACAAATTAATGAGTCATTGTCATTGTGACCTACCAGTGTGTTTCGCCTATAGAGGATTCAGATGCAGCCTTACTAATGTTTGTGCCATTGTTTTTCTACCTAAACTGACATCACTTCCTGGAGGATGATGTAAGGAACAGGCTTTTGCTAGTTATATAGATTATACAAAAGACTTGTACAAAAGAATGGGAAAACCAATACATTTATGACCAATTCAAGCAATAATCCCAAGAAAAATAATGATTATGAAAAGAGCCAACCAATCATGATGTACCGTTACATGGTATTGGTAGTCAGAGCCAGTGTTATTTTAGAAATATTTATGTACTATTATAGTATTTATTAATAATTTGAGATGATTTGTATTTTTATATTTTCAGTTTTAGTAATTTTGTTATGCGCTTTTGTCATTTTTATTCATTTTTTTATATATAGATTTGTTTAATTTAGCTTTAATTTATTTACATTTTTATTTCAGTTTTAGTTTGAGTAATTTTAGTAAACTTCAACCTGTCAGGGCAACATATTTTTTGTTTAAGTTTTTTAAGTTTAAGTATTTCATCAAAAAGTAAAAAATATTAACTTTGTTAAAATCATTCCATTTGAAGTGAACTAATACAATACATTTATATAGATGAAAGAGCAAAGATGTTCATTTTTTTTCATCATTTATGTCTCCCAGAGATCTTGTCACAGCAATTCTCGCAGTGTTGAGGATGTAAGTCCACAAACAGACCAGAAGCAGCACAGGAAGGGACAAAGGACCATCTGTCCCACCATCACCCATCAAACAGCAGCGTGGTGGAAGAAACGAAGGGAGAGGGACGAGACGTCCAACTCATATACTACATACAGCCATCCACAGATGGACACTGACCACATTTCTCCAAGAACAGACGAAAACAAATACATTCCACTTGTTCGAATGGATAAAACTGCAGTCAATAATCAATCCATGCGGAGCTGTCAGCCAGGCAGTCAGAATTCGCTTAATTTGCCTGTGAGTCCAATAACCACAAGTGCTGCTCAACCTTCTGCTCTATCACTGACCACAGGCCAGCAGGGCCGGAAAGCCCGGACCTCGTGTCTGATCAGGGAGAAGAAAGCGGCCCGTACCCTCAGTGCCATTCTCCTGGCTTTCATTGTAACATGGACACCCTATAACATCATGGTTCTAGTGTCCACTTTCTGTGACGACTGCGTTCCTGAGGGTCTGTGGCAGCTGGGATACTGGCTCTGCTACGTCAACAGCACAGTCAACCCTCTCTGCTACGCACTCTGTAACAAGCACTTCCGGGTCACGTTCAAGGCACTGCTGCTCTGTAGGTGGAAGGAGCATAAGAAGGGGATCAGGTGGACCCCAACTGGAAATGGCTGATTTCATCACAACAGTTATTAAGAGTGGGATTTTCTATTCATGATATTGGTTATTCAGCACTGGTTGACCAGTCATGAGTTCAGGGACAAATACTGATGTATATTAGGATGCCAGAGAGCATGTGGGCTTGAAAAGATCCCAGAGATCAAGGTTGTGCATCAAATATATGAGGTTCAGATTGTCTGTTTGTGTAATCACGTCTTGGCAGGGCATGTAGCAGTTTTCAGGTTTGAATTGCCTAACTTTGACACATTTAAAATACAAATGTAGCATCTGGGTATGTGTTTATCAAGCATAAACTCTTTAACGTACAAATTTGTACTAGAGCTGTAGACATATTAATAGTGTGACCTGCAAAACCTTTTTTCTAATTTGTCATGACATTATATAAGATCTTAAATTATTATAAAATGTTTCATCTAAATATTGCAGTTAAAAACAAAAGCTATTTTAAAAATATATTCTTATATCTCATGCATATTATTTCACATGTGGATGCTTTACTGGGTCTTTGTGGATCTCAAGAGCTGTAGGACTCTATACACTGATAAAGTCTTTATTTACTGTGCTAGTAGTGGTCATAAAAAATACTCAATTATGATTGTTTCTCTGTTACATGTATGTTTATTATGGAAAGGCCAATATGAAAAATGTAAATAAAAAAAGACAGAAAAATACAGCATTTACATTCAATACCAAATACAAACTGACATGATATACCAAAAAAACTAATACAAAACGATACAGTACTCACGATAATACAATATGGTTAGTCAACAATAATAGATATTGGTTATATCACATACAAAATTCTACTACGAAAGATAACCCGCCTTATGAGAGTGTTTTGTGGGAATAAAATGGATTAATGAGTGAATCCAGAAAATGTAGGAAAAACATGATGATATGATAATAAAAATGAAAAATGCAGCACCATCTTCTGGTTTTTAAATCTGGACCTTGGCACAAATACTTCCTGAAAGAATAACTTGCAAGAAAATAATTATATACGACAAAGATAAACAGAGATCCACTACTTATACAAATGAATATTTAAATCCATAACATCCTTAAAAGGATTAAGCCATATGTTTGCTCTATGTAAACAAATGTATCTTGAATGAGCAATAAAGAAAAAGAATATTTGGCAATGCATAAACAGGTGCTTAATCATCTGAACCATTGGCCCCAACACGAAGGATTGTGGAAAAACTGCACATAATGCATGAAGTGTATATAATCTATTTCAAATGCGCCCTCTGTAATTTCAAACACTGCTCATGATGTGAGTAACAGTCATAGCAAAATAAAACCCAAAAACAATGGCTATGTTAGGGGCAATAATTTCTCTTCCAGCCTCTCCGGAAAGTCTCACAACAGTTTAAGTGTGTTTCTGCGTGTTCTTCAAGGTAGACTGTTGTCGCGGTTCCTCCGTCACTCCATTGCGGTGTTCTGGCTCTGATAAATGGAGGCCTTGTCCTTCAGAAGAGCCAGACACAGGTGGCAACTCCAGCTTCCTGTAAACATGATTAAAGCCAAATACTGATCATCAGCAGCAATGCATAACTATAACTAGTACCAACTGAAACAGCAATAAATGCATACACTTGTCTAACCTTGCCGTTTTGGTGTCAAAGACGTGTCTTTACAAGACTAGTTTGAATATCTTTATGTTTTGGCCTTTTCTTCACACAATGCTATTGTACTGCATCACAAGACTTGGACTAAATCACGTAAGTCAGTAGTATGACATGCAAAATATTTATTTCTGCTTCTGTTAAAAAAGAATCTCATGCCACATTATACAAGTTCTTAAATTATAATTATACAAACTTCAATCTAAAATCTTGATGCTAAAATCAAAACGTGCATATTATTTCAAATGTTTTACTGTGACTTATAGTACTCTATATTAGGGCTGCTCCCTAAAGGTCAACTAAATAGTACTCGATGAGAAGAGTTGGTTGGTTGCAGAAAAGTCATGCACTCCATGACGGACAAATCGGTAACATGTTGGTCCATTTGTGGGATCATTTTGAGAGGGTAAAGGATGACCCCAAAAAGGTGACATGCAAACACCTATCATTCATCAAACTCAAACATGGCTTATCATTTGAAACATGTTAGTAGCCTAATGTTAGCCACTTTACCTCAAACATTAATGTTAACCAAGATAGTATTACTGGGAACATATCCAAGTGTTTGTGCAGCGTGTGGAAGCTAAATTAGTAACACGCAAGATGTTTAACTTTACATGCTTTTCTGTCTATAGGCACATCCAGTATACAGCAAAGTAGGCCTGGAACGACGCTTCGGTGTAATGGATTACCCACTTTGTGTTCATCCCTAATCCCGTCATATTTCACACAAAACAAAACTCTAGAGCAGATGCTAATGGCTAGTATGGCAGCGCCGCTTAATACGAGCCTTCACATTTTCAGGACTCTCACAACCATATTCAGTGACAGTATAAAACAAGTTTTATCAAACAAGCTCTGGTGGATCTGCAGATGAACGCAAATCATTTCTCTATCTCTGTGAGTAAACTAAACACGTCAAAGCTCTCACATTATATTACGTGGCAGACAACCAGCTGTCCAGTGCGGGTCCGTTCATTCAGCGCGGGTTTGTCGAGAATGCAGTTGTGAGTCCTGAAAATGTGCAGGTGTCAGTTGGGTTGTAGAATGGGGTTGTCACGCTCGTAAAAAACCAAACGCAACCGTATGAACGCAACCGTATTAAGTGACACTGCCATAGTACATTTACATTTGGTAGACGCTTTTATCCAAAGCAACTTACATTGCATTTCAAGGATTACATTTACACATTTACATTGTAATGGTGCGTTCACGTGCTATGGTAATTATGGTAAATACCAAAAGCCGACGTGGAAAATGCACATGAACACCCCCTCATGTGGTATTTTCCACTGGGCAACTCGTAGAATATTTTGATGCACGAGTTGCCGAGATGAGATAACCTTTGACCTTTTCAAAATGGCGGAGAGCAACGCGAGAGTCGTGAATGGTAAAAATATGTAGGCCTACTATTCATGATCTAGAAAATATACAGCATATTATTTACCGTTTGAGTTTTGATAAATCATTTTCTTGCTGTAGCAGATGACTTAAGCAATCTAAAATAGCTTTAGCTAAATAACAGGTCTGGATCTCCATCTTTTTACCACATTACGACAACAAAAGCACTTGAACGCAACACACTGGTAAATACCAGTTCACAAGTGGAAAATATCATATTTTCCATAGCACATGAACGCACCATAATACTAGCCTACATACTAGCCATTAGCATCTGCTGTAGAGTTTTGTTTTGTGTGAAACATGACAGGAGATTAGTGATGAACATAAAAAGTGCGTAATCAATGTAATCGATTACGTCGGCATGCTGTTCCAGCCCTACTTGCGAAGATGATGAGTCAACGACGCCAACTCCATCTTTGTAGCCGGGACAGACTCAGAAAACACTAGCTAATATTATAAAAGTGCGACTAGTCAACTAATGGCTGAAATGAATGACCAACATATTGAATCAACTAGGAAAATCTTTGTTCGGGGGCAACCCTACTCTATATACAGATACATCTCAGTGCAGTCTTTATTTACTTAACTGGTTTTGCTGGTAGCAGCATAGACTGTAGCAGTCATAAAACAAATGTTTTTTTTGCTCTTCTGTGCATATTTTTGGAGATGCCCCACTCTCATTCTATTGAAAGAATCAGTGTAGACATTCTTATAAATGTCTACTTTTTGCATTTCGCAAAAGCTAAAAAGTAAAATGAGTCTAGAACGACATGAGTTTGAGTAAATAAAGACTACATTTACATGCACCCTCATAATGCGATTATAATGACATTTAAGCAATTTTGCAATTAAAATTTACCTCATGAAAACAAAATACTTGGATCAAATTGACGCAATTAAGCTCATAGTCATAGAAACCATAGAAATGTGTTTTTGCATTTGACGCAAGTAGAATAAAACAGTGGCCAGTAACACACTTACTATATGCGAGTACATTATTTGTGTTGTGCATTTGGATATATTAATAATAGCGGTAAAAATAACCACAATTCTTAGGGAATAATGCAAATTGCATGGAAACAGAGTTTGCTTGTATCATGAACACATCTTACTGTGATTAAGTCCTTACTCCAATTATTGTAAGAATTTTTTTTTAATTATTGGTGCACATGCAAATGATTGCTAGTACCTTCTGGAGGGTCTGACATGGGAGGGCTGAGGCAGTACATGTGGTATCCTCTGTCACAGTCATCACAGAACAAAAGCTGGTCCTGGGAAAGAGGATTTAAACACATTAACAGATGGTTTTCTGTATAAGGGGTTTGTTTGAGTGATAATGTGCGGAGACTCACGTCATTCTCAGATGTGCCACAAACATTGCAGCACTTGCACTCAATGCACTGCCAGCGGTAAGTCTTTACAGCTGCCATCATCACGGCAGTGAACTGCAGGCACGAAGGATGTCCTTATGAGGGATAAGAGAAAAAGGCCATGCATGAATTACGCGAATCTGAGCGTAGAAGTTTAGAGTTCGCTCTGTGCCTAGGTGTCATACCTGAACGTCCACAGTCAGAGCAGGACACCAGCTCTTCAGACTGGCCTGTTTTCTGGTTCATGTTGGAGTCACCCAGGCAGAAGTCGCAATAGTCATTGGGTAATGCCAGGCCATTTGGTCCTTTTTTAGGGGCTGTAATAAAACAGAGCATCTGATCAACTGTTGTCCTGCGTTCGTTAATGTTTTGACTAGCAGGACTATCAAAATCAAAGCTGCAATCTAGTATGTGGTCGTAACAAAAGTGGCAAAAATTTGTAATGTCATATACAATATCCTTAAGTCACAAGGATCTAACAATCACAACTATAAATGGTTTCGTTTAAACTCAAAGAATAGAACATCTTGTACTTGTTAAATCCTTTAAAGTGATAATGCACAAGTGATGTGTAATGACAGTCATCATGAATGAACGCTCACTCTTGGGTTCCTCTTGTGGTGCAGGGGTGTGAATCTCAGGTTCTTCTTTGTCTTCTCCCTCCTCATCAGCCAGGTGAGAGTGAGTGTAGTGGTAACTCAAGCCTGGTCTGTTCTTATAGCGTTTCCCACAGACTATTAAAAAGAAAAGGTTTAAAATTAAAACAGTCGTGTAAAAAGCGTTATGCATTATGGAAAACAGGATTTTCATTGATCTTTTAGCATAAATGCTTTCAATGTACTATGTAAGTTTCACAATCAAAGCTCCCTCTCCAGATAACCAAACCGATTGATGGGAACTAAGCTGCAGACATGAACCACTCAGAATTCAGCGGTCATGATATTGACATCAAGTTTCAGCAACTTCATGAACAACAGCAGTACGCAAGGTTAGCCAAAAACATATTTGCATAGACTACTGTTCAAAAGTTTGGGGTCAGTAAAATCTTTTAATATTTTTGAAAGAGATCTCTTATGCTTACCACGGCTGCATTTATTTGATAAAAAAAAAAAAAACTGTGAAAAAAGTAATACTGTGAAATTATCACGTTTTAGTATATTTTGTAATGCATTCCTGTGATGCCAAAACATGAACTTTCAACAGCCATTCCTTCAGTGTCACATAATTCTCATTATTAAAAATAATTCAATCTTACTAAGCCCAAACTTTTGAGATATATATATCCAAAATAACATGTCAAAACTCACTGTCACAAGCATACGGTTTGTCTCGTTCTTCCTGGGCAGCTGCAGCAGCTTCCATTTTCTTTTTTCCATTCCCAACTCCTCGACCCTGGCAGATTAAAATGACATTTTATTAACTCTATTCCTTCAGGCCATCGTATGACCAGTAGCCACCATCACAAGAGGAGATTATCAATGGTTAGTACTGTATCAATATTCAATTTACTAAGCAACAGCAGACTAGGCACGGTACCTTAGACTTCCCTTTTCCTCGTCTTTTTGGAGTTTCCTCCTCAAAATCTTCATCGTCCAGATCATCCAAGTATTCTTCGGGCTCAAGGATCCTCTGAGAATGACAGGAAACAATCAGGCCATGCATTCATAGCCCAGAGACATAAGGGACCATATTGAAAAGCCCTGCTATATACCTTCCTGATGCGTGTGGAGCCACTGTGGCTGCTGGCCGTGCTGGTTCCAGTGATCTCAGACAGACTGGTTTCTTCCTCAGGTGGTCTGAGCTCTGTGGGCACTCTTTTATCCAGCGGCTCTCCTTTCAGCAAGGCCTCCAGACTGCTCCCATCCAACGGGCCCAACACATCTTTTTTCAGGCCCAGCTCCAGCTCAGCTTTGGAAACATGCCTCTCTTTAATCATTTAGTTATGATTTATAATCTAATTTTAAATATTTTTTTCTGACTTAAATATCTCAATCTATTTTGTCTAAGCTTTTTAACAATGTAAAGCTTGACCTATGAAATAATAGTCCAAAATATCTATTTTTTTTACTGTTGTAGTCAAGACCACCTTAACAAAGACCAAGACAAGACCAGCACTCCTCAAATGTCTGAGAAATGTCTTATATTTAATCAATAAATACAATTAGAATTAGACACTATATAGAGCGTGTTACCAGTCAAATCACTAAAACATAACATTCATCTTTGTGTTGCAGAGGTGGCACAGAAGTTGCATCTGAATTGGTACAATTACATCTGCATAAATAATGTTGAGATTAATGTTTTAAAAATAACATTTTGAATATAGAAATATGATGGAAAAATAAAATGATAGGTCTACTTTTAAAACGGAAATCAATGAGCGAGTCACGGAATCATTTATTCAACCTATTTGTTTAAAGCAGCTGATTAAATTTTGTCTAAAATTGTGTCTAAAATGTATGTCGCTCTATAACATTCTTAACGTTTATATAAAATCAATATCACATTTGCAATCGTACTCATATTCATACATTCATATTTCTTGCTCTTGTGATATTGCTTAATTATATCCTATGTTAATAATATAAAAATCTCATACAAACAGGTCATTTGTATTCATTTTGGGATAAAATCCTAAGTCCTCTTAGTCTGAGGCAGAGCCAAGACCAAGTACAAATACGGTCGAGGTCGAGGCCGAGACAAGACCAAGACCTTTAAAAAATGGTCTCAAGATCAAGACCGGTCACGAGTACTACATTAAAAATTTAATCATTTATTGAAACTATAGACAAAATAAAAAAAAAAGAGAAGAAGTATCAGCTTGTATGCGTTTCTGTTGAGTATCGTATTTGATACATCAGCCTTTTATGGCTCATATGACATGGGAGAATATGAAGCCCATACTCAAGGAGAAAAAAATACCACCATTTTTATTCAGAGACCCAAACTGTCACAAATATGCAATTTGCTGCAGTTGTTGTCATTTATATGGCCAAAAGTAAGATGAAATTCTGATAGTTTGTAATGTAAATCAATGAGATTTTTATAATCAGTTGTCTCACTATATCTCCCAATAATATGTCTAAGAAAGATGATATTAAAATGCTCAGCTTTATGATCAAAGCTCTGTAGTTTGGTAATTCAATGAAACTCATATATTGATATATAATATTGATACTCATATCCTGATATGATTGTTCTAAAAATGATGTGTGATTTATCAAGTTAACCTCAGTTGCTTCAGCCTATAAATGCTTACCTTGAAATATTACTAACAATAGAAACGTTATTCTCACATTTACTTTATAAAAAACAGAATAGATTTCACAGTAAAAAGACATGTACCACGACCTGAAGGGAGGCATTTTTACAATTCTACTAAAAACTCTTTTACTTGTTTAAGAAATATAAACTATCATTCAGATGACATGTAGAAGATTGTGTGCAACAGGTTTTTCATCAAAGTTATTCATCAGAAGTTTAGAGGCTGTAGAAATTTGCATACAACAAGAAATCTACTACTAATGTTGTAACAGAATACCAGATTTGAGTGGAGGAAAAACTAGAGCAGGGTCTTCTGGTGGGTGAGCTCTTCTTTTCTTCCTCCAGCGCCGGGCCGGATATGTGTACAGCTGTCCTGGTGCTGTACCTTAAATAGTAATCATAAAGTCTGCATGTCAGTAACAGTAGCACAGACTGAGAATAGAATCAGCGTAAATGGGCTGAAGCCAAACCTGCGCTCCTGTGTCTCTTCTCCATCCAAATGTAGCAGTTGCTTTGAGCAACTCCAGTCTGGGAGTCCAGGAAGGGCATGAGGATGCTCCTCTCGGCACACAGCCGGGCGTTATAACTATGACACTGCTCCAAAGCATCTTTGTAGTACTGTTCTCCAAGTCTTCATTCCACACACAAACAAGAGAGAATACCAGCATATAAGTTTCTACACAGCATGTGATTTATATTTACTGTTTACATGCACACATTCACTTTTCATTAGCTAACGTTAAATCTTAGTCTTGGGTGATAGATAGTAACGGCCCTTACAAAAATTAACCATGTTTTTACTACAAATAAAAAAGAAACATGGTAACCACAAAACAACCATGGTTTTGCTACACTAACCATAGTTTAACCATGGTATTTGTAGTAAAACTGTGGTTATACTGTGGTAATCAATCCGCCAAAAAAACATGGTTACTACACTTTTACTATAATTAAACAATGGTTCATTTTCGTAAGCGAGTATTTTTAAATTACATTTCGTGCGTCACAACGTGCTGATATGCAAACAATGGACCTCAATGTAATGTATTCATTTTTGCCAGTATTAAAAAAACAAAACGACAATTTGATAGACATTTCTTAAAAAGTTGGACAACAGAACGCAAAAAAAGCAAACTAACCAGTGACTGGCAAGTGCAACTGATTTAAAAAGTAGACACATGGCTGTAATGCTCTTTGATGTCACAGTAACGTTAAACGATGAATGAACGAGGAACAGATTAGCTAACCAAACACCACCACAATACTTCAGCCTTACTTTAGTATATAAAACCATGCAAATTCAGCAATAATTTAAGAATATCATATGGTGATTCATTGAAAGAGTTTAAAAACTACATGTACTCACACTTTAACGATATTCTCCACGGCAGTCGCCATTGTTTTGCTGTAGTGGGCTGTTGTTGTCTTCACTGCGCATGCGCATTGGGTCCTTTTTGAATCAACAATACGTTCTTATCTTTACATGAAAAGATTTCCGTCATTGCAAATGGAAGCTAATCAGAATATTTTTTTTTACAAAATATATTAACGAAACACTCACGATAATACTAGTAAACCAAAACAACTCAAAACCATTGATCTCATTCTGCGATGGGCGTGGTTACGTTTAAATGACGTCTTCCGCCCGCACCGCCGCCATTTATATCTCACCGCCATTTTACATCAACTCAGAAGAGATTAGATTACGAAGATGACGGCTCAAATGGAAAATCAACTTTGCAAGCTCTTTGTCGGCGGTCTCAACGTCCAAACCACCGACGATGGGCTGCGAGAACATTTTGAGCAGTACGGGAAGCTCACGGACTGCGTGGTGGTGCAAAACCAGCAGCTGAAGCGCTCACGTTGCTTCGGTTTCGTGACCTACTCGAGCCCGGAGGAGGCAGACGCGGCCATGGCGGCCCGACCTCATGTTCTGGACGGCAACAACGTCGAGCTGAAGAGGGCCGTTGCGCGGGAAGATGCGGGCAAGCCCGAGGCTCTCGCGAAAGTGAAGAAGATATTCATCGGTGGTCTTAAAGACGACATCGAGGAGGATCACCTCCGCGACTGCTTCTCCCAGTTCGGCGCGGTGGAGAAGGCGGAGGTGATCACAGACAAAGAGACCGGCAAGAAGCGCGGCTTCGGCTTTGTGTATTTTGAGGATAACGACTCGGCCGATAAAGCTGTGGTGCTCAAGTATCACATAATTAACGGGCATAAAGTGGAAGTGAAGAAAGCCCTGACCAAGCAGGAGATGCAGGCTGCTGGTAGTCGCGGTGGCCGCGGAGGCCGAGGTGGTGGACGGGGGATGGGCAGACCGCAGAACGGCTACGGCGGGCGCGGCGGAGGTTACGGCAACTACGGCGGCGGCGGATACGGGGGCAATGACGGCTATGGAGGCGGATACGGTGGCGGGTATGGGGGAGGCTACGGGGACCAAATGGAGGGCTACGGCGGTGGTAACGGCTACAGTGACTTTGGCAGCGGCTATGGCCAGCAGTCCTCTGGCTATGGCCCAATGAAAGGTAATTACTCGGGCAGAAGCAACGCTCCTTACTCCCGAGGTGGTGGTGGTGGTGGTTACGGCAGGGGGGGTTACGGAGGCTCGTATTAGGAGCATTTATTAGGTCATATTAAGAGCAGCTCCTTCCCCAGCCCACATCACAGTTTTGACCACACATTATCTTCAGCTAAGTAGCCAGAGTTAGCCACCTTAATATGGCGTGGCATTGACTGAATCACTCAAGCTCCATTCAGGAGGTCACAACTTATCCAGCCTAGCAAATCATAGGTAGGGCTCACCTATCCGACTTTGCTCAACATCTTACAGCTGTTACTACTACTACTACACATCCTTTTGCTCTCTTCCCTGAAGTACTAGGGAGTTTTTTTTTTCCAGCAAGACATAGGACTACTACTCTGGATCTCTACTTATTATAAGACTGGCCAGTTGTGGCAGGCTACCTGTTTGCGAAACTGTTTCCCATACGTTTCTTTTTTTTTTGGTGCATTGGGATTAAGTTAACATTAGTATTTTTGCTTGTTAGTGTTGGCATGTTTTTCTCCTTTTAGTATATGTATTGTATCTTTATTGTGTCTTTGTTTTCTTCTATTCAAGACTTATATAAATCTGGTTTAAATTTAGAGTCAATCGCAGTGAACCCCTATAGAGATTAAAGATTTAATTGGTTGGCAACGGGCACTATCTGCATCATGTGATCTAAATAGAGTGCAACTCGACGTAAAATGCAAAAAAAAAAAAAAAAGATTTCCTAGTGATAAACTACAATAACCATGATTCTGTAAAAGAAAAGAACAACCATCCACAACCAAAGAATTGAAACAAGCAAATTGTGCTTGTAAAAAAAAATGTAAAAACACTAGCACCGCCTACTCCCATGAGGCACGGCAAATTACGTAATAGTCGTTCTCAAACTACTTAAATATTGTGTGTATGTAAAAATATTGTTTCTGTATACACATCTTTAAATCAATAATAGTTTTAGGTCATTTTTTTTTATTCGCAATGCTTCTTGGGATTGTAGTTTTCCACTCATAGCAGTTACCTTCTTGTGTTGTACCTTTTGTCTGATTTTCAAATACTTTTTTACTTCAAAGTTTGCAATAATATGATTTACCTTGGTGCTGGTTGATTTGGTTCATGGTTAATAACATTTAAATGAGGACTTCTTAAAAATGGGGGTAAAATATTTCTGGAAATATGGCCACTGAAAAAGTGGACGTTCAATGCACTTGAAGGACTCGCTGTGGAGTCTGTTGGCAACCAATTAAAGATTTAATTAGGCTCGATGGCAACTAGAAGTTTTTCGTCCTAACATAAGAAACGTTTTGGAATAAACAAACTTCTGTGGCGTTTCAGAAAAAACAAAGGTAAATGGACTAGTTTCAGTTTCAAATGTTCAGGCTTACTTAAATCCCTCAATATTCGTTAATATAGTGACTAACGTGTCTCTCCCAATTAGTATCTTTTGTTAAATAGTTCAAGCAAACTGAAAATATTGTCATTGGTGTTACAGTGAACCTTTCTGACGGGACTCTGAAGACAGATTTGAGTTGTTTTTCTACAGTTTAATCATTTAGTAAAGGACTTTAATGTTCTTGTCTCATTGTATTACTGCTTCAACGGAATAACCTATTGAATATTGTTTATTTCAGATACAACTGAACTGTATGTACTTCTGTTAATAAAAACCATTACTCCGTAGCCATTATGGTTCTTGACGAGCTGAGATTTATTGGGTGGTTTTGACGTATATGAGGCCCGTTTAGTGATTTGTCTTTCCAACTAGGTAAGACTAAAATTGGAGGCGCACCCATTGGCTCTAGTGCTCAATATTACTTACATTTCTTTGCATCAGACATGTGGGGATGTTAATATTTTCCCAACCTTATGTTGTCTTTATTCTTAAAATATGTTTAGAGCTTTGTTCCAATACTTTTAGTGATCAAATAAGATGGATCTATACCTTAGCTGTGTCCACTACTACGTCATTGGATTCTCCAGGGGTACTCCAGAGATGTAGAAACCCAGCTGAAAATCCATAGGATAATCGCACCAGGTTTCCAGGTTTGTAGAAATACTTTATACACAAGACATTACATCAGGTGTGTCTTTAACATACTTCGAATCCACCTGGAAGAAAATCAGGTATTTGTGAGTCGTTAAAGTAAAGCGTGCATGCAAAATTTCAGCATTTCCTAAATACTAGCTGTGAATAGCATTAACCTGCGGTGATCATGTAACAGAGAAAAAGTGGCAATTAGAACATACTCTGTAGTTCAATGTGTGTGACGCTGTGACTGGTGATTGTGGTCTATGTAGTTATGTGTTAATCCAATATTTTAGCCGATTTCCAGTTTAAGGTCAAACCGGAGAATGGAGCTTATAGTTCCTGTATACTTGATGCATTAGTTCCAGATATTAATGGCATCAAATGCAAAGGAGATCAGCATTTATTAAGCAAGGTTTGTGCTTTCAGTTATTTACTTTACATCTTATCAATCCCCCTCCCCTCCTCATCTCGGTGTTTTGCTCGTGTTTTGTCCTACATTTCTGGGACTCTTAAAGAGGACAGTGGATATTATTGATAATTCAGTGAGACTAGTGACGATTCAACAGTAAAACTTCTTGGCATTGGCTTTTTAAAAAAAAAAGTGAGATCTGCTACTCTCATTCTTAAAGCACAGCTCCTACATAGACTCTCCTTAAAGACAGTAAGTGTAAATCTGACGGGGTTGTGTAAGATTGACAGTAGACAGACATGTTTCAGGACACTGTTTGTTGACTTGACACTTACATGCATCTGTATCTGTCTTTTTTTCCCACAGAGGGTATGCAATGGAAGGATTTAAATAAAATCTCACTTCCAAGTGCGGCCACTTGATGAACCTCTTCTGTGGCTGTGAATCCAGTTGCTTGGAAAAATGGAAGAACTCCAGTCAGTTTGGTGAGCAAGTTTTAAAATTTATCTTTATATAATGTATATAAAATCACACACATGGTCATACCAGTTATGTTTACAATTCCGTTGTCCCCCTCTTCTTTTTAGTCTAGCAGAGTTTGCATATGAACGCATATGCTAGATTCCTGTGGAAGATGCCTATGCCTAGGCAAGATGCCTTTGGTAAGATTTGATAATATATTGCATTGTAAGTTTCAGTGATCTTACTTTTGAGATCAAACTTCAAAATGTATTCAGATTACATACTCCTTTTGAATTTTCTGTGATTTGTCAAAAATCAATCGCTTTTCAATGATTTTCTTTTTCTTAAAGTGTCCCTATTATGCAGTTTTAAAGTTTCCCGATTTTGTTTTGGAGGTCTCCTACAGTAGGTTCACAAAAAAACACTTTAATTTTCTCATGATATATACTGCAGCATCACCTCTTTTCTCACAGTGTCTGAAACGGTTCGATAAAGAATTCAGTCTCTAAACCCCTTCTTTCTGAGAGTCTTCTCTGTTCTGATTGGTCAGATGGTCCAGACTGTTGTGATTCGGCACTTGATGCACTCCTCTGCACTTGATTCACACATTACACAATGATACGAACAGTAGTGATTGGGAGTTGACTCAAGCACATGAATCGACTCGTTGTCGACTCCATTGCGGTGTCTGAAATCGCTTGTGTGTTCTGTCGCAGGAACATCAGTCACATAGTTTTATCCTACATGTAGCTTATTTACAACAAAATAACAGCCAATTGCGTTGTAATTGTATACATGCCTGCGTGCCAGCTTTGTGGTTTTATCAGTTTTATATCAATTTGGTTTGCCAATGGTATCCTAATTTGTTCATAATCATTAAACTAATCAAAATACATTACATCTCATTATTACATTGCACATTATTGTATGCATTTAGACTAGATATTATTTTTAGTATCTTGAACTTTCCTGTCCAAGCAGCTTTTTTGCACTATAAGATATGACAATACGCGTATCACCAACCAACCGCTTATATGAATTCGTTAAAAAAATTACATTACCTTCTCTCGTTAATGTAACTGAAATAATATTTGACTAAGGCAGCAACTAGGAAACAATGGTGACATCATTTCAAGGTAATGCCACCTCTAAACTGGGCTAATTTGGCCAGCCACGCTCAAAGTGTGTTGTTTTCATTAAGGTATTTTTAGGCTTTGTGTCAGGGGGAAAAAATAGCCTATGTTTAGTGTGTAATGACGGCAATCTTGTATTCTTATTACAGACTCGGTTTTGACTTCAAGCAAATTAAGTTGATTCCGAGAGCAATGTGGGAATCTGAGTTGACTCCAAAAACCCCCGGAATCGAACAGTAATGTTGGTTTTTCGCAGCGCTGAAAACCGCAGCATCTCGACATGTCAACGACGCAAACTCTTCCAGGGCTCAGCTACAACTACAGTGTTTGAGGGTCAAAGTAGACATTGTTTGCGGGCAGCCAATGAAGACCATAGGTTGGCATTATGCAAATTTGTTAAAAACCTATGTAGGTTCATGCAGGAAGTAAGACTGGAATTACTGACGGCTTGTTACAGGCAGAGACAAACTCCATTTTTCGTTGACTGTGCAGACCTTTTACATTCACAAACAGCTATATAACACACTACAGCAGCCATTACACCTTGTAGCCCAAGACTGGTTGAGCCTGGTCAGTACTTGGATGGGAGACCTCCTGGGAAAACTAGGTAGCTGCTGGATGAGGTGTTAGTGAGGCCAGCAGGGGGTGCTCACCATGTGGTCTGAGAGTCCTAACACCCCAGTATAGTGATGGGGACACTAAACTGTCAAAGAGCACCATCTATCGGATGAGATGTTAAATCTCAGGATGTCCTTTGAAAAAAAGTGTATGGGTTTAACCCTGGTTTCCTGGTCAGATTTGCCTATTGGCCTCTGTACATCATCATGGCCTCCTAATCATCCCCATATATCCACCTTTTTCCTGAACTCCGTAGTCTCGCCCGACTCCTAGCAGAATTTCCAGTCTACGGTGTTTCTAGTCAAATGAGTGCATTTTCCGAGCTGATGAAACATTATGTAAACCATTTTCATAACGTTAAACTTGTGAAGATGGTTTTAAAAATCACATGTCTCCATAGTACCATCACTTTACAGTACCTCACCTATCAAAGTTTAATGAGTGCGTAGAGAACATGAAGTAGCCCTAAGATAGCGATGCGAAAACAGATTGGTGCTCATATCCTACATGTAGCTCCCACTCGAGGTGAAGTTCGAGGGGGATTTTGTCCTCAAAATAAGAGCGCACATATACCTTTTAAGCATTTTAACTTAAGTGCTGCAAGCCATGCTCGTTTAAGCCGTGCTTAAAATGCAAAGCATATGACACTGTATACAGACATTCTTTCCAGATTTGCTGGTGCTCAAAACGTGTACTTTCTAGGAATTTCTTCCGTTTATTGCGTTGTTGTGGCAGTCAACAACCGCACAGTTTAACCCTGTGACCATTTTTAGTAATGTTCAAAAAGTTTAATTCAATCGCTCCTTTTTACTCCTTTTAAATAATGGGGTCCTATGGAGACCGAAACAGGACAGCATCCAAACGGAAGTTAGAATCCATCATGACGGCGCTCATCGTTTGCTCAGGAAAAATGTGGATACTGATTGGCTTCATCACTCTGTCTCCTCTACACCAGTAAGCTGGTGTGTGGTGGTGGGCGTTCTGACACAATATGGTTGCCGTCACATCATCCAGGTGATGCTGCACATTGGTGGCCCCCCCACCTTCCATGTGAAGCGCTTTTAAAGGGATAGTTTGGCCAAAAATGATATTTAAACCATGCATTACTCACCCTCAAGCCGTTCGAGATGCATATGTCAATCTTGTTTCAGACGAGCACATTTTCAGTTATTTTAGAAAATGTCTTAGACCCTTCAGTGGATATAATGTGAAGCAATGGGGTCCACCTTCTTTCAAGTCCCAAAATGTGCATATATCCTTCACAGAAGTAATCCATCCGGCTCCGGGGGGATAAACGAAGGCCTTCTGAGGGTAATCCGTGCGGTTTTGTCGTAAAAATATACATATTTAAAACTTTGTTTCTTTGAAAATATCTGACTTCCGGCAACGATCGACGCGCGTCCACGGGTGATGGAAGTCGGCGTACGAGGTAGGACGTAGCGTCGTGACGTAGAACGAACGAATGACAGAGAGCAGAGCAAAACATCACCCGTGAACGTGCGTCGATCGTTGCCGGAAGTCAGATATTTTCATTTATAAAGTTTTAAATATGTATATTTTTACGACAAAACCGCACGGATTACCCTCATAAGGCCTTCGTTTATCCCCCTGGAGCCGGATGGATTACTTTTGTGAAGGATGTATGCACATTTTGGGACTTGAAGGAGGTGGACCCCATTGCTTCACATTATATCCACTGAAGGGTCTAAGACATTTTCTAAAATAACTGAAAATGTGTTCATCTGAAACAAGATTGACATATGCATCTCGAACGGCTTGAGGGTGAGTAATGCATGGTTTAAATATCATTTTTGGCCAAACTATCCCTTTAAGTGCAGAGAAAAGCGCTATATAAATGTAACAAATTATTATTACATGAAAGGTAACATCTTAAAAAAAGCATAATGGGGGCACTTGAAGTTAACAGATAAACTGTTTCTACTTTTGTAGTGCATTTTCCCCCTTATCTCTTGTGTTTAAATCTGTTATGCTCTCTTAACTTAGAAATGTCTGGTCATGTTATCTTTACAGGCCTGGTGCCAAGATGATGCCATATAGTACCTGGAGGGCGGCTTCATCTGATCCTTCGACTGCAGTCGAATCAAATGCAAACAGCGATTTGAATCATTGTGCATGTGCATATGAGCAGGAATGAACCTGGTATTGAATGTCTGATATGAATTCAACAATAAAAAATATTAACTGGATAACTGAGTCTGTTTGAATACAACAGTTTTATTTATATATATATATATATATATATATATATATATATATATATAGGAAATCAGCTGTGCAATGAGAAACATTTACCTAGCTTTAAACTAAGTGTATGAATGATTAACTTCTATATAGCTGATAAGCACAAATGCATGTTAGTGCAGTGGTGTGGTAGTGCCACGAAGAGTGACCTTGGTGACCGTGGAGCGATTGTATCACTGTTGCCAGGCAACGCGCTGATGATGGAGGACCATTACGACGTTCTCGGGTGTCAAGTCAAAGAGCCCAGCGTTAGCTGTGAGCTGCTATCCAGTCAGATAAACAACCACGGCCATCTCATGAGGGACGGCTCTGACCACCAAACAGACTGAAGACATTCACCACTCGACTTGAGCCTTCAAGCTACCACTAACGTCAATTAAAAATACTAGAGACTTGCAAAACATGCACGAAAATAATGTAGCAAGCTAACTTTAGCCAACTGCCTAGCGCGAAACTGCTCAGATATGGACTGTGAAGGGTAAGTGTGTTGTAACGGCAAAAAAGAGATGCATTTTATTAAATGTTTTTGGTGAAGAGGAAACCGACGAGATTTGTAACCGATAAAGTTGTTATTTGTACCGTGAAACGAACTGGAGAACGCGTTTTGTTTTGCTGTTACCACTATTTGTAGCAGCTAAACAGCTAGCGTTATGTTGTGCATTCACTTAACATCTCTTCTGCGAATTCAGCAGCGAACGTTTTAACATGATACTTCATGTTTAAGTTTCATATATGAGAATTGAATTAAACATCATCGTAAACCTGTGATATATTGTTGTGCCAGCAGTTGACGAGACATTCAAACTAATCTCGAGCTAATCGTCTCGTACACTTGATTCTCGATGCACTGATGTGGTCAATATCTTTTACCATCCCGTGTCATCAAAATGGTACTGTAGGTGCAGAACTGTGCAGTGAAGCTGTCATACGAAACTAGTACAAGTTAGTTTGTGAGCAAATTATCCGTTATTTTAGAGTTTAATGGTGGTAGAGCATTAGTGTAATTAACACAAACATATTAGTTGCAGAGATATTTTTGTTTCATTTATTAGATATGGAGTCCCTTGTCCTCTGCCTAGTTTGGATTCGCAGGAGGATGCCAAAGACCCAGGGTTGCACACCATCAGCCACACACACATGAGGAAAGCCTTTCGTCTTATGAATGACTTGAGAAGGTTGGTAAACCTACTCAGCACCTCATGCTATTTAGTTAACCACCATAGTCATTGATGGGGAGATTTTCAATCAGAGGTTAAAGGGTTAGTTCACCCCAAAAATAAAATGATCCCATCATTTACTCACCCTCAAGCCACCCTAGGTGTATATGACTTTCTTCTTTCAGCCAAACACAATTGGAGTTATATTAAAAAATATCCCAGCTTCCAAACTCTTCGGCCGGAACTAGACTCGTTACCGGAAGCCAGTGATTCTAGTTTATAAAGTTATAAATATGGATAGTTCTCTTACAAAAATGCATCGCTTTGCTTTAGAAGCCCTTTATTAACACACTGGAGCTGTATGAATTACTTTTATGAAGGATGGATGTGCTTATCTGGGCTTCAAAATCTAGGGTACCATTCACTCTGAAGCTCGAAAGAGCCAGGACATTTTTTATTATATAACTCTGATTGTGTTTGGCTGAAAGAAGAAAGTCATGATATACACATAGACATAGGATGGCTTGATGGTGAGTAAATTATGGGATAATTTTCATTTTTAGGTGAACTAACCCTTTAACTTGTATGGATGGATTCTTAACATCAAGTTTGGTTCCTCACTAAATCAAACATTTGGTTATGGTCTTGAAGTTGTCTATTTTTTTTGTTTTGTTTTTATTGACACAAAATGTAACTATATTATCCTATATTATCACCCAGCTTTTTATATAAAGTTGGATATAGGCTACATATGCCCCAACTTTATCCTGATGCATTGGCCTACAGGATACACTCGTATGCCTAATATATGGCATATTTCAACTGCTTCATTGCTTGTATCATCGCAAAATGTAAACAATATCATCGCCCAGCTCTAATCTGCTAAATGTGACTGAGGCATGACGATATTAAAATATTATAAACATTAACATATTCTGTAACGCTGCTTTAAAACATTTTGTATTGTGAAAAGTGCTTAAATCTGACTAAGAGTTAATTATCAATTGCGTATGCGGCATGTCCACAAGACCAAGTAGATCGTAAACCTTGTCGCCCAATGGTTTCTACAAATTATGTTTTATTAACAAAGTTCGGGAGGAGCACGTTCAGTTAATTAACACGAGTGGAGTGCACCCAGCAATCAATTATAAGAGGTATATATAGATTCAGCAATCTCACCTCACTCCATTGATAGTTTAGCAGCATCCCTCCACCGCCCCTTCTCCACACTTCCAGTCCTAAACACTTACATAGGGGGGAGTACTCTGGATTCGGGCCAAACTCCGAACTCGGAGCCCTCCCCCGGACAGCACGCCAAATACGCATTAAATCTAATCCACTCTAATTATTAGTGGTATAAGTGTGAACTCGTGAACCTATGTTGGCTAGGCTTATGATATATTTGGGAGAAACAGCCCTGGTCTAGATCCTCAGTTTCTTTTATTTTCTTTATAATCACAGTAGGAGGATGCTTTGTGACGTTCTGCTGGTGGCGGGTGAAGTGGAGGTACCAGCACACAGAGTAGTGTTAGCGTCCTGCAGTCCTTACTTCTGCGCCATGTTCACAGGTACTCTACATATACACATCCTAATGCTTTTCTTACATTCATGGGAGCAACATGTCCCACGCTGCACACGGATGTTCTCCAAAACTTAGCCATGTAGGATCTATGATTATGATTTAGGAATTAAAAAAATACTCACCCTCATGTAATTTCAAAACTGGAAAACACAAAAGATACTTTGAAGAATGTTGGTAACCAAAAGTTTTGATGCCCATGGACTTCTTTTATGTCCCCCAGAAGAAAGAAAGTCAAACAGGTTTGGAATAACATTGAGGGTGAATCATTTTAATTTTTGGGTGAACTAACCCTTTATTGAAAACTGACTGAATTGTTTACAAGGTATTTGAAGCTATATGAGTGACATTAGGTGATATAAAGTGTCCCTGCTGATTATTCTGCATAAAAACATTATGATGTTCATTCTTGCTTATTTAAGTCTCATTTTCAACAGTTATTTTTTTAGATCTTTGATTGAGAGTTTTCTGGATCTGTATGTATAATGCTCATGCTCTCTGATTCTGTATCGTGATTGACGTGTCCAGGTGACATGAGTGAAAGCAAGGCTCACCATGTCGAGATCAGGGATGTTGATGGACAGACGCTCTTGAAGCTGGTGGATTATATTTACACCGCTGAGATCGAAGTGTCTGAGGATAACGTTCAGGTAAGTCAAGGCACATGAATGTACTGTACTGTAGCTCTTTGTGTAAAGGCTGATTTCATTCTCTGCCACTGGTTCTCTGGTGCTTGTGGCTCTGTTGTGAGTGCTGAGAGGCAGGGCATTTCCTCTCATTATTAGAAGAGGAAATGAGCAGAGAGGGAGAGGAAGTTTTCTGTGATGTGCACTTTGCCCTTAGTGTTGGAGCTCTATTGTCCCAGTATATTCTGTTGTTTGTGTCTGGGCCTTTTGTTTAGATGTACAGAATACAGCAGAGGAGAATAGATGATCTGAGAAGCTTCATGCCAGTTGTGCTGGAGCAGTGTGAAGTGACCTAGTTTTTGGAGAGGATGGGCAGATGCTCCAGTGTTAAATTTCCCTAGCCATTTCTAGGAAGAAAGTGGCCATTGAATTAGAAAAGAGCATCTGCACATTGTAACTCTGTCTTGTTCTTCCCTGTGGCCGTTGCTTTTGTTAAGTAGCTGATGCTGGGTTAGATTAATTTATTTTCATTGTTCACCACCATTTTAATTCATATAATTCATTCAGTATATAATTAGATGTGGAGTCACCAGCTTACATTCTTTTGCAATGATTTACTAATAATTAAAGCTCTGTTAGAATACCTTTTTGAACAAATGTAATTAATTTCAATAGCAGTTGTTTAAAGAATCGTTGCTGAAAAGAGAGAGAGAGAGAGAGAGAGAGATAATGGTACAGATACAAACTATAAGTAGTAGTGGCTCTGTTTAGTATGTACACTACTGTCCAAAAGTTTGGGTCAGTAAGATTTCATTTTATTTTCAAGATAATATTTTTATTCAGCAATGATGCATTAAATTGATCAAAAGTGATAGTAAAGACATAATGTTACAACAGATTTTAATTAATCCTTTTGGACTTTTTATTAATCAAAGAATCCTAAAAAAAATTTAAGCAGCACAACTGTTTTCAACATTGATAATAATAAAAAAAAATGTTTCTTGAGCAGCAGATCAGTATATTAGAAAGATTTCTGAAGTAATGATGCTGAATATTCAGCTTTTCCATCACAGGAATAAATTACATTTGACAATTTATTCAAATAGAAAACAGTTATTTTAAATTGTTATAATATTTCACAAGATTACTGTTTTCACTGTATTTAGAACAAATAAAGGCTGCCTTAGTGACCACAAGATACTTCTTTCAAAAACAACAACAAAAAATATTTTTTGAATGATGGTATATGTATATTATAACATTTCAAGTAATGCACAACGCTTTTGCTATGTTAGTTAAAAGACTAGTCATCATTAGTGAATCAGAATCAGGATGCACTTTACTTGCCAGGTGTTCAGAAAGACACAAGGGATTTGTTATGTTTTACTGGAGCTCTAGGTACTTGCATACAATATATCAGTGGCATGCATTTGTGTTCTAAAATGAGGAAGCAAAGTCCTCACAGTTTTTAAAAAAAATGTTTGTTTTTTATTTATGCACAGTATATATGCATTCTGATTCTAAGGGAGAAATGGCTCTTCTTATGACTCTAAAAATACCACACCAACAGTGAAGTTTGAAGTTGGAATGGTATGGGGCTGTTTTTCTTCTAATGGTACTGGTAGAATCCATATTATTAAAGGGGAAATGAATGGAGCCATGTACCGGGAAATTCTTGAGATGAGTCTGTTGCCATCCACCAGGATGATGAGGATGAGAGACGGGTGGATCTTCCTGCAGAACAACAACGATCCAAAACTTACTGCAAAGAAGACTCTGAATTTGGTTCCAGAGAAAGAAAATAAAGTTGTTGGAATGGCCCAGTCAATCACCAGACTTAAACCCAACAGAGCATTTGTGGAAGGAACTGAAGATCAAGAATCACAAGAGAACCCACCAGAATATTCAAGATTTAAAGTCTGTTTAGAAGATTGGACCAAAATCCCACCTGAGCACTGTGAGCGATTCATTTGTTCATACAGGAAGCATCTTGAAGCTGACATTGGCTTTTCCACCAAGTATTCAATACAATATCAGTTAGCGTGTTCAATACTTTTTTCCTGCCCTTTTACTTTATTACACATAACCTGTTTTTTGTGTTATTCCTGCTGTGTTCAGGTGTTACTCCCAGCTGCTAGCCTGATGCAGTTGATGGATGTTCGGCAGCTTTGCTGTGACTTCCTGCAGACACAGCTCCATTCCACCAACTGCCTGGGCATCCGAGCATTCGCTGACCTTCACGCCTGCACAGGACTGCTCAACCAGGCCCACGCTTATGCCGGTGAGCTCTCTTCTTTCTTGAGTCATTGTGGGATGGCTAACAGCTAGTCGATTAAGCAACCCACCAATATGTACTTTTATGCTAAGATCCATTTTTTAAGCATGTTTGCTTGTTTCAAACAGAGCAGCACTTCACAGATGTCATGGGCGGTGAGGAGTTCATGGCCCTCTCCTTGCAGCAGGTGTGCAGTCTGATCTCCAGTGACAAACTGACTGTGTCCACTGAAGAGAAGGTAACGCATTACCCAGCTCATTTACCTTGTTGTTGTTTTTTCTAACTGTTGTCATCTGCATATTGTGCTTCTCAATTTCAATGTTTCGTCACATCACAGAGCCTGTTTTTAGCTCAGCCGTGCATGATTTGTAGACAGCAGACAGTTTATGGTTGGTTTTTACACGTATACATGCTGGTGTGTGACGCTGTAGGAGACGGCCAGCCATCTGTCATTCACACTGCATTAGCTGCTCTCTGCTTACGAGTAACTTGCGTCTCCAGTCTGCGCTCACACACACCCACTTGATGGCAGCTGTCATCTGTCAGATGCCTCAGTGTCACTGCTGTGGCTGTGAGTTGCAATCATACAATATGCAAAGAAACATATAGTTCTGGTCTATTACACCCCCAGGTTTTTGAGGCCATGATCGCCTGGATAAAGCACGATAAAGAGGCCCGTTTGGAGCACATGCCTAAGCTCATGGAACATGTTCGACTGCCCTTGCTTTCCAGAGATTACCTGGTTCAGGTATGACTGCTGACAGTTTTTATAGCGAGCTCTCTATATTTGTTGTGATTGCATTTCTGGTTTTCTTCAAGCATTATTTTTAGGATCGAAATGTGTACTTGTACAGATTGTAGAGGAGGAACCCTTAATAAAAAACAACAACACTTGTAAGGACTTTCTCATTGAGGCGATGAAGTACCACCTTTTACCTGCAGACCAGCGGCACCTTATAAAGACTGACAGAACCAGACCGCGCACACCAGTCAGTCTGCCCAAGGTATTAATATATTGCAACACAAAGATTCACTTCAAACATACAGTACCAGGCAAGTTTGGATGTACTTAGTTCTTTATTATCTCTGCTAACCACAAGCAAGCTTGAGGCTGTTCTGGTTATTCTGTATATATTCTAAGATGCTGCACTCGTAATTACAATGAATGAGAAAAAAGTGCAACACACAATACGATAGAATATGTCCTGCTTTCTAAATAAAAGAGCCAATCGGTAAAGTCATCATGAAACAGTCATTGTCCTGAGAATTTCCTCTTATGACTGCACATGACCCCATTCAAGTAGATAGGAGTTGTTGGAAATAGCTGTTCGGAGTTGTAAAATAACCAGCTCGAGTCATGGTTTGTGTTGGTGTTCATTTTATCAGCTATTTTTAAATTTAGTCTTAGTCCTGTGTCAAATGTACTTTTTAGTTATCATAATATTTAATTAACCTTGTCCTGTTTTTGTTTAGTCAAGTTTTAGTCTTTTAGTCACATTTTCATGATTCTGAAGCTGAAAATACAGTTATTTTAGACGAACATGCTTTCACTATGAGTCTGATTAGATATATTTAAAATAATGTAGGTCACTTTACTGGTATAACATCAGACATTTGGCATTATCAGGACCCACAAATATTCCCCCATTGCAGTAGTATACATTAGATTCAACATTATATAGTAGTTTAATGTAGTACTGACACTAAAACTCTGTAAACTTGATTTTTTTCCTCACACAGTAATTTTAATTTTGGGTGAACTATACACAATACATATTGTCACTATCCACGATACATACTGATGCATTTTTGTATTGCGATATATTGTGACGATTGTTACACCCCTACCCGTAGGGGCTTGTTGAAAACAATCTGTAATATTTTGTCTCCGTTGTTTTAATCGGCAAAAACAAATAGAGAGTTTGGGATGTTTTTTTTTCCCCCACTACATTTTAGTCTCATCTTTTTGTTCAACGATATTCTATGTTGATATAGTCACAGTCTTCGTTTGATGACATTGGTGTTGTCTTGTCTTCATCTTATTCATAGAAAAAAAAAGTTGTTGAAGATTTTTCATCATAGATTTAGTTAACGAAATGAACACTAGTTTGTGTACTGATCTAACTTCACATTCAGGGGTTGAAATGAACTCACCAACAAATTTGGCTACTACATTTTTAAGTCACCGGCCATTCAGAACTACTAGCCAAAAGAAAATCATCAGAAGTAAACCAGATTATCAAAATCACGGCTTCGATTTAAATAAATATATTTTAGTAAATCTAATTCTGAATCATTTAATGTCTTTTACCTTTACAATAGTCAATCATTGTTTGCGGATACCATAAAAATAACATCTCACCGGTATCGCACATCGGACTTGCCATTCTGTGCCCGTGTTCTCAAGTTCAAGGCGGCAGTCCAAAACAATTAATCAAATCACTAAAGTTCACTTTAAGAAGGAAAGTGGTGATAATGAGATGAAGATGACACTACATTTTACGTTTTTATTTTTTATGCACTTTTGACCATCTTAGTCACAGTCTGAAGCCCTTGATGAATGTGACTTTCTTGTGAAGGTAGTGAGATAGATGGATTGATTTTTGTTGTGAATCTTGCAGGTGATGATGGTCGTAGGGGGTCAGGCACCTAAAGCCATCCGCAGTGTGGAGTGCTATGACTTTCAAGAGGACCGCTGGTACCAGGTGGCTGACTTACCCTCCAGACGCTGTCGAGCAGGTTGCTCTCTGTTCTGCTTCTCATCTCTCGATGTGTGCTCTACTCTTGGTCTCACTCTCTGTCTGTGTGTCTCATTTAGGTGTGGTGTATATGGCCGGTAAGGTGTATGCTGTGGGGGGGTTTAACGGCTCTCTGCGTGTCCGGACGGTGGATGTGTATGATGGGCTGAAGGATCAGTGGAGCTCCGTCCCCAGCATGCAGGAGCGCCGCAGCACTTTAGGAGCGGCTGTACTGGGGGACCTGCTGTATGCTGTCGGGGGCTTTGATGGGAGTACAGGTATATCTTTGAAAAATCTATCTCAGGATTATTCATACACTACTATTATTAGTATGATTTTTATTTATTTATTTTTAAAGAAATAAATAAATTATTTTATTCAGCAAGGAGGCAAAAGTGACGGTAAAGACATTTATAATCATACAAAAGATCTATATTTCAAATATTATCCATATATAATTTCCACAAAAAAATGTTAAGTGGCACAACTGTTTTCTTTGATAGTTGTAAAAATAAAAAAGCAGCAAATTAGCATATTAGAAAAATTTCCAAATGATCATGGGGCGCTGAAGACTGGAGCTTTGTCATCACAGAAATAAATTACATTATATTAAAATAAAACAAATTATTTTAAAATGTATTATTTTACAATATGACTATTTTTACTGTATTGTTGATCAAATAAATGCAGCCTTGATGAGCATAAGAGACTTCTTTTGAATGGTAGTGTATTTTTTATTATTTCTACTAATATATTTTTTTACATTTTGGGCGGTTGTCGTTAACATGACTTAGCACATGCACAACCAGCCTCATTTGTATCCCTGTTTCGTTGACGCTTTGACTGGCTGATGAATGTATCTGTCTCTCTGCAGGTCTGTCGTCAGTGGAGGTGTATAACCCCAAGGCTAATGAGTGGATGTTTGTGGCTCCCATGAACACCAGGCGTAGCAGTGTTGGTGTGGGCGTAGTTGACGGTGAGCATTTTGAGTGTTGAGCAATCTGCTCACCGTTATTGAGGCATGCAACAATAAAATGTTTTAAGTGGCATGATTTTGCAAAGAACATTTTACCTTTAGGGTGTTGTTGTCACATATTTAAACTGTGTAGCTGTGATAGTTCATTTCATACAATGTGTCTGATGATTGTACAGGAAAGCTTTATGCCGTTGGAGGTTATGATGGAGCGTCTCGGCAGTGTTTGAGTACTGTAGAGGAGTTTAACCCAGTCAGTAATAAGTGGTGCTATGTGGCGGACATGAGCACTAGACGCAGTGGAGCTGGTTAGTTCCTCTTTGGACATGATTTTAAAAACATTGGGCTCACTTCTATTGATTTTTAGAGTTGACATCTCCATGTATTCACTGGCTGTGATGTGATTGTGTTTGTGTGCACAGGTGTTGGAGTGCTCAATGGACAGCTGTATGCTGCAGGTGGACATGATGGTCCTTTGGTGAGGAAGAGTGTGGAGGTTTATGACCCTGCCTCTAACACCTGGAGCCAGGTGTGTGACATGAACATGTGCCGGAGAAATGCAGGTGAGTAACCGGAAAAGAGACAGCAGCATTGTAATTTTGCTGTGTAAATGCTGCTATGAGATTGATGTTTTAAATAATTATTTCAATATACAAATATGAAATGTTGGAAAAATGGACACGCTACTGTACATGATATTCAAACATTTCAAAGTCATATGTTATCACTACACTTACCGGTACTTTTTTTTTTATTCTTTGAAATGTCAAATTATACATGAGTGTACATTGTACAGTTATGATTTTTTTCTTTAACAACTCTCTAACAAGGATGTAGTTATTTTGATATTTTGTTGTCACTTACATTTGTTGTCTGTTTATAGTAGAGATGCACCGATTGATCGGCTGGTGACCGGAATCGGCCGGTTTTCACGTGATCGGCCATGATCGGCGACCGGCCGGTCAGTCTGACATAATCCGATTTTATGCCGGTCAAATGCACTCGGGCGCTGCATGATTAACATCGCGCATTACGTGCACACGAAACGCGCACATGTAGGAAACCTCGTGAATTACGGCCGTTTCACACCGCAAGCG
The DNA here is from genome assembly GCA_029959095.1 of Rhinichthys osculus. Lineage (NCBI taxonomy): Eukaryota > Metazoa > Chordata > Actinopteri > Cypriniformes > Leuciscidae > Rhinichthys > Rhinichthys osculus. The sequence goes on along the minus strand of JARWKJ010000011.1, from coordinate 35,266,018 downwards.
GGAGCAGCGCGTTTTATTTTTGTTTGGCGTGCATGTTAATCAATGAGTGCATTCACACCGGGAGCCGGAGAAGCGCGTGAACGTCGAGCAGAAGCGTCGCGTGAGCAGCAGTGAAGCGCGGGTTTCGGCGTGCATTCACACCGGGAGCCGGAGAAGCGCGTGAGCGTCGCGTGAGCAACAGTGAAGCGCGGGTTTCAGCGCCGATCGAGTCCATTTTTGCTGCGCTCAATTTAAGTGAAAGCTCACTTTTGATGGACAAAATAAATATGATTTCATCCAAAAAGTGCCCAAAATGCACAGAATTTGCATGTCTGTTGTGTTTTAACAAGAACTGAAGTAGGCTAGGCTATGTCAGAAAGAAAATGAAGAGACAAAAATATTTATAGAAAATTTACCCATTTAAACTAGTTTTTATTATTTCCCAATCGTTTCCCTGCACATGCTCCACTTGTCCTGTTTAGCTTGGCTGGACATGTGCCAGATGAGAGAAGAACTGTGTGAGAAATATAACTTGCCATTAATGTACAAGTGATTGCAATAGGCCTGTGTGTGTGTGTGTGTGTGTGTGAGAGAGAGAGAGAGAGAAATATCTTTATACTGCAAGGCAATATTTATTTTATTTTTATTTGTAATTTATATATTATTTTATTGTCATTACCTGTTTTCATACAGAAGTTTAGTTTGCTAAATATCAAATTGTTTTAGTTGGATATTGGATGTGAAAAGGAAATGGTTCTTCCATTACACTGCACTTTAGATGTGTGTGAATTTCCCACACCAGGAGTAATTTATATAGTTCTATTTTATAGCGATTATCTGTTAAAAAAAATGTTCTATTCTATTAAAGAGAAGATAGAAAATAAATATTTGTGTGTGCTGTAAAGTGGTTTGAAAAAATTTAATCGGAATCGGCTAAAATCGGTATCGGCAGGTCAAACTCGAGGAAAAATCGGAATCGGGATCGGCCTAGAAAATTGGAATCGGTGCATCTCTAGTTTATAGTGTGAATAGTTTGTGCATGCATATTGATGTTTATCAACAAAATTCACTCTAAATTCAGGCTAAATCGTCTCCCCACTTATAACACAGTTAGTTATTCTTTCAAAACCTGATTTCATGCTTTCATAACAGTTGTACACATTTTCAGCCCACTTTATCATTGTCTCCAAACACAAGATTATTCTAATATGTAATGAGAACATTTGGTTAAACCCCTGAACTGTATGATCATCCATAAATCCATAATGTTTGTAATGGTATCCATCCAGTGTGTTATCAAAAGGTGTGATGAAGTATGACACGGCCATGAGGTAAACAAACCGCTGGAAACAAACACGCTCGGGCTCGGACCGCAGCAAACGAGCCCAGTGTAAAAGCCCCCTTAATGTTCTCACTCGACCATATGACTGAATTTATACTTTATCGCTTATAATGTAAAAAGAATTCATCAAATGGTTATCTCTATCAGAAATAGGCTATATATTTCTCTAGATATAGACATATAGGTGTACCAAATGATTAATTGATTAACCTTTAAGATCATCTAGATTAAATAATAGACAAATGTATTTAACTGAATGAGATGCAAATGAAAAGTTTGATAGTAAGGACATTATGAAAGTCAGTTATGGTGAATAAAACGTTTAGATGAAACATTTATTTTGTGTAGTGAAAAGGTTACTGTGTGATTTTGTGTATTGTACTAACACAATTGAAAATATGCTGAAATGTTTGAAAAAAAAAAGTGCACTTTTGAGATATTAGCACTGAGTTTTAGTCGAAATTTTTTATTTAATAAGTTTTAGTAGTTTTGACACATTTTCAAATGTGGGATCCTATACCAGAAATCTCTTTCGGGTCAACAAATGTTTTATAAGGGCTGAAGCACCTGAAGAAAATGGTTTTACATTTTTCCTGTAGTGAATGTTAAAAAAACATTTCAAGACCATTGAAATGATTGTTGTTTTTTTAAAGGAAGAGCAGGAAAGGCCTGCAGTTCTGAGTTGCGTCTGTTTGTCTCTAGGAGTGTGTGCCATAAACGGTTTACTGTATGTGATCGGAGGAGACGACGGGTCGTGCAACCTTTCCTCTGTAGAATACTACGACCCTGCTGCTGATAAATGGAGTCTCATCCCCACCAACATGAGCAATGGCCGCAGTTACGCAGGTCTGTTTCACTCTTACAACCTCCATATACAACTAATCTAACCTAAACCACTGTCTCTTGTCTATTTCAGGGGTGTCAGTTATTGACAAGTCATTATGACTAAAAGTCCTGGGCAGCAGGCCTCTTCACACCCGCCGAGGACTGAGCTGTGACAGACAGACAGTGATTTAAGGCAGAATCCAGATGCTGACAGGTGTTTGAAGCTCTCAAAGCCTGACTGCCTCACACACACACACACACACACACTGAGTCCTGACCTCTTCCAGTCTCCAGAAAGTGCCATTTAGCTCTGTTATTAACAGAGAGGTCACATGATCACCCCATACTGTGGGTAATGAGACCTCGTTTATACAGGCCTGACTGGACTGAATCTACGTGTAAGGGACGACCTCAGGATACGCCCTGTGCGGACCGACTGCTGTGGGGATCTGGCTGTAGTCTATGTGCAGGTGAAGAATGTGCCAATAGAGGCTTCTCTGCCTGCTTTACTACTGACTTACAACGCTCTGAACTATGAGACTCGCATAAGATGTCACTGATTCTACAGGCTAACACTAATGCTTATGACACCCTTTAAACTGGATCAGGACTGGATATCACTGACTTCTGTTGTTTTGGTTACAGGGTTACTTAATGTTTCATGTTTGTATGAAAAGTAATATGGGAACAAGCCCATACGTTTTTTTAACCAGCTGCTTTCGTGCCATATAGTATTGAGGATGTTAAACTGCTAAACAGAAACCATATAAATCTCACAGGGACAAGGTGCGGTCACATTAGCGTCATTTCTGCAGAATATCACGTACTGTAGGGATGTATGAAGCACAGCTCACACACTTCCAAAACCAAGCAGGTTACGGCTACAAAATCTGCTTGGAGAAATCTTTTGCCCTCATAAAATTCCAGATGGCGTTCAGAACAGCATTCCTATTGAAATGGCTGGAATTTTCCCGTGAAAGTTTGCAGAACAACAAAGTGACCGCACCTTAATGTGCCAAATGTAATTCATAATCATATGGATTATACTGTATGTTAGTTACTTGTACATAAGCTTCTTGTTTTTCATGATGCAGTTTGGTGTGCAATCGTCCATGTTGGACACACAGACTCTTTTATAATAACTCTCTCTATATAGATGCGGTCACTGAAATATCACTGGCTTGGTGTCTCTTTGGTAAAATTGCACTGTTCATCTTAATCAGTACTCAGTAGAGTTCTATTTCAATCGCAGGTAAATACCAAGACAGCAAATAGTTTTGAAAGTACAGTATTTATCCTGTTCACTGGGTATTTTGGATCTGTGATTCAACACAATTGGCCATTTTTTGAAGACTGTTTTATTTTATTTTAAAAATATTAAGTCTTCTAATGTTTTTTTCCCTCATTATTGAGTTGCAGGCTCTATAATGCTTCACTGTTTACAATACTGATCATTGTAAAATGAAAATGAATTTTGTTTGTAATGATAAAGAAGTAACAAAACTAACTGCCCACATAACCAGCTCACACATCACAGATTTTCACAGCAACCTACTTTTTTATTTTATTTGGATATATATATTGATATGAAAGTCATACTATGCATTAAAACATTGCTTATAATGTTTTTGTTGTTCCCAGTGGTTCAGAGCTTATTTTGTGCTATGCCTGGTATAACTGCTGCCATTACATTTGATGACTTTACACATCATGATCCACAACTCTCAAACTATGACATTCCAGTGTGGTGCATCAACAATGGATTATGCACGAATGTGGTTTGTGAACAAGGTGTTAATGTATTTCTAAACAAATGTATTAAATTTAAGAGAATTTGATTGCCACGTGGTTTTAATGTGTTGTGACTGCAAGTCTAAAAACTGCCACTAGAGGGCAGCGGTCAGTCATGCATCGCCAGATGAGAGAAGATGAAAGTGAAAATGATCTCGGATATGCCATGGTGGGTCTGCATTACTGTCGCCACAAATAGGCTAATATTATATTATATCAGCTGGTCTCCTCTGTTAGAGTGAAATTGGTTAGGTGGTGGTGTCATAAAAAAAACTAGAGTCCTAGAAATACGGCCCTGAAACTGAAGCATCGATCCGGTATTGCAGGAATAGACCTTATTCACAGCAGCGCCATCTTTGATTTTTAACAAGAATGAAATCAAGTACAGTATTGTTATTTAATGTGTTTTTGGGTTGTTTTGCCGACAAAACACTGCACAATATATTTTCGAGAAATAGAAGTAGACAAAAAACCCAGACAACACGAGCTGTGAAAAATAAGTAATCTAGGAGTTTTATACAGCTGTTTTGTTTAATTATTATTTTACAGCGGATGCCATTGAAAACACGGTTTAGTCTATCCCTCACAGCCTCGCTTTCATTCCCTGTAAAAAAAACACAACAAAGATGGCGCTGCTGTGAATAGAGGGTATGCGCATGACGTCACCGTCGGCCGGATTGAATGCGTTCACGCCCACAAGTGGCAAAAAGACTGAGCGGCAGCATTTTTCAGCGTGAATGCCGTGAAAATCACACAAAACACATCTAAAACGGGAAAGAGCTTTGTGATTGACTGTACAACTAGATTTGACCAGAAATCTGAGGTACTGTATATTTTTACAGACGGCAAAAAGCTACAGAACAGACTATATTCTGCATAATTGGATGTTTTTAAATAAACACTGACAAAAAACTATACAAGTTTTAGGGCTGGACGATATGATGATATACAGTATAACATTAATGTAAGTGATCACTCGGATTTAGACCTATATATTGTATTTATATAAAACGTTTACAGGCAAATTGTCTTCATTTATTTCCCCGGCGTCGAAATCAGGCACATATAAATGTCAGGAAACACGATTCCTGGCTGCATGTCAATATCCATAGATCACTGGATCTTTGATAAGTTGTAAGGAACACTATATCGAGTCCAACTTTTAGTTTAAACTGATAATAGTTTGTTTAACTCGCGTTAACACAGTTTCCCCTATTAACTCCAGTCACGCAGCTGCTCTTCTGCCACTCAGTCCCGCTGAGGGGGGCGTGTTCCGGCGGGGAAGTGACGTTAATGCATTCCCTCCACTGATAGATCAGTGATTCCCTCTATAAAGATCGATAAAGATCAATGGAGATGGTTTGTTGGGCGTGTTTTAGGCAAATGACTAACCTCTGCACGTGGCCCCTCATTTAGGATACTCCAAATTCATTAACATTAGGGCGATTCAGTACAAATTCATGCGCATACGCACGTGTCGTGAATGCTGCCTTCACGTGCTATCTATCGGAATCGTTTTTTACGATAGTAAAAAATAGTTTCCTAGTTAAAAAATGGACAAGAACGCCCTCTCAAGTCAAATTTTGAATGCGATAATCATGACTTCAGAAGTGGGAAGTAGGACATTTCCGACAGCAGGTGAAGGCAGCATTAGGCAGAGATTTTTCTTGAGAAGTTCTCTGTGCATACAAATACAAAATAATCTACGCAATTATTATTAAATGAGACCCACCACACCGCGTACAAAATTTACTGTCTTAATAGATGCTACATTTGAATGTGAACTTACTTCGCAACTGTAAAAAAAAAAAAAAAGTATGAATGTGTGTCGTATGAATTTAACACTTACCAGGTTGTCATTGTCATGCTTTTTTTAATGTTAGGATCACAAGAATGGCAATGCAAAGACAAGTTGGCACTTCCAAACATCTTGCAATTGCCTTGTTCCCACGTGACATCGGTGGGCGGGGCTAAAGACGCAGTGACGTATAAGTAGGCGTTGATTTTCTTCTGAGGAGGCGGTCTTTCATTGCACCATGTCATAATGTGACAAAATCCAGACTAATCATTTTCTGAGCTTGGTTTCAATTAAAGAGGAAATTTTGAGTTACAAAACTTGCAGGATATTTTTATATTACAATATCCTCTTATAAGTCAAAGGATCAAGAAAAACATTTATTTCTTAATTTAAAAGTACTTGGTAAAAAACCTGGTAAAAAATGACGGCCAGGCAATAAAGGAAAGCCTTGTTTTGCCCTCCAGGTGGGCGTCCTTATAAGAGTGTGACATCTTGTGCAAACTATGACTGGATTTCACCGTAACGGCAAATGTGAGTGTACCTTTATGGACTTCTTCTGTGGTGTCATTATGGTATATATTGACGTTTTTACAGCATTTATCTAATATTTGTAACCCCTACAGGCATAAAAAAAGGCATCAACACAAGCAGGCAATAATACTCACAAGCTGTTTACTGAAAATGCACATACTGGATACAAGAGGCCTCTCATTCCACTGATACAGGCCTCAATGCTAATTTATTGCTTATTTTTCATGGCACAAAAATAGAAATACAAATTTTTGCCATGCAAACCTACTACTGACAAGCTTTTACAAAACAGGACAAAGTAGGTGCTTCACTAATACAGAAGAACCACACTGTTTAGATGAACTGCAGGAAGCGAGACGATAAAAAACGAGAGTACAAAATAATGGTCATAAAAAAGGACAACACCACACAGTGAGTGATAGATGGGCCAGAATGCGTCAAATAAGAACCTGCACTCCCAGCCTTCACGTGCAAGTAGTGTTTGAAAAATTCGAGAAACACTAGAAAAAAGAAAAAAACTGCATTCCCAGAATGCTGTGCAAATAATCTCCATCACCTCCTTCTGTCACGATCACATCTTCTTTTCGAAAACTGACATTCATAACTATCATACACTTGATAAATATTTCACCTCGACAACAACCCACCCATCTGACCCCCTCAAACCATGCAACACTCTCCATCCCAGCAACCCCATGTATCCCTCCTTCCTTATCTCTTCTTTAAGACTTTATTACGCAGTTGTTGTGCAGTTCCCTATCAGTTCAGCTCAATGCCAGCAGGATTTAAGCTGGCAGCTGTAAAGTGACCATGACAGATCAGATGATATGCTGAAGAGTGATGCTGAACTTCCTAAAAAGTCAAGTACAGTCTGAAGTTATGTAGTTGTTTGAAGAGGTTCTTCTAACTTGCAGCATTACTGGTCATGACCGGATGCTTTGTTGAATGTCTACACACTGGCAAACCACGAGTCTAGGAGGTGAGAAAAACTGTTACGGACACATTAACATATATAAAAGAACAAACTCCACCTATACATACCATCTATAGTGTCAGAAATGATCTACCATGTACCACTGTGATCTAACAATGAAAAACAGTTTGTCCGTTTGGCATATAATCGCTTTCATTGCAGCAGCCGTTAGTCAAATGTATATTAAAGATGTGAACACAGTAATAGAGAAGATACACAGATGTGTAATGTACATATGAATCAGGAAAAGTGTGTGACAATTCAGCTGGAGTTGCTTTTGTCAGTCTGATCAAGTGATCCAAATGTAATAAAAAAAATTTTTTAAAAAAAAAGAGCACCAGCTTGATATTGGAGTCCTCTGATTTGTAACCAAAAGGCGAGGGGGCAAAAAACCTTATTTGATAATTCACTGTGCCGATAAGTCTTAATCAAGAAAAACACTGAAATATTTATGCCTACATACAATATAGTATAGATATGTACAAGTATACATACACAGAACCCAAATCAAACCCTCAAATAGCATAAAGACCCCCATGGATTAGGGAGAGGAGGAGTATGATGTGGGTGTTTGAAATATGATGACCATCTCTGTGGTCTGAGGAAGAGTTCAGTGCTTGATGTCCACATACACATACTGATGCCATCACTCAGTCCTTTGTGGATTCTCAGTATGAGAAAGCTCAGTCAATGTAAAAGAAAAGCAAAAGTCTGAATATCAAACTCGGGAGGGAAAGAATTGCATTCTTCCAGTATGTAATTTTTTAGATGACAGAGTACAAGGGTTTCTTCTTCTTCAGTGGCTGAGTGAGGAGGAACGACAGTGGACGTTGATGGACTACAGTCAAGATGTCAAGTTGGTTGGGCCTGATCTGATTGGCTCCTGGAACTGGGCGCTTTAGATGGACTTGGATGAATCCTGCTTACTGATGAGGACCTCCAGAAGCCGCAGTTTGGCTTTAATGCGCTTGTACTCCTTGTATTCGTCCATCATAGGCATGCGATCTTCCTTCTGAGCATTCCTGCGGGGGGAAAAGAGCAAAGCTAACATGATGCTTTTGTCCAATATAAAAGTGTTTGTGTGTGTAATGAGAAGTCTTTAATTTGGTAACACTATTTTACGGTGTCATTTTTACACGTTACATGCAGTGTACAAGACAAATGTTACAGTTGTTACTGCAAAACTATCATGGCAGTTTCTGATTACGCTGACTTGTGGAACATATAAGAAACCTACAACAACAAGTTAAACAAAACAAAAACACTTCACTAAACATTTTAAATTCCTTTCTGTTTTCCAATGCCACTGTGATTTGTTTCGGGGCAAACAATAAAAGGCAAACGTGTTTAATCAGTGTCTTCAAAATCTTGAAAGTGATTTTCTTTAATCTTGATTAATCACATAATTATCGTGAAAATAAGCATACGCCATTTATCTTGAAATCATTTGCTATATTCAGCAAAGTAAAGAGTGATTCTCACAAAACCATATTTTCATTCAGTAAACTTAAGTGTCTTAAGTATTCAGTCTATAGTATCTGTACAGTGCAACGGCAAAAAGCTTGTTTACATTTTAGACAAGTCAAGTTGCGATACCGAACCACGTGGATATGCCAAAAAAACTAAAACAACTGGCTTGACCTGACTGCATATCCCTACTACAGTACACAGATCCATTCAGGATTACTAAACACAGCAACATACACATGACAAATAAAACAATTATCCTGAATGTGTGTGGAAACAACGTGAATGTATTGAAATGTATCTGTGGATATATACAATGTCAAGAAAGTGCACATGCGCGGATTGTTTACGCATCATTATAACAGACTCACGCATGCTCACTGTACAACTCCTGTACGTCGCCACAATTGTTACATGTATGTGTTTTGGTTCTGTTTTCCTTGTGCCTGCCAGTTTCTAAGTTTGTTTGATTAATATTCTCGCTCACCTGTGTTCTCATAAATGATCTTTTTAGTTTGCTCTGTGTATTTAAGGCCTCAGTTTGAGTTCGTTTCCCTGTCCGGTATTGTTTGTTAATATGTAGTTTTGACTATTTCTCCTACGTGCTGTCCTTTTTCGTTAAAACGACTCTGTTATTTCTCCGACTCATTACTTCACATGACAGTATACCGGACCTAAACAGTTTATTATATTTGCCGTTTTTCTTCCCTTTTTTCTTTGTTTTTACCCCTTCAGCCCCGTTCACACTACACGCGACTTTGTCGCTGCAAGTCGCCAGGCGCTGGCGATGAGGTCGCTAGTGGGCGTTCCCACTACTGGTTGACTAGTATGACATCCAAAAGACAGCGAATCAGCTTTCTTACCATCCATCACTGCAGGCCCAGGGGCTGAGGGGCCAAACACACTTCCCACTAAGGCACACATTCCAGCGGACGGCCCTAAGGAAGACTTCGCCGCATTCATGGAGTGGGTGCTGGTGAACAAGGATTCTCTGTTTACCATCGGCCTGGCTGAGGACCACAGCAGCTCCACCCAGTAGGAGGGATTCCCTGGCTCTGCCTCACGCCTCGGCTCCACCAGAAACCATCATCCCTCGTCCCGCCGGCTCCGCCTTGGTCAGACATCGTCCTGCCTGCACCTTCGGCTCTGTCCTTCCCCCGGCTTTGCCTTCGCCCTCAGTCTTCAAGTTTCCTGGTTCCACCTCGGATGCCCATCGCTACCGCTCCAGCTTGGTCTCCAGTGCTAGCAGTGTCACGTGGGCTCTCCACCTGGGTCTCCATCTCTGAACAGCTCCTTCTCCGCCAGTCGTCCCCAGGGAAGTGTCTGCCCAGTTTCCAACTTGGCTCCTACCTCCATCGACTTCGCCCTAGAGCTTCGTCCTGGCTTGTAGGACTTGGTTTTGTCCCGCCCCCTCCAGTTCCTCGCCCTCCCTCCTCAGTCGGACTATTTACGGCGCGAGGACGTGCCTTTTCAGGAGGGGGCAGACTGTTACATGTATGTGTTTTGGTTATGTTTTCACTGTGCCTGTCATTTGACCCAATTTCTCAGTTTGTTTGCGTAATCATCCCATTCACCGGTGTTCTCATTAATTATCTTGTTAGCTCTTTAGTTTGCTCTGTGTATTTAAGAGTTAGTTTCCCTGTCCGGATTCTTTGTGTTGATGCGTAGTTTTGACTCTTTCTCCTATGTGCTTTCTTTTTTCATTAAAAAGACTCTTTTTGTTATTTCTCTGACTCGTGCGTGTATTACTACACGTGACAGACAGTTTGGGTATCATCTGGCCATACGGCGGTGGGATTTGACGCTCTGTTCAGTCTGTATTTCAACGCAACGCAAGCTTCTATTATCTCTGCCATCTCTGATGTAATAAGCCTGCGATATTTGCGTTCAATTATTTTAATGTGTTAGATTTTTAATTACCCGCATGCGTTAGCGCTTTAACGTTGACAGCCCTAATGTATAAATATATAGTACAGGATTCCAACGTCTAAAAACTGTTCATCTTTGGGCATCATTTCTATAGTAATTCACTCAATTTGACCACATCTCAAAAAGGTGCTAGTAGGAGAGTACAACAGAGTGAACAACAAGAGGCTGATGCTCAGCAGGCTGGACAATAATGTGCCTTAGGACAAGTACTTCATGTTCCCTGCTTGAAAACATCACACATTTCTACTGGTTTACCAATTCAGTCAGTATATCACTCCCGTCTAGGTGAGTTTGATCTTAAGAACGTGAAACGAACATTCAGATGAAATGAACGTGAGAGACCTACCTGCCATTCTGTTGATAGAATTCATCTTCAAACTCTCTGATGGTCCTCCTCATTTTCTTCTTCTCTGCTCTGGCCTTCCATAGCTGTTCCAGGAGCTCAGGCCTATGGGATACAAGTGGTGTTAAGTTGCAGGATTTCTATATATGGAGCTATAACTCTCCTGATTCTATAGCAACAGGAAACTGTGTACTCAAAACACTCCTGAGCAGGAAACTACCTTTGTACAGCATGACAAGCGCACAAGCTGAGGTCAACTCAGGTTGGTAAAAGTTAGTGACATGGATCTCAGCGGCACCCAATACAGTGTGCTAGACTTAGATCTGGCTGCCTGAGCAGTTGTTTTACTTCATACCAGATTACGGCATGATCCAGCTAGAGGCTTTCAGGCCACCGACTCCTGCAGATTTACTGGCATCTGCCAATCTCTTTTAATCAACCTCATGTGACGAGAGCATGAGCCGATTGCAGCTCCTACCTGATTAACTAGGGGACCATGTGCGTACATGCGCATGCACATAAACAAGGTGTAGAAATCAAGTTCTTATTAATTCTGCCAATGTAGATTACACTTTAAACCCAAGTCCTGCTGGGAAATACCAGACTGAGGAAAATTCAGATGAAACGGCATTTCCTTTTGACCTCCATACTGTTCAAGGAGTGTTTAGTGAGGAAGTAAAACTCAATTTCGATTTTCTGGTCAACACTCACATTGAGGAGGCGTTGGAACTGGACAGACGCAGATCGAGATTGAGCTTCCCAGAGTTGAGGACGTCGTCCTGAGTGGGCAGCTGGGAGCTGGGCTGGGCTACTGGGTCCATGATGATTTCCGCGCTCTCGCTCTGCATCTCTACATTTTCCTGCTGGCCCCTGCCTTCCTCCTCCTCTTCTTCTTCGATCTCACCACAGAAGTGAGCAGTTTCGCCCTCAATAATGGGCTGTAACATTTGATTGCGGCGTTTGCTGGAGGGAGAAGCCTGTGTGAAAGAAGAACCTGGTTATTCTGCTTTCTCTGTGTCAAACACACATCAATGTCATACAATCCGAAAACAACACTAGTTCCTGTTTCAACACAACAAAGCAGTATCAGCTTTAATTTTGCAATCTTATCAGATTTCAGCCATTTTCAGTATAATTCATAGAATATACAGAATATATAGAAACTCCAGACTTGGTTTCATATTGCAAAGACTAATTATATATTATTTATATATAAAGTCCCAAAAGGTTAATGTGGGTGTGGTGAGAAAGAGGAATAGTGTCTTACTATGATGGGGGTGATGCTGACACGGGTGAGCATCTGCTTGACCAGACGATATCTGTCATACAAGGGCTTTACAATCAAGCGTTCTTCTCGGGTCACCTGTAGGGAAGACTTTTGTCAGAGCATTGTGTACATGAGGACAACTTTTCTGGGCATGGGCGTGTGTGTGCGTGTGTAAAACACCTACTGGGCGCCCATGAAGTCCCTCATAGAACAGAAGGTTCTTCTGCATTACAGTTTTCTCACTAGCAAGCTGCTCCTTGGTCATTTTCTGTGAAAGCAGAATTAAAGCAGAATTGTCAAATTAGACGTCAAGGCTGGATAAACTACACAACTTTTAATATCTGAACAGATTTTAAAACGCTAGGCATCATACACTTTGTAAATGGTAAAAGAAAAAAAAACTGGGTATCAATACACTAAACGATTGGCACACTACCAGACTCCTTGCCAGGAGACACATGACAAATGAAAACAATGTGTTCTAAAATCGACAGAAAATATCAAACATGTTTGATATTCTCCAACTGGAAGGAATCATAGTCTGAAGCAGGGTAGGAAATTAATGTGGGGCATTTTTTGCCCCAAGCCCCCAATTATAAATATGCAGGCAAAAAATTCCCCCGCACAATGAAACAAAATCGATTACGACTGTTGCGGTCAAAGTAAAATCTGAAAATGAATAAAAAGTGTTTATTTTTCTTTGTACGCTCCATTTTTGCAGTGTTGAGCATGAAAAACAAAATCACAGATATCTGTTGAGTGCATGAATGTTTTTTTATTTTTATTTTAAGATCAATTTCTGACCCCGGTCTGAAGTTTAAAAAATCTGTCTGTGTCTCCGATTAAACGGCGCGAATATACGATGCGATGACGTTCTTGAATAGAAGCAATAGATCCCTATGAAGCTGTCCACACCAGGAGCGATCAAAAGTTTAGATAACCTGAAGATTCTAGAATGTTGAGTTCTTGTTATCATTGGTGTCTGAGAACAGATTTATTTATATGTTCTCTATACAGATTATCATTTCTATTCATTTTCCACCGAATTGTGCGATCTGAGGCGCTTGAAACGGCGTACAGAGTGCCGTTTTCTTCCGTGCATTTCTGTTAGGAGTCTAAGAGCTCATTCGCACTAGAGTTGTCAATCATATTATGTGATCATAACTCCTGCCCTTCCGAATGACGAAGCTGTTAATTTCCTCGTTTTGAGTTCTCCATAGGTACCCACACATAAACTAAGAGAAAGGTTTCTACAGGTGAAAAAATAAAGCCAAAAAAATTATGTTCTGTTTGTGTTTTTCTAGTGGCTCGGTGTATTTTTATAACAATAAAGCATAAGAAATGCTTACATGAGAAATGCTTAATTCGCTTTATTATAAAACACTACAAATAATGCACATTTGCCCATCCACTTTAGATCAGACTCGATGATGATTTCTGTGTAGTACCAACGTTTATCTTTAATTTACTGTTGTATGTTGTGCAGCGGACGAGGTTAAAGCCAAATGGGAATACCTACGAGATGCATACATGAGGAAAAATGCATTCTCTGTCAGCGCCAGCTATCGTGCAGCCGTGAATTAGCTGAAGGGTATCAATCAGTGTGAAAGGGCCTTAAATCAGGGGTAATATTTTGTGCAAACGTCATGTAGCGTATTCAAGCCATTAAATGTTACAAATATACCTTCTTGAAAACTTTTGATTTGATGAGTTCTCAAGAAATCATAGCTACTAATTAAAGTTGAAGAAGCTGGAACTCACTCTGACGTCCTCCGGCCAGCAGTCCTCGTCTCTTTTGGTTTGGATGCAGCGTTGAATGAGCTCCAGTGACTCTTCTCGGGTGGGCCGGTGTTCCCGTGCCTCACTCTCCACAGGGCCCTCGTGAGCCGACTGATCCAGTGTGGATCCAAAGCTCTTGGGCAGAGTGTTACTGCGTGGACGCGTCTGTGGAGTCAGCTCACTCTCAGCCTTGTGTTTGGCATCTGGGTAACAGAAGGAGACACAGAGAGAAAGACAGCTTTAGGAGACCAGAAGGTTTGCTGGTCGCTGCGGACATTTAGGGAGGAGTTGGCCACCCTAACTGAAAGAAAAACAAGGTCATTGATCAACCCTACTCAGCATCCCAAGATCTGAGAAAAAGTCCACTAGTAGTGCACTGAAGACCTCACCAAGTACAATATCAGACGGCCATTTTTCATTTTCAGTGTACTCAAAAGGAGCAGAGGAAGCACAGGGAGCTCGGTGACTGAGAACATCCTGTGAGCCCTTGAACCTCAGCACCTATCAAATGATAACCCTCATAAACATACACTTTAGATGATTAAAGAAGCTGAGACACGTGGCTGAGAGCATCCCGTACGGGGAATGCATCTGCGAGACCGCGGTCAGAGAGACAGTCAGAGAGAGAGGAGAGCAGAGAGTGTCAAACTCAAGTGTTGAAGTCTACTTACTGCTGCTTATATGTACTTACAGAAGTGGGGCGCCTGTCTAGAGGCATTGAGGGGGCGTGACAGTGTAAAATGGGGTGTGTTCGGGACGGAGGAAGAGGACGAGTGGCATCTGTATGACTGAAGCACGGCCTGGTGCCTCAGGGAACCTTTTGGGAAGAGGTGCTGTCGTCCTGCCGATGCGGGCCATCCGAGTGGATTTAGTTAAAGAGAAAGAGAGACTTTATACGACAGTGCACCTCTGATGGGGGGCATCAAATGGAAATGGATGATGGGAAGTGTGGGGGGCCAAACACAGTGAGCGGAGGGGTCTCTGGTAGAGTATGAGGGTGGTCCCATGAGAGAGAGCCCCAGAGCCTCTACAGACATGCAGTGCAACTCCACACTTCTCCACTCTGCCCTACAGGGGACAGGGGAGCAGGCCCGGACCAAGACTGCCCAATAACGGTATGCCACTGACAATCACACACTCCACAGCCAAATCGCTCCCCTGCTCACACAGCCACTCTTACCTTTGAGCTGCTTGCGGATTTTGGTAAGATCAGTCATCCACTTCAGCACCTTTGGATCAGCTGCCTTATCAGCGTGAGAGGGCTGCAAATGACAAACAGCATTATCAATTTAATCAATAATCTCTGAAATTATTCATGCATGACAATGCATGTGCTTTTGCCATTTGTGTGGTCCTTCTCAAGAGCAAGCATTGTGGGAGCAAGTTAAGGGTTTTGATATATGGTCGCTAAGGTGTTATAAACAATTGTTGGAGTGTTGCTACATGGTTGCTAGGGTGTTCTGGGAGGTTATTTAGGGTGTTGCTTGTGTATGACTAGGTCTTTCTAACCTTGTAGTTTCTCTCTTTTTCGAACTGTTCCTCAAAGTGCTTAATTTTCTTCTTGAGGTTCTGGAGTTTCTTGGTGAGCTGATGGGAGACAGTGTCTCCTTTCAGACTGTCTTTGGAAGTCAGAGAGGCACGGCGAGGCCTGTGAGACATGACATAAGCATGAGTTTGATTGACAGTGTATCCGAGTATTCATAAGTGATTGTGGTTACTCTGCTCACCTCCCACAGGACAGAGTTTTGGTGGAGGAGGTGGCATCGTGGTCCTGCTGAAAGAACCGCTGACTGTGGCCAAAGTCCAAGAACCGCCGGGCCAGTAGTGGCTGAGCATCCTCTTCTAGAGGCAGGGGCATAATGCGGCCCGCCAGCGGGGACAGTTGGGCCTCCCCTGATTCGGCTTCCTCTTGCCATGGCATGAACACTGGCACAGGGTCTGCCAAAGACAGACACATACGCTGTCATGCAACCAACATCATCACAATGTTTGTTTTTCCATTAAATACATTTCAAAATAGACTTAGAATTTCACAAACAGCCATAGGTTGCTTTGTGATATTAACCTGAGGTCTAAATGGGTGAGCTGCTCTGATACATAGTGAGCGAGCAGGACGACACTGTTATTTGGCAGGTGACTATTCTGGGTAATAGTGCACAGTTTAATGTCATCCACTCTGGCAAACATTCACACACACACACATTTTGGAGCCAAAATATTTAAAGAGCTTAATTGCTGCAACAGTCATTGTTTATCGTGCTTAATGCAAGGAAACATGCTCAGAGCAGAAGTCACATTGCCCACATTGAATGTACTGGACCTGGGCCTGCTATGGAAACTTGAAAGCTGATCAAATTTACACTGCATAGATGTCTGACATGGTGGTTGATTAGGAGAAAGCCGATGCATTTGCTGATGGCAGATGGTAAATAGTGGGAGTCAGCAGGTCCAACTGTGTGATGAGCCGAATGGTTAGTCAGAGTCGGCGGGTGTGTGTGTGTGTGTGTGTGTGTGTGGGGGGGGGGGGGACTTGGTAGGTGTAAAAGCTAGAGTCTGTTAGAAAATGGGGATCTGGGGTACAGTGAATTCAAGTTATTGGACAGTTAAGGCCAGTTCACACCAAGAACGATAACTATAAAGATATTGATAACATCCAAACCAACAAATGACAATGTTCTGTTTATTATAAGAGTTATGTCATCTGCTGCTTTGAATGCTCAAGCTCTTTAAAGTAGGATAGATTCTGATTGGCTGTCAATGTTTTTATCGTTTATCAGCAGGGGGAAAAAATTTGTTCTGAAAGTGATTCCAATTAAATCATTCCTCTATGTCTTAATCATTATGGTTGTAGTGCGGACTTCCCTATTCTCAGAATTAGAACAATTACTACAACTCTATAGTTATCATCCTTGGTGTGAAGTCAATACGGCCTAATTTTGCTGAAGTAAATTACTTTTGTACAATAATACAATAAAAGGTCAACATATACAATCGGGGCCCGCTAAATGCTACTTGTCTTGAAAGAAATCGCTTTTGGAGAGCAACAACTGCATCCACAAGTGTTCTGGGTGCACAAGTTTTGGTAATAAAATTGGGAAGCCAAAAACACTTCATTTTAGCGCCTGATAGGTATTAACAGTGGAACTCGGTGGCTGATGTTGAAAGTGTGGTTTGAGGTCAAAATAATGCAGTGTGAGAAGAGAGCTGTGGGGTAAAGGGGAGGGGGTGGAGTCAAACTCTGGTTCGAAACAAGTGTGAAAGGAGTGTGACTGAGAGGACCAGCGGGCGATGGGCGAGCTGTGGAGATGCTACTTACCGCTCCCTTCTCTCTGCAGGTGCATACATGTGAAGTCAATGGGTGGGAAATTGATGGGGCATGATGCTGACCAGGCATGGGCGGAAAGAGAGATAGCACAGAAGAGTGCGGTGAGCTATGAGCCTCACACACAGAGACATACATACACACACTCACACGTAATGCTGTGGATCTATGGCTGAAATATAAATGAGTCATAACTAGCATTCATTCACTCCACATAAGCCATATTTATGATTCACGTACATCTACACATACATGAGTAAACAGAACAGTGCATGTTGGTGATTTAAGAATAATAATGGTTTACATTCCCTATTTATAGCTCTGTGATCTATTAAATTCTCTAAAATTTCAGAGTCAAGGGCACTGTCAACATTCAGCCACTGCATACATTCACTAGCACATCCTATCAGTCTTATATATGAGCTTAAATGTGAAGTTTGTACGCCACAATTTGTACAAATGTAAAAATAATGACTGATTTTAAACAGTTTTCCTTAACCCTCCCCATTTTCCACTGGTCGGATAAACGGATGCATAAAAGTTGATTGTTTTCCTGTTTATTAATTAATTCAATTTGAATAAGGACCGTTTTTTGCACAAGGCTATTTTGCAGCATTTGTTCCCACAGGAAACATTAGCAGTTAATATGCAGTGCGACTTGTAATCTTTTATAGAGACATAATAGAAAGTTACCTTCTTGTTCGCTGTCCGAGAAAACGCTTCTGGTCAAAGACTGAGGGCCGCTGACTGGCTCTGTGGATTCAGTATTAGCATTCAGGTCACAGTCGCCAGGCTCCTGTGTGTCATTGGATAGGTTTAGTTAGATGCTTCAGTCTCACAGCGTAGAAAAACAGACAGAAGCCTAGTGGTATCCAAATATACTCACACAGGTGATAACATCAGCCTGGTCCATCTGCTCATAGTTCGGGTAGTTCTCCAGTCTGTGTGAAGATGAAAACAAATGACTATGAACTCCTGAGTGAGGTGATGACAACTGTGTGATCTGTTCCCTTCACGCATGTCAATTATAGAACTATACTATGTAAGCTCTTAAAATGTCTTGCTAGAAAAAAAAGAAGTAGTCATATTTAGTCTATTAATAAGACCGTAAAACAAGCAAAGAGAATTCAGGCTGAATGACAAACTGTGCTAGCTTAAAGTGTATCCAAACTTTACTAGTCACACCCACACATATTATACAGCCTAATTATGCAGACTAAGGAAACTAGGACACTAGCTTATCAGATGTAAGATGTAACAGGCTTACAAAAGTTTTACAAGAACACAATTTGAAATTTACAAGCTATTTATAGCTAGACATTTCTATTATTTTCCATTAAAAGAACAGAACAATTTTGATTGTTTTCTTGTAAAACGTTTTTCGTGGAAGCTTGCTCCAAGAAAACCATTTTAGCTTGCAGAAACTATATATTTTTTTTTCATTAGAATTTTTTTTTCTGCATGGCAGCTGAGGTCCAGAAATACACTCCATGTGAATACACAAACGCAATGCCTGGCCAGCGCTTTCACATGTGCGGCCTCATTGTTCGTACTCAATGTACATTCTTGCGTGCCTGAGTTCAAGGAGGCAAAATATCTGTGCCATTCAAATGCCCATGACACTAAAAATATTATTCAGGCAGCTAGCTAAAACATGTCAGATTGAGTAATGTGTGCTATTAAACTGTTATTTCACCATGACAGCAAATTTGGCAAATTTTTGAAGGCAACAACACGATATTGAACATAGCTAGAGCATTTGCGGTCATGTACTTGTAAAGTATGCTTCAGGTCTCAAGGTGTGGCCACATTAGTAAAATTGCAGCAAAATCTTCATGGGGAAATCTTTTGCCCTCACGCTAAACTCCTGAATTAAAAATTACCTTAAAAATGAGCTGAACAACAGTAATTGTGAACGCAACTTAACACCACCAATCTAACCTTTCTATGGTGAGATTCTCAGCATCTATGAGAGTCTCTGTGTCAAGGTCCATCCCAGAACTTTCTTCCATGACAGGGCTGCTGAGCTGAGAACCTGGAGATTCCTGCGGGGAAAGGGAGGGTAATTACCACTGACTGTACCAACAAGTTTAGAAGTGAAAAAGATAATACGTCTTGGCATTATGCTGGAGATATCGCACAATGACAAATGTTCTCGAAGCCATCTGAACACTCAAACATATCTAGGCCTTTTGCGTGTTTATTGATGATTGCATCTCAAGGTCGGCAGCTGATAAGACTGAGGAATGGGGTGGCTCTCTGTGGGAGGGTGTGTTTGGGTTGAGCAGGTGGCGCTGTCATTTCTCAGGGTTGTCTATTAAAAGAAGGTAACCCAGTTCATATGTTCCTAACCTGTGGCCAGGCCAAGAACTTTAGGCACGAGTGGAGGGAAGAGAAGCCTCCCCAAGAGACTGTTAATGAGAGTCGTCAGTGAGCCAGGATCCCAGACAGATTCGTCATTTTATTACACCTCTTGGTTGAGCAGCTAAAGAGTGTCAAGAGACACAACCTTTAGCGTCAGCTATGGTTGCGCGTCTTCTGAACCATCCTCATCTTGTTACTTAATTAGCTACTTGAGGAAAGTGCTTTATCTGAAATGTTTCATTCGCACTGGCAAAGTGTTAAATGGGGGACGATTGCTGGTGCCTGCTGAGAATAGTTGATGGTCTGCTTATCTGACAGGAAGGCCCTTGTTTCTCACTCTCCTAAAGAGAAGCAGCTCTGCCGTGTATTACGAACCTTGCTGATAGCAGAAAGACTACTCATATTCAAGGCCAGAAATGGTCTAAGACAGTGGTTCTCAACCTTTTTGAATCCAAGGACCCCATTATCCACAACAAAATTCAAAGACCTCCAAACCCCAAGTTTTGTTCTGAAAAACAATTTTAATCTATGGGCTTAGCTTCTGTAAATTAAAAAAATAAGTGAAATATACTTGTAAATAAAATGAAAATACAATAAAAAAATTACAGAAGGGTGTTAGAGCTGAATGTTCTGTAGGGCAGCGGTTCTCAAAGTGGGGTCCGTTTTTATAGAATTATTTCTTGTGTCTGTGCTACAAGTCTTCTGTGTGTTTTGGTTCAATTTTATCACATGCTCCAGAAAGAAGTTCACGGAGGTCGAGACTGCAGAAAGCGCATCCTGTTTGTTTTCATTATTTATTGAATTTACATGACTTCCAGTCATTTGTGATTTAATGGATAAGGACTAAGAATAACGATTGGAGAGAAAAAAAATACTAACAATTTTTATCCAATAATATATTTCAGTGTAACATAACTAGTAAAAATGTATATTAGTTATAAAAATGCCCATGGCTTATTAAGATTTTATTACCTAACCTGACATCTACAAAACACACATTTAAAATAGGGCTCTCTCATATATTCAGGTTTTCCCATTCTGATTTTTCAAAGCAAACTAAAAGTTTTTGAGGGGGTGATTTTTTTTTTTGATTTTCTGTTGGTTTAGCTTATTTCAATGCTTGTTTTGTCTTAATTTAAGACATTTAAGTCATCTAAAGCTCCCTTTTGTACGTTTGCCAAGACCCCCTTGATTGAGAACTACTGGTTGTTCCTCTGGCTTTCTTAGTTATGTTGTATAAAATAAATAAACAAATAAAAATCTAAAATCTAAAAAGTTTAACCCTCTAATTGCTTACCTCGCTATTCTCTGATGGCAGGCTCTCCTCTGTAGCCTCTGGGAGAGTCTCAATCTCTGCCTCAGATTCCGACTGCACATCTTCATGGTTCTCAGGCCCTGGTGTCTTCTGAGTAGGGCTGTTTCTGTGGAGGAAAAAGATATAGATTCACATCAACACATCAAAAAAAACCTTTCAAACCAAACATCCATATTCAAACTTCTCTCCAAACACCTGCTAAGTTCAGCTACAAACAAATAAATGCCAGGGTCAGTGTCCATATGTACTGTGTTTATTGTCAAACTCACCCTTGAATGGGTTGGGAGTCCAACACCTGACTCTCATAGCTGCCAAGCTCCTTGTCAATAGAAGTCTGTAGGTCCAACAAGTGCTGTTCAACTGCAGCACGGATGGTCCTCTGGATTATACTGCAAATAAACACATTCAAGACGTCTGACACAAGTATTCAAAATGGTTTCCCATTGAGGCCGAAACACGCAGTACCCTATTAATCATTGTTTGACCTATTAAACAAGGTCATCCAAAAAGTTTTCGCTGCAAGCTCATCTTTCTAACAAATAGCCCTCTATCCTGAGCACCACAGATTCTTGTGTCTGAAAATAGACATGTTTTGAGCTTACTAAGACTTTCAGTATTATAACAGCCAAGTCTCTAATGTCGACACAGCCAGTTCCCCAGTAAGGGACACAGGACCTATGTTGAATTCACATGTTTTGTGTGGAACGTTAGACCCCCAAGCATGCCTTCCTAACTAACCTCCACGTGCCCATCTGGGCCAAAAGGCACGTTGGGTCACGCCGCCTCTGCATGCTCCATATTTCCAACAGCAAATCATTAGAAGATGGCGTTGTTGAAGTGATGTGGAGGTCTCTGTTTAGCTAATGCCACAGAATTTCAGGACCAGATACACAAGCTTTGCCTGAAGCTGTTCAGTTACAGATACTTCAATGCATTTTCTGCTCCGAGAGCATTTAGAAATGGGATAATATTCTTCCCGTTGCCACAATTTGCTTCTGGTAGTCAAGGCTTCAGTTGAAAAGCCATTCACCAGTAGGAAACTAGAAGCAATTGAATGTAATTTATTAATTGTTCTTAATGTGATTGTGGGTTTCATTTCATTATGAATACAATTAGTGGAATCTCAGCAATGGACAGCAATTTGGCAGAGTATAATGGCAAAATTCTACTTTCAATTCTATTTTTATGAATTAGAAAGTCGCAAAGCAAATCGGTCTCTTTGTCGGTAAGACATCATCCCTTAGTTATCTGCTTTTAAGAACATAATCACATTTGTTCAGCTTTATTTTGCCTTCTCTCCATCTAAAAGGTCTGTTTAGTGCATACTGTGGCCCTTTGAATGAACAAATCTGATTTAGACCAGAAGATAATTGCATGCAGACCAAATTAATGTCAGCTAAATTAACTTCAAATAGACAATGAAAATGGACCTATTGGTCAAAGAAAGGCTTTGTATGCTGTTTATGTCAAGGTTTCATAGCAAACAAACAAGACTCAAAGGAAATCATATGATTCAAGATAAGAATTTATATATATATATATATATATATATATATATATATAAATTCTTATCTTGAATCATATGATTTCCTTTGAGTCTTGTTTGTTTGCTATATATATATATAGTTGCCATCCATGGCGACAGTTTAAAATAAATAAATAGTAGAAGACACTTACTCGGCAGATCCTGGAAGAATGTTGATGGAAGAAATATGTGAACTGGAAAGAGAAGAAAAGGAAGCAAATATTAGAAGGATATTAACTGTATGATCTTACCTACTCAGCCTCTTTGTACAGTAACGCCTGTATGTGCCGTGCCATCAGGGAAAAGAAGTATAATTTAGCATACATTTCCTAAGTCACGTACTTGGGCATCTGAGAGAAATTGAGGGCAGGGTGACTTGCAGACCCGTAAACAAACTCAGACACGTTAGGAACGCTTGCTTATATAACACTAGTTGAGCACTGCTTGTTAACACCCGTGTCTGGTTCTGGGGTAGGAACAAAAAGGGCCCTGATGGGTACAACAGGTGCTCCCCCATACGTTAACTTCTCACAGGCAAGGCCACATCAGCACACAAACAGAAACAGGACAAGCGTGAAGTTCAAGATCAGCTTTTGAAGTCCTCCGTGTCATTTGGTGACAGCTGTGCGATCTATGGTGCAATGTATTGACCCCTTAAGCTCTTTAGGCTGCTAGGAAGGCTCGTGTTAAACTAGTCATCCCATGAAAAAGGAAAAGCACCTTTTTCTAGAAACTACAGTCTATGTAACCCATGACAGTCAAGGTTACAAGTACAACATCAAATGATTTCTAGGATCTGAGCATCAAAAAGAAATGAGCACTGAATCAGATGCGTTTACTTTAGGTTTATTAATTTTATTAATTTTGTTAAATTAATAAACTTACATAGTCATGAAATCTGAAAATAATCTGACAAATCTAACTGCTGACAAAGATTTTATAATTAACCTCTTTCCACTTAGACTTTCTACTGTAAAAAAAATCCTCTAAAACATAATAAAAGTTTAGACAAACATGTTTAAATAGTGATCACTATATATATATATATATATATACATATATATATATATATATATATATACATATACATATACATCCTGGGGCCAGTTGCATAAACTGCTTACAGGTTAGGCATCAATTGCTTTTGTTTAAGACTGTTCATAACTTTTTTTAAGTCAGTTATATAAAAACGTACATTGGCCTTATTTGATACTGAAAAGTAAGACTAACTTGACTAATTGCTAGTGGGTCATACTAGATCTTAAGACACAGTCTAAACATAATGGCGTAAGTATATGCAAGTATTTGTAACTGGGCCCTGGTGTCAAAAATTTGTGCTCAATTAACCTTTTATGATTCTTTGTACAACTGTATAAGGCCACATATCCACAGCAGAAACAACAAAAAATAAAAAATAAAACATTTTTTTTTTAATTATATGGCTTCACAGAAACAAAACTACAAGGCTAAAATAATTAATCTAAGATATCTTAATTTAGATACATGAAAATGACTTTGCCTATTTAAAAATAGTATGGCCATTGAAAGAAGAATTGTCACAGAGGAAGGAAACTGATGCTAGGGCAACTAGACTAAAGGAAGCACTTTTTGAAAAATGTCCTCGAGTGTGTTTTTTCTTAGTCAGCACTGAAAAGTGCATCGCTCGATATTGCAAGAGAGAACAAAACGAGCGTTGTTTAAGTGAGATTCGGTATCTTGCCCACACAAAGCTCTAAAGCAGTAAATGAGATCAGTTACAGTAATGCGTCCACACTGACTGTACATTACTCAGTATGAAGCACTCTAATAAAGAACCTTCTGTAATGTCTTTCCATTCATTTCCTCTGCTGCAACACCTCACCTGAACTCTAATGTTGATGATTTAGCCTGAGAAACAAATCAAAACTATATATATTGATGATGTAGATGGTCTGGCTGATACTGAGAGAAGATGTTCATTTAATGGTCGATAACCTATATGATTGATAGTATAAAATGAAAAAAAAAAAAAAATGCATCAAAAAAATCTGATCAGGCATCAAAACATTACAAGTTCAGTAGAGAAATGGCTTAAATCTACATTGTCACCAATATATTAGTGTATCAGAAATCCAAATTCCTGGTCTTATTGTGAAACGCACATTTAAAAAAAAAAGGTTTTCATAATCTTTGACCAATGTCACTTTACATATTTCACTTTATATGCATTTCGGGATTTCATTTCCGGATAGTATCTGGATTTTCCAATGGGTTACCAGTGTGAACGGACAGAGATCCTATTGCACTTCGTCACACAAAAAGGAACTCGACACATTTCATGTTGTCTTTAAAAAAAAAAAAAAAAAAAAAAAAAAAAATCACCAGGGCTGAGGTGTGAATAATAAAGGAGCCAAAAATAAAGTGTGGTGGACAAATCTAAAAGTAATATGCTGTGTCACTATAAGATCAGCTGAGGCTTTAAGAGGATTACATACAGACGGCTTCCTCTGACTCGGCACTTTATCTTATCAGCAGCGACACACACACACACACTCACGGCAGCCTTTCCCTCCCTCCCACACACACACTTGAATGGAATTGTGTGTGAATTAAATGCTGCATCATGCAGTGATTCATCATTTTAAATTTCTGCCCGAGTCTACATCTCTCGTTTTCACCATATAACCATTTTAACTCATCAGAAGTGTTACATAAGTTATTAGTGCTTTCCATCATGCGATCTGTGAGGCAGTGAGCAGTCTTATCTGACTGTCACACGCAGCCTTGGTTGAAACCAATAAACAACACTCCATCGGAAACAAATCAATCCACTTCAAGAGTTTCACCCTGAATGACAGCTTTTTCTATCACATTCACAGCTCTTTTTCCACTGAATCGCTAGATTCATTACCTGTGGAGAAGGACTTGACAAGCCATGTTCTTCAGTTTGGTTCTCGTTGATGAGCCGTTTTGGTTGTTAACGTTGGGCGTATGGTTATCCTGATTGGGCACTTTGTGGTGCTAAAGTCTGGATGAGCAGGTCAAAAAGTAAACACAGGCTGCCGGAGCTCATTCTGCGGAGTCCTGTATGTGCTGTCTGCCTCTGTGTAGGATTCGGCACTCTGTTAAAAAGTGCTGCAGTGGAGAGCTGGACCCTCGGTTAAATACACGACCGTCTGACGCAGTCTCGTTGCTAGTGCTCTGGGCCAATCGCCTCTCCATACACACACACAGAGACAGAGCACTTCCTCCCCCCAAATCAAAGTCAAGTCTGCATACTCAAACACCTGTTAGACTTTTATATAACCCTGTCACAGTCCAAACATCAGACAGTCTTCAACCATTACTGCACTGCTGTTTACAGTTAGGGGACTCATTGTCGGACAAAAATACACGCAGACACATGAATACAGACATGGATGCCATCCTAAATAGATATTTCAGCCAAAAATTTAAATTCTGTTAACATCATGTCATTCAAAACCTATTGATTCTTCTGTGCTGCTCACTAACAACTTATGTTTTGGTCTGTTTGTCACAGAAAAACATCATATGGCTTCAGAAGACTTTAAATATAGCATGAAAGTCACTTAGAACACTTTTATGGGGCTTTCAGGAATTGAAATTTGGTTATGGCATGGAGAAAAGCATGAAAACAGTCTCCCACTGAATAACGATGCATTGAAATTTCGTCGTCTGAAAATATTTGGCAGAAAATGATTTTTCAGTTTTAGTTGAAACAATAATCATTTACATTAATGGTGACATAACAGTTCTCCGATGGCACGTTTTAGCCGCTACAACAGGTAAACATGTCAACTGTCGATCTTCATTTTGATTATCTGAGATCTTTTAGTCTACGCTGTATTAAGTTGATGCGTGAACAAAACTTCGCTAAACATTATTAGTAGCACGCCTCCCATCCAATAAATCGCAATAAGCTTTTTTTATTTTTATATGAGAATAAAGTTAGTAAATTCTGTCAATTTTATAACAAAATTCAAACAATAAATGTTGTTTTGATACTCTTTAATGTGGCGTGACATATCTCTGTAACCATATCTATGGCTGTGACCTTAATCATATCAATAAAAAGTTGATACAAAAACTTCCTCATGAGCAACTTAAACTCTGTAAAATGTCAGTAAATTCAGTAATTATCCTCATCACTACCACCATAGAGTGAATGACAGAATTGTAATTTTTGGGTGAGCTATCCCTTTAAGCAGTACACTCTGTCAACTACCAATCCCAGACCGATCAGAGGCTGGTCTCTGCCAGTTGGAGTACATATCACACTTCCTAGTGTTTTAAGGATGAGCAAGTGTATCAATTAGCAGGAAACAAAATAAGAAGCAACTTCAAGAACCAATGCAATGACTCAGTTGTCTTCCCAAATGTAATTTTGATGAGTTGAGAATGAGAAACCCCTTTAAACATGAGAGACAGAATGTCAGAGTAATACAGACGTTGTCCTGTATGGCAAGTACTTTAATAGATTGGTCACAGGGAGTATCAAATTTCCCAGCGTGTTATGGGTGCTGCTTGACATACCCAGGTGGTAGGATGTCAAAAGAAGGGTGAAACCCAATAAATGTAGCTGGATGCCTGGGCAACGCTTAAAAAGAGGAGTGGAAATGAGTTATTGCACTTTCCATGTATTGGCTGTCCATGCAGGCCAGGAGTTCACGTTGAGTCAACACTGCACTTGTTTTGATGGCTCAGTATAAGAGTGCATGGGAAAATGAGACGACTTGATACAGAGGGGAGACTCTTAAATGTGTAGACTAGAGCCCGACCGATATATCGGCTGGGCCGATATTAGGCATTTTCCTAACTATCGGTATCGGCATTTATAATGGCCGATAAATGAATATTTTTTAAAAATGCGGGTGCGGTGATTCATGTAAGGACGGCGCTGCCAATAAAGCACATAAAAGCTGTCACAAAGAATTGGCAAAAGTAATGATTGTGAGTACATCAATTATAGCAAGGAGACATTTTAATTGTTTATTAATAAACAAGTGCAGGGTTCCAGACTGCGACCAAATTGGTCGCATATGCGACCATTTTTTGAGAATGCGCGAGTTAAAATGTTATGTGGTCGCATTTGTGCGAGTGGACGCTTGAGCAACAGAACGCCGTTGTATCAGCTGCTGCAGTCCGTAACTTATGTTCAAAATCAACGAGTAGGCTACATCATGAATCTATTTTCCAAACCGTGTTTTTGACTTATTCTGAATCACTACGGTACGCCTATAATAAGTGTTTATATTCGGACTATTTTATCCCGGGGTCGTCTCGGCTGCAGAGTAGCCCAGTGCCTGCGTGACTCGCCATAGACATTAACGGAGAGAAGTTCCGTCTACAGTGTTCTTCCGCAAGACACGTGCAGTTTATTTATTGACGAACGTAGACGTCACGCGCATTGCACACTTATGGTGAAACGCGCCGAATTAAGGCATATAAAAATGGTCTCACGAAACACAGAGCCCCTTCCTCCTACGTCTTTTCAGCGGTTATATTTTCCTCTGTCAAGCGATTACTCTCATGATCGCTCGACAGAGGAAAAGGAAATTATTATAAAATGCAGAAGGTAAGGAGTGTGAGATTTCTGCTTTTTGTTACAACTATAAACTTTGATAATGAAAAATCTGTATCAGTTTATTATAATACTCTAATCTTTTAAAATGTAATGCATACATTTGAATGTTTAATGATTTTTAAAAGATAGAAAGATGATAATAGACAGACAGATAGATAGATAGATAGATAGATAGATAGATAGATAGATAGATAGATAGATAGATAGAATATGATTCAAATGTAAATAGATAGATTGTATATAATTCAAATGTAAAATGCTTAAAATTACAGATTAAAATTACTGTCCAAAATCCATGAAAATGCTGAAATTTGGCAATGATAATTAATATATTACAGGTATTTCTGCTGCAACCCAGAAAGCCTTTGCTAGCCTTGGTCCATTAAAACCACTATTCATCAGCATGCATTGATTAATCCCATGGCATGTAGCCAAAAAAAAAAAAAAAAAGGTGCGACCAAATCATATGCTGGTGCGACCAACTGAGAAAGTTGGTAGCACCAGTGCAACCAGTGGAAAAGTTAGTCTGGAGCCCTGAAGTGTTTTCAGTCAGTGTCGCTGCAAAGTTGACAACGCTGACTCGCGATCTTCAGTGAACACGCCAGAGAGAAATGCACATTTCATACGGATTACAGCAGAGAGCAGTCTGTCTTTCGTTTTGAATTGTTCTGTTTAAAAGTAGGCATTTCAATATAGATATATTTCTCAGGTCTATAGCCTATGCTGAGTTTCGGTTAATTTATGAGACGAGTTGCAGTTCACGCGCCGGCGCCTCCGTGTCGAGATTATCTATTGTCTGCTATATTTACTTATTTATTAAATCCAGGCAATTGGTTGATGAAACATTGATTAAAATTAAGATACAAAAACAAAATTCACTTTAATGAAAAGGTGCAGTGTGGGATTTTTAGCGGCATCTAGTGGTGAATCCTGCAAATTGCAAACAGCAAGTCACTCGCGGCCTATCCCTCGGTTTTCAAACTCGAATGAGAAGCTACGGTGGCCGACGTAAGACAAAATATGTCGTCGTCTGAGTCTGAGTCAGCAGCAGAGAGTAGTAAGTCAAGCAATGAGGTTTCTTTAGCGCTGTTTGTTCGCTTTCGGCTACGATAGAAACATACCTTCAGACCTTCATAGAAGGGGATTCCCGCGCCTATGTAGATATAAATGTCTCATTCTAAGGTAATAAAAACATAACGGTTCATTAAGTAAGGTCTTTATACACCACTGAAAACATAGTTATGGATTTTATATTGCATCTCTGTCAATAGATCCTCAGAAATATTACACAATGCACCTTACATAATATAATAATAGTAATCAGCTGATTGTCTCACGAACGTAACCAGCAGATTATCCCCACAAAGCAAACCCATAATACAGCGAGGGAGAAGACCCACATGAAACTATGCAACTATATATTTTTTCTAACAGGGTAGTAAAAGTTTAGCTGGCTAATATGAGCTGTTACTGTGGCTGAGCTGGTTAAAGCGTAAAGCCTTGTTTAAACTCGACGCGTCCGCATGAGCCCAAAGGTGCAAAAATGACGTGATTGTGACAGCGCGCGCGCCTCCGCATCCCCTAGACACACTTACTACACACAATAGGCTTTTTTTCTCTGATTTTGGAAACTCTAAGCGATCGACTTAAAATGCTTCCAAGATCGACGGGTTGGTGATTCCTGTAACTGTTTTACGGTCAATGACAAGAGTATTCTACTAATCAGCTGTCTCACGAACTTAACCAGCACATTTATCCCCACATAGCAAAGCCATAACACAGCGAGGGAGAAGAATTAAGTTACATGAAACAATCCAACTACATATTTACACCACTGACAAGGGAAAAGTCACTACTCACGGTGTTTATGACTAGCTTCTTCTAGCTTCCTGCGGCTTCTCTTTCAATGTAGTGACGAAACGCGCTCTGTAACGCTGTGTGTTCGCGTTCGGCTACTGTAGAAACATGACGTCACAATATGGCGACCTTCATAGAAGGGGATTCCCGCGCCTATGTAGATATAAATGCCTCATTCTAAGGTAATAAAAACATTACGGTTTATTAAGTAAGTTCTTTATACACCACTGAACACATAGTTATGGATGTCATATTGCATTTCTGTTAATAAATACTCAAAATTTTTACACATTGCACCTTTAATGAAAGGCTAAAAGAATATACTACAGCCTTCAAACTCTATGTGTGGCAGAGTGCCACACATATTAAAGATATTTTTTTGGGTGTTTTTTTTTATTATGATAAGAGAGTAAGCGAAGTGGGAGAGAGAGAGAGGGGGGGCCGGGATTGGGAAAGGTCCACGAGCCGGGACTTGAACTCGGGTTGCCCGAAGTGCAATGGCGCTATATGTCGGCGCACTACCCACGAGGCTATCACCGCCCACTAAAGATCTAAGCTTGAAACCTAAAGGTTGTATGCTTGAATCCCACGCAGGCCAACAGGCACTAACCACTAGACTAGCGGAGCATGTCAAATTTAATATTAAAAGTCCCCAATAAAACTATTATTTCTTTTAGAAAGACAAAGTTTGGACTGGGCTGATCGTTATTAAATGCCAACATCCCAATCATTAACTTTTAGGAGTACTTAGCATATAGATAGTCTCAATGCTAAACGACCATTAGCCAGATTTTTTTTTTTTTTAAGTCTGGAGGAGTTAATGCTAATTGACATCAGTCAGAGCCAGTCTAAGACTTTGGAGCAGAAAATTGCATAGTGTGTGATAGTCTGCAGCTAAAAAAAAAAAAAAGTGTGTCTGTGCCTATGTGAAGCCACCCAGTCGGAGGACTTCAAATATATGTTTGATATTTTGAGCCGATTTTAGAACACTTTTTTTTTTTCATTTGTCATGTCTCTCCTAGCAACAAGAAGCATGTTAACAAAGTAAGCAACTGTTTAATGCCCAGTGTTCAGATTTTAAAAGTTGAGGAACCCCAAGAACCCATATCCTACAATTTCGGTATGAATACACTTAACAGTTATATCGCTAGTGTTCCAGCCTTAGTAAAAATGTTCTAAAATCTACAAAACTCAATTTTCACCTGAAATTGCCAACTCTCTTCAAAAATGTTGTCGCTGTAAATCAATATCAGAGTGAACATCCCTTATTTCAAACAGACTAAAGTACAGTCATCTGTAAAGTATCTAGGCCTCTCTTTATCTATAATATAAAGCTGTGTAAGCACTGTAACTGCAGTCATTAGGAAGTCCACTCATAAGGGGCCTGAAATTAGTCACTGACACTTCCACACCTACAGCAGACCGGCGTTGTCAAAAACTGTTCACACATTCCAAAGCTTGAACAACATGTCTCAAGAACACCAATCTACTGCCGCTTATTTTAGAGCTGTGTGAAAAGTATTTTCCATTGCTGGTGAAGGATACATTGCAGCGCTTATATTTAGCTGAATGTGCGACACCCTTTCAGATTCCACTGGGGCACAATGGGGGCAAGTATAATCACTGCAGGACCCCAACGAAACAAGTCCTGCTGCTCTTTCTCAAGAAACCACCAAATACAGTGGTTTCCTGGTGGCTGTCCGGTTTTGTCATTTTATCATCTTTAAAACACACATGACTTTGGGTTGACCTGTTCTGACTCCAAGTATATGAGACCATATCTCCACTGGTGATTTGATAAACATGTCAAATTATACAGCAATAAAGCAATTTTACAAAACATGATAACTATATAATTGGAAATTCCAAAATACAGCTTGGAAAGTATTTATAGCATAGTTCAAAGTAAATTGCATTCTCTGAAGTTAATCATTGATTATTTGCTATCCTGCCACAGCAAAAATGCCATTTGAGTTCCTTATAACATATCATAAAAGCCATAAAATGTTATTTGCAACTGTTGTGAATGGCAGGCCATTAGAGATATCATCACAGCATCAAAAAATAACAATGCTCCTGTATGCCTCTGTCGTGACACGGCTCATGTCCTTAAGGGGATTCACGATTTGAAAGCTTTCTTGGCCTTATAAGAGACATGACATACTTTTTTAAAGGTCCAATTATATAGGCACTGAAGGTTTTTGCAAAAAAACAGCCACAATTTAGTAATACATGTAACATTTTTTGCTGTCTTATGACCATTTGAATGAAATGTGTGGTTTTGCTGCTGCCTTTTCTTTAAAACAATAAACCACCACTGCACTGCAAAGAAAATAAATTACAAAATAATCAAGTAACTCAATTAAATAATCGTGACCGGCCTAATCGTGCCCTTTATGCATGGTGAATTGGAAGGAAAATCGATGTGCAAATGGTTTCATAATATACTTTCTGCAAGTAGTGGAAAGAAATGCTGGTAAAAACATCCAAAATAGAAAATGTTTTTTTGCTAAAAAGAGCTGTGGACGAATCTCTTAACCTGACACTAATGAAGAGCTTGCTATATCCAGAGCGTTTGGATGTGCTCATATTAATTAGCAGCTTTGCTCCGCCCATTTCCCTGCTGATCATAGTGTTTGCTTGCATCCGACTTGAAATTACTGCAGCAGCTGCCCTCCAAAGCTGCTCATGCAGAGACTAAACACTTCAAAGTGGGTAGGATTAGCAAAGTGTACACAAGATATTATTCTAGTAGACAGACAGGACGTCTGGAGCTTTGCCTCACACAGAAGATGGTCTGAACTTGTTTTGGTGGGGTTCAAGTTAAGCAACATAAATGCACACAACAGCTCTGTTTGCAGAGCTCAGCAACCTAGTGAGCTGCCCATCAAGACATTATTTTAAGGGATCACATATGCAATCGTGACACGAAGGTTGTTTGAATAGTCAGTAAATTATGCTGCTTTATAAGACCTCATCTTGGTCAAATTGTAAGCCAGCAGGGCATATATCCTTCATAAAAAAAGTTAATACCAGAATGCATTGCAATAAGTGAAATAAAAAAGCGGACTAAAAATATACACTACTTTTCAAAAGTTTGGGGTCACTAAGACTATAATAAAAATAAAATAAAAAAATCAGCAAGGATGCATACAATCTAAAAGATAACACAATCATCACAGTGTTTCCCACAGGGTTTTGTGAGACTGTGGTGGCTGGACCTTGGTCTCTCTAGGGAGGACTGGGGGCAACATGTCAAAATCCTAAATAAATTATGAGTAAAGGTTCTTGTGTGCTATTACTGTGGTGCATGAAGCTGATGCCTATGAGCATTTCATATCATTCACTTCTAAAGATCCTTAGAAGGGAGCGGTCAAGGAAACAAAACCAATGACAGTGGCTGAGCCAAAACAAATCAAACATTTTCTTGCATTCTTTCCAAAAAATACAAATCTTTGTCTCGCTTCAGCAATGTCAAGGATTTCTAAACTGTGCATGTTGTTTTGACACATGCCAACTCTCATGGCCGTCTGTTTATTAGGATTAAAGATTAAAGCATCGGTGCTCCTGTTTGCGTGTCTCTGTTTAAGAGCCGATAGAAACTGAAACCAAATGGCTAGCTCAATAATTCTTTTTGCATACAAACCCAGAGACGCTACACGTTCAGATCAAGCCCCCAAAATGCTCCTGTTGCGTTGTTTTCACCCTCTATGACTGTCTGCATAGAATACAGCCTCTATCTCAGTTTACATGTAGCCTGCAAAGCTGTCTACCACCCTGACAGAAACCTTTCTGTGGATCAGCGTATGGTAGCTACCAAAGCCAGAATCAGCCTGAGCCTCAGTACATTAGAAATAAGCCAACAAAGGGGGGAATAACACTTTTTGTGTTGTATGATTGTAGTGGCTACACAGTGGATTTCAACATTTACACAGGGAAGTCCAATGTTGTAAGTGGGAGGGGACTTTCATTTGATGCTGTGATGTCGCTGGTCAGAAAGGAGTTCTTGGGGTCTGGATATCACATTTACTGTGATAATTTTTATACCAGCCCAGTACTCTTTCAGCACCTTTATGACCTGGGGTTTGGAGCCTGTGGAACCATCAGGGACACAAGAATTGGTGTCCCAAACACCAAAGTGAATGCATTGACAAAGAAATCTCCACGGGGATCAATAAGGTGGATCAGACAGGGATCGCTCCTTTTCACAAAGTGGATGGACACACGAGAGGTGAGTGTGTGCACTACTCTGCACACTGCATACTTGGGAGACACTGTGAAAAGAGTGTGCAAATCCAGCAGTGCATACTAGGGCTGTCACTTTTGAAAAAAATCTAATTCGAACGGATATCGAATATCAAGCAATGTATTCGAATATATTCGAATATCTACGAGCCCCCCGCCCCCATAAAAAAAAAAAAACAACAACACCATAACGGAGATTCAATCACGAATTTATTAACAACAGTCTGACAGTCATAAACAGGACTCGGGCCATAGCCTGTCTGAAAAAAAAAGTTTGAATTAAATGTTTGAAATATGAATAATCAATATGAATGTGCCACTATGCATAGCCGATCGCAACATTAGGCTACATAGAAGAAAACAGAATCGGAACAGCATGGCACAATGTGACAGCTTAAACAGTAGCCATGAGTAAGACATAGCAACATTATTCATTTCTTAATGTTGTTTGCTAGAAACACCAATCTGTCAAGTGATCTGTGTCTGGATCAAGTGCGGCTCTCTTTTTATTCACGATGTTCCCCGCGGTGGAGAACACACGTTCGGAGCGCACAGACGTGCCTGGCACACACAGGTATTTGCGCGTCAACGTTGAGATAAGTGGGTATTTGTTGCAGCCTGTGTCTCTCCACCAATGCAGTGTGTTGCTGTCTGCGGGGAGAGGATTGGAGTATTGGAGTAGATGAGATGGATTGGAGTAGTAAATTGTCCGCTCATGTTGGCCTTTCTGTGCATTATCTTCCATTTTCAAAACAGATTATTCGCTTGATTTGGTCATGAGCCTACGCTACAATACGTTTAGAGCGCCCTCTACTGGATGAGATAACAAACAATAAAATAAAAAACAAACGGTCTAATCATAGACTGTAAAAAATGCGTTAAGCATGGCACTTTAAAAACCGGATAGTTTATTTATAGTTCGGTTACGGTTATTTCACGTCATGTTCAAATGCATATTCGAATATCGAATAAAAAGTGACAGCCCTAGTGCATACAAGAAGTTGGATGTTCCAGTTCCAACGGCTGTGAAAGATTACAATCGCTTATGGGGGCAGTTGGCCTGTCAGATCAGTTGATTGACTACTACTCCTCGTGGGGAAAAAAAGCAAGAAGTGGTACATGACTGCGCTGCACCATTTCATTGACATTGCTGTCACAAACAGCTACTTGCCGCACAAGCTACTGTGTAGCAGCCCATGACACATCAGGCCTTCCAAGAACAGTTGTCAGCGGAGCTGTGTGGGGTGTCCTTACAACCAGCACAAGAGAGCTACCAGCACTTACCTGTTGCCATTTCTAGTACAGTTCGCTCAAAAAAAGCCACACAGGGGCGAAGGAAATGCAGGCTGCGTGGGAAATCCACTCTGTTCATGTTTTTTTTTCTTCTAATATTGACAGTAGACTAGCCTAATAAATGAAACACAAAGTCCTATTAACAAGTATAGGCCTATCAATAATTATTTATTTGTTATAGCCTATTATCTGCATTAATTACGAAAACCCGTGCAGCAGGACTATCAATGTATTTGGCCTATATTCAGTTTAATTTGATTGATTATAGATAGGACTATATACTTTATTTATTAAAATTAAACTGCATGTTTCCATTGATTGTGAAGTTAGACATCGAAAATGGCAGATCAAGCGCATGGGCTGCATGTTTTTTCTTGTTATGAATTGTATTATATTTTCCGTTATGACAGTTGACTACGCGAAGTGATATGGAACGGTAATGTGGTCAAGACCTGCCTGGAACTACTTTAGCCGTGCGTTTCACTGAAAATAATTGCACACCTTAGAACGTTCCTCAACCAATCAGATTCAAGTATTCAACGGCCCTGTAGTATAAGATCTGATAATGTACAGGTTATTGTACAGTTTATTTATTGTTTTACACAAGAACTGTTCTGACAGGGTCTATTTATTTGATATTTTTACCAATTAAATGTTCAATCAATATTCAAAAGCAAAATGTTATCTGTTTGACCCCACATATACAAATGCACTCCATTCATATGTGAGGCATGGCAAGTGTCCCTCTGCGTTATTCTGGACAGGAAGTGTAATCAAAGCCTTTCTGTTTAGTTCTGATAATGTACAGTTTTACAGTTTACAGTTTTTTTACCACTTAATTGTAGTGTATAATAGAGTAGTGTAATTGAATATTTTACTTGGTATTTTTTAAAATAAACAGCTACACATAAAAAGGCGCATTGACTTGATATTAGGGATGGGCATTTCAAGCAAAAATAATATCCGAAGATTGCTGAGTATTATTCGATTATTATTCGAAAAATCACACCCCTCCCCCACATGCATTCACACATGCATGTATAGGCTACACACCAGAGCATGTGAGTGAAGCGGT
Source organism: Rhinichthys osculus (assembly GCA_029959095.1). Classification (NCBI taxonomy): domain Eukaryota; kingdom Metazoa; phylum Chordata; class Actinopteri; order Cypriniformes; family Leuciscidae; genus Rhinichthys; species Rhinichthys osculus. The sequence goes on along the minus strand of JARWKJ010000011.1, from coordinate 35,229,414 downwards.
GTGACGCTTAAATATAACTTAAACATAAGTTTCATATTTATGTTTAAATAATATAATGTTTTTTTCATCTATTTTGATTATATGAAAAGGGAACCGCATGAGATGAGTAAGATAGGATCATAGCCCAATATATCGGGAAACATTTTTGGAGTGGGCCAGACATGATTTTGACCACATAAGTTTAGTTTTGTATAAATTGTATCTTCATTTTAATCAATGTTTCATCAACCAATTGCCTGGTTTTAATAAATAAGCAATTATAGCAGACAATATAATCAGGACACAGAGGCGCCAGCACGGTCACTTGGATTGCTCATGAACTGGAGCTCTTCTCATAAATGAACCAAAACTCAGTGTAAAGGCTAATGGCCTCACAGACCTGAGAAATATATCTATAGAAAGCTTGACATGTCTACTTTTAAACAAAATTCAAAACGAAAAGAAACAGGCTACTCTCTGCTTATGTAGGCTAATTCGTATGAAGTGTGCATTTCTCTCTAAAGGCGCGTTCACTAATGCGAAGATGACGAGTCAGCATCGTCAACTTTATCTTTGCAGCCGACACTGACACAGAAAACACTAGCAATTAAACAAACAATTAAAATGTTTGTTTAATTGCAATCAACAAACAATTAAAATGTCTCATGCATAATCATTACTTTTGCCGGTTCTTTGGGGCAAGCTTTATGCGTGCGCTTGAAATGCGGAATAGGCAATATATTACGAAAACGCTCATTATGGTTTATTCTCTCCCATATATATTTAAGTAATTAAATTAATATAAATATGTGATTAGACTAATGGCTTAAATGAACAACTTAGGCCAGTAAAAGTAAAAAAAAAAACAATAATCGCACAACCTATTCGATATTCTATAATAAAATCAACTAATCGAATATTCGAAAATCGTGACTGATCCCTACTTGATATGGCTCTGAAGTACTAGCTTTATAACCTGACATCAAGGTAAGGCCATCTGACATTTAGGACACTGGAATTTGAGGTCGCCCTCTGAAAGTGTGTCCCGAACGAGGTGCAGAGGAACAAAGGCCTATAGAGATCACGGCTCAGACAGCGGATAGGTCAGTTATGGTTCTCAACACAGCGGGCTGATGGAGATCACAGAAGCTTTGACACAGAGACGACACCAGACCAGCAATGCCATGAGCTCCTCGCACATCGATAAAGTGTTGAAGAAGCTACAAGCTTTTCAAAATTTAAAGCAGTTAAGCTACAGTCAATCTACTCTAAAGGGAAAGTAATTAACTGATCTACAACCTGCAAACAAAAAGTAGCTAAATACACTGAAGCTACTTAAGTGTAAAATATCTATTTAAATATAACCATTAACTAGGCCTATCCGATATTGTACAGCTAAAAATAACGGGAACCGAATGACACAGGAAGCCAGACACATTAAAATTACAAATGGCCTTGCCCGCTCTTACCTGAAAAATAACTACCGTAAAACTTCAAATAATAGCCCGGGCTTTTATTTTCCCAAATCGTCGAACTGCACCAGCTTGCATTTGAGACAGGCGTCTATATGAGACAGGCCTTTATAATTTAGTGTTGAGATGTTGTTCATTGAGTGTATAGGCCTGTCTCTAATCACTAAAAATCTCCAAATGCTCCACCTAAAACTGCAGTCTTCCGACCTTTAACTATCGCGTCAATTGATTTTGATTAATATGCGCGAGGGAGAGAGAGCAAGACAGCGCTCGTATTGTTTGAAGATGTGAGAGTGCGCGCGCGCGGCCGGGGCGCTCTCTCTCTCTCTCTGCTCGTAACGCGCCCTGTCAAGCGCAGCAGTCATTCTATTCTACATCACTCATCGATCAAAAAAGGCTTTGGAGGGACAAAAATGTGCTTTGGCAGCCGCCAAAAAGCGGACGATCTGATGGGTTTTAGAAGATTAAATACAACCCGAAACTAAAAAACAGACCCGGCCTCTATTTGAGACCGGCCTTTATTTACCCAAACCTGCAGCCACACCAGGCGTGTAAAAGAGACAGGCGTCTATTTGGGACTCGGCTATTATTTGAAGTTTTACGGTATATCGTGTACCACTTTATTAGGTACACCTGTCCAACTGCTCGTTAACACTTAATTTCTAAGCAGCCAATCACATGGCGGCAACTCAGTGCATTTAGGCATGTAGACATGGTCAAGACAATCTCCTGCAGTTCAAACCGAGCATCAGTATGGGGAAGAAAGTTGATTTGAGTGACTTTGAACGTGGCATGATTGTTGGTGCCAGAAGGGCTGGTCTGAGTATTTCAGAAACTGCTAATCTACTGGGATTTTCACGCACAACCATCTCTAGGGTTTACAGAGAATGGTCCGAAAAAGAAAAAACATCCAGTGAGCGGCAGTTCTGTGGGCGGAAATGCCTTGTTGATGCCAGAGGTCAGAGGAGAATGGCCAGACTGGTTCGAGCTGATAGAAGGGCAACAGTGACTGAAATAACCACTCGTTACAACCGAGGTATGCAGCAAAGCTCTTGTGAAGCCACAACACGCACAACCTTGAGGCGGATGGGCTACAACAGCAGAAGACTCCACCGGGTACCACTCATCTCCACTACAAATAGGAAAAAGAGGCTACAATTTGCAAGAGCTCACCAAAATTGAACAGTTGAAGACTGGAAAAATGTTGCCTGGTCTGATGAGTCTCGATTTCTGTTGAGACATTCAGATGTTAGAGTCAGAATTTGGCGCAAACAGAATGAGAACATGGAACCATCATGCCTTGTTACCACTGTGCAGGCTGGTGGTGGTGGTGTAATGGTGTGGGGGATGTTTTCCTGGCACACTTTAGGCCCCTTAGTGCCAATTGGGCATCGTTTAAATGCCACGGCCTACCTGAGCATTGTTTCTGACCATGTCCATCCCTTTATGGCCACCATGTACCCATCCTCTGATGGCTACTTCCACCATGTCACAAAGCTCTAATCATTTCAAATTGGTTTCTTGAACATGACAATGAGTTCACTGTACTAAATGGCCTCCACAGTCACCAGATCTCAACCCAATAGAGCATCTTTGGGATGTGGTGGAACGGGAGATTCGCATCATGGATGTGCAGCCGACAAATCTGCGGCAACTGTGTGATGCCATCATGTCAATATGGACCAAACTCCCTGAGGAATGCTTCCAGCACCTTGTTGAATCTATGCCACGAAGAATTGAGGCAGTTCTGAAGGCAAAAGGGGGTCCAACCCGTTACTAGCATGGGGTACCTAATAAAGTGGCCGGTGAGTGTATATCGTAATCGTGAAATAAAATTACTTATATGTGATATAAGATTTTGGTCATATCGCCCAGCCCTAATTTATAATCAAATTTACTAATTAGCTAGTCACGTTCCTGAAACTAAACACTGTCAGACTAACAAAAAATGTTACATTGTTACTTTTAGTAAGTCAATTATCAAAAGTTTAACACTGAAATTTTAGGAATTATTGTACATAGGGCTGTGCGATATGACGATATATATCGGATGGACGATATAAAAAGCCTATCGTTTCATATTATGCCATATAGTTTATATCGTGGTGACGCAAAAAAAACATTGTTTACGGCAAAAATTTGGATGACTGCAATCTTTCACGCCACCATGGGGATGCAGGCAGAAACGTGAATAACAGCATGAATGAAGGGGTGACAGAACCGGGTGTTTCCGAGCAGGAGAAGAACCAGCCAGAACAAACCGAGGAGCTCGTTCCTAAACGAGGGGCTAGATGGTTTGGTTAACTTTCTATTTGTTGTATTGACCATTTTAGGGTGGTTTGGATAAATAAACGCCAGTCTCAAATAGAGGCCTGGTCTGCTTTTTAGTTTCGGTTTGTATTTAATCTTCTAAAACCCGTCAGATCGTCTGTTTAAACCAGTTCTGTGGTGCAGATTGCGCGCATCTGGGCGGAGTTGTTAGCGCAAGCAGAGTTAGCGGAGGCTGGAGAGAGAAGGAGATCGTTTTACAGGGTATAGCCTTCATTCTTTCTTGTTGATGTGTTTCGGGCAACAAGTTCATAGGCTCGATGGATATTACCAGTAATGTATTGTTCAGCCCATGGCTGTCACATCGTTTCGTTTTTTTTTTAATTCTGCCAATAATCTAAAAGCTATGGTTATATTAAATGTACAATTATCGTTATGTATATACTGACTTCACCCTGTGCTGCAACATACATTTAGTTGTACATTCATTTACAGAAATCAGCTGGTTGAATTCAAATTGATGCTGTTATCGGATTTTCAGGTGATATTCCCAATTCATTCAGTTAACGGACGCTCTGAGGTAAAGTGTTCAGACTGCAGACTAAGCAACGATTGTATTTAATTGTACAGTACTATCATAACATAGTACAGACATGATCTTAATTCCATAATGTCCTTAAACATAACAATTTGCTGGCCATAAACTGACAGCGCGCGTCCGGTGTGCGATACCTCGAGTTGCTATAGACACGGCGCGCGCGCTTCTCGTCCGGTGAGCGACCCCCTTTAGACATAATAAAGTAGCCTAGGCTAATTCTTAGATTAACGGATTTGTTAAACACATTTATAAATAAAACGTAATCTTCGTTATCTCTAGGCCTACATTAAATGAAAGGCCTGTCTCATAGACGCCTGCCTCAAATACAAGCCGGTGCAGTTCGGCGATTTGGGAAAATAAAAGCCCGGGCTATTATTTGAAGTTTTACAGTATATCGTGATATATATCGTTATCGGGATATGAGATGACTTCTATCGTGATATGAGATTTTGGTCATATCGCCCAGCCCTAATTGTACAACACCATAAAAAGTTTAAGGTTGATACAAATTATTGTTTTGAGTCTTTTAGGTTCTCAAAGGATACATTTATTTGATCAAAATTTTGCTCAATATTAGTACAATTTAAAATAACTGATTTGTTTGAATATTTTTAGAAATGTAATTTACTCCTGTGATGCAAAGCTTAATTTTTAACATCATTACCCCAGTCTTCAGTGTCCCATGATCCTTCAGAAATCATTCTAATATGCTGATTTGCAGCTCATGAAACATTTCTGATTATTATCAATGTTAAAAACAATTGTGCTGCTTACATTTTTTTGTGATACATTCCACGATGTTGCAGGATTATTTGATGAATAGAAAGTTCAAAAGAACTCTATTTTAACATAATTGTCTTTACTGTCACTTTTGATCAATTTATTGCATCCTTGCTGAATAAAAGTATTACATTTCTTTTAAAAAAAATCTTACTGACATCATTTTTTTGAACGGTAGTGTACAGTAACAAAACTAAGGGTGCTCCGAATGATCGGCTGCCAATCGGCCGATAATAGCTTTTAGGGGTGTAACGGTACATGTATTCGTATTGAACCGTTTCGGTTCGAGGCTTCCGGTTCGGTACGCATACAAACCGAACGATTCCTTGGACCATTTTTCCTACCGACAAAATTCGGGCTGGCGCGACCACCACAACGTTGCGCAACATCAAATGGCAAGCGTAAAGAAAGCGGAACGAAACTGCGCTACTCATTATGTGCTTCACAGATCGTTTATGTCAGTTCGGAGTTCGGACCAGCAACATCTGTGCAGCGCGAGCCGATCTCGATCAAGCGACACTGTTACTACACAGCGCTAAGAGATCCAGTAAAGAAAACATTTGAATTCGCCAATGAAGTAATAACATCGCTGCGAGATCTAGTGAGAAGCATTCACATTTCTCCGTTATTTACCGTAGATCTCTATTAGATCAAACAGCGCTGACGTGGACACCAGGAGAAATATTGTGCCGTGAATGAACTAAGTTAGTAATACTTTACGTCCACAGACCAGCAACATTCACCATAACTGTAACCAGTTTGGCTGGAATAGTGAAATGCTTTCAAGTACTTCACACATCTTTTTCCAGCACTTCAAAACTCAAATATTATATAAATAAATATTTGAAGAGTTCAGATGCAAAAGCCTCTAAGTGCCATTTGAAATTTTCTTCTAGAACAGGGATTCCCAAAGTGTGGTGCGCGCACCCCCAGGGGTACGCGAGCTGTCACCAGGGGGTGCGCGAGAGGAAAAATGCAATGGCGGTCTGTTTTTTTAAATGGGATTTTTTCCATACAATAATAAAAAAAAACGAACTGTAAACATTTCCTTTGTAATCGCTTATATTTAAATCAAAAAACTATTATTAATTAGTTTTTAATAGAAACGTATAAGACAGCTGCTGTCTTTTAAACACTGTTCTGCAGCCGCTAGGCTAACGTTATATGTCACGTTATCAACTTCTAAATTCAAATGTGCTTTCGCGCGTTGGCCAGTGCTGTCATAGCCTATATCACAACTATTGAGTGTTTTCAACCACATAATGTTTATTTTAAGTTTCACACATTTAAATACACATAAGTACTAGCAAAACAATGATTTTGATTTTGCTGATATCTATGGATAAGGCAATAATAATCCTTTTCATTATAAGATGACACGTTTTATTCATTGTGAGAACGTAGCTTCAGATTTTACCCTATTCTTCTCCCAGTTCACCAGCCTCTTACTGTACGTTCATGTATTTCGTGAGAAGGGAAGAAACTGACGTGTTGTAAATCCAACAGATCCGATTCTTCTCTGAACTGTGGCACAAACTAACATGACGCCGCCCATCGCGCATACAGCTCAACTAACGCAATCGTTATGAAGGCGTTTAAACACAACGCGTCCACTTCCACATATTTGACAATCGGAATATCAGTGTTTCATGTATAGCTAATACATTTGTGAATATTTTTGATAAAAAAGGAAAAATGACACAAAAGCAATCCTCATTCATTCAGCGCTGTGTTGTGTTTGCGATGTGTCCCGTGACAAGCAATGACGCGTCACCATGGCAACATTAAAGTGACAAATTCTAAATAACAGTCGCATTGGTGTGAAAGGGTTAAAAGTGGAAGCTTCTGCGTAGCTTTGTTGCATTATATTGAAACGTTGTTGATGTTGTTATTGTCATGTGTGTTCTGGTTATTTGAGCATGATAAAACATGAGTCTTTATATGGCAATAAAACAAAGCTTTGTTGCGTTTAAAAAAAAATATATATATTTAAGTTGGGATTGGGGGTGCGCCAACCCGGTTGGGACATAGAAGGGGGTGCGCAAGGAAAAAAGTTTGGGAATCGCTGTTCTAGAATGATCATTTTTATGAAGCTTGTATATTTAAGTTCAGTAATTTCACTCAAATGACAATTAATAGGTAATCTTCATTGCCATTTAAGTGAAATTACTGAACTTAAATATACAAGCTTGATAAAATAAAGAAAATTTCAACTGGCTTTTGCATCTGAACTCTGCATATATTTAAATGTTATTTTTAATGTGATGACCAAAACATTAGTTGTTCATCCTTCAAAGATGACACCCATTTATAAACCTGAAAGTTTCAAGATGTAGGAAAACTCAAATTATTGAAAAAATATTTTTTCTTTTAACAAATAGGAAATTTCTCTGGCATTTCTTACTTTTTGCTGTATCGAAAACGTACCGAACCGTGACTTTAAAACCGAGGTACGCACCGAACCGTGATTTTTGTGTACCGTTACACCCCTAATAGCTTTATATAATTTGATTGGTGGTCTCTATAAAGGCCAATCAGAAGAGCCAATCAGTTGACGAAAAACTCTCACAGCTCTATGCGCTAAAATTGCTTCATTACATTCACTGGTCTGGCAGTTCTACCAGGTGTCTGAAAAGGACAATACATTTGCAACGTTTTTGCGAAGAGCGGAGACATTGCAATGAACAGCAAGATCAGTAATCGGCCCCAAAAATCCTGATCGGAGCACCCTTAACACAAACCATTGAAAACACAATCAAGTGCAAAAACATGTCATTGGGAGGTGTGTGATGGTAACTTGAGTTACTGTACCCTTAAATATATATACCTACACATACACATTAATAGACATGCTCATATTAAATATCACAGGGAGATGCCTGAGAGGGACCACAGCACAGACTAGACAGATCCCAGATGAAGACATTTCTAAAACTGGGGTTGCTTTTACCTGGAGGAGGGGGCGACGTGGGCATGTTTAGGGGACAGGGAGGAGGGACCATCCTCTCCGTCTCGCGGGAGCTCCTCGCAAGCTTCCAACTTCTCTTCTTCCAGGAGCTCAGTGATCTGTGGGGGTGAGAAAAGGGGATATTTAAATACCATATCCCTGTTACCACTACTTCAGCGGCATTTATTTCTATTTCATCATAAGTATTTTATGTCAACGTCTAACAGCCCTGTGAGATTCAAGCATTTTGCAATGCCCCGCACCTATGCTGATTATCTGCAGGGAGCCTAATTTACACACAGATCACATAAATGCTGTGGGTGTAACTGGTGACATCACACATACCTTGGTGATAACTACAGGATGTTATGTAATGCTGCCATGTAACTAATGTTATAAAGTAGCTACAATCTTTAAAGTTATTGTTTTTAAAAACTTTTTTACTTAATAAATGTTACAAGTTGAATCTAATATGAGACAATTAATTGATCCTGTGCATTACAGCACCTGACTTTCATTGAAGTCACATCCCCTTATCGTTATGTATCTAAGTGCTTGTTACTAGTGTGGTTTTCCTGGAGACATGAGAGAGTTACATAACGCAAGAGTCTACAGAACGTATGAAAAACAGGTTTCGTTGAAAAATGTGCCAAACAGGCACCTAGAGGAAATCAAACCATTGCCATTGTTGTTCAGGGCTACACATCCATGTGTAAATCTACCTAACAGTATTTAATATCAGACAAACTTTGGCACTAGCACATGATCAAATGCACACTGCATCTGCTGCAGTATCGCTGCCATGTTTCCATAGCAACCATTTCCCTCTACATCTGATTGGCTGAGCGGGGCTGCTGTTCAGTGGCCATGCAGATATGAGTCACATCACATGCGGTGAGCAGAATGGCTGCCGAGAATGACTGTATTTTCACACATCTCTATATGCCTACAGCCACTGTTCCCTCTCGATTGTCTTTTGGACAAGCTCCAGACTTTGCCATTTTAAGCCTTTCACACTATATTTCTCCGCGCTAGTGTCTTATACTGTATATCTTAGAGGTGTGGATCTTTAGGGAGCACACATTTGATTTGATCTGATTTCAAATCTGATAGCAAGATCACTCTAAATTGTTATGTAGACGCATGCATTTTCTGTGAAGCTGCTTTGAAACGATATGTATTATAAAAAGCGCTATACAAATAAATGTTCAATTCAAATTCAATTGAATTGAGGAAATGACAATGCAAAAAAAATGTCAATAGCATCATTGAGGTGCCTCTGTGTAAAGATCCAGCATGAATTTCTGGACTGTTGTCCAACAGTTAAAAAAAAAAGTTTATTTTAAAAAAAATATTATTAATAATTAAATAATGGTGTTATAATAAAATCAGCAATGCAAAACTTGATGAAAAGGACTCCTGTGTTGTTTGCATCAGACTTGCGGTGGAAAGAGCAGATTAATTGAGTGACTCAAACGTTCCCTGCCATACACTGTCTTCATTAGCGTCTTATGCTGTCAAAAAACAACCATGTAGTCTTAAATATGGATGCTGAAGCCAGGGCGGTGGAAACATCCTCAAGGGTTCATCCATGATGTTTTAATACCTCCAAAGAAGCTGAAGCATGCAGAAACTCAGCCTTTGTTTGGCCTCAGAGGCCTTGTTAATGCGTGGTCTACAGATTATACAACAACATCTGCATCCAAAATACAACAGCAGAGTGCTGACTGAGGCTTTAATTAAAGGCGCTCTTCATTAATTAGTAAAAAAAGCTGTCAAGCGCACGCACAAACCAAAAAGGAAAAACAACCAACACGAATGGAGAATACATCTAACAGCCTCCGAGGATGAGAAAAACAGGCTAGGCAACTGTGTGGATGTGTGTGGAAAGATGACCTGATTTATTTTTGTGTCGGTCCACAACAGGTCCGAACACATCTGGGCAGAAACAGGAATTTGAAGAACAAAAGGGCAGTCACTAGAGTTTAAATGATAAAACGCATAACAACCTGTGTTGCGATAGAGATTAGGTCATGGTCAATCACCAGTCATAGATAATAAGTCGTTCTCCTTAGATGGGCAGACATGGTCCATCTCTTAGTAATGTGCAATTATCAAAATTACTTAATCTTAGGCACATAACAAACTTATGTAACAAACCCTGCTGAGACCAAACGCTTTATTCAACCCTAATGCACGCCAACCTTGACAAGGCCCAAACATTCAACGAGTCAGCTCCGTCTCATCTCAGTGAACCCTGGGTGAGACATGTGATTCGAGAGTGTGAGAGGCTCTCATGCGAGAAACCCTTAGAAATAAATCTGTGATTTATGCTCATATTCATTTCAGCCTATGCCAGCTCCTTGAGCACTGGCCCGAATCCAGATAGGTCACCCAGGACCTTCACCCCGTTGCTCAAATTTGTTTCTGCCCCTTCTGTTTCTTATGCATCCCAAGCTGTCTTGGGAGGATCTTCTCAGCAGTGGGAAGACTGAAACGTCTAGTACCTCCGAGCATGTCTGCAGAGGATCCCACTGAAGCAAATAAGATCTTCTGTATCAACCTGATCTATGCTTTAAGGGAGCCTGTGGCTCAGCTACAAGCAGACTAGAGCTCTGGGTGATCCTAAGTAGAGAGCATTTTAAGTCATCATTGTTTTGAAAGGCTGGTCCAGATTATTGGTACTAATTGTGAATCTTTAATAGAAAAGATTCTATCTTTTCAATAGAAATTCAAGCATTCTGGACTTTCATGTTAGAGAGAAAGAGTTCCCTGAGCACACTTCGCAATTCTTCAAGCTGGTCACGCAAATTCACTGTGTTGACCAACACTAAGCTGCTTGGTTTGAACATGACTTCTGTGTGAGCTGGACCTCATTTAATATGTACTATTTTACAACATTTGTGAATACTATGTTTTTATGCATAGAGTACTATGTTGTTAACATAGCAACATATTAACATCAAACTCAGTAGAGTGCTGCAGTGATGGTGTATTTTTGTGGGCCAGTTAGAATCTCCCTGGTTCCCTCCACAAATAGCCAATAGGATTTTTCCATTGGCTTTTGGATTATTGCGGAAAATAAGCTCTGTGACTAACAAACGTTTATGATTCCTACACGTTTTGTTCATTGTGTTAATCTTTTATGCATTTTGAAGCCTAAATACAATTGACAAAAGTAAAAAACTAAACGCAAGCTATAAACAAACTGATTGCCAACAACTCTTTCAATCGTTAAGAAAGAAAAAAAAAATTCCCTGAAAGTTTAGGGTAAACTAAACTTAACTTAGACTGTAGTCACAAGTGCCAAAACGTTAACTTGTTTCTGGGTTTTGCCCAACAAACATGCCATCCCTGCAGCAGTATTATGATGGGTTAGGATGTTGCCTAAAAGGCAGCTGCCTATGTAGAGATTAGACAACAAGGCAGCTCACCAGGTTGTCTTTCAAATTAACCCGGGAAGTCTGTATAATTCTGCTCGTTATGAAAACGAGACATTCCTGGAAATCAGCACAGGTGCCAGTACCAAGCTTACATCACTCAGTTATGTAACTGCAGCTAGTATCGTATTCTACAAAAGGGCTGTTTCCTATTTTTCTGCAAGTCTGACACAAGCAAGAGTTTGAGACACAAGATATCTAGTGGAAAGTATTTACAGCCCATTATGACCATTTCCTGTGTATATGAAGAATGCAGATATGTAAAGTCTTGTGAGGTCAGAAATCTTGAGATCCTTAAAAGGATGTAGAGTGTCACACAAATGAGATTTAAAACAATCTGCACTTTCAAAGAAAACAAAATCACAGTCGTTCCTCTGGTGCGAGGGAACCTGCAGTCTACAAACACACTCACAGACACACTGAATGGAGGAGACACGCCTTTGGATGGTTTTCAGTGTATTACATAACACTACAGACATAATAGCCTTCGAACACTGCTTCTTCTTTTCCTTTGATTCAGATCTGGCCTGTGTAAAGCGCTGCTTCCCCCTGGAACTGGGGTGGGTGGCACACATTTTACACGCTTTAAACTAACACAAAGCATAAGTATATAATCGTCTTTCAAAACTCAAATCACAATATCGCATTTGCAAGTTTTGTGCAAGTATTTCGCGAGGAACAAAGCTAAAACCGACTTAGGCTAATCCCATTGATCTAGAACACAAATATATACATTGCCCCCAAAGCCGCATTTGTAAGTGCAGCACACTGATCAGGAAATATGAGGCTGATAACTGATATTTTAACACTGTTACAGGTTGAAAAACTGATCCAATCATTAATATTTTCCTAAGAGAGTCTTTTATCATCATTTTACAAAGCACAATAGATGAAATGTCAACAATTACGGGAATATTCTGTCATCACACTCAAAAATCTTTGTTATAGTGTAACATTGGCAAAGTATAAACACCAATAGCTCCAGTTTTACACACACCACACTTTATCCAATAGCTCCAAATAATTATAAGCATCTGCTATTTGTTTACACTCTTTAGGGTTTGGTTTAGGTTAAGTAACACAAACCACTATTAATGAAGACTTTACAATACATCTCAGTGATATTACTCCAGGAAAAACTTATTGTATTAACATATCTCTTGTAATTACATTGAGATTTCCCGTCACAAATTTGTTTGCTGTTTAATTCAATTCTACATCTGTTTGCAATTTCGTTTGCATCTTTGTCTAATTGGACAGCGCTTCAGCCGAATTACTATAATTAAACTTAGAAGTGGACTTACTACAAATTATATGCATTTCATATTTATTTTCCAAAATAAACAGGCTATAAACATCTGAATGTAAAAATTCACGTCCAGTGGCCGCTCAATTCATATGGATTAGTTTTATGATCTCTTTCATTTTGAAGCGTCAAATTGGTAGTTGCATAGCTGTCATTGGCGGCACAGAAAGCTCTCAGATTTTATCAAAAAGATCTTCATTTGTTTTACGAAGATGAACAAAAGTATTATGGGTTTGGATGGAACGACACGAGGGTTAGTAATTAATGACAAAATTTTAATTTTTGGGTGAAGTATCCCTTTAACTTTTCAGAACTTTGAATGAATAACAGATTTTCACAGTATTCTGTGTGAATACAGATAAGCAAGCAACACTAATTTCAATAATTGCATCGTCAACACAGCTGCAAGAAAGTTTACCTGGTCATTAATGGAGCTGTAATCATTGGTGTTGGAGATGTCATCGTCCTCCTCCGAGTCAAAGAATTCCTCCTGGTTCTCCAGCAGTTCTGCCAGAATACGGCTGACTGACTCCTGCTCTTTCAGATCCTCCACATCTGTGTCTAAACTGCAGAACGTAGAAGGCAGGAACCGCTATAAAGGTGAATTTTCCGTGTGCCATTTTAAGTTAAAATACTTCTAAATCAGGTTAATACAGGTCCTTCTCAAAAAATTAGCATATTGTGATAAAGTTCATTATTTTCCATAATGTAATGATATAAATTAAACTTTCATATATTTTAGATTCATTGCACACCAACTGAAATATTTCAGGTCTTTTATTGTTTTAATACTGATGATTTTGGCATACAGCTCATGAAAACCCAAAATTCCCCAGGCGCATTCCCCAGGTCAAGCCACTTTTGAGCCAGAAACAGCGGCAGAAGCGCCTGACCTGGGCTACAGAGAAGCAGCACTGGACTGTTGCTCAGTTTTGCATGTCATTCGGAAATCAAGGTGCCAGAGTCTGGAGGAAGACTGGGGAGAAGGAAATGCCAAAATGCCTGAAGTCCAGTGTCAAGTACCCACAGTCAGTGATGGTCTGGGGTGCCATGTCAGCTGCTGGTGTTGGTGCACTGTGTTTTATCAAGGGCAGGGTCAATGCAGCTAGCTATCAGGAGATTTTGGAGCACTTCATGCTTCCATCTGCTGAAAAGCTTTATGGAGATGAAGATTTCATATTTCAGCACGACCTGGCACCTGCTCACAGTGCCAAAATCACTGGTAAATGGTTTACTGACCATGGTATTACTGTGCTCAATTGGCCTGCCAACTCTCCTGACCTGAACCCCATAGAGAATCTGTGGGATATTGTGAAGAGAAAGTTGAGAGACGCAAGACCCAACACTCTGGATGAGCTTAAGGCCGCTATCGAAGCATCCTGGGCCTCCATAACACCTCAGCAGTGCCACAGGCTGATTGCCTCCATGCCACGCCGCATTGAAGCAGTCATTTCTGCTAAAGGATTCCCGACCAAGTATTGACTATTGAGTGCATAACTGAACATAATTATTTGAAGGTTGACTCTTTTTTTTGCATTAAAAACACTTCTTTTATAGGTCGGATGAAATATGCTAATTTTTTGAGACAGGAATTTTGGGTTTTCATGAGCTGTATGCTTTATGTATTAAAACAATAAAAGACCTGAAATATTTCAGTTGGTGTGCAATGAATCTAAAATATATGAAAGTTTCATTTTTATCATTACATTATGGAAAATAATGAACTTTATCACAATATGCTAATTTTTTGAGAAGGACCTGTATGTCTGTAGACCGATTTACTCAGTGTAAACACTGACTCTGTGGTGATATCAAAACATTGCTCCATTTGTTTGAGCATCCAACCAGCCTAACTCTAAAACATTGGCTTAACCATTGATGTGAGTACAGGGCAGGACTATCTGTCTGATTGGCCTATGGCAAACAGGAGGGGAGTGTTCAGGAAGCAGTTTCAAAACAATCAACATTTTCATTGTTATTCCGTTTGGTGACACTAATGCTGCAGAAAGGACTCATTTCAGCTATAATTTTTGTCCACGGATCTCTGCAGAATTGATCGGACAGTCAACTTCTATACACCATCTACTCAACCATTTAAATTTGTCTTCGCTATGTTTATCATTTCACCATATTTAAGATTTTCCCACACAATCGAAACTGTGAAAAAAAAACAAGATTCTGTGTGGGTGTACACAAGACAAAATGTGTTGTGCTGGAAAAATGTGTTGTTAGCTGGAGCTAACACGAATTGCCAGGACATGCAAAAGAGTCTTACTGGAAAACGTCTGGCCCGAAGACTGCGGCGAGAGCCCCTATGCTCCAGCTCTCCTCCTGAAGAGACGCCACACCGGACAGAAAGCGGCACAGAAAGCGGAGCAAGCTGTAATTGACCTGCGGCAGCTGTTGAAGGAAGTACTTCATGTTTCTGCCCAGCTCTTCCTCACTGCTGTAGTCTAAAAGAGAGCAAACAAATCATCAGTCATAATGAGGAAAAAGTTCAGAGGGACGTGCAATAATGATGATGTGAAGGTAAGAGAACAGTGAGCTGGCCGATGAAGTTTGTAAAGTGTCCAGAACATTCCAGAAGGTAAAAACAGAGCGGCAGAAGAGGGCAGTGTGAAAGCTTCACCCACCCTGATAGAGCTGCATGATTTGCGCCTGTAAGCCTGCAGGGATGATGGGCTCGGGGAGCTCCTGCAGGAAGAGGCGTAACAGGCTGACAGCAGACGCCAGGTCGGCCTCTTTCTCCAGATTCACTTCAACGCCGCTGTCGTAGCGCTGCCTGAGCCATTCCACGCGTTCTGCGTTCCCGTTCACTAGAAACAGACTCAGGTGCAGCCCTCCTACAAAACGCAAACACATACCTCACTAAGAGAAACATGCTCACAGAACAATGTATAGACATTTCACACAAGAGACTGTAATCGCTGAATCACTGCACAGAGCAGCTTGCAGGTTAAACTAATAATCCCTTTAGTCAGCTCTGTCAACAAAAGAGCTACGTTCTCTCTGTCTGCGATTTATGAGCTAATGAAACAGTCCTGCTGAACTAGTTTACATTCTTCAGCCCAAATGTTTTGAATAAAACCAATAATGGATATTTTTTTACGGCTGACTCTTTTAAAACAAACTGCTGATTTTCGGCAGATCAGATCAGAAGCTTCCTAACAGCTCTGTTGGCAAATACGCATTAGCTGGTCTGTCTCAGTTCCCATCCCTGGTGCTCTGCGTGTGAACATAAAAGTCTACACCGCATAAGGGGAAGCTACCACGTCGCTCCCTGTTATGTCTAAATTAGCCTCAGAACAAAAACATCCTTCCAAATGAAAAAGTGGAGGAGAAATGCCAGTATGCTGAACTCACAGAGGAAGAGCTGGTGTTTGGAAACAACAGTGGTGGCTAAACCCCTTTCAACGACTTGACAACACTGCCAACATATTTTCAACATCCTACCTGTGCTAGAGTTTAAACAAGGGCAAATTAAAAAATATATATATTCAGTCTGCTTGATGTGTGAGCACTTTGCTAATACCAGTAGTTGAAAAAGAGTAAAACAGGAAGGACTTGGCATTTATGTATCTACTTGTGGACGGTAATTAGTAGGGGAAAGACTATAATGATATAATGTCATTATAAAAGCCCCAGCCTGAATAATGTTCTTCTTTTCGCTTTTGACTCTGTAACATTGCAAAATAAAGGAAGTCCATCTTTTATCAGGGAGTTCAGAGAGGCCACTCCCATCATACAGACCAAACAACATGTTTTACTTTATCAGATGAAAATGTCATACTCTGCATGCTCTGCTTCTTTGAGTTGTTACAACATTTATGTAGAAGCTATCCAGCTATTTGTCAATTTAATCTTATTAAGATGCTTTTTTGATCCTATACACTCATTTGTTACACAACCTTGTCGCATTTAAGACTACTTTAACCCTTTGATGCATATGATCACACAACTGTGATTAGAACGTTCAGTGCATCATACAGACTAAATTGATGACATGTTTTATTCTAACCAGATACACATTGTGTAGGTATTAGGTAACAATAAAGTTTATTCCATTCTTCTCCCACCTCACCGGTCACTTTCATGTATTTTGGGAGTGGATGAATTGATGTGTACAGATACGATTCTCTGAATTGCGCTGCGAACTAATATGGCGGTGCCAATCACGCGTTATAAAGGTTCATAATAATAATAATAATAATAATAATAATAATAAATATAGCTGCGAGCAGCGATTACGGGCCCAAGCCGGTGGCACCGCAACCCCGGTGCCTTTAGTTACCTAAAGGCACCGGAGTGGCGGTGCCGCCGGCTTTGGCCCTTCATCGCTGCTCGCAGCTATATTTATATATATATATATATATATATATATATATATATATATATAAACAAGCCGGTGGCACCGCCACCCCGGTGCCTTTAGGGTTACTGTGCATGACGGGCAATATCGTAACTCCGCTTTGACCTTTGAGAAGATGTGTGCTGTAGAGCTTGCATTGGTGTGGGCTCTGCAAAAGTGTGCATTGAGGGCACATATCAACCACAAAGTATGCGTGAGCAACCTTCTGAAACCTAAAATGAAAAATGAGACACCCTACGGTCTCATGGACTTAATGCACACATGAAATAAGTACACAAGTTTGAAAGTTATATGAAGTGTGCCAAGACAGAATATTACTTGCCTGATCTGATTAGAAAAATAGTTGGTGTGTGTGTGTGTGTGTGTGTGTGTGTGTGTGTGTGTGTGTGTGTGAGGCGTGATTGAACAATGTAGACATAAAAACATACCCCGTCCTTTTGTTCATACAGGACATTATTCAAACTGCAAAGTGTTTACTTATATTTGTGTACAATCACAATAAAACACAACATTGTGCTTTTGTCAAACTGTAAACTACAACTGTCACCCAACCGAAATCTCTTACACACACACACACACACACACACACACACACACACACACACACACACACACACACACACACACACACACACACACATAGTTTAAAAGCAAAAAAAATCTTTTGGACATTCATCATATTGCATTGGTTTTCATTTATTGTCCTCGATCAGAGCCCTAATCTGTTTATTTTTTCAGTTACACATTCTACATTGATTAAAAAAGAAAAATCAAATGTGTTTTTATTTTATACATAAATAAATAATCTATCATTCAGATGAGAATAAAGTTAGTGTTAGTTCAAATTTTAAGGAAAACAAATATATGATCTGAAATATAGCACATTCATTTATAATTCATTCAGGTTCAATTACCAAACATACAAATCTCAATGTAATTTAAAGCAAACAATACATTTAAAATACATGGGTTGTATGCTATTTTTTTTTATATAAAAAGATATATATCCAAAAAGACAAGGCCTAAACTTTAACAAGGGTTAAACAATCACTGTAACAGACACAATCACACACACACACACACACACACACACACACACACACGTCAAATCACTTACATTTTAGATGCAATATTGACTTTTTTTCTGTTTCAGCAGCGAAAATAGTTAAACAAAGATCACAGCAGAACCATCGAGCATCTCACAGCAACGCGTTCTCATTACTGAATGATTCAGCATTTTGAACGAATCGGTTGACTCAAAGATTCAACGACCAATCCATAATCTGTCTCATTCATGAATGACTCAGCCGTTCGAACGAATCGTTTGAACGAATGAATCAATGACTCGCTCATTAAGACGGTCGCCTGGCGGCACCTAATGACGGTTTAGTGATATTAAAAGTATCATTCTTTCCAACGATTGTTAATTAACTCATATTTGAAACATAAGCTATATATATATATATATATATATATATATATACACACATATATATACACACACATATATATATATACACAAAAATAAAATAAAAACACATTTGAAGCGTGTTTGCTTACTAAATTGTGAGCGGAACGAAAGTTGCAGCAAATATCAGCAACAGGAGTCAAATTTCATTAATCACGAGAGTGAAGAGCTGACTGAAAAGATGATGACGGAATAGGCTATTTTATGTAAAAGCCCCTATTTAAGCGAATCTATCATTGTACTCTTTTGTTGTTGTGTTTTCCGTGAAAAATAATAGACTATTGAACTCACAATTCAAGCAATCGGCCCCGTTATTGCACTAATTTTAAAGTGACACTAAAAAGTATGCGGCTGCACTGGCATTCATAACGGTGCGCGTCCATGGCGACGAGCGAGCAGAACAGAGCGAACGTTTTTTAGTTCATTCCTACTTCCATAGGAATTCCCTCAAGCGCTCTGCAAGCGCAACCCTTATCAATGTCCGTGTGGACGTCCGTATTTAAAAGCTCTCGGTCCTCAGTCACATGCTTGCCAAATATATGTATAAATATCATTTTGGACACAAGAGGGCAGTATGGCCCTATGTATAATTTTGTATAATAACTATCACTCGAAGAGCCCCTCCCCACACAGACACACACACACACACACACAGTTCGCCCGCGCCTCTCTCTCACACGCACACACACACACACACACACACACACACACTCCAGCATTGCAATCTTGAGATCGCAGCTTGTTCATTATGCTGCGTTCACACCAAACTTTTATACTCTTTTGTTGTTGTGGTTTCCATGAAGAATAATAGGCTATTGAACTCACAATTCAAGCAAACAGAGCGAACGTTTTTTCATTTCTACTTCCATAGAAATTCATTCGAGCGCACTGCGAGCGCCACCACTATAAATGTCCTTACTTTACTTTCACTTTTAACTTAGCGATATAAAAGCCCCCGGTGTTACACGTCAAATAACCGGTGAGAAAAAATTCTCGGAGTCACATAGCAGCTACCTATATTTAAATACAACAGGCCTACCTGATTTTGAACACAAGAGGGCAGTATAGCCCTATGTATTATTTGATATATTTATTTTTTAACTGAATAGTGCATCCTGGCTGTTTTTAAACTTGTACATTATTCTTAAATTGCAAAACAAGAATAAAATGGGTTTAGTTCTGATATTTGTATAATTTTATCTAGAAATAAATGGTGTATAATTAAATTTTTAGAAGATATGAGGCTTTTAGTGTTTATTTTTTTTACATGACTTTAATCCCTCGCCATAGCAAAACAATTAGAGATATTCAATAGATATTCACAATTATGCTTCTTTAATGTATTTTCATCATGTTGAAAAAGTTTGGTGGGAATAAAATAAACCACTTAAGAGGAGTGGGTAAAAATGTAGAGCCTGGTTTTGCAAAACATCCACATTAAGACAAAAATAGCCCACTTCCTGTTGGGCTGGCTTAAAGTTGTTTGGCCCGATGAGATCTATATGAGTACAGAGTTTCATAATATTACATGCAAGTGTGTTTGATTTATGGACCAAATTTTCTGACGAAGTTTATGGACCAAGTTAATTTAATTAATAAACTAATTATATAAAACTATTTTCAATGCACTACAATTCAACTGGTTATATGCCTTTACTTATTAATACAACTTATTTAAAAAATACAAGGCGTAAGACATTTATTTTCTTTTTTAATGCAGGCCAAACCACACAGCAGTCAAATGGTTAATCTAGCCCCCTCCCCCTCCCCACACTCACAGACACACACACACACACAGAGACGTAGGCTCAGAGAGAGAGAGAGAGACATAAAATGACAATTTTCAAACCAAAATATCTGACTTCCTGTTGGTTGGAGCTATTGAGTGTAAATTAGAAACTTGTCTGGCTGGAGGAGAACAATACACATACCGATTTTTATTACTGTAGATAAAATTAATCCCCCCACTTTTGACAAAAGGTGGCGCTACTGAGCCCTCAACACGCCCGTTTCTGAAACTTTGCACATGTCTACTGGCTAATAAATGAGATGTGTCTGTCGAGTTTCATGCAATTTTAAGCAATTTCAGGCATGCTAAGAGTCTCAAAAGCATAAAAAAAGAATATTAAAGTTTGATGCGTTGCCACGACAACAGTATCTAAGATATCAAGAATCCATTCACAGGTCTACATCTGCCGTGTGTTTACATTATAGTAGTGAAGTTTGAAGCAAATCGGGTAAAAATAAGAGGATGATTTCAAAGCATTTAGGAAGTGACACACTTCCTTCTGCCAGTTGGTGGCGCTATAACTTTGACTCACAATAGTCACATCCATGTGATCGGGCTCTTACGACGAACACACTGCTGAAGTTTCATCCAGATCAGTTAATGTATGCAGTAGTTATGACACACTTCCTGTTTCACGTTTCTCGCCATAATTTTGTTTCCTCGCCACGGCCAAACCGTTCGAGATATCAAAAATCCCCTCGCAAACTTTCATCCTCAATGTCTTGACTTCATGCTGACCGAGTTTCGTGCCGTTTGTTTGAATTCTCTAGGAGGAGTATTTCACATTCCATTGCGTGTGTTTTACCAACAACCCTAAATAGCCGACTTCCTGTTGGGCTGGGGTAAAAAGTAAGAGTGTGAAGTATATATGAAACGAGGAGATCTACATGTGTACCGAGTTTCATATTATTACATGCAAGCGTGTTTGATTTATGGACCATGTTTTCGGACCCCGTTCCAGGGGGCGCTGTCGAGCCCCCCTGCCACGCCCGGGTACCATCTTCAGCCCGGCCCTGATGGCCGCGGGTTCTGACATGTGTGCAAAGTTTCAGGAGTTTTTGAGCATGTTAAGGCCTCCAAAAGTGTCCAAAAGGTAGCAGAAAAATAATAATAATAATAATAATTATATATATATATATATATAAATATAGCTGCGAGCAGCGATTACGGGCCCAAGCCGGTGGCACCGCAACCCCGGTGCCTTTACCTAAAGGCACCGGAGTGGCGGTGCCGCCGGCTTTGGCCCTTCATCGCTGCTCGCAGCTATATTTATATATATATATATATATAAACAAGCCGGTGGCACCGCCACTCCGGTGCCTTTAGGGTTACTGTGCATGACGGGCAATATCGTAACTCCGCTTTGACCTTTGAGAAGATGTGTGCTGTAGAGCTTGCATTGGTGTGGGCTCTGCAAAAGTGTGCATTGAGGGCACATATCAACCACAAAGTATGCGTGAGCAACCTTCTGAAACCTAAAATGAAAAATGAGACACCCTACGGTCTCATGGACTTAATGCACACATGAAATAAGTACACAAGTTTGAAAGTTATATGAAGTGTGCCAAGACAGAATATTTGCCTGATCTGATTAGAAAAATAGTTGGTGTGTGTGTGTGTGTGTGTGTGTGTGTGTGTGTGTGTGTGTGTGTGTGTGTGTGTGTGTGTGTGTGAGGCGTGATTGAACAATGTAGACATAAAAACATACCCCGTCCTTTTGTTCATACAGGACATTATTCAAACTGCAAAGTGTTTACTTATATTTGTGTACAATCACAATAAAACAAAACATTGTGCTTTTGTCAAACTGTAAACTACAACTGTCACCCAACCGAAAACTCTTACACACACACACACACACACACACACACATAGTTTAAAAGCAAAAAAAATCTTTTGGACATTCATCATATTGCATTGGTTTTCATTTATTGTCCTCGATCAGAGCCCTAATCTGTTTATTTTTTCAGTTACACATTCTACATTGATTAAAAAAGAAAAATCAAATGTGTTTTTATTTTATACATAAATAAATAATCTATCATTCAGATGAGAATAAAGTTAGTGTTAGGTCAAATTTTAAGGAAAACTCTGAAATATAGCACATTCATTTAAAATTCATTCAGGTTCAATTACCAAACATACAAATCTTAATGTAATTTAAAGCAAACAATACATTTAAAATATATGGGTTGTATGCCTATTTTTTTTTTATATAAAAATATATATATCCAAAAAGTAACAGACACAATCATACACACACACACACACACACACACACACACACACAGACACAGACACACACATAAGTCAAATCACTTACATTTTATATGCAATATTGACTTTTTTCTGTTTCAGCAGTGAAACTAGTTAAACAAAGATCACAGCAGAACCATCGAGCATCTCACAGCAACGTGTTTTCTCATTACTGAATGATTCAGCATTTTGACCGAATCGGTTGACTCAAAGATTCAATGACCAATCCATAATCTGTCTCATTCATGAATGACTCAGCCGTTCGAACGAATCGTTCGAACAAATGAATCAATGACTCGCTCATTAAGACGGTCGCCTGGCGACACCTAATGACGGCTTAGTGATATGTTTAAAAGTATCATTCTTTCCAACGATTGTTAATTAACTCATATTTGAAACATAAGCTATATATATATATATATATATATATATATATATATATATATATACACACACATATATACACAAAAATAAAATAAAAACACATTTGAAGCGTGTTTGCTTACTAAATTGTGAGCAGAACGAAAGTTGCAGCAAATATCAGCAACAGGAGTCAAATTTCATTAATCACGAGAGTGAAGAGCTGACTGAAAAGATGATGACGGAATAGGCTATATTTTATGTAAAAGCGCCTATTTAAGCGAATCTATCATTGTACTCTTTTGTTGTTGTGTTTTCCGTGAAAAATAATAGACTATTGAACTCACAATTCAAGCAATTGGCCCCCGATATTGCACTAATTTTAAAGTGACACTAAAAAGTATGCGGCTGCAGTGGCATTCATTACGGTGCGCGTCCATGGCGACGAGCAAGCAAAACAGAGCGAACGTTTTTTCATTTCTACTTCCATAGAAATTCATTCGAGCGCACTGCGAGCGCCACCACTATAAATGTCCTTACTTTACTTTCACTTTTAACTTAGCGATATAAAAGCCCCCGGTGTTACACGTCAAATAACCGGTGAGAAAAAATTCTCGGAGTCACATAGCAGCTACCTATATTTAAATACAACAGGCCTACCTGATTTTGAACACAAGAGGGCAGTATAGCCCTATGTATTAATTGATATATTTATTTTTTAACTGAATAGTGCATCCTGGCTGTTTTTAAACTTGTACATTATTCTTAAATTGCAAAACAAGAATAAAATGGGTTTAGTTCTGATATTTGTATAATTTTATCTAGAAATAAATGGTGTATAATTAAATTTTTAGAAGATATGAGGCTTTTAGTGTTTATTTTTTTTACATGACTTTAATCCCTCGCCATAGCAAAACAATTAGAGATATTCAATAGATATTCACAATTATGCTTCTTTAATGTATTTTCATCATGTTGAAAAAGTTTGGTGGGAATAAAATAAACCACTTAAGAGGAGTGGGTAAAAATGTAGAGCCTGGTTTTGCAAAACATCCACATTAAGACAAAAATAGCCCACTTCCTGTTGGGCTGGCTTAAAGTTGTTTGGCCCGATGAGATCTATATGAGTACAGAGTTTCATAATATTACATGCAAGTGTGTTTGATTTATGGACCAAATTTTCTGACGAAGTTTATGGACCAAGTTAATTTAATTAATAAACTAATTATATAAAACTATTTTCAATGCACTACAATTCAACTGGTTATATGCCTTTACTTATTAATACAACTTATTTAAAAAATACAAGGCGTAAGACATTTATTTTCTTTTTTAATGCAGGCCAAACCACACAGCAGTCAAATGGTTAATCTAGCCCCCCTCCCCCTCCCCACACTCACAGACACACACACACACACAGAGACGTAGGCTCAGAGAGAGAGAGAGACATAAAATGACAATTTTCAAACCAAAATATCTGACTTCCTGTTGGTTGGAGCTATTGAGTGTAAATTAGAAACTTGTCTGGCTGGAGGAGAACAATACACATACCGATTTTTATTACTGTAGATAAAATTAATCCCCCCACTTTTGACAAAAGGTGGCGCTACTGAGCCCTCAACACGCCCGTTTCTGAAACTTTGCACATGTCTACTGGCTAATAAATGAGATGTGTCTGTCGAGTTTCATGCAATTTTAAGCAATTTCAGGCATGCTAAGAGTCTCAAAAGCATAAAAAAAGAATATTAAAGTTTGATGCGTTGCCACGACAACAGTATCTAAGATATCAAGAATCCATTCACAGGTCTACATCTGCCGTGTGTTTACATTATAGTAGTGAAGTTTGAAGCAAATCGGGTAAAAATAAGAGGGTGATTTCAAAGCATTTAGGAAGTGACACACTTCCTTCTGCCAGTTGGTGGCGCTATAACTTTGACTCACAATAGTCACATCCATGTGATCGGGCTCTTACGACGAACACACTGCTGAAGTTTCATCAAGATCAGTTAATGTATGCAGTAGTTATGACACACTTCCTGTTTCACGTTTCTCGCCATAATTTTGTTTCCTCGCCACGGCCAAACCGTTCGAGATATCAAAAATCCCCTCGCAAACTTTCATCCTCAATGTCTTGACTTCATGCTGACCGAGTTTCGTGCCGTTTGTTTGAATTCTCTAGGAGGAGTATTTCACATTCCATTGCGTGTGTTTTACCAACAACCCTAAATAGCCGACTTCCTGTTGGGCTGGGGTAAAAAGTAAGAGTGTGAAGTATATATGAAACGAGGAGATCTACATGTGTACCGAGTTTCATATTATTACATGCAAGCGTGTTTGATTTATGGACCATGTTTTCGGACCCCGTTCCAGGGGGCGCTGTCGAGCCCCCCTGCCACGCCCGGGTACCATCTTCAGCCCGGCCCTGATGGCCGCGGGTTCTGACATGTGTGCAAAGTTTCAGGAGTTTTTGAGCATGTTAAGGCCTCCAAAAGTGTCCAAAAGGTAGCAGAAAAATAATAAGTCGGAAGAATAATAAATAATCCTAAGGAAAACAATAGGGCCTTCGCCCTTTGGGCTTGGGCCCTAAATATAGCTGCGAGCAGCGATTACGGGCCCAAGCCGGTGGCACCGCAACCCCGGTGCCTTTAGTTACCTAAAGGCACCGGGGTGGCGGTGCCGCCGGCTTTGGCCCTTCATCGCTGCTCGCAGCTATATTTATATATATATATATATATATATATATATATATATAAAAAGCCGGTGGCACCGCCACCCTGGTGCCTTTAGGGTTATTGTGCACGACGTGACACAAAATTTCTGCTCGCTATCTGCCGAACGGCTCTGGTAGTTCCGCTTCAGCACTGATGATGTTGTAGAAATATTGCGCTCTGGTTGGTCTGGATTATTCGGGATTTTTTATTTTATACAGAAATAAGTTATTTATAATTCAGATGAGAATAAAGTTAGTGTTGATTAAAATGAAGGAAAACAAATATATTGATCTGAAATATAGCACATTAATTTTAAATGTATTTAGGTTCAATTACCAAACATTCAATCTTAATTTAATTTAAAGCAAACAATACATTTAAAATATAAGGGTTGTATGCACTTTTTTTATATAAAAAAAGATATATATCCAAAAAGACAAGGCCTTAAAGGGTTAAACTCTTGTCACTGTAACAGACGCAATCTCTCTCTCTCTCTCTCTCTCTCTCTCTCTCTCTCTCTCTCTCTCTCTCTCTCTCTCTCACACACACACACACACACACACACACACACACACACACACACACACGTCAAGTCACTTACATTTTATATGCAATATTGAATAAGCAGAAAAATCGGATTTTCTGCTCTGAAAATATAAATAAGCATAAAAATTGAATAAGCATTTTGAATATTCTAAACAGAATAAGCACTAGTCGCTAATGAATAAGTACTAGTACTTAATGGAATAGATACTAGTATCTAAAAAATAAGTACTAGTAGCATGAAAATAGAGACTAGTAGGTTAAAATGATTAAATGTTAAAACGGCTTGCCATATTGGCTCAGAGAGAGAGAGAGAGAGAGAGAGAGAGAGAAAATGACCTTTTAGATACTAGTGCCTATTAATAGATACTAGTATTTATTCAATAAATACTAGTACTAAGTCATTAGATACTAGTACATATTAAATAGATACCAGTACTTATTCATTAGCTACTAATACGTATTCAAAAGAATATCTAAAGAATAAGCACTAGTATCTAAAGAATAGGCACTAGTACTAAAGAATAAGCACTAGTCCCAAATGAATAAGTACTAGTACTTAATGGAATAGATACTAGTATCTAAAAAATAAGTACTAGTAGCATGAAAATAGAGACTAGTAGGTTAAAATGATTAAATGTTAAAGCGGCTTGCCATATTGGCTCAGAGAGAGAGAGAAAATGACCATATTCAAACCACAATATCTGACTTTCTGAGGGTCGAGGGCTAATTACTTTAAATTAGAAAGTTGTTCGGCTTGAGGAGAAGAATATACACGCTGAGTTTTGTAACTGTAGGTAAAACTAACTAACTTATAACACACTTTATATGTCCTTTTTTAGTCATGAAAATTAATTTCCTCTCCGTGGCCAAACCGTTCGAGATATCAAAAATCTGTCCACAATTTAGCATCCTTAATGTCTTGACTTCATGCACACCGAGTTTGGCAATGATTGAATGAATTGCCTAGGAGTAGTACTTCAAATTCCACAGCAAGCGTTTTCCAAACAACCCATAATAGCCGATTTCCTGTTGGGCTGGCGTAAAACTTGACCAGGGGAAAGATATTCGGCCCGATGAGATCTATATGTGTACTAAGTTTCATATTAATTCATGCAAGCGTGTTGGATATATGGACCAAATTGTTGGACCCCGTTCAAGGGGGCGCTGTTGAGCCCCCCTGCCACGCCCGGGTACCAGCTTCAGCCCGGCCCTGATGGCTGTGGGCTCTGACCTGTGTGCAAAGTTTCAATAGTTTTTGAGCACGTTAAGAGCCCCAAAAGCCCCTGAAACCTTGAACTCCATTAAAAGCAATAGACAAATCCCTCACACACAGAGACGAAGAGAGAGGGAGAGAAAATTCTCAGGGTTGTATGCTATTTTTTTATATATAAAAAGATATATATCCAAAAAGACAAGGCCTAAACTTTAACAAGGGTTAAACAATCACTGTAACAGACACAATCACACACACAATCACACACACACACACACACACGTCAAATCACTTACATTTTAGATGCAATATTGACTTTTTTCTATTTCAGCAGCGAAAATAGTTAAACAAAGATCACAGCAGAACCATCGAGGATCTCACAGCAACGCGTTCTCATTACTGAATGATTCAGCATTTTGAACGAATCGGTTGACTCAAAGATTCAACGACCAATCCATAATCTGTCTCATTCATGAATGACTCAGCCGTTCGAACGAATCGTTTGAACGAATGAATCAATGACTCGCTCATTAAGACGGTCGCCTGGCGACACCTAATGACGGTTTAGTGATGCATTTAGTAATGTTTAAAAGTATCATTCTTTCCAACGATTGTTAAAGGTTCTCTAAGCGATCCTGGGTGACATCACTTCTTGTTGACGTTCGAACTATTGTCAAACAAAACGGAGGCTAGCTAGACCCTCCCTCCTCCTCATCCGCACACTAACCCCCCAAACCCCGCCCCCAAACCCTTCTTGTCGGTCATTGGCTGGAACAGTTTGTTATGTTTCGGGGAGCGGGTCGCCGCAGTTTGCTTTTGTTGCTGTTTGTGGAGCCTGGGCTGTCTACAGAGATCGCGTTTCTTTACAGTGTGTTCAGGGGACAGGCAGCCAGCGGATAGTGAGGAGATGTTTGCTGTATGTGACAAAAAATGTTTTGGCCTAAAAAACGCGTGACATCGCTTAGAGCACCTTTAATTAACTCATATTTGAAACATAAGCTATATATATATATATATATATATACACACATATGTATACACAAAAATAAAATAAAAACACATTTGAAGCGTGTTTGCTTACTAAATTGTGAGCTGAACGAAAGTTGCAGCAAAGATCAGCAACAGGAGTCAAAATTCATTAATCACGAGAGTGAAGAGCTGACTGAAAAAAATGATGATGGAATATTTTGTGTAAAAGCGCCAATTTAAGCGAATCTGTCATTTACTCATTTGTTGTTGTGTATTCCCTGAAAACCGGAAACAATCGGCCCCCGATATGGTGCTAATTTTAAAGTGACACTAAAAAGTATGCGGCTGCACTGGCATTCATAACGGTGCGCGTCCATGGCGACGAGCAAGCAGAACAGAGCGAACGTTTTTTCATTTCCACTTCCATAGAAATTCATTCGAGCGCACTGCGAGCGCCACCACTATGTCCGTGCGGACGTCCTTACTTTACTTTCACTTTTATATTAGCGATTTAAAAGGCCTCGCTGGTGTCTAACGTCGATTAACCGGTGGGAAAAGATCCTCACAGCCACATACCTAATATATTTATATTTAATTACAATAGCCATACCTGATAAAAAAGTTTTATGTACTGAGTTGATATCATTTTGGACACAAGAGGGCAGTATAGCCCTTTGTATTACTTGATGTATTTATTTTTTAACTTAATAGCACATTCTGGCTGTTTTTAAACTTGTACATTATTCTTAAATTGAAAACAAGAATAAAATGGGGTTAGTTCTGATATTTGTGTAATTTTATCTAGAAATAAATGGTGTATAATTAATTTTTTAGAAGATATGAGGCTTTTAGTGTTTACTTTTTTGACATGACTTTAATCCCTCGCCATAGCAAAACAATTTGAGATATTCAATAGCCATTCACAATTTAGCTTCTTTAATGTATTTTCATCATGTTGAAAAAGTTTGGTGGGAATTGAATAAACCACTTAAGAGGAGTGGGTAAAAAATCAGAGGCTGATTTAGCCAAAAATCCACATTCAGACAAAAATATCTGACTTTCTGTTGATCCGAGCTAATTACGGTAAATTAGAAAGTTGTCCGGCTCGAAGAGTACAATATACATATCGAGTTTTATTACTGTAGATAAAACTAACCCCCCCACTTTTGTCAAAAGCATTTAGGAAGTGACACACTTCCTGCTGCCAGTTGGTGGCGCTATAACTTTGACTCACAATAGTCATATCCATGTGATCGGGCTCTTACAACGAACACACTGTTGAAGTTTCATCAAGATCAGTTAATGTATGCAGTAGTTATGACACACTTCCTGTTTCACGTTTCTCGCCATAATTTTGTTTCCTCGCCACGGCCAAACCGTTCGAGATATCAAAAATCCCCTCGCAAACTTTCATCCTCAATGTCTTGACTTCATGCTGACCGAGTTTCGTGCCGTTTGTTTGAATTCTCTAGGAGGAGTATTTCACATTCCATTGCGTGTGTTTTACCAACAACCCTAAATAGCCGACTTCCTGTTGGGCTGGGGTAAAAAGTAAGAGTGTGAAGTATATATGAAACGAGGAGATCTACATGTGTACTGAGTTTCATATTATTACATGCAAGCGTGTTTGATTTATGGACCATGTTTTCGGACCCCGTTCCAGGGGGCGCTGTCGAGCCCCCCTGCCACGCCCGGGTACCATCTTCAGCCCGGCCCTGATGGCCGCGGGTTCTGACATGTGTGCAAAGTTTCAGGAGTTTTTGAGCATGTTAAGGCCTCCAAAAGTGTCCAAAAGGTAGCAGAAAAATAATAATAAATATATATATATATATATATAAATATAGCTGCGAGCAGCGATTACGGGCCCAAGCCGGTGGCACCGCAACCCCGGTGCCTTTAGTTACCTAAAGGCACCGGAGTGGCGGTGCCGCCGGCTTTGGCCCTTCATCGCTGCTCGCAGCTATATTTATATATATATATATATATATATATATATATATATATAAACAAGCCGGTGGCACCGCCACCCCGGTGCCTTTAGGGTTACTGTGCATGACGGGCAATATCGTAACTCCGCTTTGACCTTTGAGAAGATGTGTGCTGTAGAGCTTGCATTGGTGTGGGCTCTGCAAAAGTGTGCATTGAGGGCACATATCAACCACAAAGTATGCGTGAGCAACCTTCTGAAACCTAAAATGAAAAATGAGACACCCTATGGTCTCATGGACTTAATGCACACATGAAATAAGTACACAAGTTTGAAAGTTATATGAAGTGTGCCAAGACAGAATATTACTTGCCTGATCTGATTAGAAAAATAGTTGGTGTGTGTGTGTGTGTGTGTGTGTGAGGCGTGATTGAACAATGTAGACATAAAAACATACCCCGTCCTTTTGTTCATACAGGACATTATTCAAACTGCAAAGTGTTTACTTATATTTGTGTACAATCACAATAAAACACAACATTGTGCTTTTGTCAAACTGTAAACTACAACTGTCACCCAACCGAAATCTCTTACACACACACACACACACACACACACACACATAGTTTAAAAGCAAAAAAAATCTTTTGGACATTCATCATATTGCATTGGTTTTCATTTATTGTCCTCGATCAGAGCCCTAATCTGTTTATTTTTTCAGTTACACATTCTACATTGATTAAAAAAGAAAAATCAAATGTGTTTTTATTTTATACATAAATAAATAATCTATCATTCAGATGAGAATAAAGTTAGTGTTAGTTCAAATTTTAAGGAAAACAAATATATGATCTGAAATATAGCACATTCATTTATAATTCATTCAGGTTCAATTACCAAACATACAAATCTCAATGTAATTTAAAGCAAACAATACATTTAAAATACATGGGTTGTATGCTATTTTTTTTTATATAAAAAGATATATATCCAAAAAGACAAGGCCTAAACTTTAACAAGGGTTAAACAATCACTGTAACAGACACAATCACACACACACACACACACACACACGTCAAATCACTTACATTTTAGATGCAATATTGACTTTTTTTTCTGTTTCAGCAGCGAAAATAGTTAAACAAAGATCACAGCAGAACCATCGAGCATCTCACAGCAACGCGTTCTCTCATTACTGAATGATTCAGCATTTTGAACGAATCGGTTGACTCAAAGATTCAACGACCAATCCATAATCTGTCTCATTCATGAATGACTCAGCCGTTCGAACGAATCGTTTGAACGAATGAATCAATGACTCGCTCATTAAGACGGTCGCCTGGCGGCACCTAATGACGGTTTAGTGATATTAAAAGTATCATTCTTTCCAACGATTGTTAATTAACTCATATTTGAAACATAAGCTATATATATATATATATATATATATATATATTTTTTAGTTCATTCCTACTTCCATAGGAATTCCCTCAAGCGCTCTGCAAGCGCAACCCTTATCAATGTCCGTGTGGACGTCCGTATTTAAAAGCTCTCGGTCCTCAGTCACATGCTTGCCAAATATATGTATAAATATCATTTTGGACACAAGAGGGCAGTATGGCCCTATGTATAATTTTGTATAATAACTATCACTCGAAGAGCCCCTCCCCACACAGACACACACACACACACAGTTCGCCCGCGCCTCTCTCTCACACGCACACACACACACACACACACACACACTCCAGCATTGCAATCTTGAGATCGCAGCTTGTTCATTATGCTGCGTTCACACCAAACTTTTATACTCTTTTGTTGTTGTGGTTTCCATGAAGAATAATAGGCTATTGAACTCACAATTCAAGCAATCGGCCCCAGAAAAGGCGCTAATTTTAAAATGAAACTAACGGCTGCACGGGCATTCATAACGGTGCGCGTCCACGGCGATGAGCGAGCAGAACTTCCATAGGAATTCCCTCGAGCGCTCTGCACGTGGCCATTATCAATGTCCCGTATTTAAAAGCTCTCGGTCCTCAGTCACATACTAAATATATGTATAATGTATATATAAATATAATTTTGGACACAAGAGGGCAGTATGGCCCTATGTATAATTTTGTGTTTAAACTAAAAGAGCCCCTCCCCCCCTCCCCACACAGACACAGACACAGACACACACGAATGGCAGGGTGCATTCTCTCTGTCAGAGGGAGAGGGAGAGAAAATTCTCAGAAACATCCACATTCAAACCAAAATATCTAACTTCCTCTTGGTCTGAGCTAATGACAGTTAATTAGAAAGTTGTCCGGCTTGATCTGAACCATATGCATACCTGTGTCTGTCGAGTTTCATGCAATTTCAAGCATGCTAAGAGTCTCAAAAGCATCAAACAAGAATATTAAAGTTTGATGTGTTGCCACGGCAACAGTGTCTAAGATATCAATAATCCTTTCACAGGTCTACATCTGCCGTGTGTTTACATTATACACATAAAGTTTGAAGCAAATCGGGTAAAAATAAGAGGGTGATTTCAAAGCATTTAGGAAGTGACACACTTCCTGCTGCCAGTTGGTGGCGCTATAACTTTGACTCACAATAGTCACATCCATGTGATCGGGCTCTTACAGCGAACACACTGCTGAAGTTTCATCAAGATCAGTTAATGTATGCTGAAGTTATAACACACTTCCTGTTTCACGTTTCTCGCCATAATTTCGTTTCCTCGCCACGGCCAAACCGTTCGAGATATCAAAAATCCCCTCGCAAACTTTCATCCTCAATGTCTTGACTTCATGCTGACCGAGTTTCGTGCCGTTTGTTTGAATTCTCTAGGAGGAGTATTTCACATTCCATTGCGTGTGTTTTACCAACAACCCTAAATAGCCCACTTCCTGTTGGGCTGGGGTAAAAAGTAAGAGTGTGAAGTATATATGAAACGAGGAGATCTACATGTGTACCGAGTTTCATATTATTACATGCAAGCGTGTTTGAGTTATGGACCATGTTTTCGGACCCCGTTCCAGGGGGCGCTGTCGAGCCCCCCTGCCACGCCCGGGTACCATCTTCAGCCCGGCCCTGATGGCCGCGGGTTCTGACATGTGTGCAAAGTTTCAGGAGTTTTTGAGCATGTTAAGGCCTCCAAAAGTGTCCAAAAGGTAGCAGAAAAATAATAAGAATAATAATAATAATAAATAATCCTAAGGAAAACAATAGGGCCTTCGCCCTTTGGGCTTGGGCCCTAATAATAATAATAATAATAATAATAATAAATATAGCTGCGAGCAGCGATTACGGGCCCAAGCCGGTGGCACCGCAACCCCGGTGCCTTTAGTTACCTAAAGGCACCGGAGTGGCGGTGCCGCCGGCTTTGGCCCTTCATCGCTGCTCGCAGCTATATTTATATATATATATATATATATATATATATATAAACAAGCCGGTGGCACCGCCACCCCGGTGCCTTTAGGGTTACTGTGCATGACGGGCAATATCGTAACTCCGCTTTGACCTTTGAGAAGATGTGTGCTGTAGAGCTTGCATTGGTGTGGGCTCTGCAAAAGTGTGCATTGAGGGCACATATCAACCACAAAGTATGCGTGAGCAACCTTCTGAAACCTAAAATGAAAAATGAGACACCCTACGGTCTCATGGACTTAATGCACACATGAAATAAGTACACAAGTTTGAAAGTTATATGAAGTGTGCCAAGACAGAATATTACTTGCCTGATCTGATTAGAAAAATAGTTGGTGTGTGTGTGTGTGTGTGTGTGTGTGTGTGTGTGTGAGGCGTGATTGAACAATGTAGACATAAAAACATACCCCGTCCTTTTGTTCATACAGGACATTATTCAAACTGCAAAGTGTTTACTTATATTTGTGTACAATCGCAATAAAACACAACATTGTGCTTTTGTCAAACTGTAAACTACAACTGTCACCCAACCGAAATCTCTTACACACACACACACACACACACACACACACACATAGTTTAAAAGCAAAAAAAATCTTTTGGACATTCATCATATTGCATTGGTTTTCATTTATTGTCCTCGATCAGAGCCCTAATCTGTTTATTTTTTCAGTTACACATTCTACATTGATTAAAAAAGAAAAATCAAATGTGTTTTTATTTTATACATAAATAAATAATCTATCATTCAGATGAGAATAAAGTTAGTGTTAGTTCAAATTTTAAGGAAAACAAATATATGATCTGAAATATAGCACATTCATTTATAATTCATTCAGGTTCAATTACCAAACATACAAATCTCAATGTAATTTAAAGCAAACAATACATTTAAAATACATGGGTTGTATGCTATTTTTTTTTATATAAAAAGATATATATCCAATTAGACAAGGCCTAAACTTTAACAAGGGTTAAACAATCACTGTAACAGACACAATCACACACACACACACACACACACACGTCAAATCACTTACATTTTAGATGCAATATTGACTTTTTTTTCTGTTTCAGCAGCGAAAATAGTTAAACAAAGATCACAGCAGAACCATCGAGCATCTCACAGCAACGCGTTCTCATTACTGAATGATTCAGCATTTTGAACGAATCGGTTGACTCAAAGATTCAACGACCAATCCATAATCTGTCTCATTCATGAATGACTCAGCCGTTCGAACGAATCGTTTGAACGAATGAATCAATGACTCGCTCATTAAGACGGTCGCCTGGCGGCACCTAATGACGGTTTAGTGATATTAAAAGTATCATTCTTTCCAACGATTGTTAATTAACTCATATTTGAAACATAAGCTATATATATATATATATATATATATATATATACACACATATATATACACACACATATATATATATACACAAAAATAAAATAAAAACACATTTGAAGCGTGTTTGCTTACTAAATTGTGAGCGGAACGAAAGTTGCAGCAAATATCAGCAACAGGAGTCAAATTTCATTAATCACGAGAGTGAAGAGCTGACTGAAAAGATGATGACGGAATAGGCTATTTTATGTAAAAGCCCCTATTTAAGCGAATCTATCATTGTACTCTTTTGTTGTTGTGTTTTCCGTGAAAAATAATAGACTATTGAACTCACAATTCAAGCAATCGGCCCCGTTATTGCACTAATTTTAAAGTGACACTAAAAAGTATGCGGCTGCAGTGGCATTCATTACGGTGCGCGTCCATGGCGACGAGCAAGCAAAACAGAGCGAACGTTTTTTCATTTCTACTTCCATAGAAATTCATTCGAGCGCACTGCGAGCGCCACCACTATAAATGTCCTTACTTTACTTTCACTTTTAACTTAGCGATATAAAAGCCCCCGGTGTTACACGTCAAATAACCGGTGAGAAAAAATTCTCGGAGTCACATAGCAGCTACCTATATTTAAATACAACAGGCCTACCTGATTTTGAACACAAGAGGGCAGTATAGCCCTATGTATTATTTGATATATTTATTTTTTAACTGAATAGTGCATCCTGGCTGTTTTTAAACTTGTACATTATTCTTAAATTGCAAAACAAGAATAAAATGGGTTTAGTTCTGATATTTGTATAATTTTATCTAGAAATAAATGGTGTATAATTAAATTTTTAGAAGATATGAGGCTTTTAGTGTTTATTTTTTTTACATGACTTTAATCCCTCGCCATAGCAAAACAATTAGAGATATTCAATAGATATTCACAATTATGCTTCTTTAATGTATTTTCATCATGTTGAAAAAGTTTGGTGGGAATAAAATAAACCACTTAAGAGGAGTGGGTAAAAATGTAGAGCCTGGTTTTGCAAAACATCCACATTAAGACAAAAATAGCCCACTTCCTGTTGGGCTGGCTTAAAGTTGTTTGGCCCGATGAGATCTATATGAGTACAGAGTTTCATAATATTACATGCAAGTGTGTTTGATTTATGGACCAAATTTTCTGACGAAGTTTATGGACCAAGTTAATTTAATTAATAAACTAATTATATAAAACTATTTTCAATGCACTACAATTCAACTGGTTATATGCCTTTACTTATTAATACAACTTATTTAAAAAATACAAGGCGTAAGACATTTATTTTCTTTTTTAATGCAGGCCAAACCACACAGCAGTCAAATGGTTAATCTAGCCCCCCTCCCCCTCCCCACACTCACAGACACACACACACACACAGAGACGTAGGCTCAGAGAGAGAGAGAGACATAAAATGACAATTTTCAAACCAAAATATCTGACTTCCTGTTGGTTGGAGCTATTGAGTGTAAATTAGAAACTTGTCTGGCTGGAGGAGAACAATACACATACCGATTTTTATTACTGTAGATAAAATTAATCCCCCCACTTTTGACAAAAGGTGGCGCTACTGAGCCCTCAACACGCCCGTTTCTGAAACTTTGCACATGTCTACTGGCTAATAAATGAGATGTGTCTGTCGAGTTTCATGCAATTTTAAGCAATTTCAGGCATGCTAAGAGTCTCAAAAGCATAAAAAAAGAATATTAAAGTTTGATGCGTTGCCACGACAACAGTATCTAAGATATCAAGAATCCATTCACAGGTCTACATCTGCCGTGTGTTTACATTATAGTAGTGAAGTTTGAAGCAAATCGGGTAAAAATAAGAGGGTGATTTCAAAGCATTTAGGAAGTGACACACTTCCTTCTGCCAGTTGGTGGCGCTATAACTTTGACTCACAATAGTCACATCCATGTGATCGGGCTCTTACGACGAACACACTGCTGAAGTTTCATCAAGATCAGTTAATGTATGCAGTAGTTATGACACACTTCCTGTTTCACGTTTCTCGCCATAATTTTGTTTCCTCGCCACGGCCAAACCGTTCGAGATATCAAAAATCCCCTCGCAAACTTTCATCCTCAATGTCTTGACTTCATGCTGACCGAGTTTCGTGCCGTTTGTTTGAATTCTCTAGGAGGAGTATTTCACATTCCATTGCGTGTGTTTTACCAACAACCCTAAATAGCCGACTTCCTGTTGGGCTGGGGTAAAAAGTAAGAGTGTGAAGTATATATGAAACGAGGAGATCTACATGTGTACCGAGTTTCATATTATTACATGCAAGCGTGTTTGATTTATGGACCATGTTTTCGGACCCCGTTCCAGGGGGGCGCTGTCGAGCCCCCCTGCCACGCCCGGGTACCATCTTCAGCCCGGCCCTGATGGCCGCGGGTTCTGACATGTGTGCAAAGTTTCAGGAGTTTTTGAGCATGTTAAGGCCTCCAAAAGTGTCCAAAAGGTAGCAGAAAAATAATAAGTCGGAAGAAGAAGAATAATAATAAATAATCCTAAGGAAAACAATAGGGCCTTCGCCCTTTGGGCTTGGGCCCTAATAAATAATCCTAAGGAAAACAATAGGGCCTTCGCCCTTTGGGCTTGGGCCCTAATAAATAATCCTAAGGAAAACAATAGGGCCTTCGCCCTTTGGGCTTGGGCCCTAATAAGGCAATACGTTCTAAAACAAAGGTCACCTTAAAAAAAACTCACACTTGACTCACAGCTAGAATCTTTTAAATTTATGTGTGAAAGGGTTAAAGTTATTTTTTAAGTATTATACACAATTAATATGAAACCAGATCATATCAATTACACTACCATTTTTAGTTTGATGCATGTTGTAAGTGTCTTTGAAATAAGTCTTTTATAAGTCTCTGACCAAGGCTACATTAATTTGATCAAAAATTCAGTAAAAAAGTAATTTTGTGAAATATTATAATTTAAAATAACTTTTCTATTTGAATATATTTTAAAATCCTGACAAACATTTATCATAGTTTCCACAAAAATATTAAGCAGCACAATTCTTTTTTAACATTACAATAATAAGAAATGTTTGATAATCAGCATATTATAAGGATTTCTGAAGGATCATGTGACACGCTTTGCATCACAGGAATAAATTTCACATTTAGTGTCTAAATGGGTCAGAAATGTCCTTAAAACCATGATTTCATTGGCAAATATGTAGTTTCTGGTCCGTCTTCGATCTTATCCCTAGAGGGTCAGTGGCTATAATGCTGCTATTGATGAAAGCTAAAAACAAATAAAAAAAGGATAGAAAGAAAGTAACATAAATCACCCCCCCCACTCACCGTGCTCTTCAATGTACTCTACGATGCTCCTGACCAGTAGGGGGACCTCATGTCCTGGCTGCCCGCTGTGCTGCACCTCCTCCAGGGGGATCCCAAACACTCTGGCCGTGCTGAGGGAGTCGCTGAGGGAAGTAGAGAGGCTCTTCCTCATCGCCTCCACAGCCTGGCTGCTTCAGTCCGTCTACAGAGAGAGATGGCGAGCACAAGGTCACGGACTCGTCACCACCCTGTACAAACACGCTATCATGGGTGGGGCGCGGAGGACTCCAACAACAAACTCCGGACAACAAGAACAAAACAAACTGAAAATTGAAGCGGGGCCTCTCCCATCACGGAAGCGATGGTTCTTATCATGTGTGGGCGTAGAGGTGAGGAGAGCGTACGCAAGTAGAGCGTTTGTCATGTGCAAAGATCGTACAGCCGCCAGATGCGGCACGCCGATTCTGACGATGGTAGCAGGTGGCTGTCATCTCGTTCAACATGCCATCACAAACCATACTGCCACAGTGCACAAGCTGTTAATTCTCGTAAAAGGAAAAACTCTGCAACTGGATCTGATTAGCATTCAGTATGTTTAGAAATGCACACAATCTGAACTTGATCTGTCAATACAGCTGATGTCTTCATGACAACAGCAGCTGGTCTCACATCATTTTAGTTTCAATTACAACTACATAAAGAAGAATTTCAGAAGACAATTGTGATATAAATAGATGTTTTGTCATAGCGGGCTCACCTTGTAGTACAAACGCCCAGAAGTTAACTTTATCTCCTGCTCCACTCACTAGTAGTAAAAGAAATATTCATCTATGGCTGCTTCAGGTTGTGGCAGAAGATGAGCCTGTAGTTCCTCATTGACGGACCGCAAATCCTGTTCAGGACGTTAGTGGTTAAGCTGGAGAAAATAAAACACAAGAAAACAGCAGCATCAGCAAATGCATTAAAACGGATAATAATCCTTCTGATTAATATTAGCTGGGCCAAATTTAAAGACCACTTATTCAGTTAATGGACATCTGCGGTCTGAAAAACATATCTGCTGAAGTTTAAATCTCAATTAAGAAGAGAAACAGTGAGCAATCTGCTCACCCCTCTGCATTTGGCATCACATGAACAGCATTTAATACTAAGTCGAAATTTAATCCAAACAAGGTTTCCAATCTTGCTACTGAGAGCTTTGATGCTTCACTTTCATTTTTATTTAAAAAGGAATGTTAATGAATGTTCCAAGCACTTCCAAGTGGTTAACGCATTACAAGTAGCATGAGTTACATAATCAGATTACTTTTTTTCAAATACTGAGTAAAGTAATGCATTACTGTTACATTTGCAACCAAATATCTGAGTTACTTTTTCAAATAAGTAATGCAAGTTTTATTTTCTAATTTACCCCATGTTGAGAGCAATAGGGAGTAAGTGCAGAAGTGTTGTGTGCGCTGTGTGAACATGATGCTTATTGTAGTTCTAGATTAAATGAGAGCAGGCATTTACTCATCTCATGTGCACAAAAACAGATTCAGTATTCCTCAAAATTAAAAAAAAAACTGTGAAATGCAAACTCACAGTAATTGAATGTTATATAACACATTAAATATACTTTATGTATTTAATCTCACTTTATTAAGCAATGTCTTTGCTGCTGACCTTTGAGGATCCAATTTAGCCATACTAATAAGCAAAAATGACTTTAGTTAAAGGGAGTTCACTTTGAAATAAATTTTTTATATGTTTTAGCTTACCTCAAGGGCATCCAAGATGTAGGTGTCTTTGTTTCCGCAGTTGTTTCAATTTTGATATTTTTAGGTCAAACCGTTCTTGTCTGTCAGTCATATAATGCAGGTCTATGGTCACCACCTCAAAGAGCGTGCACAGAGAAGTCCAAATTAAACATGATTTAATGACTCGTAAATGTAAGTACACATTGATAGCCTAAGACACGAAACGAGCGGTTTGTGTTAGAAAACGAACAGTATTAGAGTATTTATATCGTTTTTACCTCTTGTAACTTTTTACCTCTGTTTTCTCAAACAAACCACTGGTTTCGTGTCTTAGGCCATCAATGTGTACTTACATTTACGAGACATTAAATCATGTTTAATTTGGACTTCTCTGTGCATGCTCTTTGAGGTGGTGACCATAGACCTGCATTATATGACGGACAGACAAGAACGGTTTGACCTAAAAATATCAAAATTGAAACTACTGCGGAAACAAAGACACCTACATCTTGGATGCCCGTGAGGTAAGCTAAAACATACCAAAAATTAATTTCAAAGTGAACTATCCCTTTAAACATTACATTTGGGTTACTTCTTTTTTTTGCTTAAGTAAGTGTTGAACTTTCATCTATTTCTAAATGCTTAAAAATAGAAACTTTTCTTTGTTATTAAAAACAAACAAGCAAGCCCAGACCAGGTGAGGAAAATGCAATGCAAAAGTAATCTAAGGAATTACATTCCATAAAAAGTAATGCAATTAGTTACTTTTTTAGGGAGTAATGCAATTTGTAACACATTACTTTCAAAAGTATCTTTCCTGGTCCTAAGAGAATGAACAAAGAAATAAAAATTCCAAAAATATTTATCAATGTTAAAAACAGTTGTGCTACTTAATATTTTTGGAAACCATGATCCAATTTTTTCAGGATTCTTTGATTAATAGAAAGTTCAAAAGAACAGCATTTGACACAAATATTTTGTAGGCTAGGCTAATTATTATAAATGCTTTTACTGTCACTTTTTTCTGAATAAAAGTATTAATTTATTTAAAAAAAAATATCTTCCTTTCCCAAAAACGTTTGAATAGTACAGTCCCTCAACCCCCTCTATATACACGTTTTTCAGGAAGAACATTTTCTCTGAAATGTATATAAACAGTGTTACAGTTCATTAGATCTAATCCATTACCTGTACTATCACTTACTCAAATGACTTTTTGAAATGTTAAGAGCATTTTCACTGTGCCGAATAACAGACCTCTTTATCACTTTAGGCACGACTAGCTGCTCGACACCAGGCATGTGGAACAGGAACAAAATGTCCCGAAAACGAATTGGAATAATGTGCGAATTGAGCCCTAACAGCAGATGTCTTAGTTTGCAGACAATTGAGAGTAGATGTGCTTCTAATCCCACATATCACACATGATGACCTTTCGCTCACAATGTTCACCATTGTTGGATAAGCTAAACGCGGCTCAGCACTTAGATTGTTAGCAGAGAGCACAGTATGACCTTGGCTCATTCCTCAGAGCTCTGGAGAACACATAAAGGGACGATGCTGGAATTTTCTGCAGGCAAATCTCTCCGCATCTCCTTGGTGACATGATGTTTGCAAAGCTTAGTTGTCTCACTATGGTTACTGATTACTGATTTGGTGTCACAGGGAGAGTTTGTAGATCCAGTCACAGAAAAGCATGCCATAGATACACAAAGAGCGGCTTCAAAAATTCCAGAACATTCCCTGGAACAACAGCGTCCTGAAGATGACCTAACAAGGAGATTATCGGACCACCTACAGCACAAAGGCCAAATCTCAAATGCCAATGATTAATTAATAACAGTGGATATCTTTAGGCAAGTCTTCATAGGCAAGGATCTCAAGGTTAACACTAGATCTAAGCGTTCTCCCTGTAATTGAGGCAGAGCACTTTATTGCAGGTATACCTGGCAATCAGGTAACTGGCAGTAACAGGCAATCAGTGAGGTGAAAAAACAAAGATTCAAATTCTGATATAACACTTTATGGCACGAGTAGTAAAAAAAACCTAACTAATTTTACAGTTTTGCAAATTCTTTTTATTCTTTTTCTCCATAATTGGATGCAATTCAACCTTAAACTACAAAAAAAATCCATTAAAACTTTTTTGAACCAGCAGTGATAATCTACTGAAATATTTGCATATTGAATTGCAGATGGTTCTCTTCCTTTCATTTATTTGAATACTGAATCCGTTTAGCCATCTATAAGCCCCTTTAGACCGCAAAGACGGTGTTGCATGTATTGCTTCCAGACAGAAAACAAAATGCGTTGAGTGTCATGACAATGGCAGCACTTCATTTATGCAGAACCAAAAGCTATAACATAAGCTCACTTAAAGATTTAACACTATTCTACTGCTGTCTTCACAAATGAACATACAATATGGTGTTGGACAGGTCCTCAGTGGCATGGAAAAGATCTAGATCAGTTTGCCAGACTGTGTCTTGTGTAATTATCAGAATCAGATTTCAGTTTTGAAATGCGTCATGCAGGAGAACGTAACTTAATAATAAGAAGCATAACAAGACAAACGCACAAATGAAAAACCCTGAGGCGATATGTCACAAAGTAGATACCACGGATTGGATATAAGAAAAAGAAAGTTTCCCACCTTGTGCAGAAGCTGGATGGAGAGTCGTCATGTGACTTCAAAAACGCCATGTCGTTTTCAAGAACAAATCCTATCAAGCCTGACCATCACAGACAAGATCTGATCCACAAATAAATAAATAAATAAATAAATAAAGGAGGACAAATATAAATGATTCATAAATATCCAGCTGGCCACACAACTGATGAGTCCTGACACTTAAAAAAACAACAACTTGAGCTTGTCTTTGACATTGACATTATTGATTAAGAGTCCTATCTAGCTATGCAGGGAATGGAAATTTCCAGAAGGTTATACTAAACCACTGGATGTTCAAGCG
This sequence comes from Rhinichthys osculus, assembly GCA_029959095.1. Taxonomy (NCBI): domain Eukaryota; kingdom Metazoa; phylum Chordata; class Actinopteri; order Cypriniformes; family Leuciscidae; genus Rhinichthys; species Rhinichthys osculus. Next base: position 35,186,218 of record JARWKJ010000011.1, on the reverse strand, counting down.
TGAAGTAAAATGGCAGTCTAGCAGTGTGGTGGTCCCTGGCAACACTGAACGCAGCCCTAATAATTAGGATAGAAACAAGAGAAACTGCAAACTTGGCTGATCAACTGACAACGTTCTGAAGGGACCATGAATAAGCGCAGCAGAGGTCAGAGCGCAGACTAACTGCTTAAGACAACAACTTCATCAAGCCTATTCGTCTGTCTTTGATTGTGACCTAAAAGACAGCGACATGGAGATGCAGTTAATTCAGCAGTATTTATAGCATACAAACGTAAAATTGTTGGATTGACTTTTCCGTTAAAGGGACAGTTCACTTTGAAATTAATTTTTGCTATGTTTTAGCTTGCATCAAGGGCATCCAAGATGTAGGTGTCTTTGTTTCCGCAGAAGTTTCAATTTTGATATTTTTAGGTCAAACCGTTCTTGTCTGTCAGTCATATAATGCAGGTCTATGGTCACCACCTCAAAGAGCGTGCACAGAGAAGTCCAAGTTAAACATGATTTAATGACTCGTAAATGTAAGTACACATTGATGGCCTAAGACACGAAACAAACGGTTTGTGTGAGAAACCGAACAGTATTTATATCGTTTTTACCTCTTGTAACCACAGCCACGTCTAAGTGATCTGAGGGCGCGGGCGCTTCGGTCTGCGCAAGCACTTCGCCGGAAAGCGCCGGAAGTGATCTCTCGCGCGTGTACGTCACTCATTGTTTACACAGAGATTTCAGAAGTGTTACCTTTCACTGTGAAGATCTAAACATATTTAGATATACAGGAAATCACAATGGAAGACGATTTCGATATATCAACAGACAACGTAGAATTTTTTTGGGTTTTTTGGAAGAGATCACTTCCGGCGCTTTCCGGAGCTTGCGCAGACCGAAGCGCCCGCGCCCTCAGATCACTTGGACGTGGCTGTGGTTACAAGAGGTAAAAACGATATAAATACTGTTCGTTTTCTCACACAAACCGCTCGTTTCGTGTCTTAGGCCATCAATGTGTACTTACATTTACGAGTCATTAAATCATGTTTAACTTGGACTTCTCTGTGCACGCTCTTTGAGGTGGTGACCATAGACCTGCATTATATGACTGACAGACAAGAACGGTTTGACCTAAAAATATCAAAATTGAAACAACTGCGGAAACAAAGACACCTACATATTGGATGCCCTTGAGGTAAGCTAAAACATACCAAAAATTTATTTCAAAGTGAACTATCCCTTTAAATACACCATGTCTGCCGTTCACACAATCAACGGCTTTATGAGCGGCTTTCCGAAATACTGGTCAACTCTGTGATGTCAAGAATCAAAAATGAAGAAAATTGTGCAGCTTTTAAAGGTCACCCAACCACATTTGTTGAATTACGAGTGACAGGCATAAAGGGGTTGTTCACAGAGAATGCATTTCTGCTGTTAAACATTTCAGTCCAGAAAATTGCCATGACTGTGTTTACCAGTCTTTCTAAAAAGATCCTGTTCACACATGATCTCTAAACATAGGGTGAATTCCAATCAGAAGTTAGCATCCCTATGCCCTACTCACTCAGAAGGGCAGATCCCTTGATGTGGGGACTTGGAAGTAAGCAGGCACAACAAGCTTAGGCCAGTAAGAGTTGTGTGTGTGTAAACCTCACTCCCCTGGCCTCAAGTGGCGCGCTAGCAGCTTTGGTCTAGAGTTATTGTTAGCATGCACGCTCCAACGCCAGAGACTCCAGTTCAAATTCCACACAGAGCTGGTCGAGTACACTGTAAAAAATTATTTTCATGATTTGTTATCACAACATTTTTTCTTTTGTCAAGTGGTTCAGATAACTTTATTTTGATTAATCCATTCTCCTTTATTGTATTCTCATTTTTTATTTTTATTTCAATGAAGTTAAAATTAAGGCAACGAGGTTACTTTTTTTTTTTTTTTTTACAGTGTAGGACCGGATTCACACGGCTGCTCGCATGTCATATTGTAGCCGTTTGGAACGCACTTGGCGAAGGGAGCTATAAAAAAAATAAAATTACTTCCTTGATGTAACCATGGCATGCACCCCTCGCTAACAGAGTTGTGAAAGGGCCCTTTATCAAGGGATTCAGTTGTTCACTTTCATTTGGAATGCCCCTACAAATGAGTCACTGAAGTGCCCTTCAAGGTAGCAAAACGCTGTCTGGAATTTGCACGTACATTACTAGGAATTTCCCAAACAGGGATATATGGCTGAAAACCATATTGGAGATGCATTATTAAAATCAAAACTAGAACTTTGCATCTCCTGAAAAATTGTGAGTGGTGCTTACCCTTGCTGTCACAAAGCTTGGGTGTTATGGGTGGTTGCAGGGTGTTGAAACTACAGTTTCACTATGTTGCATTCTGGCCATGTCAAGTCAGGAGAGCCCACCTCTAAGTCTCTAAGATGTTCTGGTCTCTAGATATGACTCTGATCCCTTCTTCAATTAAGGTGTATGGGATTTGTTTTTGTTTCATGAACATAGGTTGACAAACACAAGAAATGTTTTTGTGTAGATTTGTTTAACGCAAATGGTTGTCGCTGGGATTTCCATTTGAAAAAACGTTCTGTTCTCTAAATTTGCAAGTAGCATTGACTAAGCAGACAAATGAGGTGGACACACCATGGTTTCATAATGTACCACAGTCACAAATACCAGATGATTATTATGTAACTAGAACTAGGCCCATTTGACAAAAATACGACGCAAGTATCAGGCTAATTTACAAAATGCAAATACTTCTTCAGGGCGACTGATGTAATTGCGTCGTTTCTGTGGAACTGACAGCATTGCATTTAGACGAAACTCAGCTATGTTTCCGCTTAGATCTTTTTTCAGTTGTGTAACTATTCTTCAGCTCTGATTCCCACAAAAAAACAAACCATAGCCTTAACAAGCCAACAGGAAGCAAACTTTCACTTTTGCTATCTGAAAAAAATTCAAAGCAGCTCATCACATGACTGTGCTCACCATAGCAATAATCACTTGGTGCAATGTTCAAGATCTGATTTCCAGATTGATAAGTTTGCTATGATGCACAGTAAACATATTACAGCACATTTAACAACAGAGGACCAATGCACGACATTACAAATGAAAGCAGTTAACTGTAACCTAGCTCACAACCCATATGGTGCTACAACTGTTTTCATGACAGGCGGTTGGATGAATCTAAAGAGAGTCTGTCACTTCGAGATGAGCCAAGCAGCAGCAGCGCTGAAATCTCCTCAAGGACAGCTGGGTTTAGCTGTAATCTGAACAAGACACGTTCAGCGGGTTTTAAAAACCAGGTCACTCATCGCTATATACACTATGGCTATAGCATTAGCGGCTAAAAAAAACAATGAATGCCAATGCCTACAAGTCATCCTAGTGCCCACAATTCTGTTTTGGGAAGACACGAGCAGCCTGGTTTCATGCTGGTGTGAACGCAAGGGTTTGTCTAGTCTTTCAGACATCCTGTCCATGGCTCATTGGGAGATCTGATGCGTTTGGTTTTGCTTGGCCCTGCTGCAAGAGGATATAACAATAATCTAATCAACAGGAGGGACAACAGTCAATGACTTTGCTCTGTATTACTCACGTTTGCCTGGAACATTTATTTGTCTTACAAGGTCACAAGGCAAGCATAGGATAGCTTGAATTAAAAAAAAAATCTCTATAACATTTTTATGCCTTTTCCAGTTTTTCATGACTACTGGAAAAGGATTTTTTAAAATGTAAAACGTGTTCACACTCACAAGAGCCATTTGTAGATAACTTAATATATGGGATATACACCAAAAAAAGGTTTCATCCTTTCTAAACTCGAAATAAAATCCAAATGCTAGATTTTAGCATTAAAAATCACTTGTTTATACAATTCTAATGAAACAAGGCAATCAAAACATTAAATAATTTTATCTATTATTAAACAGTACAATCCCCCTCAGCTGTTGTTCCAGAAACAGCTCTATAAAGGATTCAGGTTTCACATCCCAATTAAACGAAACTGAAGCTATTTTAGGACGTCGACGACCAAGAGCACTCCCCTATATTTCAAATGATATGTTTTAACAGGATATTTATTTGTATGACAGTTACAGGTTGAACCTTCAGCTGTCAACAATCTCACCCAACTGATAGCAGCATCTTCTAGCAAAGACAAAAAAAAGAGATAAATTTACAATTAAAAATGAAGGGAACCCACTATAAAAACGGATGCAGCTTTGTTTGTGATTAATGCCTTTAAGGACACCAAACACCAACGAATAAACAGAATATATAATTCTCATTAGTAAGAATTTGAAATAAACGTCTTTCTACGCTATCGTGTTAACTTAGCCTCATAGCTTAGCACTGTCAACATCATTCCTGCAGCCCCACACGTCAGTTGAGGCACAAAACAGCGTTAAATCCACTATACGGGCATTATATGCACATTGCATTAAGGTAGAAATTAATTAAATATGTAAAGTATGAAATACTAACATCATACTACAACCAAAGAGAGTGAAAATCAATAAGTTGATACAAAATAGGATGAGTCGCTATACGGCGATCCCTGAGCTGGCTAACGCGACGGCTAGCATCCGCTAAAGTCACTCCATCGAAACCATCCGCACTTACCAGGTCAAACCAGACGACAAACGACAGCAAATTGATTAATTTTACTAGTCCCTGGTCCAAAGGAGGCGATATGAATGGTGATAATAAAGGAGACTAGCTACAGTGTTCAGCTGGCATGGCCAGTTTTAATGTGAATAGCTGGATTCGGTGGAATGGAGACAGTGTGAGTTACACCCACAACGAAGCCAAAAACACACTGACCCCGCCTCTCTCTCTCTCTCTCTCTCTCTCTCTCTCTCTCTCTCTCTCTCTCGGCATCTCCTTAGCATTCTTCTCAACACAGTTTTCCAGAATATTCCATGGAATTATTTTATATTTATTTCAAACTGTGTAGCTTTTATATTAGGCCTACATGTCAGATTGAGCATAGATAGGAATCATACTTTAAAAAGTCGCATATTTAAAACAAGTGGCTTTCAACGCATAAAACGTGACCAGCTTCGACTAGCCTACACTGTAATACAATTATTATGAAATCTTTTTGTTGTTTTGATGTAAAGCAACACAGATCTGTTTTAGTAGATTCAATGTTTCATAATTTGACTGGAAGTTATTATTTGAATAGACTACATTACATTACTTTAAAAAATACAATTCAAAACAGCCTGAAGTTGTCCAGAACAGAATAGTATTTTATATGGAACTGCAGCGCCACCCAGTGTTTGTTGATATTCAGCTAAATGTAAAAAGTGAACAAGGTAACTTACAATATAATGTAGCCTATGCTTATTTGATTTGCTTATTTTAATAATTTAAGCCATCTGGAGACACCCTGATCCCAGCCCCTGGTTGGTGGAGATCTAAAAACTGAGCGGGCAAAATATAGTCTACAAATATACCTTATATTTGTGTGTTTTTACGAGGTGACCTGGAGATATAAGTACAAATAGCATAGCTTGTACTGGTCTGTTTCACACTCTGATCAGTTACTTTTAAAAGTAATGCATTAACAGTATTGTTTTACTCCCTAAAAAGTAATTTATTCCTTTACTTTGTTACTTTTTATGGAAAGTAATGTGCTGTTACTTTTGAGTTTTTTTTTTGCTCACCTGGGCTGGGCTTGGTGGTTGGTTGGTTTTCTAATAACAAAAAAGTTTTAGTCAAACACCAAAAAATCTAACAAATAAGGCTCAGACTGAAGGAAATGCAAAATCATGCCTGCACAGAGGGCACAGCTCAAACAAACCTTTCAGCTGTGCTGATATTCTGGATTGCAGAAGAATATGACGCAGAATAGGAGAAGAAAGTTCACCAATCTTACTTCAGCAATAAAAACAAAACAAAAATGACATACATATGTGCTGGATTATGTTTTGTTTATGTTTTGTTTCATTGTGTTTGTTCCTGTCAAGTTGGCCTAGCTCCCAAGTACGTGTCAGTCTGATTCAGCTCACCTGTTGTTTAAATTATACCGGACTGAGCAGTTCCCTTGTTTAGTCTGGTATACTCCCTGTTCTGTTCAGTTCTTTGCCCTGTCTCGTTGTTGTTAAGTGGTTTTGTTTGCCCTATTTCCCTGTGGATTTAATAAAGACAGTTTCTGTTAAGATATTGGAGTTGGTGTGCCTAACTCACTATCCATTTGAGGATTTCGCCACATATGTGGAGTGAGTAGCCTACTGGTTAATTACTCTGCATTCATCATCGCAGTCCTCAGCATGAGGATCCCCCGTCTCCTCCTCCAGCCACAGAGCCCCGGACTCCACCTTGGTCCTCCGACCCTACGGCTTCGCCTTGGCTCAATGATCCCGCAGCTCCACCGTGGCCCGTCATCCTACCAATTCCTCGGTCGCACTGGCTCCTCTGTGGCCTTCCAGATCCCTGCCTCGATCCCATGAGCCATCAGCTCCACCTTGGCCCTCCTCCAGACCTGCAGTGTCATCCCGGCTCCGTGTCTCTTCAGCTCCGTCTGGGTCTCCACCGCGGTTGGATCCATCGCAGGAAATCAAAGCTCTGGTTTCATCTCCCAAGCCTCAACCATTGGGTTGGGTGCGTACTGACAGGATTATGTTTTGATCATTGTGTTTGTTCCTTTCATTCTAAATTGACCTATGTGGTCTTGAAGTATGTGTCAGTCTCAGGCCTTGTCCACACGGACACGGGTATTTTTATAACCGTGACTTTTTTTACGCAGTTCGGCCGTTCGTCCACACGGAAACGCAGTATCAGGACACTGAAACCGAACATTTTTGAAAACCCCTGCCAGGGTGAGGATTTTCAGAAACGCCGGTTATAGTGTTGTCGTGCAGACAGTAAAACCGCGGCGTTTGCCTTGCGACGTCAGCGTGCGCCTGCGCTGTGCCGTTATCCGCCTACCGGAACCAAGGGGGTAATCCATCAGCCAGAAGTTGAAGCTGCCTCCGGGGGGCGATATTTTTTTTCACAGGATGGTAGGGGAAGACTCATGAATATTCATTAGGGAACTCATCCCTGATTGGTCTTAACCCCAGTGACGGGTAGGTTTAGGGGCGGGGTTAGGGGTAAGTCATCAGACCCCCAGTGACGGGTAGGTTTAGAGGCGGGGTTTGGGGTAGGTCATCAGACCAATCAGGGATGAGTTCCCTAATGAATATTCATGAGTCTTCCCCTACCATCCTGTGAAAAAAAATATCGCCTCCGGGGGCCGCCATTGTAGCTGGCTATCACCTGCTGTTAGCATCCCATTGACTCCCATTCATTTTGGCGTCACTTTGACAGCGAATAACTTTACATCTGAGGCGTCCAAAGACTCCATTTGTCCATTATTTATTTCTAAAGAAACACGACAATGTATAAAAGGCTCCATTACTTTGTATCTTCCGTTATGGCCCCGTAGAAGCCATTCTTGTAAAAATAGGCTAACGATTGCGTCATAACCACGGGACGCTCTGTCGCACAGTAGAGAAATTACCGTATAGACAGAAGTAGAAGCTCGTAGGCAATCGTTTACTGTCTATGAGGCAATCGGGTGGACATGGAGGCATAAAGTCAAGGGAGAAGCCCATAGATAGAGAGTTCATAAAAGCAACGGGACAAAATATTCCAACAACAGATTTGTTTCAGATTTCAATTCAGATTTGTCCCGGCACAGCTACTAGAAGGTCAGAACGGTTGCTCACGTGACAACTACGTCGTCAAGCTTAGTTTGAGCCTGCGCAGAACGCTTGGCTATCAGGAAGTGAGTGCCCATGTTGGGCTTCAACTCTCTCCGTTGAAATCAACGGGGTCGCTGTGTCCATTTCTTTTACTGTCTATGACCGGAACCTGTAATAACTTTTTGTTAGGCTTCTGATTGGCCAACGTGGCTTTACGGTTAGGGTTATATCGCCGCCTGCTGGTGTGGCATGCTCTTGACAACGCTTGATAGCGTGTTTTTGCGTTTTCATGTGGACGGGATTTTTTTTTAAACGCAGGAGGAAAAACTCCGGTTATAAAAATACCCGTGTCCGTGTGGACACGGCCTCATTCAGTTCACCTCTTGTTGATTGATTAACTCATTAGTTCCCTTGTTTAGTCTGGTATGTATACTCCCTGTTCTGTTCTGTTTTTTGTCCTGTCTCGTCGTTAAGGGGTTGTTTGCCATATTCTCCTGTGGATTTTAATAAAGACAGTTTGTGTTTAGATCCTTCGTCATGCTTTTGTGCATCCATGATGTTTATCGAAATTCATTTTGTTTATTCATATGGTTAAATTGGATCATTGGCTGTTAAAAGGACAGCAGCAAAGACATTGCTAAAAAAGTTAGATTAAATACATAAAGTATATTTGTGTTATTTAAAGAGGTCATATAATGGTACATGCACTTTTTCAAGTTGATTGTACTGAAATGTGTGTTGGCAGTGCCTGTACACAATAGGGGTGGAACGGGACACAGAAGTCACGGTTCGGTTCATACCTCGGTTCAGACATCACGGTTCGGTACGATTTCGGTACAATGGAGGGAAAAGCAAAACAAAAATGCAGAAGGCATTGTATTTTTTAAATAAGTTTTATTAATAAAGGCATAGAACCAGTTTATTTGTAGTGGACTGACAATAGTTTTATATAATTCGTTTATTAATTAAATTAATAAAAAGACAAAAAGACCTTGCGATATGTTTGGTAATTGTACCTGAATTTAAAATGAATTTGCTATATTTCAGATAAATATATTTGTTTTCCTTAATTTTAATTAACATTATTAATTAACAATGTAACATTATTCTCATCTGAATTATAAATAATTGATTTCTGTATAAAATAATACTACCATTAAAAACGCATTCGATTTTCTTTTTTAATCAATGTAGAATGTGTAAGATTAGTGCTCCGAGGACGAGAAATGAAAACCAATGCAACATGATGAATGTCCAAAAGATGGGACCCACAGACTGTTTTGAAATGGAGTTGGATAAATATGTTTTGCTTTTAAAACAGTGTGTGTGTGTGTGAGAGAGAGATATTTTGGTTGGGTGACAGTTTACAGTTTGACAAGAGTTTATAGTGTGACAAAAGCACAATGTTGTGTTTTATTGCGAGTGTACACAAATATAAGTAAACACTTTGCAGGTTTAATGATCTGTACGCTAGTACAAAGCGAATAGGACGCCCGTATAAAGCCAACGTTTGAAGTGAACGCGCGTTCAGAGCTAAGCCGATGGTACAGATTATGTGTCCCTAAAGAACCCGCGTATCTAACAGTAGTTCCGCATTACATTAATTAATTTTCACGCGAGTTTTATTTATTTTTATACCGTGTATTCTCCGTGTAAATTCGTGCACCGAACCGTGACGCCCGTAGCCTACCGTTTCGGTTCGGTACGAATACATGTACCGTTCCACCCCTAGTACACAACCATCATATAATGATAAAAATCCATCCAGTGTTTTTGTTTTAATCTCCTTATATGTTTTCCCCCATCTCAAATCAAGCCGTTCGACCGTGTGACGTCATACGGTCGGACGCCCCTCCCGCGATTGTTGAATGACAGCAGCGTTTCAACACAGACCCGCCCTCGCTCGTGAGCGAGCTGTTAATCATAGTCTGCGCTGACCGGCTCGGTCATTGTTGATATGCTGGAGCACTGTCTATGAGCAGAATGGCGTCTAAGCGATTGTGGTGTTCTGTTCTTGGGTGTAATAACGAACACAGCAGTCATTTTAATGTTCCTAAATCCGAACCGCTTAAGACGCATGGCTGAGTTTGTTTTCGAAGGGAATATTCCCCACGAGCAGCGTCAATGCTCTCATGTTTGCGCGAATCATTTCTCAGCAGACTGCTTTATAAACGAGGGTCAGTATAAAGCTGGTTTTGCTAAGAAGCTGCTCATGAAAAAAGGATCGGTACCAACTATTCGTGTTCCTGCTGAACCTCTAGAACAACTGATGTGAGTGTAACGTTTTATTAACCTTTATATTAATATTTATATCTTTGCAAATTGCTAGCTGCACGCTTCACGATGAATGCGTCTAAGGTTTACACTCAGGGTACATTACGGCATGTTTTCTATGTATGACGTTCTCAATATAATTCATAATTTATACCACGTTTATACTGAACAATGCGTTATGGTTATTGTGTTATAAACGTGTACGCACAGAACAGAGGGGCAGAGTGAGCGAAGCTCATGATCATTTAAAGGCATATGCACTGAAACGGCGTGCTGAAAACAGAGCTGTTTTTGACCAGGTAAAATAACTGTTTTCTTACAATACTAATGAGAATTTTTAATTAAAGTAGGCTATATTACAAACTTTTAATTTAGACCCTAAAGAATCATATTAGCTTGTACAAAGATGGCATTATATGACCCCTTTAACGTTTAGTTATTGCAGGTTTACATTTCAGTTTTTTGGGGGGTTTTTTTGTTCTTTGAGGAACACTGAATCTGTTTTTGTGCAAGTGAGATGAATAAATGCACACTCACATACATTTAGTCTAGGACTACAATAAGCATCATGTTCACACAGCGCACACAACACCTCTGCACTTAATCCCGATTTCTCTCAACATGGGGACAGATGTCATGAAATAAATAGGAAAACAAAGTTAACTTGTGTTGCTTTTTTACAAAATGGATACTTTGTTGTACATTTTAAAGTAATATGTTACTTTACTAGTTACTTTAAAAAAAAATCTGATTACGTAAGTACGTACAGTTTCTTATAATGCGTTACCCCAAACATTGACTTTGATATGAAGTACAGCAGGGAGCAACTGGAAGATTACGTTATCAGATGTTGTGCATAACCAACATCCTTGAACCAGTGAAAAAGAAGGATTGTAATATATAGTAAATAAGACACACCCTGCGATTTATTTAAATGTTTATTGCTGTGCTTGAAGATTACACTCCTTGGACTTTAGTTGTGTTTGGTGGGTCAGTTCAAACACAAAGACTTAAAACATTTCTATTATTTATTATTTAAATAGTAAAACAACAATTCTGTGATGCAATACATAGGCTTCACTAATAAATTCTGAACAAGCTAGACTATAGGCAAGGTGGTCAATACACAAGAAACTATGCGTGTGCTTATACATACAATCTGATGTACAAGAAGAGATGAGAAACATTCCATTTACCAAAAAGAAAAACACAGTCATACCAAACAATTTAAAACAATAGGTTACAAATCCTGCACACCTCAAAGAGGAGGCACATATAGTGTGCTTATAGGAGGGCCAAAATTAAATAAAAAGCTTCATTTTAAACACATGAGCTACTGCAGGCCCCAAGGTTCATGTGCTCACCTGTGACAGGACATGTCCACAGAGGAATACAATATGTGTAAATATAAAGTAAAGGTATGATATGATTTGAATTGTTTATATTATTGAACGTAGCATCGTCTCCTTCACTTCACCATGAAGTACCAAATTCCAAAGTAATAAGTTACAAAAGAAAATTCCTCCGGCACTTTTGGGCAGATCAATGAGAAACAATTTTTGAAAAATGATTGTAAAAAACATAAAACAAAAAAACCCCACTTTGCCTCCTTTTACTGGTTAAATGTTGGCATAGAACACAGTAAAGTCTTTGAAGATATTATTTACACATCCTCTATATTTCTGTTCTTTTTATAGTACTGTGAAACTCTAAGATCTACTTTGACACTTGTGGATAGTATATCACAGTAGATTCAAACCAGACAGTATCCAAATATAGTGTCAGGACCCCTTTATATGCCACAACACAATAAATCAGACCAAAAACTGATGCTTCAGAAAACATTACACATTGCAAAATGTAATGATCACTTCTTACAGATGACGCTGATTCACAGAAACGTTTCTCTGCCATAACTGCACATTTGGCTCAATTACATTGTATAAGAAACATTTTTGTATGACTATAAATTATTCCACATTAATATAACTTAATCAAATGGACTGATGTGCTTTTATTATAAGCTTGTCTGGGTATATGCTTTGTCATGCTTTTAAAAAATTGGTCCTCTGGTCATCCACAGTTCACTGGTAGTGCTGTGTATCCCACAACGTTTTCAGCCTCGTGAATAATGTAGAGCGATTAGGCCTCGTACACCCTACAAAGGGACGAGAAACAAACATTTGTGGGGGGTTATATTGGCCTTTTTAAAGATGCATACATTATTTTTTGTCTGTTGTGCTGCCAAATATGGCAGTAGTTTCGGGATTATAGTGACACCTACTGGTGTGGAGTCTTCATCTCATGTGAGTGTACATTGTTTTAAAGTCAGCATGAAACAGAAACAGTCTTTTCTTCCTTATTAGGGGCTTTCACACCGGGTAGTTATAGGAGCTCAGTTATAGGAACAGGCCACCAGGGCGGTCCCCCAATAACAAATTTTCCCACTAGGGCCATTTTCCTGGTTGAATTCACATTGCCGGTAGGAACTCTGAAGTGACGTAAGCTGGCCGACAGCGATGTCCACAACTGGAGGATTGAGGACACATTTATCGGATCTGTTTTTTTTTTTTTTTTGTGGGTCATGACTCATGGGTTTATGCGAAAGTTATGAAATTGAAAGAACAAAAAGTAAGGCTAAGAGACGAAATGATGACAACTTGCAGTGCTACGTACATATCCTAGAGGCTGAGAAAAGAACACAAAGGCGACAGGTAAATGCCGTTAACATTAGCTTTCTGTATGTTTGTGTCTTATTGCTGTTTTTCATATTCATGGAGTTAGTTCGTGGAGTAAGTACGTGTTAACTGTGTGATTACACGGCATTTTAAAAATGGCAGGTGCTGGTGTTTCGTATGGCATGCGTTCAGCCAATCAAAGTACACTTACGTCACTGGTAGTTCCTATTGTGCTGGGTTAGACCCTACTCTGAAGTAAAAGCTAATTTAGTCCCTCCAGATGGCATTCCTATGACTAAAATCGTTCCCAGTTCCTGCGGTGTGAACACACCAAATAGCGGCTACTTCCGCCAATGTTCCGCTGGTGTGAAAGCCCCTATTATGATGTATATCTGAGTGAAAATGTATCCTAAACACTATAAACACTGTATTATTTATAATAAACACTGCAGCATAAAAAAAAACAATAATTGTCAGTTATGATTTCATGTTGACTGTAAACGTATTTTTCAAGAGTATTTAATTTCCTACTTAATAAAAAGTTTGTCTATAATCCTTAATCAAACTATGATAACTTCTTCTGAAAGAGCTTTCCTTTTCAACTGACGGTGCACATTGCTCTTATTGTTTCAGCCCACAACCATCCTTCTCACTGTTTAATATTTAACTTTGGAACTTTGGAGTAATTTGGGTTTTAAACTGCTGGAGGCCATCGTGTATATCAATGTGGAAGCGATGTTTCAGATCTCACGACATCGTCCTGCTGCTGAACGCTACCTGTGTTTGTCCTTCCAGATTTTGAACCACTTGACAAGGTTCTTCGTGCTCTGGAGTCTGGGGTGCAGACAATACTCTTGACCTTTGAAACGGGACACATTCTCCATGGTGACACTATAAACACATGGGGAAAATTATGGATGAGTGGATGGGAGTGGGAAAACATTAGTCAAACAGCAACACATTATGCATAGATTTTCATCCATCATCATTTTTGTTAATACATGTATGTAACACTGTACGAATTAGAGATTTGAGAAAAATCATCACTCAAATTATTAGTAGATGGCAGAAAATAGACATCCAAACAAAACGTTCTGAGGTGAATCATCATGATCAATGCGCTGCTGAACACGGGACCAGTAAACAAATAAAAAAAAACAAAGCAGACTTCAATTCAATTTTTCCTATTAAGATGTTTACCACATTGCTGGAGTCGCTGAATCACACTGACCAAGAGTCCCTAGTCTTTTTCCTCGATTTTCTTTTTACTTTATTATTCACCTGTGCAGCCAAAAGAACATGTTTGTTGTCTCTAAACTCACAGGAGCTCTTGTGAGACTGGAGAAGCTTCTAGAATGTTAAACTCACACTCAGAATCCAGTGCCATTTACTGGAGAGAAGGGACATTCTCAGCACAATCCACTGGGTTTGTTTTTTCTCTGAGGTCAGAGCTCACGAATGCAAATCCAGACAAATGAGCTAAATGGCCACGGATTGTTAGCAAAAACATTGAGGTTAAAATAAATTTGAGTGAGCCAATCTAATAAATGCAGAATTGTTTCTTTTTTGTAAAAGGATAACAAAAAAGTGTAATATGTAAAGTATATTTCTGCACTAACTATTAATTACATACAGTATAATTACCAACTTAAATACTATATATATAGATATTACATAATCTTCAAATGATTACAACAGTACAGCACTTGAATCAAGAGTGTGTGCACTTCAAGGAATAAAGCAAAGAATAATTTTCACATTCGACCAATTTGATTTGAAATTAACAGTTTAGAGCAACATTTCTGGATCTGAACTGCGCTCTCTCTCTCTCTCTCTCTCTCTCTCTCTCTCTCTCTCTCTCTCTCTCTCTCTCTCTCATCCATGTTACAAGATTTTATTGCAAGACATGCTTTTGAATAAAAATATCTAATTTTACAAATAAGAACGTTGTAATGCTTGATTGAATTTCAGAATATTCCCACAACCTTACTACACTGTAAAATATATATTAATATTTTCATGATTTATCACAAACTTATCTTTTGTCAAATCAACTTAGATAATTAATGTGGTTCAGATAACATAATTATTTTAGCTTCTATTTATTAAACCAATCTCCTTTGTTGTATTAACTTAAATTTTTAATTTCAATGAACTCAATTTGAAGGTAACCAGGTAACTTACTTTTAAGTTAAACCAATAATCATTTTTACAGTGTAGAAATTTCCAGCTCTGTAAATGCACTGCAAAACCTAATATGACCAGCAGATGGAACAGTAATGTAAAGTAATGTTGACAAAAGACAAGCTTATCACAAACACAAGTTTGCTTTACATCAGAGAAATCACGCTTGGATCTTATAGGCTTCATGAACAGAATACATTGTCATAACATAACCACGCGGAGTAATTTTGAGTCCATTTTGACTAAGCTCTCTACTACTCTCTTCTAAGCTCTCTACGCTGCAAGTGCGCCACTAAATTGTCATACGCATCCTCCTGGAAAAACCAACTAAAACAGCTTCTGTTGGCAGCTAATTGTGTTGGATATATGGCTTATCTGAGATGGTGATTTATGCTCATCATTAGCTAGTCTAAATTGTTTTGGTGGCCGATCAGCTGCATTACCAGAGAGCTACAGCCTGGTTTGAGCTGGTTGAACTGGTCGGGACTGGATTGAGCTGGATGACCATGCTTGACCTTTCTAGCAGGTTCTGAAGCAGATGGCACTTTATTTTAAAAAAATTTTTTACAGCAATGACAATTGCTTAACGTCTACACACATGCTTGAAAATGGCTCTCCTCTACATTATTAATTTCTTTGCAAAATCTTATTAATAGACTAGTCCATTAAAGCCCATTAGAAATATTATCCAGTTATCCCGCTTCCCGCAGTTTCTTATCCAGTTATCCCGCCTATTTCAATTGGAAGTCATAAATATAGTACACAAAACACACGTTACAGACCCAAAACAAGGAAATTAAAGATAGATATTTTTTTCCAACTCACAATATCATCTTTTCTTGGCAGTACGGATGTTTAGGCTTGATCTCCAGCTTTTGTACATCTTTGTACCGGATCTTCGGGCCTTTTCTTGTGCATCTGCATTTGTATGCTAAGAAATTAATAAAAAGGCAAGGTTTAGTCTCGAGAAAAAAAAAAAACGAGTCTCAAAAAACAACAACAACAACTGTCAAGAGATTTCTGATTCATTTTGGACCCCAAAAATTATATTTGAAAAGAAAAGAGAATAGAAAGAACAGTATAATTACATAAAGAAAGTAGAGTGTGTGCCCACAGAAAAAAATAAGCCAAATTGAATGCGTCATACTTATACATGTGCTTCTTTAATAAAATGTTATTACAAAAAAAATACTGAAAAAAATATATTTGCATTAACAAATTAATTGTTACTAATATTTATGTGATGTATTTAAAATGTAAAGTAAGTAGGCTACTATAACTGTAAATATGAATGGTACTTTTGTTTCCTGATTTTTTGTGGCATATGACTTTCATATTAATGAGAATGTATTTTTTTATTTGCATTAAAGTAATGAGAAATTGTGAGGATTCTGCTTAATTCTGAAAGGCATTGTTCTTGTTTAGATTGTGTTGTGAAACGTGTGGACATTTCTTCCTGAGATGCTTTCTGACAGGTTCCAGTATTCTCTAACTTTTAAAACACTTGCAAAACTGAACTGACAAACGAGGTTGTGCAAAATCAACAAACAGCACATCACTGGCGTGGTGATTCATTAAAGTGCCATTTGCTGTTCACTCTCTTTCAACACTCTGTCTGAGAGGCAGGTGAGCTGCTGAAAGACGTGTGACCCACATCTAATCCCTCATCAATCTTCTCTGCTCCATTCAGCATCATCTCAGGACAGAAGCCAACAAGACTCATCCAGCAGCAACACAAAGAGCCACTATTTACTATCACTGGCCAAGTTTTGCAGAATGAACTAGACTGTCTCAGAGAAGAAGAGATGTTTGATAGTTGCACTAAGGCGGTGATATTCTGCGGGAAAAGTTGTAAACATTTGATAATAAAAAAAAGTGTGTTATAGGCTACTCTTAATGTTTGTAGGCTACTCTTAACTTCGGATAAAAGCTAAAACATTGAATTCTGTATTGAGAGACTAGCCTACACATATTCGCAAACTCAATGAATAAACATAACTTAGAAAAAAAAACACATCACACACACTCACCCTCTGTATTGAGTGAATAAACGGCGATCACCAGCAAAAGTAAAGCGGCCGTAGAGCGATTCATCCCAAATAGTTGGTTGAGAACCTCCAGCAGCAGCCTCCGGTCTGTTTGTACCACTCAAATCCAATGATCGAGATCCTCAAACAGTGTGAGTTTGATGATAAACCCGGTCTCTGTCTCTTTGATGTCAGTAGCAGGTTGAAAGTGCTCCGCGAGACGTCAGGCACAGCGTTGCACGCGCTCTTCTCAAACTGATGAGACGCTCTCGAGCGCGCTGAGCTTCTATAAACACACGCTCGAGCGCCTCATTGATATGCAGAGCCCGCCGACGAATTAACTGTGGCTGTGTCTCCAATCCAAGCGAGTTGCCTTCCTAGACAGCATTTTTGGGCCGTGTGGACGCAGTCGAGGCTGTCTAGGTAGGCAGCTCTCTAGGTTTTTAGACACGGTCCACATATCCCCAGTGAAAAATAGATACAATTGAGTTATAAAGTTTATTAGAGTCTGTATGTTGTCAGGGGAGATAATTGCATTGGCTTTCATGCCTTCACTCACTTAATTTGCCCTCATTGATTCTTGCTCATGAATTAAGGCTCAGTTTAGCACTCTTTCTCTCTGTAAGAGTCTTTAGTAGAAGAGTTCTGTCTTTAGATAATCTTTATACTGAATAATACTGTTTTTTTAATGTTTTTTTTTTTAAGTCTTACAGAATTCTTAAATGTTAAAATAGCTTCCATCAGATATTATTGACGCTGATAATACTTTTATCTAATATAGGCCTACATAATTCTTTGATTGATTCACCAAGCTGTACAAAGAAGGTTGCAATCAGTGCTTTTTTTCTGCTTGATAGTGGGGTTTGTGTAAAACCTCTTACACACTGTTAAAAATTTTTTATATGATCAATAAGTTATGACAACAACTTTTTACATTGCTTTAACTCATCAAAATAAGTAGCCTATATAAGCAATATTCTTTTTTATATATATGTAAGATTCAGTTTAATGTAATTTAAGTTGAAATGACTTAAACATCCAACTTGATTGTACTTAAAAATTTCAGGCAGTACACAATTGCATAATGGTGACAATTGCTTGTTGTCCACACTTATGTCATCACTGGCATTTTCTTTTAAAACTGAATTACAATGGAAGAAACAAAACAACAATTGCTATGACATCTATTTATTGACAGCATCTAGTTCATGTCGAAGGGAGTTTATATATATGTATATAATTTCATATAATATATAATATATATATAATTTCATACATGATTATGATTCCATACACATTAACAAAACGTAGGACTTCTGAAAGGTTTAAAAGACATAGTCAGCAAACATTTTTTTGAAGATGCAAATTGTTTATTTGCACATTGCACAATATGCAAAGGGTGTTTCTATGTATGTCAGACAGGTTCATTCAATAAGCAACCCTGCGTAAGCTATGATTAGCTAGTTGCTGACCTATTTTATTTACTTCCATTATGATTTACATTAAATTATTTTCGAATAATATTTGTATGTCACTGAGTAAAACTATAGATATTGTTGTCAGCACTGGCCCCATACAGTGTTTGGCTTTGTAAATGATACCCCTGAGAAGACTGTTTCTGGTTCCCCCCTCATGCATGGATGATTGGAGGGTATAAAGCAAACCATCTGAATACCTGTGTCTGCGGAGAAGAGCCTCATCCCAGCTGTCATCAGCCGTACCTCACTCCATTTCATGTCCGTCTGTGGTCGATCCAAAGGTCCAGGAGAACTGAAAAGCATGAAAATAATGTGAAGCTGCCCTTCATTCTGTCTGACTGGATGTAATAGAGACTTAATGGTAATAGACAATATCGATGCCCCTCTTTAACCCAAATCAACTAAAATTGTCATGTGCATTTATGTTGTCAGTCATACCAAAAACAGACAGCTATATCTATTTTTTTATTGTTAATGTCATAATACTGAGATTGTATTATGAAAACACGCCAATGAAACATTTGAATTGGTGAATGCCTCTATATAAAGTAGACTAAGCAATAAGAAGGTTACCTAAATAAGGAGGTAGCATGCACAGAAGGGTCTGGTGTGGTAAATCAGTGGGTGATCTAAAATAAACATATACCCAGTTCTAAAAGCAGCTTTAATGAATCAAATCTGCTGCTTTTACTCTGTCCCAGCCATATGCTAGAAACAATGCGAAACACTCCCCACTGATCACCTTCCTCCATGATTATAAAAGGACCTGACTGACCCTCCACAAAATGAACCTCATTCCAGCCAAGCATATTGGAGCAATTACTCTTGATATGTTTATAAGATCCTCCTAGACCAAAAGGACATTTTTGGCATACAGTCCATCCTCCTTCTCTTTGAAAAATGTTTGTTTGCAACAGCGATAGAGAGAGGATTCATAAGGGTCACTGAGATTTACCACAGCTGATATACCTAAGTCGTTGTATAA
This sequence comes from Rhinichthys osculus, assembly GCA_029959095.1. Taxonomy (NCBI): domain Eukaryota; kingdom Metazoa; phylum Chordata; class Actinopteri; order Cypriniformes; family Leuciscidae; genus Rhinichthys; species Rhinichthys osculus. The sequence continues at coordinate 35,166,910 of JARWKJ010000011.1, read as the reverse complement.
TTATTTGGTAAAGGGAAATGCATAAATCAGTGGTCTGTTCTGAAAGGGTTGCGGACAGTAGGGGCAAAATTATTCTAAATACAAATAAAATAACTAAACATGTCATTCAGCTAAATAAACAGGCTTAACAACTCTTAATCTCTTCCCATATTATCACTGGCATCAAAGACTGCATTAGCGTCCAAACAATCTCTATAGTTTTTTGGCTCATATTCATCTTCCTCACTTGATAGAATCAAACTAAATTAGGCAGAATGGACATGCTGCGCAAAATGCCCTCATTCTCAAAAACAGTTTCCAAAAGGTAATAGAATATCCGCACTAAATACAATTCACATAAAAACAAGGATAAACATGCTGTGTGCAGTGAATTATTGGCTGTTGGGAGCAGTAAGAGAACCCAAATTCAAGAGACATTAAGAAACCTATTAAAAAAATGTTTTAAAGTGCATTTATGCTTACTTTTTATGCTTACAATTTTAGTATTGCGATCAAGTGATGGTCCACTTGATGTGCAATTTAGGTTTTGAAGCAAAACAAGATTAGAATGAGTTATGTTTTAACAAGATAAGGGCCTTTGATTGAATTCAATAGCGTGACTATGAAAGTATTTTGTTTTTCCCCACTCAGGCCCGTTTTACTTTATTGTTGCTCTTTCATTAACTAATGAATTCAGATAAAACCTTCATGTCTTTGTTGCATGATGATATAGTCCGTGGGATATAAAATCATGTTGAGTAATATTTCTTTGTTAAATGCACTGCATATCAGCACCAAATCTCTGCTGTTAAAAGGGAAGCACCGTGACATGACAAAGCATATCACGTCAACAAGCATCAAAACGACTCCTTTTTTCTTGATCAGGCATGTCTGTGAAAACTGAAGGGTGGTGTTTGTAATTACACGTAATGATTTTAAGGCAGGTTAGCCGATGGCCAGCGGGCTCTCAGATTCTTCATGTTTACGTGCTCCGTGAGAGAACATGCTGGATAATCGCTGTGTAGAATTCCAATATACAAGTCTAAATGTCTTGGAGGAATCATAGGAATGCCTGCGTTAAATAACATGCAAAGGGAAGCCTATACTGCATAAGACTGAGAATACCTAAACAGGAGACACAGAAGATGCATTTGACTTGCAGTGTCACAAATAGTTTGACTTCATAACAGTTTATTTTAGAGAGAACAACTTACACTTTGGTTGTAGAATAATTGTCCCCTCATTGACATATAAACAGAAGCATTAGAACATACCAGAATCCTTCAGAGTCGATCTGTTCAGCATTAAACAAGCAGAGATGTTGGACGCATCCAGACAAGTTTCTGTACACCTCCGTCCATCTCTGTATTTTTTCGTCAAGAGCCTGGTTTCAGTGAGTAAATAAATGTGATGAGAACACTAATTTATATAATCTGATAATGTTACATAACACTGTCTTTGGAGCTTGCTGATCTTCACCACATATCTGTGGCTGATTGGACATTTTCAAAGGTTGTTGTGCTTATATACGTTTCCTCAACCCCGAACAAATTTAAAAAAGGATCTTAATTACCACCAGATACAGGGTTAACAGTGTTTGAGATCCCTTTAATAGCATTTGTTGTTCATAAATCCAACCTAACCTGTTAGGTTACATGACAATAACAACACACACGCAATACATTACAGGTCAGTCCAGTTCCATTTTAATAATGTGATATTTCGCATTTTTTGCGCACATAGTCAAATCATATTAATCATATTAATTTCATAATCATATTTTTTATTTTAAGGCACATTTGACGTGCTGCACAATGGAATAAATCAAACTCATACAATAAGATAAAGTGCTACAAATATACTTTCGAACAATTCAACACAACAACACAATTCACACTCAAAAGGCTAGGACATCAAACAGGATTTTAATATGTAATAGTATTGAGTATCAAATGCAGAGGTATATCTATTGCCTCCTGGAAGCAACAGAGAAATCATGATCACCTTTAAACTTTAATCAGGACCGCTTTGAAGATTTATGACAGCCAGAGGTATATTGATCGAAAAAGTTGGAAATAAAAAGTGGCACCAAACCTTTTAGAGATTCAACGACACAAATAAACAAATTCTATAATGAACTTGTATTAGTAAAGATAGGTCAGTTTTATAAAAATATTTTTGTGTTATTGGTGCCAGACAGGATCCTGGCAATTCGGGCAGGTGAAATTGAGATGAATGACAGATTCTCATTTACTGTACAGCAATAATTAAATAAATTAATTTAGCTGAAGCCCTGAGGTAGAAAAGCTACATTTCACAACATAATGTTTTTGTTATACTTTAAGTTATATTGTAATAGGAACACTATTAGTTATACTGCTAAAATGTTGCCTAAATAGCTCATTAATTAACTAAATTAATTAATTAAGTTAACAGCAATAATAAGACATTCCTGTCTCAAGAAAAGCTGATGGACACCGTGCTGCGTTGTCATAGGAACATCCCGTAGTACCCCAGAATGCAGTCTGGGCGATGGGGCGGGGCGACACTTATAGGCGGGGCGACAAGTGTCGCTCCGCCCACCCCCCAGTTTAATTGGGTTATAATAGCGCAATCTTATTGGTGTAGACGATTCAGGTCTGAGCATGCGCATTCTTTTATGTATGATTTTGTGAATGATTTGGCCGTATTAGAGAAATATTAAATGCTAGCTTTAATCGTACCTTATTCTCGGTTTACCATGGTATTTTTTTTTTGTTATGATCTATTGGCTAATACTTTATTATACTTAAGGCACAGAATAGATGAAGTTATTGTTTAAAAACGAACACTTGGTGACGGCACCTGTACTTCAGGGAGATGACTTTAGCGCGTCATTCACTTCTTCATATTCCTATGAAGAAATATGGATCAGCACAAACTCTGGATTTTACGCAAATTATGATAATTCACTGTAAGAATGTAAGGAGCTGATTTTAAATTCTAAAGCACAACCATTTTTTGGTTTTAACGACATTTGTTGTCCAATGCTTGCATTACTATTTGGTACAAAGTGCAAATAAAATGTTTAATGCCAAATATGTTTCCTGGTTGTTTACCTGTTCATAAAATATGAGGGCCTATTGGTTCTGTAAAGCCCTATGTTATAGTTTTTTAAAGATTCATGTTTTCTAATAATGTCACCGGTTAACATGTTGGCCTACGACTGTCTATCTGTGGCTGACATCAGATATATTAAAAATCCAATTCTTTATTCATCCACCATTGCATTGCGTGTTCATGTTTTAATCATCGTATAGTATGGCTACGGGATACAAATGGTTTCAAATATTAACACTCACATAGCTGCATAACCATAAAAAACCCCACTACTGTAAATCTGTCATCTGTGCAATTATAATATAACAAAATAAATAAAATACCCAGCAGAGAAGTGATATGAACATGTAGGCTACTAGGCCACGCTCTTGAGCGCATAGCCTACATTATAATATTTGCTATAGATCGGCATAATAACATCTGTTTTAGTAAAAAAACATTGCAGCGCTGCACAGGTTTTATTTCCATTGTACGCACAAAACCCAATGGCCAGTGCTATTTGGTAGCCTATTATTGTCTTATTTGTCACCGTGGTTTTGCTTTAAAATAAAATAAATGTATCCAATGTTTTACTGAAATACAGGGAATTGTCATCATTTGTGTAATCACGAGTTTGTGTTTATTCACTGATCCTAATGGAAAAAGAAAGCAAACGAATGATGTAAAATTACGGAGCCCTGCATGACATGCGGAAAATTATTGTCTAAATTTTTTTTTTTTTTAAATGGATATTGCATGACAAGGTTTGAGGATATGGTTAGTAGAATGGCATTTAATGATATCAGGGAAGGGGTTTAAGCAAGCGGCTTCATCAACAAACACTAGAAGACGTTTGTTTCCAACAATGGATTGTAAGCAAATTTGGATTTCATCCAGGTCTCCTGTTTTTGGTCTTATAAAATATGCATCTTGATGCTGGAATTCACCATGATCGTTACATGGTATTCTGGCTCAAGTCCAAAACCTCATGGTAATACCATGCATTACTCTCTTGCATTTGTTAAATGTCACATGTATAATGTAAATGTAGGCATATGGGAGTCTTTTTTTGGAAAGAACGTTGTGACCTGGTCTTCCTACCATTGTCCGGGAAGCAGAAACACTCTGTCAGTTCAAAGCTAGACTAAAAACACATCTCTTTGACCTAGCATACACATAATACACTATAGACTTCGATAATTCAATGTTAGGCTGCAAAGATTAGGTCAGCCGGAACTGGGAACACTTCCCTTAAATCCTGATGTACTCGTTACATCTAACACAGTCTCATCCCAAGAAGTCATATAACTGACGTCTTGGGACGTCTTTTGACCATACATCAATATCCGTCTTTTTAGGGTACCCTTAAACGTCGGTTTATGACGATCCTGGGACGTCATACAACTGACGCTTTACCTTTAACGTCAGTTAGGTGACGGGGTAGGTTTAGGTCTGGGGTAGAGTTAGGATCCGATAACGTCATCTAACCGACGTTTAAGGGTACCCTAAAAAGGCGGATATTGACGTATGGTCAAAAGACGTCCCAAGACGTCAGTTATATGACGTCTTGGGATGAGACTGCGCTGTTACATCATAAGAAGAATGGCATCTACGCTAACTTTAGTGTCTTTGTTTATCCCGAGGTTTTCCTGCAGCCCGCCGGATCCAGGCCGTATCCAGATCTGACGAAGGAGATTCGCCTGGACCCGATGACAATGCAGTGCTGAAGTGTCAACTATCCTCTCCCTATGGAGGATCCCTTTCCCACTCTACAGATAAAGCGTTGTTGAAAATCCAGTTTGCGTACCCCGAAGTGATAAAATACAATTCTGTATCAAATTTATAGGCAAGACAAGTAGTTTGTTTAGGCATGGTTTGTTGGGAAATTACAAACCTGCGCACACATATTCAAACGAATATAACTATAGAATCAATTTTTAATGCGCATGTGAACGCCATCAGGTCAGAGGTTCGCGTTTAAAGTCTGTTTAGAGAGAACGCCGTCATCTTAGTGGCCCCTAATGTAATAACAAATTATAATTTTGCTGGAAGTGAATCAATCAAAACCAACTTTAGCTGGAAATAACACTATTCAAAAATCGCTATAAAGCCAAAACAATCTCTGTTACCGTAAATTGTATGCTTATCTCTGTAAAGCTGCTTTGAAACAATCTCCATTGTTAAAAGCGCTATATAAATGAAGATGACTTGACTTGACTTGACCTGGGGGTCCCTAATGCTAAATGCCCCAGTTCTAAATTATAAGGTCGGTCGCCGTAAAATGTGACCAGCGCAAATGAAGAGGTTAAGAGAACCTAAAATATAAGATGGGATTCCAATTTATGATCAACTTAACAGTATAACTACTTGGTTATTCACGTAACCTCAGTTCCCTGAGTTAGGGAACGAAGTATTGCGTAGCTATACGCAGAGGGAAAACTCCCTTTTCTCGATTTACTGAAACCTATATGTAAAACACATTTGCAGCTGCACAGCTAGCCCATTGAGCGTCTGGCTCGCTCGTAGGTTGTGCTGCAGCAACTGCACATCCAATGGTGCGGGTGCCTCTGACGTGCGACCAATGAGACAATTCTATGCCATTACATGTCAGAGCCCGTCAAGGGGTCGTGGCTTCAGCCTATATTAGTCCCCGAATTCGCCATTTTAGCAGGTTAATACGACTGAAGCAACAACTGGCCAGTTAGTACAGTGCGGCTGGCTACGCAATACTTCGTTCCCTAACTTAGGGAACTGAGGTTACGTGAGTAACCAAGTAGTTCCCTTTCGAACGGTCACTTCATATTGCGTAGCTACGCAGTGGGAACGCTATGCAAAACGCCGCACTGAGTAACTGGTTGCCACTGCAGCTCAGGACCCCTGAGCATACAGAACAAGCCGTAACCCCCTAAGATGTATACCTCAGACCAGACACCGTCAAGTCGAAAATAATACATCTGAGTCAGTAATCACCAACATATCACACTAATCAACCCAGACACTGTCGGGGTTAATAGTATTAACAATACAACTGGCCAAAGCGGGTTTTATATATATATATGTGAAAATATGTATATATCTTATATACAGTATATATGTAATTGTGATTGTGCACAGTAACAATAATGACAGGACCGGACACAGTCGGGCCCTAATCATACCGAAAGCACCTTCGCCTGTAGGGAAGGCACCTCCATATTATAGAATTTCATAAATGTGGAAGGCGAGGACCAACCGGCCGCATCACAAATATCCTGAAAGGGGACAGCCAAATGACCAAGCCCATGACGAGGCCATGCCTCTGGTCGAATGGGCCCTGATACCTATAGGGCAAACCTGACCCACTGAGGTATAAGCCATCGAAATAGCATCCACTATCCATTTAGACAGTCTCTGCTTAGTGACTGAATCCCCTTTGGATCAATAATGAAAGCCCCATGAAAAATTACGGGAGCAACCGTGCCATATGTTCTTTCATTTGGGTTTATTAACATGTCAAATCAGCTAGATGCAAAGAATGTGGGAAAACAATTAAAGACACCACAAACGACAACATCAAATTTTATGAGACATCGCATCCACAAAGGTGAGTCACAATATCTATTATACTGTGGTGTAGCTGCATGGCTCCTTTGGATTGCCAGCCTGTTAAAACATTAACAAAAAAAATCTAGCCTTTAAACCTAGCACTACGTTTTACTTTTAACTATCTTTTCATAGTATGCAGCTTTTCTCTCTTTTAATGTATCTATGAGAGAGAGAGAGATATAAGGATGTACATTATCCCTTACATCTTAGGACCTTTATTACAAACAAAACAGATAATAGAAAGATCATATATTTTGTCTATATAATACAATTAGAATAAAAATTGGATTTTTGAGTATGAGAATAAAAAAATAATAATTGTAAGGCATGAAATGACTCGACTCGGACTCGTGACAAAAGACTCCAGACTTGACTCGGACTCCAGCTTAAAGACTTGTGAACATCTCTGCTGAATTTTTTATTTCTCGCCTATCGGATATGGGTATTTCTGGTGCTGCTCTTTCTTGGTTTTCTTCCCATCTCTCTGACAGGCAATTGTACATTTCAGTACAAGATTTTCGATCACCTACTGTCACCTAGCAAGGTGTCCCCCAGGGATCCGTTCTCTGGCCATTATTATTCATAATTTACATACTACCTCTGGGTCAGATCTCTGTACTCCTGTTCTATCTGCTCAAACTGACAAAATCTCTGCTTGCATGCATGAAATAAAAGATTGGCTCAATTAAAATTTTCTGAAACTGAACATGGACAAAACACAATTTTTATTTGAACTCCGTCTCTCGATAGCAATATTCCTACTGATTTCGCCTGTGAGATTGCTGGTACTCATATCAAACCTTCAAGTACAGTTAAAAATCTAGATGTAATTTTCTACTATTCTCTCTCCTTTCAGGCTCATATTAACTCTATCACCAAATCTACATTCCTTCAACTATTTCACATTGCCCAGCTGTCATCCATGCATTTGTCTCATCTCGTCTTGATTACTCTAATGCCCTTTTCGTTGTTTTACCTGTCTGCTCCATTTCCAGATTACAATATAATCAAAACTCTGCTGCTAGAATACTTACCTATACCAAGTGTTCTGCCCACATCACCCCAATTTTGGATGATCTCCACTGGCTTCCAGTGGCCTAACGTATTCAATTCTATCATATATATATATATATATATATATATATATATATATATATATATATATATATATATATATATATATATATATATCCTATATCCTTTGCCCTTTGGCTCTCCAGCTCAACCAGCTCCAGGAACACAAATTCAGGAGTAGCTCCATCTACTGATGTTGTGATGTCTGTCTGTGTTCCCCCTGTCTTTGTGCATTTGGTTCAGTCCTGTTCCCTGTTTTCCCGCTCCTCATTTGTGTTCATATATACCACGCCCCTTGTTATCTTGTTTAGCTCGTTTGTCCCTTGTATTTAAGCCCTGTGTTTCAGCCCTGTATTTGTGAGTTCTTGTTTGATTTTTTACGTGTATGTTGCTAGTTGCTATTCTTGAATCCTGTTCCTGAGTTTGGTTTCATGTCTGAGTTTGTATGGTTTGTAGTCTATTGAATAAAGTGTGCTGCAGTTAGATCCTGCTTCATCCCTTGCTTCAACTACATAAAACGTAACTACTGAGGCTTTCACATTTAGGGATTTTCACAATCAAGGCAGATCTGTGGCTGAGAGATGTAGCCTCATCAATGAGAAGAGACAACTTGCTTGAAGATGACACAATACTGAACTATTTTGTTCTGCATTTCTTTTGCTGTGTTCCACAATTTTTGTGTAACTGTACCTTGAGTGCAGACTAGTGCCCATGTTGACAAAAAAATTTTTCCCTGAATCTCCTAGGCTTTTTCTGTACCCTGGATGTCTCATGTCATTGTATCTTGTTCCTCAAAGAGGCCAGAGATGTTGATCTGTTTGTGTTTGAGGCCTGGATCTTAAAATACACCCACTTCTCAGATACTTTTTTTCACTTTTTTTTTAATTATTATTTTCTGTGAGGATGAAAATCCTCACGGCAAACCGCACAACCTGGAAGTTAACAAAACCATGACTAATTCGCCTTTGGCTAAGCCACACCCTAGAATGTAGATTGACCAATCACAGCGCAGCCAAGAACGAGCTCCCACAGTGGTCCGACACTTTTTCACAGCGCTCCATTAACTTTAACACAGGCGTCTCATATTTTTGGTCTCGGCAGGCTATTACCGCCGTAGTTTTATCAAAAATATGGTTAAACGTTGTGCCTGGGGCATTTGTAACACAGATACGCGCTTCCCAGAGAGGTTGGAGGGGGGTGTCCGTTTTTTCCCTTCCCAAAACCGAAGTCAAATCCTGACAAGTGTCGTCTAGCACACGCTGCTAATAAATACAACGTTATACTCGCGTAGTCCGTTTGCCTTGTAATATCGATTATAGAAGTGAATAGAGACCTACCCAGCTTTGCATGAACGTATATTGCAGCCCCTTTTGCCTACTTCTATCGGACACTTTATTTGCTGCTTTATAAAAGTTTGATAAAATTTCAGCAGGAAGAGCTGTCACAGCATAAGCCATGTTGATAACCAGAGCCCAGATGAAGTTTGTTTGACGGACGTAGCAACAGTAACTAAGGGGGGCGGGGCTTAGCCAAAGGCGAATTAGCATCATTATTCAATTGTTGCATCTCTTAGTAATAATATCTGCTGAATAGGGCCAAAAATTACTCAAAAGTATTTAATATACTGTTTACAATCTTCACACCATGGCTAACAAATGCATGAAAAGCAGGTGAAAAGGAGAAACATGTTCCACTCTTCCAATATCTAATTATCTGACAACTATTGATAACTAACATTACTATATAGTAATTTAAGGGTGTAAATGTTCTAAATCAATGCACATTTAAGATGACCATGAATTAACTCTCATTTGCATAGTCATTGACTTCATTAATTTCAATTGTTTATATTAGCTTTGCATGTGTGCTGATATCTAACTTTCTGTCCCTCCACTCAAACCAAGGATGCCTGTTTTTAAATTTCATATTTAGTTCTTAGTTATCTCTCTCATAATCTGAAACAAGGAATTATAAACATTGTATTCTGTTTACTACTGTACACACACACACACACACACACACACACACACACAGAGTATCTAAGTTATCGCTCCCCTTCTCCCGCATTCATTGATCCACCACTAATGTTAGTGAAGTTAGATGGTTCTAGATACATTTTAATATACCAACAATCTCCTACTGTTACAGTTTCGTTAATGATAACATGCTACTTTTATTTACCAGGTAATGTTACGATAGCATCGGGCAAATTTCTGTACTGCGTAGGATAGCATCAGCCTCATCTGCCTCATTTTCTGTAGTTTCTGTAAAGTTAACGTTCATGTCATCTGCTGCAGCTGCAGTGTCACCCGAAGCGGCAGTAGCTTCACGGGCAGGTTTACTAAAACACTGAAAGAGTATAGTTTGAGTTTGCTTTTTGTTTTATATCTCCTTTAGTGAGTGACCTCAGTTAATTTCAAACTTGCGCCAAAAATGACCGTCAAGCATTGTTCCTAGGTGACATCAGATCCAGGTCACTGTCACAGGCCACGGAAGCCACGATGGTCCAAAAGTCAGTGCTTTGCAACACAGACAGGGTGAATTTATGAATGAAAGTGTAAAAGTTCTGTCACAAAACAAAGTTGTTACATATCCTCGTTTTTTTTAAGAGGGTTTATTGAAATCCTTGACTTTTCCTAGAGGGTATACCTGTGTATCACTTATGGCGCTTTTCCACTACACAGTACCAGCTCGGCTCGGCTCGGCTCGACTCGACTCGCCTTTGTTTGGTTTTCCACTGTGTAAAAGTTGTACCTGTACCTGCTTTCGGGTACTTTTTTTTGTACCACCTCCGGCGAGGTTCTAAGCGAGCTGAGGCGAGCTAAGCCGATACTATAATGTGACGTGAAAACAATGCCGACTGCTGATTGGTCACAGAGAATCTGCGTCATCATTGCACGCGCCAGATGGAGTATCCAGAATAACCCAGCCATTTTTAAATAGTTTGGCCAGAGATAGTTACTAAACTTACTACTTTTATTATGGCAACTCGGAAGAATACGCCGTGGTCAAACGAGGAGGTGCAGACGTTCCTTTGTTTGGTTGCCGAAGAGAGGATCCAGCGAGAGCTTGATGGGGCAACGAGGAACGAAATGCGTCGCTATGACGACCAGGTACTATTTTTGGCGGTACTTTCTACAATGGAAAACGGAGCGAAAAGCGAGCCGAGTCGAGGCGAGCCAAGGCGAGTCGAGTCGAGTCGAGTCGAGTCGAGTCGAGCTGGTACTGGTAATGGAAAAGCGCCAATAGACTACACCCCTGGTCATCGCCCTATAATGAGATTGTTTTGTCGTCACTGGTCACGCTCAGTCTCTCTCTTCGCTGGTTCCCTTCAGTCCCTTGTCTTTTACTATGAAACATTGCGGTGTGGAAAAGCCTCTGGTCTTAAGGTTGCCAGCTTCGCCAAAGAAAGTGGATCCCCTGGCTCTGCCTCCAGCCGCTGATCCCGTCACTCCACCTCGACCTGTCGGCTCCACCTTGGCTCCTCCCTCAGCTCCACCAGAGACCTTCGGCCTTACGGTTCCACCGGGCTTCCTCGTCCCGCCGGCTCCACCTTGGTCAGTCCTCACTATGCCTATGCCAGGGACCTACGAGCCTTCCTCTGCGCTCTGTCTCTCCACCCCTTCCGCTTCAGCGGGCTCTGCCTAGGTCCTAAGTAGGGCTGTACAATTAATCGCAAAGAACCCGCACGTGATTTGGCAAAGACTGCGATTATTTTTTGCGCAGCTTATTAGTGAAGTGCAGCTGATCGGTAGTAAATGCTGCTCCATCTGAACGCCATAGGGTGTCACACACACACACACACACGCCAAATATGCTCCACCGCTGAAGTACGATAACATACATAATTCCAGGAAATCCCTATCGGGCATCATTGCTGTAGCTGAATAAACAGAAGATTGAAACGCTTTGATTAAAAATGACTAATAAACACACGACTGACTTTTTCTGTGTAAGAAGCCACATCATCTCACAGAAGGATGCTCAACTGTCATTATGAAGTGAGTTTGTAGTAAAAGCATGTTATTAAATGTTGTCTTTTGTTGGACAAGAAGTTCATAAATGCTTCTCATGTTTGGAAAAAAGTTTGACGCGTTGCTTTATCAAATGCACGTTGTAAGTGACTCAAACTCACAATACTTTCAGATGGAGCAGCGTTTACAGAGCTGTACATCAATGACAAGCTGCGCATAAAAAACAATTGCAGCCTTTGCAATTTGAAAATCGCAATAAGCAAAAATCTTCGATTTATAACTACCTTCGTAGTATTAAATGCGTTACACCGTTGTTTTATTTGTAACAATCAGAATATTATTTACAGAAATAAGTTTTACTGATGATAAATTGACAAATTCAATTACCACTTTTATTTGTTCGCAATCATTTTAACAGAAAATCTAGGTAACGCTTTAGATTACAGCCCGGAAAGTACTGCGTAGTTAAAGTGATTTTACAGTGTAACTTTCTGTAATTAAAGTGTAAAGTACTTACATGTAATTATAAGGGAACAATATGTAAAGTTTGGGGAATAAAGGGGTAAAAACCAGAAGAATAAAAAAAAAATTATACTGTAAGTATTGTAGAACTAAGGGGTACTATTCTACTATTATGATACAAAAATCGAACATCTGGGAGCAATTTAGCAAGAGCATGCACTGCGTACCTTTTTGTAATAATGGTGTACCAATACATACTGTATAGGCTTTTTAAAGATAACAGGGTACATATCTTTTAACAAAAGTGCACTGAAAACTAAAACAATTGCAACTTTTGCTTAAATATTGGGGAAAGATACTCTTGTTTCATGTAGTTGTGCTTGTTACCCTCTTGTTCCATGTAGTTACAGGGTAAGAACAATAAAAATACATACACAATCTTATATCACTGACTCGGAAACCCTTATTTGAAAAACAACTTAATTCAAAACAGATTTACAACACTTCTTTTTCGTTTAAAACTACTTTTTTAAATCAACAATTAATTTCAAATGCTTAAGTCTTGACAGAAAGCAGCATATTTTGTTCCCCGTATTTTCTCTTGCTTGGCTTCTTCCTTTTGTTCCTCTTCTTTTTCTCTTTCCACTGAAGAATCTGAAGAAGAAATCATGTCGCTTGCTATTCTGTATTTTGTATTAAAAGAAAATGCAGTACACCCAGAAATACGTCCTCACCATTTACTCATCTTTTATCCTCATGCCATCCAAGATGTATACGACTTTCCTTCTTCAGATTAACACAAAAGGTTTTGAGAAAAATAAAAAATACATCTCTGGGAATACATATAATGCAAGCTCATGTGTTGCTAAAAGTTGGAGCATCAATCAGCATATACTGCAATAACTGTAATACGACCCCAATGGATGGAGTGAAACGATAGGTGTTTGTAAGAAAAATTACAATATTTTAAACTTTTTAAACTGTAGACTATCGCTTCAGACCAACTGTAATGCGTTATTTTTCAAATAAAGGTTTCTGAGTGAGTGATATTATCGTGTGTATGTATTTTTATATACAGCCCACAATATCACACTTACCCTGTTACTACATGGAACAAGAGTATATTTCCCAGTATAAAAAATAAATAAAAATGAAGTAGTTTTAGCTTTATTTGCCTTGAAACATATAAGCCCAAACTTAAACATCTGCACTTTTGCTATAAAAAAAATAAATAAATAAAAATGTATAAATGCATAGATATGTACCCTGTAGTTTAAAAAAAGCCTATACATTATGTATTCGTACACAATTATTACAAAAAGGTAATAATGTAATAATAAGGTAATAATACGCAGTGTATGTCGATAATTCAAGAAGATCCATATTATAAAGCTCTTTCTAACTTGTGCTCTGCCTCCATTTTGTAATTTTTTAATTATAGCATTTGTTTTCAATAAGGATCTAATTACAAGTAAGACTGATGGCTCCTCATTACTATGCTAAGGGCAATGTTAACTTTTTATTAATTTTTTTTATCTATAGCATTTGTTATAAAAAACATGAACAAAGATAACAGGAAATAATAAGCAAACTAAAAGTCCATGAGAATGAAAACTAAACTGACAGTTCATGACAGTATGATATTGTAGTATGAGTGAATGAGTGAGTGAATGGGTGAATGTGAGGCAAAATGTAAAGCGCTTTGGTGGCCATTGGGTCTGTGAAAGCGCTATATAAATGCAGTCCATTTACCATTTAGTATACTTGCAGTATAAAACTACTAAACTATACTTCAAAGTGTACTTTCATAAAATAAACAAAATGTGCTACAAGTATTTGACTAGTAAACTATCAGTATACCTATAAGTTTACTTATATAGTTGCAGCACAATTGAGAAACTTGGTTGTAAACTAGTTGTGTACTCAGTTTACTTATGTTACACCTTTAAACACTATAAAAAGTGGGTATTACCCAAGTATTATTGAAACAGGACACTTACAAGTATACTTCTAGTACATTGGTATTAGTATAATTAACTACATAAAGAACTTTACTTAAGTATACTTATTTTTTGTAAGGGTTTGGAGTCAATATTAAAGCACTGGACAGCTTAAGTCAATTATGTGATGTTCTTTGACAGGCTGTCCAAAATATGTCCTATAAATGTTGTTGCCTTTCGAGAGGTCTCTCGTATTGCGTAAGGCTAGCTTACGCTATGGGAAAACTCCTTTTCTCGAGAATATTGAAGCCAAAATTTTAAAACACATCCATTTCACCAAGATCTTTCGGCTGTTTTTCCAAGCGTAATTGCTCTGTTGAAGCCAGGAGGTTTATTTGACTGGGTGAGACTGATGTGTTACACCAGCACCCATGTGATAAACTCATGTCTTTTAAGAACTTTCTGTCCAAACATCACATGCCTTACTCATCAAACCTGCCAAAGCAGGCAACACATTTGAAGGCCTTGGCCAGAGGCAGGAGTACCAACGCAAGGCTGGTGTTTAATCCAGATTGCATGTGTCATTAGCTTAGAATGGTTCTTGGGAAAATAAAGCCTGGCTGATTAGCTGTCAGAGAGTGCTGTCCAGAAAACCCATCCCACTAGAGTGTAAATAAACAGCAGTTAAATAACCTGATTAATCCCACAAGTCCTAGCACTCTCTCTCTCTCTCTCTCTCTCTCTCTCTCTCTCTCTCTCTCTCTCTCTCTCTCTCTCTCTCTCTCTCTCACACACACACACACACACACACACACACACACACACATGGGTCCCCATGTTTTATGGGGACTTTCTATAGACATAATGGTTTTTATACTGTACAAACTGCACATTCTAACCCTACCCCTAAACCTACCCTGGCCAGACCAAATGGCCCCACAATGACAACATTTTCACATTTTACTATCCTTGTGAGGACATTTGGTCCTCTCAATGTAGGTAAAAAAATAACACACACACACACAGCTCTCAGATATTTCCTCAAATCTCAAAATATTTTGTTTTCCAGAATGAAACTTAAATATGGAGACTTGGTTTCAGGGGTCTTTTCTAATTTACTGATCAACATTGTAATTTATTGTTTTCATTTTTCAAATATGAATAAAATATATCTTAAAATTGGTTTAAGAAAATGAATAACACTAACTAGTTGTCGATTTTACAAATGTATGTATATTCATATAAAATCTCAAAATTGATTTGTTTATGCCGGGTAAACAAGAACACTAAGGACATGCATCTATATACTGAGGACGAGCTGTAAATAGAATATGGGTCACTCTGCCATTGTGTTTTAAAGCCGGTATAAGACAACAAAAGAATAACGTGACTAAAGTGTTAAATAGTTAAAGTGACATGTAAATGGATATCTAAAACAGCCTGAAGATAGCCTATGTAAGGTATACAACCCAAAGAGAATGTGCTGCCATCCAAAAAAAATTGCTCTTGGCTGCGCACCAATTCATTGCTATGGGGTATTGACGAGTATGTTGAATATTTAAAATCTTCCACTCATCTCAGTCCTCCTCCCTCAAGATGTTTCTGGCAAACATTGACACAGCGCAATATTTATTTGTTTTCCAATGTTTTTTAACTTCATTCTGTATTTAATCGGAGCACTTCATAGTCATTGTTATTAGCACAGAACAGATGCAGGTAAAAACTGCGTCCAGTATGAGAACCCAGAGGAGTGCATTTTGCTCGGGCAGAAGAATCAGGCACCTTCCTTTAAGCTTAGGGCTCAACCTTGGCTGGGAAGTTGAACTGGTAATGGGCAGCCAACCCAGCATCTTAGCAACTGCCATTGACCTGCTGCGGAAACTATGTGTGAATGAGGCACAAGTCCTGAGACAAGTTTGCACCCAGGGTATAGGGCCATTTTTTCATGGGCCATAATAGTGGCTTTGTGCACACATTATCTGCAGGCCTGGAGGACCCTACTTGGGATGAGAATCACGGGAGACAAAGCAGATGCCCGCTGGTGTAATTGCACCAATAGTGGCATACCTTGTGCACCACAACTGTTGTGTAATGAAGGAAATGGGCAGAATGCATTTTTTTGTTATTCCATTGCGTAAAAAAAATACATGTGGGCCTGTAAAAAAAAATAAAATAAACTACTTAGCCTTTGCTGTGGTTATGAATGGCACATGTCATGGGCATCTGTTAAAACAAAGAAGACGTCGTTCAACATCAGACTGACAAATCGA
Organism: Rhinichthys osculus; assembly: GCA_029959095.1. Taxonomy (NCBI): domain Eukaryota; kingdom Metazoa; phylum Chordata; class Actinopteri; order Cypriniformes; family Leuciscidae; genus Rhinichthys; species Rhinichthys osculus. The sequence goes on along the minus strand of JARWKJ010000011.1, from coordinate 35,150,548 downwards.
CTCACTCCATTGTGGGATTATGAGAGAAAAGTTGATAAATGCAAGACAACAGTCCTATTGTTCTGATGGAGAAGGAGGCAGTGTCATATTCTGAGTCACAAAACATCCTCGTTATTACATACAGAGGCGCATGACATGCTTACAATTTATGAATAATAATGACACATTTGAATAGTGACGTTGGAAACTTAAACTCCTGAACACTGTGGCTTCACACAACAGAACTATGGCAAAACTGAGCATTTGTTTAGTATTTTCAACAAAAGCCGCTCAATACAGCACACTGCAAAAATGATCAAATAAAGCGTGAGAGATTCACTGGAACTTTAGCAGCTAATTGTTGTAACGAAACACAATCCTCTTAGTGATTACATCAGGATTCATGTGCTGAGGATTAAGGGAAATGTGCAGAGGTTGTTTTGTTCTGGATCAAGAATGACAAATAAGCAAATAGGGCTCAACACAGCTGGGTGACTGAAATGCAAAACTGAGGGGGAGAGATCACATTGAAGCCACACAATAGATAGACTGTAGATTTCTTCTGGTTTGGAAGATCTGGCGCTAATCTGTATTTCACTGGGGAGAACAATGCGAAACTGAGATATTTCGTGAACCACTTTAAACTTCATTGTTCTACAGGGAAATGCGTCATCGCTTGCCGGAAGCATTTAATCACGTCAACCCACTTTTATTATATACCGATATAGCATAATGGCAATTTGAATGCCAAATTTTTTTTTTCTTTCTTTCATCATCAGGGAATAAATGAGTCACTGAATGTCTACTGATAGTGGTTCTGTGGTAAAAGAAAAGTCCAACGAAAGAGCATAAATTAGGTCTTTATGAAGATACCCTTGCAAAAAAGAGGTTTGTTTAATTGTATTGAATGTGCACTTGTGTACTGCAAATTTAAAATATATATTTTTTAAAAGCTTGCTGATATATTAACGAAATAAGGCCACTTGAATGTACTTAAATGTACAATTTATAAACACACTTAAAGTGCACTTTGTAATTAAGTGTTACTTTAAAGTACATTTTGATCATGTTAATGTCTTTTGTTGTGCTTTAAAGAAGTGCACTTATTTTGATGTGTTACTAAAGCACATGTAAAGCACTTGAAGTGTAGTGTGTTATTCAATATTATATTTAAAGTTGATATAGTTTACACATACTAAATTGCATCATCATCATACTCATTTGTACACTGTAAAAAAGTTATGATAGCATGTTTTTACATTGCTTTAACTCATCAAAAGAAGTCAAGCAATTTTCAACAAGATTATACAAGATTCAATTCATTTTTAAAACTGTTTAATGTATTATAAGTTGAAATTAATTAAAAATGCAATTTGAATGTACTTAAAGGCAGCAACTTTTTTTACATTGTGATTGCAAATAGAAAGACTACATTTTTAATAGTTTCAACAGAATTTACAAAAACGAGCTTGTCAGTAAAGGTGGTCAGGTAAATAACTGCATTTAATATTAATTTAAACTGTAAAACCTTTTTGTTAATTGAAATTGACATGCAATTAAGTGTCCAAAAACATTCAGTTCACATTTAAGTATATTCTTTTAAAGTACAGTATATTTTTAAGCATAGTAAGCTATGCTTAAGTGTGCATTTTTCCCCTGCAAATGTTGGCCTACATGTGTGGTAAATCATTCTGAAGCTAAAAACTCACCGCACCTGTAATGCACAGGAAAGGTTCATCCTTTCATTCAGTGCCACACAAACCACGCTTTTCTTTCCAGAACAAGCCATCATCACAACGCAAACAGAGCGGATCACGTCCCTCCCTCATGGAGATTATATTACAGTAGCAGGGAAGGGCATTGTTCCCTGTTTCTTTGGCAAATAACGCAAACATTTCCATAAGCAGTTACGAAAAGAACAGGTGGAAGAGTCACAGATGACAAGACAAGTTTAACATAGAAAGTTCCCCATCCCTCCACTGAAGACTCAAGACAGAGAAAGGCCTTGTGCATTGGTGTCCTTTTACTGATGAATCATACATGATAATGCTCAAAAGAGACTCCCAGGACAACAAGTGTCGTCAGGAATCCTCTGGAATGTTATGTAACCAAGCCCTTTGGATTAGCAATGCTATTACAAGCAGAAACAATGCAGTTTTTTCTCAAATTTCGACATTAACAGGACGTTTTGTTTACTCTTCAATGAAATTATGTGGTCCCATGGTGCAGCGGCCGCTCATCCATCTGACCACGTGTGTCGGGGTGAGGGTGTCCATACCCTCTCACACACAGCAGGGGGGTCTTGCTCAAAGCTGCCAACCTCAGCAGGACGCTAATGACTGTCTCTTCGCCCAGCGTGGCAGGGGGTGTGAAAGCGTGTTGTGCGACTCCAGAGGCACTGCAGAAAGTAGAGCGGCAGCTCCGGAGCGGCCGCCTTCTCAAGCATGAGAACCTGATTCACATGCACACATATGGGTCTCGCTTCAATCTGGAGGTCCCATGGAGCTGTGTCATTCCCAACCACATGCAGCTCTTCATAACATTCTGCTTTAATGTCCTGATTGCACCCATGTGCAATCACACCGGAATTTCAAAGCAAGAATGTGGTAACATTAAATCAATGCGATAACAACTTGACATTCTTCTTAAGAAGTCAGTACCTCTGGTTCTGAAGGTAAATATAAATGACCGGTCAGTAAATATGTACAGTCTTTATAAATTTCTTTACTTACAAGATTGATAATATCAGGGAGAAAATTGCAACCGTCTACTACAGTATCGCATCAGGCAGTGCATTGTAGTCTCCCTGACGAAAAATTCGATTCATTCATTGCTATAGGAGAGGATTCATTTTCTAAACTCGTTAAAGGTGCAATGTGTAAAAATTGAGTATCTATTAACAGAAATGCAATATGACATCCATAACGTCTCGGTTACGGATGTAACCCTCGTTCCCTGAGTAGGGAACGGAGACGTTACGTCGGATGACGGAGAATGGGGGTTTCGCCAGAAAGCCTATCACCTTCAAGTATTAAAAAACGAGCCTATGAAAATGAAATGCCATGGGTCTGCGGAATTTGCATAATGTATCTCCGCCCCACCGCGTGGGTATTTAAGGAGAGACACCTGCAACAGCAGATCATGTCTTCGCTGAGGAGCCGAGACTGAACTCACGCGTCTACCCAGCGGGACAGCAGAAGTGGCAGGGAGACGTAACGTCTCCGTTCCCTACTCAGGGAACGAGGGTTACATCCGTAACCGAGACGTTCCCTTTCGTAGTCACTCCGAGTTACGTCGGATGACGGAGAATGGGGGTCCCCGTGTAATCACGCCACCTTCACAGCTGTCTTCCAGTGCCCTGCGAAGTCTGACCTCCCTGTCGTGATATAGGCACGGACGAAGGAGTCCTACTTAACACAGGAATACCAAGGTACACTGGGAAGCATATCTCAGGGGAAATATGCCGCAGCATGCCTACCCGTAGGGAGGACTTAAGAATACACATATGCTCCGCGTCCTGACAGAGGAGACCAGGGAAGGACCAGCGTTCCACGGGGGTCTGCTCTGCCAGGGGTCTGGCGACAGAGGGGGACGAGAGTGGTGTGGTCCGGAGACGGCACACACTGTCATCCGCGCCCTCAGAGACAGAGGGGGACGAGAGCGGCAAGGCCCGGGAGCGTCGCGCACTGTTGTCCGGCCCTCTGAGGGCTCAGAGATGGGATGCAGCTCTTTGGTTTAGAAAGATTCTCCCCCAGCCCTCCACCAGGGGAAGGAGTGGCCCTGCAACCACTCCCTGAAGAACTGCAACCCACATCTGAGCTGCACGTTACGGGAGCGCCGCAAGCCTGGCCTTGGCGGGGCTGCGGGACCGGTACGGGCAGGGGCGCCTTCCTGCGACCACCTCCACGGCGCGGCGCGGTGCTGCTGGGGGCCGGGCGGGAGGGGGCGGAAGTCGCAGGAAGGCGCCCCTGCCCGTACCGGTCCCGCAGCCCCGCGCCGCGCCGTGGAGAGGGACGCCTTCCTGCGACCACCTCCACGGCGCGGCGCGGTGCTGCTGGGGGCCGGGCGGGAGGGGGCGGAAGTCGCAGGAGGGCGCATTCGGCAGCAAGCGGACTGAGGCGTCTGAGCCGGCAGCTGAAGGTAGCAAAGCCGCGGGGTCAGACAAAATAGCCACAGTCCACTTCTGGGCGGCCGAGAACTGTTGGGCAGAGTCCTCGACCGCGCCGCCGAAGAGGCCAGCCTGGGATATGGGGGAGTTGAGGAAACGAAATCACTCAGCCTCGCGCACATCAACCAGGTTAGCCAGAGGTGTCTGACCACCTACGTGGACATCACCTGACTCAGGGAGCGTGCGGTCACCTACGTCGCTCGGAGAGCAAGGTCGGTGACGGCAGGCAGCTCAAGGATGAGCCCTGAATCAGCCCTACCCTCGTGCATGTCATTGAACACCCAGGAGGATGGCCTCACCTGGGACCAAGCAGGTTGCAATGTGAAAGACGGGGTGTGGACCGAGGAATTTTTCGTCGGTTTAGTTCCAGACCTGCCGTCTTAGGTCACCCTGGCCACCAGCCGAAGTATTATCTCACGTGGAGAAAAATAGATCGGGGTGTGGATGAGGGGACTCTCACTCATTGAGCTCATCGAGTCTCGACCGTTACATTGCGATGGTCACGTTCCCAGTGAGAGAACGTGACACACCCACGAGCGCTGTCTGAGCGCGATCAAAGCCCAAACACTCAAAACAGCGCTCGCGCCCATCAGCTGAATCTATCAGAATACCACACTCAGAAAACACGGGCAGATCGTCTTTAGAAAGACGCGTCTTTAAAAAGACGTGCCGCGTGCAGCTCTTTAGTGAGAGGAAAAACTCCGCGGATGTTGAAGCGACCAGTGAGAACACACAGACTGGCAGACCACTGCTCAGGTCGCAGGCAATGTGAAACTCGCTGGATACCGCCGTCACACCAACACCGGAGAGTTCGCTCGTCTCGAAGAGATGTAGTCACTGAGAAAACTCAGGATTTGGCTTGTGGAGTGAAGAGATGCTCTTGGCTCCGAAGCGAAAACATGATCTGCTGTTGCAGGTGTCTCTCCTTAAATACCTACGCGGTGCGGCGGAGATACATTATGCAAATTCCGCAGACCCATGGCATTTCATTGCCATAGGCTCGTTTTTTAATACTCGAAGGTGATAGGCTTTCTGGCGAAACCCCCATTCTCCGTCATCCGACGTAACTCGGAGTGACTACGAAAGGGAACTTTGTTTTCAGTGGTTTATAACTTACTCAATAAACCGTAATGTTTTTATTACCTTAGAATGAGACATTTATATCTACATATTGTAACGTAATATTTCTACCGTAGCCGACAGCGAACAAACAGCGCTGCAGAGCGCGTTTCGTCACTACCTTGAAAGAGAAGCAGCAGAAAGCTAGAAGCTAGCCATAAACACCGTGAGTAGTGACTCTTCTCTTTTCAGTGGTGTAAAATATGTAGTTGGATTGTTTCATGTAACTTAGTTCTTCTCCCTCTTTGTGTTATGGCTTTGCTATGTGGGGATAAATGTGCTGGTTACGTTCGTGAGACAGCTGATACTCTTGTTATTGACAGTAAAACAGTATGTTACAGGAATCACCAACCCGTCGATCGCGGTCGACAAGTCGATCTTGGAAGCATTTTAAGTCGATCGCGAAGAGTTTTTAAATCAGAGAAAAAAAGCCTATTGTGTGCAGTAAATGGTGTCTAGGGGATGCGGAGGCGTGCGCGCTGTTACAATCATGTCATTTTTGCCGCGCGCACCTTTGGGCTCATGCGGACGCGTCGAGTTTAAACAAGGCTTTACGCTTTAACCAGCTCAGCCACAGTAACAGCTCATATTTAGCCAGCTAAACTTTTACTACCCTGTTAGAAAAAATATATAGTTGCATAGTTTTATGTTGTTTTTCTCCCTCGCTGTATTATGGGTTTGCTATGTGGGGAGAAATGTGCTGGTTACGTTTGTGAGACAATCAGCTGATTACTAGTATTATATTATACACTCACCGGCCACTTTATTAGGTACACCTGTCCAACTGCTCGTTAACACTTAATTTCTAAGCAGCCAATCACATGGCGGCAACTCAGTGCATTTAGGCATGTAGACATGGTCAAGACAATCTCCTGGAGTTCAAACCGAGCATCAGTATGGGGAAGAAAGGTGATTTGAGTGACTTTGAACGTGGCATGATTGTTGGTGCCAGAAGGGCTGGTCTGAGTATTTCAGAAACTGCTAATCTACTGGGATTTTCACGCACAACCATCTCTAGGGTTTACAGAGAATGGTCCGAAAAAGAAAAAAACATCCAGTGAGCGGCAGTTCTGTGGGCGGAAATGCCTTGTTGATGCCAGAGGTCAGAGGAGAATGGCCAGACTGGTTCGAGCTGATAGAAGGGCAACAGTGACTGAAATAACCACTCGTTACAACCGAGGTATGCAGCAAAGCATTTGTGAAGCCACAACACGCACAACCTTGAGGCGGATGGGCTACAACAGCAGAAGACTCCACCGGGTACCACTCATCTCCACTACAAATAGGAAAAAGAGGCTACAATTTGCAAGAGCTCACCAAAATTGAACAGTTGAAGACTGGAAAAATGTTGCCTGGTCTGATGAGTCTCGATTTCTGTTGAGACATTCAGATGTTAGAGTCAGAATTTGGCGTAAACAGAATGAGAACATGGAACCATCATGCCTTGTTACCACTGTGCAGGCTGGTGGTGGTGGTGTAATGGTGTGGGGGATGTTTTCCTGGCACACTTTAGGCCCCTTAGTGCCAATTGGGCATCGTTTAAATGCCACGGCCTACCTGAGCATTGTTTCTGACCATGTCCATCCCTTTATGGCCACCATGTACCCATCCTCTGATGGCTACTTCCACCATGTCACAAAGCTCTAATCATTTCAAATTGGTTTCTTGAACATGACAATGAGTTCACTGTACTAAAATGGCCTCCACAGTCACCAGATCTCAACCCAATAGAGCATCTTTGGGATGTGGTGGAACGGGAGATTCGCATCATGGATGTGCAGCCGACAAATCTGCGGCAACTGTGTGATGCCATCATGTCAATATGGACCAAACTCCCTGAGGAATGCTTCCAGCACCTTGTTGAATCTATGCCACGAAGAATTGAGGCAGTTCTGAAGGCAAAAGGGGGTCCAACCCGTTACTAGCATGGGGTACCTAATAAAGTGGCCGGTGAGTGTATATTAAGACCCTTGATCCTCACCTGACTATGGCTTTGTAAACTTTATCCATGATGTGGCTTGGACTGTGGTACAGAAACAGTGACAATGTTACACACTCTTTGCTTACTCTGGCTATTCTCTGCTGTCTCAGACAACGATATGCTTGTCCCGTTTTAACCGTTAGTGCAACTCGCAACCGAACCGCTAGATGTCGCTAAAAAATACACACTGCACCTTTAAATCATCTAAATCGACAACATATATGTTAGACCCTATACTGACTAAACTACTGAAAGAGATGCTTCCAGAGGTCAAAGATCATTTTCTTAATATCATGAATTCATCTTTGTCATTAGGATACGTACCAAAGCCTTTAAGCTGGCTATGATTAAAACGCTTGTTAAAAAACACAACTTCTACAGAATTAGTCAATTACAGGCCAATCTCGAATCTACCTTTTCTGTCAAAGATACAAGAAAAGGCAGTATCTTCACAACTATGTTCCTTTTTAGAAAGAAATGGTATCTGCAAGGATATTCACAATATGACACAATACTCTATCTTAGTGCTGCATTTGACACTATCGACCACAACATTCTTTTAAATAGACTCGAAAATGATGTTGGCATTAGTGGAATTGCACTAGCATGGTTTAAATCATACTTATCTGCCGTTATCAGTTTGTAGCACTAAATGAAGAGATGTCTTATCGGTCAAAGGTTCAGTATGGTGTACCACAAGGCTCAGTACTAGGACCGTTGCTGTTCACTCTGTACATGCTACCCTTAGGAGATATCATTAGGAAGCATGGCATTAGTTTTCACTGTTATGCTGATGATACTCAGCTCTATATTTCTTCACGCCCTGACGAAACTTACCAATCCACAAAATTAACGGAATGCATAGCTGATATAATAAACTGGATGACTAGCAATTTCCTTCTACTTAATTCTGAAAAAAGATTCTAATTATTGGACAAAAAACTTAACACTGCAACTGTAACACTTGATGGCTGCTCTGTCAAGTCCTCGTCGTCGGTTAGGAACCTGGGTGTGCTCTTTGATACCAATCTTCCACGTGTCCAGTATCTGTAAAACCGCCTTTTTCTTCTTAAAAATATAAGCAAGATTATTGTACTGGCAAGATTAGGCAAGATTATTGTACTGGGGGGTTGCCCTGCACGTTTAACAAATAAACCACAGCTGGTCCAAAATGCAGCCGCTAGAGTTCTTATCAGAAACAGGAAGTATGACCATATTAGCCCGGTTCTGTCAACACTGCATTGGCTCCCTATTAAACATTGTATCAATTTAAAAATATTGCTGATTACTTACAAAGCACTAAATGGTTTAGCTCCCCAGTACTTGAGCGAGCTCTTAACGGATTATAGTCCTTAACGTCTATTGCGATCTCAAAATTCCGGCCAGTCGATAATACCTAGAATATCAAAATCGATTGCTGGCGAAAATTCTGGAAAAAAAATCCTTTTTTCTATTTCGCACCAAAACTTTGGAACAATCTTCCTAATATTGTCCGGGAAGCAGACTGTCAGTTCACATCTAGACTAAAAACACATCTCTTTGGCCTAGCATACACATAACACATTATAGACTTCTATAATTCAATGTTAGGCTGCATAGTTTAGATCAGCCAGAACCGGGAACACTTCCCATAAATCCTGATGTACTTGGTACATCATAAGAAGGATGGCATCTACGCTAATATTAGTCTCTCTGTTTATCTCGAGGTTTACCGCAGATCCAACACATTCTCATCCCAAGGCGTCATCTAACTGACACTTTTGACCATGCGTCAACATGCCGACGCACATGGTACCCCTTAAGCGTCAATATGAGACGCTCATCCTCGGGCGTCATCTAACTGACGCTTTTGACCATGCGTCTAAATCCGACGCACATGGCACCCTTTAGCATCAGTTAGATGACGCTTCCGTTATGGGTAGGTTTAGGTCTGGGGTAGGGTTAGGGTTAGACCACTAGGAGGCGCGTCTCATATTGACGCTTAAGGGGTACCATGTGCGTCGGCATGTTGACGCATGGTCAAAAGCGTCAGTTAGATGACGCCTTGGGATGAGAACGGGCTGGCAGATCTGTTGAATGACCATCGCCTGGACACGACGACAACGCAGTCCTGAAGTGTCAACTAGTCTCTCCCCCATGAAGGCCTCCCTCCCTTTACCTCTGTACAGATTAAATATTGTTAGGATAATTCTGGTTCACATGGCTACACAGACGCGACAAAAATGTCCATATTATACATTTTTTAGAACAGACAAGTAGTTTGTTGAGGGTTGATTTGTGAAGAAAGACTACACGCCTGCGCACATATATATTCAAACGCGCATACCTATGGACTGAACACATGATGTGAGCGCCGTCTGCATTTCGCGGGTTTGCGTTTTTGAGGTTTGCGCAGAGATAACGGATAATCAGTTGCACCTTCGAACCTATTTCAGGGAGTGCGTTCTCGAGACACCAGGCACTGTTTTGTGCGGATGGGCAGCCGGAGTGCGTTAAGAATTTTTCTGTTAGAACAGTGTCGTGTTAGCGGCCCCTAATAACTAATGATCTTCGCAACGGAAGTGAATCAATCAAAACTAACTTTAGCTGAACAGTAACTTTATCCTAATGCTGTTGTAAAGCCTAAACAATCTGTTACAGTATTTTCTATTATAACTGTAAAGCTGCTTTGAAACAATCCATACTGTTAAAAGCGCTTTATAAATGAAGGGTACTTGACTTGACTACAGTCAGGCTTTTTTATACCACACCTGAAATATGATTCATAGCAACTTTCTGTGCACTTGCTAGGGTGTTAAATGGTGACACATCATTGCTGTGTCGTTGCTAGGTGGATGGTTTCTAACCAACATTTTATGTGAGAGAAAACTAACTTTTTCTATCACCTTAATGTGCTTTTTGTCTTAAAGGGATAGTTTGGACAAAAATTAAACCTCGGCATACCAGACAGAAAAGACGACATTTTTAAAAATGTCTCAGCTGAAACTTTTTTAAAATAACTTCTTTTAGGTTCCACAAAGGAAAAATATGTCATACAGGTTTGAATAAACGATGACAGAATAAAAATTTTGTGGGTGAACTATCCCTTCAAGTGAAACTCCAGATCCACCTAAATTTGCAGTCACATTTAAAGTAAAGTGAAGTGAAGGCAAAGTATGGTATTGTAATCTTGGTATGTCCTATGCATTTAACCCATCCAAGTTAGTGCACACACATTAGGAGCAGTAAGTAGTGAACACACACACACACTGCAAACCGTGGACACACACACACCCCGAGCAGTGGGCAGCCATTCACTGTGGCGCCCGAGGAGAGATTGGGGGTTAGATGTCTTGCTCAAGGGCACCTCAATCATTTCCTACTGGTATTGAGAATCGATGTTCTGCATATTTTCACTGGCAAAATCCAGTCATTTGAATATAAATCCATGTGATCTGGAATTCTGTGTAAGGGGCGAAAGCTTTCCCCACACTAATTCACCTTCAAATTTGCAACAAATTGAAGTTGATCACGTGAATTCAGTGAGTTGACCAAGTTGCTTGGTTTGAAAGTGACTTCTATGTGAGTTGTGCTTCATCTCTACACTATTTACAATAGACAATTGGCCTTTTTGCCCACAAAATTCAAAATCGCGCTAATGTGACCCTCACCTTAACTTAAACTTTTAGGCAAATTTTAGAATTAGTGCGAATGGGAAAACATTTTGCCTAAAAGTTTAAGTTAAAGGGATAGTTCACCCAAAAATGAAAATTAAGTCATTAATTACTCACCCCCATGCTGTACCAACCCCGTAAGACCTTCGTTCATCTTCGGAACACAAATGAAGATATTTTTTATTAAATTTGAGAGCTGGATCACTGCTACATAGGCTTCATAAGGGATTGAAACTTGACGGCCCAGAAAGTCATTGAAGAAAATGTTTAAATATTCCATGTGATTACAGTGGCTCAACAATAAGTTTATCAAGTGACGAGAATACTTTTTGTGCGGAAAAAACAACAAAAATAACGACTTTATTCGACTATTCCTTTTCTTCCTTGTGGGCCTGAGACGAGAGTTCAAGAGATTTCCACAACGCATGCGCGAGAACTGAGAAGAGGACGTTCTTCTTCTACTACTTCTTGTTCAGTTCTCGTGCATGCGTCGTGGAAATCTCTTGAACTCTCGTCTCAGGCCCACAAGGAAGAAAAGGAATAGTCGAATAAAGTCGTTATTTTTGTTGTTTTTATTTTTGGGCCGTCAAGTTTCTATCCCTTAAGAAGCCTATGGAGGAGTGATCCAGCTCTCAAATTTAATAAAAAATATCTTCATTTGTGTTCCGAAGATGAACGAAGGTCTTACTGGGTTGGAACAACATGAGGGTGAGTAATTAATGACTTAATTTTCATTTTTGGGTGAACTATGCCTTTAAGGTGAGGGTCACATTAGCTCTAAAAAAAATACCTGAATGGAAACTCAGCAACTGATATTTAGGTCCTTAGATATGGCGCTAGCTTTTTATTGTTGGTCAGGGGAATTCCAAACACAAAAGGAAAACAGCACACTCTCTTCAACATCATTAATGTCTGTAGCACAAACAGCAGAGGATGAGCCACATATAACTGGAAGTTTGAAAAGTCTGAAAGTGTCACTGCTGTTGCCATGTGACTTGAAAGTGTTGTGCAGTGAAACTGACATTGCACAATATATCGTGCAAAAGAGACAGTGAGTCAGAAGGATGTTACAGACAGTGTTTGGGCCAGCTGTCACTACGAGGTTGGAGCATTTATTTATCTGTGAATGGTGTGTTAAATGCTGTATGATAAACACAGGCTGTTGTGTACCCTGAGACAACGCCCCCAGTTCCCCACCAACTGTCAGCATCCTGCTAGTCTTTCTGTGTCTGTTTTCTGGGACTGTAAATGCAGGTATTCGTTAACAGATAACAATATTTAGCAACCACTTTAACTATTGCTCAGGGTTAGCTATGTGAACAAACCTCTAATCCTAGGTTTAACTTAGGAACTCACCCCACATAATTTGCTCTGTGGACATAGATGATGCCTCAAAGCAGCTCGTTGAAGATAGGTGTGCTATTACTGTTGCTATAAGTGTTTAGACTCTTTACATGGCAAATGATAAAACTAAGCTAAGTCTTCCATTTAATATGTGACTGTAGCCGTATCTAAGGACCAGATTTCAGAGTGGACTCTTTTGCCACTTGTGCCAGACACCTAGCAACCACCAACAGTCAAGCAACCACATAGAAATGCCCTAGCAACCACCCAGGACATGTTAGCAACTGCACAGTAACACCCTAATACAGTGTCAGCAACTTTTGCACAGGCAAGCATTACACACATTTTCAGCAGTGGGTATTTACACCTTTTTAAAAGTGTTAAACTAAAAGATTAATACTATTTACACAGAGGATAAAAGCAAGTATATACTGTTTGGATGAAGTTCACTTCTGATCAAAAGTGACAGCAAAGACCGTATAATGTTAAAATGTGGTTATTTTGAACTTTCGATTTGTTGAAGGATCCTACAATAAAAGTTTGCATTAAGCACCACAGCTGTTTTTAAAATTGATCATTTTAATAAATGTTTCCTGAGCATTAAATCAGCAGAATGATTTCTGAAGGATCATGTGATACTGAAGATTGAAGTAATGATGCTGTAAATTCAGCTTTGATCACAGGAATAATGGCATTTTATGTCTTTAAACGATAGGGTATATCACACCCACCGCACTTGGCAGGAGTTATGTCCTGCTCCTTGTGTGGGTGGCTAGCATTGAAGTCGCTCCCCTCAGACGTCTTCAACTGAGGGCAGAGCTGCATGATTCAGACCTGCTGACTTCACTGTATTTTCAAGTGGGCACCCCAGCTCAATGGGGCTTGACAGCAGAAACCAGCGTCCTGGAACTGTTCCCTCTGCCATTCAAGACTTCACCACTCAGCTCTGACTCCCGCCCCCTCTGCCAGCCTGGTTTAGCCACCGCTCGCTCCTCTTTAACCACAGCCATCTGGATGCTGTCTCTGCCTGCTTTGATATGTTGTTCACCAGGTTCTTGCGGGTTGCCCCTCTAACCCCAAGCATCCCCAATGCTCTCCAAAGTGTCTGCCCCGGGAACCCCCTGCAACCCACCTCCACTGGTAGATTCATGGCTCTCCAGACCCTCTGCTGGCTCTCAGAGATGAGGGACTGATACTTCCCTAGCTTGCGTTCATGTGCCTCCTCGATCCTTTCATCCCAGGGTACCATCAACTCTATTAGAGCCACCGGCCTTGTTGCTTGGGACCAGAGCACAATATCTGGTCAGAGGCTGGTGACGGCAATCTCCTCTGGAAACCTGAGTTGCCTTCCGAGATCAACTCTCATCTCCCAGTCCTCAGGGATCCTCTGTCAGTCTCCATCTTTGGAGGTTTGTTGGTGTTGGCAGTACATCGTACACGGAGCTAAGGGCATAGCTGGCTTGACGAGGGTTAGAAGATATAAGACGGTGTGCGTCTGGAAGATATTCCAAATTTCGATGATCCATGATAACTTGAAAAGAGTGTTTGGCTCCCTCCAGTCAGTGTCTTCACTCCTCCAGAGCCAATTTGATTGCCAGAAGCTCCCTGTTACGATGTCAAAGTTTTGCTCCGCCGGGAGCAATTTCTCAGAGAAGAAGGCACATGGACCAAGTTTGAGTGGCTGCCGCTGAGAGAGGACCGCTACTACCCCAGCCGTGGAGGTGTCCACTTCCATGACGAAAGGCAAGGAAGGATTCGGATGTGATAGGGTAGGAGCAGTGCATAAGGCTTCTGTAGAAATTGGTGAAACCTTAGAAGCATTGCAGTTCTTTGCCAGATGAAAGTTGTGGTCATTCTCTGACAGCTTGGACCTTCCCCTGGTCCATCTGGATACCACGTTCATAAATGACAAAACACAAGAAGTGGATGGTGGATCTGTAGAAGATTTAGGTATAGATGGTGCTTCCGAAGCTTTTGAAGGACCTGTGTAACGTGGCGGTAATGGTTGGCTTGGTTCCAGGAGTATATCAGAGGAACTCCCGGAACACCTCATTCATGAACTCTTGTTATACGGAAGGGGAGTTTGCCAGCCTGTACGGCATACTGAGGAGCTCGTAATAGCCTGATGGTGTTACAAAGGCAGTTTCTCTTTCTCTTAAGGCAGTATAATTTAATTGTTTAATTGGTCTCACGTGCCGTTGAATAACATGGGGAGGCGGGGTTTATGACCTATACTAGGACCGCCCACCGGGGGGCGATCGAGACGTTTTGGCTTCACTTTTCAGGGCTTGTGCTGCACGCTTGAGACAGACAGACAGACAGATGGAAATGGACGAGCAGTAGGTTTGGAACGCTGAAGCCATGGCATCGTTGAAGGTAAGCAGTCAGGTAGGTTAACGCACTGCAGTTGCTGACGAGACTAGACAAAGAGAGGTGGTGAAGTGAGAGCTCATAAAGGTGTCCTTGATGAGCTGCATTAGGTGTTAACAGTTAGAATTCTGGAGATAATGACCAAATGGGTGGAGCTGTGGGGTTTGGTGCTGATGGTGTTTGGAATCTGCTACAGATACATGCTAATCACAGTGATTTTAGGTATAAAATCTAATTTTACTGAAGGCAAAATAAATGTGAGCCATGGTAAGTTTTACTGAAGGGGAGTTAGTAATAAAAGAAACTGCTAACAATGTTGGTTATTTTCACTCAATGCCAATAAACACTCCCTTCATTACATATTAGAAAATGTAAAAATCTCCTTTTAATATTCTTGGCACTTTTGGCACTTTTTTGAGGGAGGACAGGATTGGATTTTAACCTAGATGACCTGCATGAGCACCACTACACATCATGTTGGAGCATGTGCACTACCCAGCAGGTCATGTCGCCAACATTTCAACCATTCCACCCACATCTATTATTTAACCACATTTAAATCTTGATTAAACACTTGATATGTTATTGTTTACTGTAAAAGTTTAGCACAGCTTCAAATTTGAGAGGAAATCCTAAATAGAACAAATGTAATGGTGTAGGTTTAAATAATACACCAGTATTATGAAACAGCTTGAGGGTGACTATATAATTACTGCTTTACTCTCTTAATCTATGCTAGCCTCTCTCGGGTGGGTGTAATGAGAAGTACGGTTAGAATGTCTGCCCTACCCATGAACTGAGATTTGTTCCACATCATTAGCGTCTGGGGCCAGTCTCTTGCAGGAAAGAGTGACATTTACGGCAGCCCCATATCATGGCTGCAACATTGCCTCAACACATGTAGGTTAGGGACTGCGCATTTAAATGGATCAAGGACAGGGTATATCAACCCATCCATCCAAACTTTGAAAAGACCATTGCCATGGTTTAAGCCTAGTCCTAGACTAAAATGTATGTTTGAGCTGTTTTAACTGAAAGAAACTTGCACTGACACATCTTAAACTATGTCAGTGCCATTGTTTTGTCTCAAGATGCATACCAGTAATGTTTTTTTTCTAAGGCATGATTATTAAAGCTACTTAAAGTCAGTGTGAAGGCAATTCAGAGATTTGTTTCTAAATACATTAGAAATGTTAGAAATGTGTTGCTGAAAACACGCTATAAAGATTGTGATCTATGTAGTACTGAATTGTGGAGTTAGAACGTTAAATATTTTTTTCACAATTTTTGTGTCCAGGATTTTTTGAGCGGGCCTAAAATAAATGGCTCGATGACACAATGGAGCCACTGAACATGGCCCCTCCCCTAACACTATAATAACTAGAGCACATTAGCATTAGTGGTTTGCGCGCTCAATCGAGAGTTACTGTTATTACCATTAATTACTACAGCCTGCAGTTTGCTAGCAAGCTATGCCTTTGTCACCTGGTTGCGATAATTTACTAAACAGCTCAGTCTCATTTAAATCTCCTAAAAACGATTTCAAGAAGAGGTGGATTCATTTTGTAAAGAACCACCTTGATTGAGAGCTGAAGATCACCACCAAAACCCACCTCTGCATTGAACATTTACACCAAATAGTTTTACAAACTTTTATCAGAGACAACTGGGATTCACTGATAATCCACTGTTACTGGTGAATGGGGCCGAACTGACTATCTCCTGGCCTGGCCTTCATCTTCCTGTCCTCCCGACAACTGGTGATGGGGCCGGACAGACTATCTCCCATCCCAGCCTTCATCCTCCCGTCCCGCCGACATCTGGTGCCATCGGTGGCAGTATGTGCACTGCCCACCAATGAGTGTAAGTTTCCCATGAGTGGGCGCGGTTTCAGTGCCGACAGGCAGCATGCCACCAGCGTTTGAGTGCATAGAATACTGCTTATTAGCGATTTTTCATGTGAACCGTGCCCCGTTCAGTACTAAACTGCCAGTGTGAAAGCACCCTAAATGATCGGAAAACTCCACGTGTCTTTTTTACCAGAAGATCCAGTTGTGACAATTGTTCACAATATAATATCTATAACATGCATTTAGAAAACAAAATGCGTTTCCATTTAATGCTGACTTTAATGAGAAACGCAAATTTTCTGAAGGATCTGTTATTCTTCAGAGCTTTAATGTAGGCCTACATCAAATTCAATGCATTCCCTTTTCACTTGAAAAATGCAGTGCCTGTTTCAACGATGTAAAACAGTGGCACTGAACCGCATAGGGCGGGCCGTAATTAAAAGGTAAGTTTGAATGATGCAACGTGTTGCAAGACATTCAATATCAACAGACGCAGTCCAAGACAAACATGACAGCAATTAAGAGTTATCATGTTTTATTTTATCTGGAATATCCTGTATCAAAGACCACACAGAAGCATACACAGCGTAATATTCGCTTGTATGTTTTCGTCCTGTCTCGTCTCTTCCGTACATGGCTGTCACTGCAGATTCCTCCGTGACTATAATACACGTCCGGTTCTCCCTGAGGCTGTTGTGGAGAAATGCTTCCGTGCTGTATGCAAATGAAATTAGCGGTAGTCTGTCACACCACCTGACTATTTTCAGTGCTTTGCCATCAAATGTCTGGCAGGTTTGCTGGACATGGATTATACAAAAATAAAATGATTTGTAGTGTTTAAAAAAATAATTAAAAAAAGTAGAGAAAGCGTGTAGCGCCTTAAAGCTCTAGTGGAATGTAGGGCAAATGAGGAGCCGCAGGAGGAGATCATAGAGTTATGTAACCTGACTCTGTGATGATAAAAGCATGGAAAAGATCCAAACCAGCTGTTATATTCTCCCAAAGTGATCATCAACTGCTGTGTCCTCGAGCACAGCACTACAAACATAACTGAAAGCTTCACCATGTTAAAAATGACTGGAGAATCTGAATCGGTATCAGTTCCTTTGTCAAGTAAATTAGTACTTAATAAGGTCACAATTCACTTTCAATATATAATAAAATTACAACATATACCATATGGAGCAGAGGAATGCTTTTTAAATAGTTCACATACAGGCCTACGCTATGTTGGCTGGTTTTACTTTTCACTCTAATTTAACTCCTTCATTTAAAGCTCCAGTCCGTAACTTTTTTGGATTAAAAATTATCCAAAATAAATTTACGAGTTCACGCTTACATACAATTAGAGTGGATAAGGTTTAATGCGTATTTGGCGTGCTGTCCAGGGGGAGGGCTCCGAGCTCGGAGTTTGGCCCGAATCCAGAGTACTCCCCCTATGTAAGTGTTTAGGACTAGAAGTGTGCAGAAGGGACGGTGGAGGGATGCTGCTAAACTATCAATGGAGTGAGGTGAGATTGCTGAATCTATATATACCTCTTATAATTGACTGCTGGGTGCACTCCACTCGTGTTAATTAACTGAACGTGCTCCTCCCGAACTTTGTTAATAAAACATAATTTTTTGACCAAGTACATAACCAGCCAGTGTTCAAAACGTACTCGGTTACTAACGTAACCTCGGTTCTCACTAGAGAGGGAACGAGTACTGCGTAATAGCTTACGCTAGGGAAAAACCTCTTTTCCACGAGATATTGAAGCCAAAAATTATCCTTAATTTTTTGTTAATGTAAAACGCTTTGCAGCAGCAAGCAGACACAGGCGATACAGCTTGCGCGCCTATTGGCTGCTCTTGCGGCAAATGCAGCAGCCTATCGAGAGAGACTCTGCGTGACGTAATGGCCAATGGGGGCAACTCGCGCCCATATCGTCACGTCCCCCAGAAAGGGCGTGGTCTCACTCTATAAATATGCTCGTTAGGCTGGTACAAGCTGGTTTTCATCGCCGAAGTGAACCAGAGCGTATTCCAAGCACGGTAAGATACGCAGTACTCGTTCCCTCTCTAGAGAGAACCGAGGTTACGTTAGTAACCGAGTACGTTCTCTTACGAGAGTATCTCTCGTACTGCGTAATAGCTTACGCTAGGGGAACACAATGCAACACGCCGTGCGTACAGGGATCCAACACCAAAGTCCCAGGGGCCGAAGCCCAGGGCTCATATAGTGCATAATCACCATAAACTCACATAGAGTGGAGGAAGAGAGGCTGGAAGCGTCATTCCTTATAAAATAGCACCCAGCGGGGCTATCATATGACAATAAAACGCGCAGCCAGGGTGAAAGCTTTCAGCCTGATCTGGGTGGCCATACGTGTGTCAACACTCATGGGGCTGCAGTAAACTCAGCATCTGGGCCGCACAGCGGGGCAGATAGCACTGAATTTTTTGACCGCCAAAAGCTTAGCTTGTAAGGCGGGTACCTCCAGGTTATAGTATTTCATAAATGTAGACGGCGAGGCCCAGCCCGCGGCCGTACAGATATCTTGCAGGGAAACCCCGCTAGACCATGCCCACGAAGAGGCCACGCCTCTCGTGGAGTGCACTCTGACACCCAAGGGGCACTGCAGGCCCTTTGCAGTGTAAGCGAGCGCAATGGCATCCACTATCCATCTGGATAGGCTCTGTTTTGAGGCGGCAAGTCCCTTGGAGCGCCCGCCAAACAAAACGAAAAGCTGCTCAGTCTGTCTGAAAACAGACGAGCGCGACACATAAGCTCTTAATGGCCTGACGGGGCAAAGGAGACTCGCGTCCTCCTCCTCATTGAGAACCGGAAGGGCGGACAGGGAAATTACCTGGGCCCTAAACTGTGTATTGAGGGATTTCGGCACATACCCGTGCTTAGGTTTGAGAATGACCTTCGAGTCATTAGGCCCAAACTCCATACATGACGCGCTTACTGAAAGCGCCTGCAAGTCCCCTATGCGCTTCACTGAAGCGAGAGCCATGAGAAACACTGTTTTGAACGACAGGTGTTTCATGTCCACCAGCTGGATTGGCTCGAACGGGGCGCCTTTCATGGCCTCCAGGACCGTGGAAAGGTCCCACGTCGGGACTGAAGGGGGCCTGGGAGGGTTTAGCCTCCGAGCTCCCCTAAGGAAACGCACGACTAAGTCGTTCTTCCCCAGCGACTGGCCAGACACCGGTTTTGCAAACGTTGCTATGGCTGCCACATATACTTTGAGCGTGGATGGGGTCCTGCCCTTATCCAGTAGCTCTTGAAGGAAGGAAAGCACTTCCGAAACCCCGCATTCCACAGGTGAAAAACTCTGGGCTTGACACCATGCAGAGAAAACAGACCATTTCGAGGAGTAGAGCCGCCTGGTAGACGGAGCTCTAGCCTGCGCGATCGTGTTTAACACTCCTTCTGGGAGGCTAGCGGGTACCCGTTGATGGCCCATGCGTGCAGGGACCAAAGCTCCGGGCGAGGGTGCCAATCGAGCCCTCCGCCTGAGAGAGGAGGTCTCTCCTCAATGGTACAGGCCATTGGGCAGTGCTGGTCAGCTGCATCAGGGCAGGGAACCACGTCTTGTTTGTCCAGAGCGAAGCTACGAGCAGCACTGGGCATCCGTTTTCCCTGATTCGTTCCAACACCTGAGGCAGGAGCGAGACAGGAGGAAAAGCATATAGGGGGCAGCGGGGCTAAACATGAGCCAGCGCGTCCTTGCTTTTCGAGAAAAACTTCGGGCAATGAGCGTTTTCGTGGGACGCGAATAGGTCCACCTGTGCTCCGCCGAATGTTTTCCACAGCAGCTGGACCGTCTGCGGGTGCAGCGACCACTCCCCTGCTGGAACATTGTTCCTGGACAGTCTGTCTGGTCCCACATTCAGGTGACCAGGCACGTGCGCTGCTCTCAGTGAGAGCAGGTTGTGCTGAGCCCAGACCAGGAGGCGTTCCGTCAGCCTTTGAAGGTTTCGTGACCTGACGCCGCCCTGGCGATTTATGTATGCCACCACTGACATGTTGTCCGACCGGACCAAGACGTGGTGGCCTGTTACCTGGGGACAAAAACGCTGTAGCGCTTTGTCGACTGCTATCATCTCCAAGCAGTTTATGTGAAGGAGCTTTTCCCGTTCTGACCACAGGCCAGCTAGCGGTCTGCCCTCGAGCAGCGCTCCCCACCCCGAGGTGGAGGCGTCCGTAGACACCACCTTCACACTCGAAGCGGTCAGACTCACACCTGACTGATACCAGTCGGTTATTTTCCAAGGTTCCAGAACTGAAACACACTGTAGGTCGACCCTGAGGCGAAACAGACCCGCTGTCCATGCCCTGGGTGGAACCCGCGCTTTCAGCCACATCTGCAGTGGGCGCATGCGAAGCAAGCCCAACTGGAGAACAGAGGCCGCTGAGGCCATCAGCCCCAGCATTTTCTGAAACCTTTTGAGCGGAACTATCGAGCCGTGGCGGAAGGATTTCGCGATGCGCTGAATATTTAGTCCACGCTCTGGTGACAGGCGTGCCGTCATGGATAGCGAGTCTAACACTGTTCCCAGAAAGGAAATTTTCTGACTGGGAGACAGTGAGCTCTTCGCCCAATTGACTGTGAGGCCCAGCTCCTCGAGGTGCTCGAGTAATGCGGCCCTGTGTTCTATGAGATCGAGCTAGAATCGGCCAATCGTCCAAGTAGTTCAGGACTCGCATGCCCTGAAGTCTCAGGGGTGCGAGCGCCGCGTCCATGCACTTCGTGAATGTACGAGGTGCTAGGGACAGGTCGAACGGCAGGACTGTGTATTGATATGCCTGGCCCTCGAAAGCGAATCTCAAGAATCGCCTGTGATGGGACGCTATTTGTATTTGGAAATAGGCGTCTTTCAGATCTATTGACATAAACCAGTCCCCGTGGCGCACTTGCGCGAGGATTTTCCTGGTCGTAAGCATTCTGAACTGGCGTTTCACAAGCGCTCTGTTCAGCTGTCGCAGATCTAAAATGGGTCTGAGACCTCCATCTTTTTTCGGTACCAGAAAATATCTGCTGTGTAGGCCCCCTTTGCTCTGAGCTTGAGATAAAGGTTCTATAGCACCTTTGCTTTGCTCAGTAGTTTCGCTATCTCGGCTCGAAGTAGATGAGATACTTCGTTTTCACCGTCGTCTCGACGCGCGCCGTATAACGGCGGGGACGTCGAGCGAACTGTAGCGAATAGCCTCTTTTTATAGTGTTCAGCACCCATTCTGATACCCCAGGAAGCTGTGCCCACACTTTCGCGTGAATAGCTAGCGGTAGAATGAGATCTGGGCTCTGGCCGAGACATAGTGACGGCAAGGGAGCTCCGGCGTGCTGTAACGTAGACACTGTGTTTACAGTGTGTGAGGCAGGGGGCGCGCCGATCGCGGCGGGCAGCCTGGCCACGCTCAAAACCCTTATAGCAGTTTGCTGAGGGAGAGAGAGCGGGGTGAGCCCCGTGGGGCTTAACATGTCTGTGAGTGAATGTGGGCGCAGGACAGCGGGCACATTTACTGCACTGAAAAACACCGTCGGCCTGAGCTGACTGAATGCGTGTTGGTTTCGTTTTTACAGAACCCATGGGACATGTGGTGTGTAGTGTTTGTGGGCACTGAGACGTAGGAACATTCACTACATTTAGTGCACAATCGACATGAGGCGATTTTGTTAGTGCGAGCCCTGCATTTTTGCGGGCTGTGTTTGTGTGTAGAAATGAGCCCTGGGTTGTGGGCATTTTCAATACACTCATAACACCATCGGCTGTGGCCGGAATTCCAGAAAATACACCGTTTATGTGATTTATCTGGGTTGCCGTGGGAACAGCATTTGTGTGCAGGCAAGCGGGCATGGTACTGGCTTGCTTACTGCAAAATACACTGGAACAGTCACATTTTCTGGAACTGAACGAGCGAAAATTTCAGTGGAAGTCTGGCCACGGCGAGACTGAAACACCGTCGATTTCCTAGGAGGCTAGGAAGACTTGTGTTGGTTTCGTTTTACAGAAACCGTGGTAGTGTTTGTGGGCACTGGGTTGAGCACACATTCACTACATTTAATGCACAATTGACATGCGTCGATTTCATTTGTGCGAGCCCTGTACCGTGGCGGGCTGTGTTTGTGTGTAGAAATGAACACTGGGCTGTGAAGCATTTTATTACACTTATAACACCATCGGCTGTGGCCGGAAAACCAGAAATACAATGATTACATGATTTTTCTGGGTCGCCGTGGAAACGGCCTTTATGTGCAGGCAAGCGGGCCG